>OZ020257.1:0-600000 GCA_963971285.1 Astropecten irregularis
ACCCTAACCCTAACCCTAACCCTAACCCTAACCCTAACCCTAACCCTAACCCTAACCCTAACCCTAACCCTAACCCTAACCCTAACCCTAACCCTAACCCTAACCCTAACCCTAACCCTAACCCTAACCCTAACCCTAACCCTAACCCCTAACCCTAACCCTAACCCTAACCCTAACCCTAACCCTAACCCCTAACCCTAACCCTAACCCTAACCCTAACCCTAACCCTAACCCTAACCCTAACCCTAACCCTAACCCTAACCCCTAACCCTAACCCTAACCCTAACCCTAACCCTAACCTAACCCTAACCCTAACCCTAACCCTAACCCTAACCCTAACCCTAACCCTAACCCTAACCCTAACCCTAACCCTAACCCTAACCCTAACCCTAACCCTAACCCTAACCCTAACCCTAACCCTAACCCTAACCCTAACCCTAACCCTAACCCTAACCCTAACCCTAACCCTAACCCTAACCCTAACCCTAACCCTAACCCTAACCCTAACCCCTAACCCTAACCCTAACCCTAACCCTAACCCTAACCCTAACCCTAACCCTAACCCTAACCCTAACCCTAACCCTAACCCTAACCCTAACCCTAACCCTAACCCTAACCCTAACCCTAACCCTAACCCTAACCCTAACCCTAACCCTAACCCTAACCCTAACCCTAACCCTAACCCTAACCCTAACCCTAACCCTAACCCTAACCCTAACCCTAACCCTAACCCTAACCCTAACCCTAACCCTAACCCTAACCCTAACCCTAACCCTAACCCTAACCCTAACCCTAACCCTAACCCCTAACCCTAACCCTAACCCTAACCCTAACCCTAACCCTAACCCTAACCCTAACCCTAACCCTAACCCTAACCCTAACCCTAACCCTAACCCTAACCCTAACCCTAACCCTAACCCTAACCCCTAACCCTAACCCTAACCCTAACCCTAACCCTAACCCTAACCCTAACCCTAACCCTAACCCTAACCCTAACCCTAACCCTAACCCTAACCCTAACCCTAACCCTAACCCTAACCCTAACCCTAACCCTAACCCTAACCCTAACCCTAACCCTAACCCTAACCCTAACCCTAACCCTAACCCTAACCCTAACCCCTAACCCTAACCCTAACCCTAACCCTAACCCTAACCCTAACCCTAACCCTAACCCTAACCCTAACCCTAACCCCTAACCCTAACCCTAACCCTAACCCTAACCCTAACCCTAACCCTAACCCTAACCCTAACCCTAACCCTAACCCTAACCCTAACCCTAACCCTAACCCTAACCCTAACCCTAACCCTAACCCTAACCCTAACCCTAACCCTAACCCTAACCCTAACCCTAACCCTAACCCTAACCCTAACCTAACCCTAACCCTAACCCTAACCCTAACCCTAACCCTAACCCTAACCCTAACCCTAACCCTAACCCTAACCCTAACCCTAACCCTAACCCTAACCCTAACCCTAACCCTAACCCTAACCCTAACCCTAACCCTAACCCTAACCCTAACCCTAACCCTAACCCTAACCCTAACCCTAACCCTAACCCTAACCCTAACCCTAACCCTAACCCTAACCCTAACCCTAACCCTAACCCTAACCCTAACCCTAACCCTAACCCTAACCCTAACCCTAACCCTAACCCTAACCCTAACCCTAACCCTAACCCTAACCCTAACCCTAACCCTAACCCTAACCCTAACCCTAACCCTAACCCTAACCCTAACCCTAACCCTAACCCTAACCCTAACCCTAACCCTAACCCTAACCCTAACCCTAACCCTAACCCTAACCCTAACCCTAACCCTAACCCTAACCCTAACCCTAACCCTAACCCTAACCCTAACCCTAACCCTAACCCTAACCCTAACCCTAACCCTAACCCTAACCCTAACCCTAACCCTAACCCTAACCCTAACCCTAACCCTAACCCTAACCCTAACCCTAACCCTAACCCTAACCCTAACCCTAACCCTAACCCTAACCCTAACCCTAACCCTAACCCTACCCTAACCCTAACCCTAACCCTAACCCTAACCCTAACCCTAACCCTAACCCTAACCCTAACCCTAACCCTAACCCTAACCCTAACCCTAACCCTAACCCTAACCCTAACCCTAACCCTAACCCTAACCTAACCCTAACCCTAACCCTAACCCTAACCCTAACCCTAACCCTAACCCTAACCCTAACCCTAACCCTAACCCTAACCCTAACCCTAACCCTAACCCTAACCCTAACCCTAACCCTAACCCTAACCCTAACCCTAACCCTAACCCTAACCCTAACCCTAACCCTAACCCTAACCCTAACCCTAACCCTAACCCTAACCCTAACCCTAACCCTAACCCTAACCCTAACCCTAACCTAACCCTAACCCTAACCCTAACCCTAACCCTAACCCTAACCCTAACCCTAACCTAACCCTAACCCTAACCCTAACCCTAACCCTAACCCTAACCCTAACCCTAACCCTAACCCTAACCCTAACCCTAACCCTAACCCTAACCCTAACCCTAACCCTAACCCTAACCCTAACCCTAACCCTAACCCTAACCCTAACCCTAACCCTAACCCTAACCCTAACCCTAACCCTAACCCTAACCCTAACCCTAACCCTAACCCTAACCCTAACCTAACCCTAACCCTAACCCTAACCCTAACCCTAACCCTAACCCTAACCCTAACCCTAACCCTAACCCTAACCCTAACCCTAACCCTAACCCTAACCCTAACCCTAACCCTAACCCTAACCCTAACCCTAACCCTAACCCTAACCCTAACCCTAACCCTAACCCTAACCCTAACCCTAACCCTAACCCTAACCCTAACCCTAACCCTAACCCTAACCCTAACCCTAACCCTAACCCTAACCCTAACCCTAACCCTAACCCTAACCCTAACCCTAACCCTAACCCTAACCCTAACCCTAACCCTAACCCTAACCCTAACCCTAACCCTAACCCTAACCCTAACCCTAACCCTAACCCTAACCCTAACCCTAACCCTAACCCTAACCCTAACCCTAACCTAACCCTAACCCTAACCCTAACCCTAACCCTAACCCTAACCCTAACCCTAACCCTAACCCTAACCCTAACCTAACCCTAACCCTAACCCTAACCCTAACCCTAACCCTAACCCTAACCCTAACCCTAACCCTAACCCTAACCCTAACCCTAACCCTAACCCTAACCCTAACCCTAACCCTAACCCTAACCCTAACCCTAACCCTAACCCTAACCCTAACCTAACCCTAACCCTAACCCTAACCCTAACCCTAACCCTAACCCTAACCCTAACCCTAACCCTAACCCTAACCCTAACCCTAACCCTAACCCTAACCCTAACCCTAACCCTAACCCTAACCCTAACCCTAACCCTAACCCTAACCCTAACCCTAACCCTAACCCTAACCCTAACCCTAACCCTAACCCTAACCCTAACCCTAACCCTAACCCTAACCCTAACCCTAACCCTAACCCTAACCCTAACCCTAACCCTAACCCTAACCCTAACCCTAACCCTAACCCTAACCCTAACCCTAACCCTAACCCTAACCCTAACCCTAACCCTAACCCTAACCCTAACCCTAACCCTAACCCTAACCCTAACCCTAACCCTAACCCTAACCCTAACCCTAACCCTAACCCTAACCCTAACCCTAACCCTAACCCTAACCCTAACCCTAACCCTAACCCTAACCCTAACCCTAACCCTAACCTAACCCTAACCCTAACCCTAACCCTAACCCTAACCCTAACCCTAACCCTAACCCTAACCCTAACCCTAACCCTAACCCTAACCCTAACCCTAACCCTAACCCTAACCCTAACCCTAACCCTAACCCTAACCCTAACCCTAACCCTAACCCTAACCCTAACCCTAACCCTAACCCTAACCCTAACCCTAACCCTAACCCTAACCCTAACCCTAACCTAACCTAACCCTAACCCTAACCCTAACCCTAACCCTAACCCTAACCCTAACCCTAACCCTAACCCTAACCCTAACCCTAACCCTAACCCTAACCCTAACCCTAACCCTAACCCTAACCCTAACCCTAACCCTAACCCTAACCCTAACCCTAACCCTAACCCTAACCCTAACCCTAACCCTAACCCTAACCCTAACCCTAACCCTAACCCTAACCCTAACCCTAACCCTAACCCTAACCCTAACCCTAACCCCTAACCCTAACCCCTAACCCTAACCCTAACCCCTAACCCCTAACCCCTAACCCCTAACCCCTAACCCTAACCCCTAACCCTAACCCTAACCCCTTCCCCCTCTCCCCCCCCCCCCCCCCCCCTTCGTGCGAACGTACCTGCTATAGTGAAACTTTTCCGACAGCAATTAGCGGCAAGTTGAGCACGCGCCCTGGATGCTTGCTGATGCGGTGCATAATGATAACGCTTTTATCCCAGCCCAAGACGTTAATGGCTAGGATGTTCTGTTTTTCGAACTTGTCGATCATAGCAATGGTGACCGGAAATGTGATGCCATCGAGGTTGAGACCGTGATCCTTAGGATATTTAGATGGCCTCTGTGGGTTTTTGGCTACAGGAAATAGTAGACAAAGAACGGCGTATAGGAAGCAGTACACATCATAGTTTTTCACAGCCTTCTTCTTTTTCAACTCTGGGGGAGTGGGAGGTAACAGCTTCCCCATAGGGGCTGGTATTTCGCGATGTTCAGCCATAGAGATATCACTCTGTTAACCACCCACCCAGAGCCTCTTTGGATCCATTTCTCAAGGATCTCCTGGATTGCTGGGAAAGATCTGTCAAGCGCCTCTTCGATTTCATAGGTCTGTAGAAGCGGTTCTTGTTTGTGTCGAAACACTGGGTCTGTGTACTCCTCGGAACCATCTGGGTTGTCTTTTCGAAGCTGGACCTTGAGGGCCAGCTGGAACTTTATCCCTTTCAGAACGGCGATCTCTTCCTCGAGCTTCTTGCGAATCTGGGGACGCAAACCTTCCAGGAGATGGTCTAATCCAGCATGTATACATGAAATATCGGAGGAAATAAACCTGTGAAAATGTAACCTCAATCTGAGTCACGAGAAAATAGCGAAAGCCCGACTCATTTTTTTTTGGTAAAACATAAATAATGGTTTTGATCTTACCCCGAGATCAAAAGTGTACTCTGCACGCGACACCTTTTTAAGTCCTCAGGTATAACCTTTTCTCACTGCATTTTGTTTTAAACGAAAGTTCTGATATTTTTTGAAGTTCTACCCTAATGTGAAATCGCCAGCCCAGCCTTCGAGCGGGCAAACATATTTGATGACGACCTCGCGGCCATCCAAGTCCACAAGAGCAGACTGGTTCTCAATCGCCCGGTGTTCGTTGGGATGAGCATCCTAGATCTCTCTAAACACATCATGTACGACTTCTACTATAACCAGATGAAGGGTCAGTACGGAGAGCGCTGCCAGCTCCTTTACACCGATACGGATAGCCTTCTTATCGAACTCCAAACCGAGGACGTTTACAAAGACATGGCAGAGTGCGCGCATCTCTATGACACGTCCGGCTACCCCGAGGAGCACCCACTACACAGCAATACAAACAAAAAAGAGCTGGGTAAGATGAAAGACGAGTGCGCTGAACGCCCTATCGCCGGATATGTTGGTCTGCGCCCTGAAATGTACTCAATCGAAATATTTTTTCATTACATCGAATTAATATTTCAAGGGAACGAAACCGAGGGATCGAAATAATAATAATTTGTAACTTTTGTTGTGACCCTCTCCAACTTTTTTTTGCCCGTCCCTTAAGGGGCTCCGTACTCCGTAGATTGACTGATGTGCCGCGTTGCATAAAATTTGCATGCACGCATGTATTAGACGTTCGGGGTTCTATGGGGTACGGGGTTCAAATGGTACTATATGCATTATTTATTGCAGGTTATTATTTCAGCAGGAAAAAGACATTTTTTTCTTTTCTGGTATGTCTTAACTCTTTATATCCACACGAAAACAATGAAAGGAAATTCAAAGGTGAATGTTATTTCTTCTTAAAGGTAGTAACCGTAGTATCATACTTATGGTAAGAAGCCAAAACAGAAATGTTCACAGATTTACGTATAACTTACAGGGTATGAAGATGGTGGTGGTAGAAACATACCGTTAAAGTTTTTCCGCTTGAAATGGTGTATTTATCTAGAAAAGAGTAAAACAACGACCAAAAATCTTTTTGATCTTTTAAAAGATCAAAAATAAAAGAGAAAAGACTCAGGAAATACTGTGGCTGTTTTTCACTGTTTTCTCAAAAAGTGGGCACCGTATGGGACTGAAATTTTCACAGATGACTGTTACTGTATCTGTCTTGATATTTTTGCCCAGTGAATCTGTATTTCTTTGATAAAAACCAAACTAGAACTGATTATCTGTACTAATGACCTCCTGTGACAAGCCCCCAAATGAGCCTGATAAGACAATGACTCATTGATTTGTGTTATGATGAATCTGGTACAAGATGCAGTAGATTAAAAAAAAAAAGATTTAAAAAGCAAAGTCAAACCAATCAAATAACAATTGAAAACACTATTTTCCCACAATGTCAGTAATTCAAGATGATCAATTAATTTTATTGAACACAAAAAGTCGTTAACAAATAAAAGTTCTGTTTTACTTACACTTATTAAAATATAGCTTTTGTACACACAATGAAAGACGGAATCAATTTACAATGATTACTTCGTGAAACATCTAAAATGCACATATCTTAATACATAGTAACGTTTTTCATTACAGTACAGAATGAATGATTCGCACACATATCATAAAGCAATATACTAGCTATGATCAAAGAAATTTTTCCGACAAGTACTATCTAACATTTGTGAACAATTCCATCCTACTTCACAATTGTCTTTGTAAAAATGTTACTTACTGTATACGACACAAAAAACACCACACTGTAACATGAAATGTGGTGATTGGAAGGTGAAAAAAGAAAAAATGAGTGGAGCAGGATTCGAACCTGCAATCCCCGGAACACTATATCAGATAGAGCTCCAGAAAGCTCAGCTTGTAGAGTACCAGTCCGGTATTCCGGGGGTTTGTGGGTTCCAATCCCGCTCCAGTATATATTTCAGTGTTCACCTTTCAATGACTTAAAATTATGCAGTCAATTCCCTTATGGTTATTTGATGATGAATTTAGTGACTTGAAATATCGGAATAACCTAGAATTGTGGACAAGTAAATGAATGTTGCGGTGATAGTGTAATGTCTCAAGCACATCTCACAATACTGTGGCTTTTTCCCCATGACCAATGACTCCTGCAAGATTCCTGTTTTTGCAACCAGTATGACAAGAGGCACAATCACGCTGTATGGTAAGACTTGCCTTACACCAGTTTTGTTAACACAGCAACAAAAAAATTAACAACTTGTTCACAAGTCTGTTTATTTATAATGTCATGTTTTTGTGAAATTGTTTGTATTTTATGTCAAAAATAAGAGATAATGCATCCACACAAATTAAGCAGTGGAGATTTAACAGGGATATAAGTAGCCACACACAAAAATAAAATTTTAAAACACCATGTAAAAAGCTCAAATGTCAAAGTTCCTTTACTTTTGTACAGAGCAGGTGTACACAAAATCTTAAAATCTGAGTTAAAATCTAAACCAAAAAAATCTGAAATCAGATTAAAATCTGAAGTTTCGCGACCCTGATTGAACTGGGTAATTAAAAACAACTGAGATGGTGCATTGGCCTGAAAATACTGATGAATAAGTTAAGTACATGTACTTGAAATAGGATAATAAGCAGGCATGTTTATGAATGGTCTAAATATGTCAACATATAAATATTAAAATCTTTTATAAAACTCTGCACACATTTTAATTACATGACAAGATAATATATACTGATAAGTACAAATGAATATAATCTGCTTCCTTTTTAAGATCTGTTATTGCACATAATAATGTTGAGTAATGGTTTAAAACTTATATAGTTTGAGTTGTTTTATTCAAGGGTTAAAGGTAGTATCATACTTTGGTTTTTGTCAAAGAAGTACAGATTCATGGGCAAAAATATCAAGGAAGATACAGTCACAGTCATCTGATCTTTTAAAAGATCAAACAGATTTTCGGTCGTTGTTTTACTAATTTCTGGATAAATACACCATTTCAGGCGGAAACGTTTTAACGGTGGGTTTCTACCGGCACAATCTTAATACCCTGAAAGTTATACGTAAATCTGTGAAAATTTCTGTTTTGGTTTCTTACCAAAGTATGATACTACCTTTAACCAGTCAGAAGTTAAGTAGAAACAGTCGGGAGTCATGCCATGGAGTTACTGCACACAAAATGTTAAATTCTGCCAAACTCATTGTAACTTACTATCAATCGTAGGACTCACGGTGCATTGCAGCCTTACATAGGATACGATGGGTTATCCTTCGTTACTTGAGTTACGATCGATCGTAGGGTTTCATGGAATCGACCTCAGGCTAACATAAAAGAAACACCATCGGGGCCATTTTCATAGAGCTGCTTATTTTAAACATTGAGACTCACTTTAATTTGATTTTCGGCAAAGCACATAAATTACTACAGCAACACTAACTGTTTGAGTTGTTCACTTATTATAAATTGGAAATTCCTTCGATATTTGACAATAGACCTTTCTTTTGTTTGACAAACATTCGCTGTTGGTTGGCATGGGCTGCCGAATGTTGCAAATCATTTTGTCTCATTGTAAGACGGGGCAACCAAATGCAACATTTTTACAAACTTTCCATAGCTGTATACAAAATACATACCATCACTGCTTGTGTTGTTTCCATTACATTACAAAAAATACACCGCAGTACGGTTTGTGTGGTAATAAGTGGCATGGCTAATGATCAAGTTCCCTTGTGGAGACTGTAGTTATGTGTGGTAAGCAGCTCTTGTTTTGTGTGGTAGGTGCAGGGGGTTAGGGTTAAAATAAGTAATAATGCTGGTGGATTAGCAAGGGCAAAAATAATGAATTAAATCTACCTTCATTTACCTGTGGTTCTTAAAGGGTCTGTGCAATGGGAATATTATTGCTTGAACATGTGCCAATAAAAAAAAACCCTGTATTTTACCCACTTCATCACACTATTTCAGGGTTAAAAACAGGTTTTTTTGTTTGTATGCTAATTAGAATTTCCATATGCATGAGCAAAACTGTGATGTCATCTGGGTATTTGAGAGCAGTAACTCAATTGATTTGTGCACAAAAAGTTGGGGTTGTTTTATAGGTTTTCTGACAGACCTTTCCCTCCACAATAAATTGTGTGTGCCGAATATGTTCCTTTCACTCAACAGGTGGTGTAATATTTTTACCAAACCATTTCTGTGGGTCAAGTTTGCCTCCTCATTTCTTATGTTTTTTCATTATGTTTTTGCTGTTGGTTCCCCACATGAGTATGCGTGAAAATCTCCCATTTTGCAAAGCCATTATAACGAAAACCAAATGCTGGTTTGAAACCAAAATAAGAATTGCCATTCATTATCTGACAGTACATGTATATTCTCTGTATGAAGGCAATAAAATAACCTGACTGAAATTAGTACAGCATGAACCCTTTAAGTACTGTATAATGTGTGCATCTTTTATCCCTGATCATAGCCCTGGTTGATAGTATGGTATTCTATACAGAGGGTGTTTGTTTGTTTATTCATTTGTGTTTAGTGATCCTATCTGCCTTGTCTAAGCCTATTTCAAATTCCAGATGATATCTTTTTCCCCAAAAGCATGCCTGTACTGTGTATGCTTCTTGAATGTTGGTGAAAATAATACATTTGCAAAAAAAGATTCCTATATAATTTGCATTATTTATGCATTCGATTTGGTTCAAATACTTGTATAATACAGTCTGGGAGAACAAATTAAAAGTGAAATTATTTCTACACAATCTGTGACCTTTCAGGTGAAGTAATAAGAGATTTAAATTACCAGTTTAATTCGCCCTTTTCAATGCCACGCACACTTGTAACTGTAAAGTAAATTCACACTGTGTTACCAAAATCTTGCTTGAAATTTCTATTCCCTCTTAAAAACGGACTTGCATATAATACTATGAGTTGAATACAATATTTAAACACTCCTGACACTTTTCACTTCACAAGAATACATCAATTTTTTTTTTACAATAGAACACTCTTGCATACAAAAATAGAACTTTGATTTTAAACGAGGAATGTTGTTATCCTTCTACTTAAAAATAAATGAGACTTAATATGATTTTCGGCAAAGCACACAAATTAATACAGCAACACTAACTGTTTGAGTTGTTCACTTATTATAAATTGGAAATTCCTCCGATATTTGACAATAGACTTTTCTTTTGTTTATAGACATTCGCTGCTGGTTGACATGGGCTGCCGAATGTTCCAAATCATTTTGTCTTGTTGAAAGATGGCGTGACCAAATTCAACAATTATTACAAACTTTCCATAGCTGTACAAAAAAAAACCATCACTGTTTGTGTTGTTTCCATTACATTCAGCAATATCATTTTATCTTTATGAAAAATTGTGTACAACCATGACAAATTGTGGATATTTCTTGTGCCCAACTTTGATAGCTCTCCATACATAGTTTTTGCCATCTTGCCTTGGCAAAAACTCGGGCTGTGACAATGCAAAAGAAAGGTCTTTAACAAGGCCTTCGATCCTTGGACTCTGTGGGCCCATCATAATTATGAAGGTCTTGCATGGGATGCAAACTGCAGTGCAGGTTAATATTCAGTCCAATTTCATTTTTTCAGTATTAAACATTGAAGAAACCAAAATGACGAAAGAAATTAACCCCAGAACCCCCTAACAAATATTAATGCTGTAAATATTGAAGCAAAATAGACAACAAATCAAGGATTTGGCTAATGCGTTACAATTGCGGTGGTGACAGAATTCATACACAGAAATCTACCACTTTAAGATGTTGGCTATAAATGGCATGCAAATGATCTGACGGGACCAACCTCTATCCAGTTCAGTTGAATGATGACAGGCAGACTACCAGTACAGCAGTGAAGGCAATGAGTGACAGTACGGCAATGGATACCAGGCAGATGCACTTACGGCGCTGGTGGGGGTCATAGGTTGTTTCCTGAGGTGTGAGAAAAGGAAAAGGGAGGACAAACGTGAGGTTAAACAAAACGGAAATGTTCACAGATTTGCGTATAACATTCAGGGAATGTAGATGGTGGTGGTAGAATCCTACCGTTAAAATGTTTCCGCCTGAAATGGTGTATTTATCCAGAAATTAGTAAAACAACGACCGAAAATCTTTCTGATCTTTTTAAAAAAGATCAAAAATAAAAGAGAAAAGACTTCAGAAATACTGTGGTCGTTTTTCACTGTTTTCTCAAAAAGTCAAGGCCAAGTCTAGTACCAAGGTTCATTCAGCAGGTAATTCCCTACTGAAGACAACGGGTCTCAGTCTGTGGTGCTATATGAGACTGGGGCCCTTTTCCAAACCTCGGCTCCTGCTCCTGCTCAGGCTCCGTCATCCATATGCTGAAAATATAGGTTGTGGGTTGTGGGAGCTGACGCCCCGTTTTCCCTTTCAAACCAGAGAATCTACTTCCGAACCACAGCCAAAAGTCTCTATTTTGATACCCGTTATTTTAAAATTGACTCCAGAAATGGAGCTGGAGCCGGAGCCTGAGACGGAGCCGAGGTTTGGAAAAGGGCCTAGACATTCTACACTTAAAGGTAATATCATATCATACATTGGTGTTTGTCAAAGAAATTCAGATTCCTCAGCAAAAATATCAAGAAAGATACAGTAACAGCCATCTGTGAAATTTCTCGATCCCATACAGTGCCCACTTTTCGAAATAACAGTGAAAAATGCCCATGGTATTTAAAAAAATCTTTTCTCCGTTATTTTTTATCTTTGAAAGTTCAAAATTATTTTTGGCCATTAATTGGTTGTACTCTTTTCTTGATAAATACAGGCATTTCAGGCAGAAAAACTTGAACTATATGTTTCTACCATCACCATCTTTGTACCATGTATTAAGCTACATGTAAATCTGTGAGGATTTGTGTCTTGGTATGCTGGTATGCTACCAAAGTATGATAGTACCTTTAAGCCAAGTTCATACTTCATGCGAATTGCAAAGTGAAGTGAAATACGCCGTTGTGATTTCGCAAACAATGCGCGCAAGCTTTGTACAAAGCACACATGCACGGATTATTAACTTATTGACGTCTCTTAGAGAGTTATTTGAAAAATGCATACAGTTTATATGCACAAGCTAATTCACCTTGCCAAATATATTTGCTTTGCTTAGACTTAACAGAATAGAGGTAGGACTGGCCGCAAAATGTTGCTTGACAGACGACATTTCATCAAACGAAATACATAAGAAATTTGTCAGTAAGCTAAATTTATTGTTCAAATTAGGCTTACCCTTTTACTGACCCGTATTAGCAATGCATGCTCAGTGCTGTTTAAGCACATGTGAAAAAAGTCATGAGCTTGCCTCAAGTCGGGGATTCGAACCCATGACTTCTTGGCAAGCTGGATTCAGGTTAATTTGAATACAATATTGCAGCAGGCATCGCTATTAATTTGAATAATTAATTCAAATGATTTTGTCAACCCATTGAAAAGTGAACAAAGAAAAATTGACTGGAGTGGGATTCGAACCAACGATCAATGGTATACCATACCAGCGCTCTGCCAACTGAGCAACCCAGCCATGTTGGTGGTGTCCCTAATAGTATTAACAGCTTTATTGATTTGCCAATCAGAAGGCATGAAACCGCGCACGTACCACTATATCCCAAGGATCATTTTTACCGATACGCGCAGCAATGCTGCAACCCCAGAAACAGTACATGGGGAATCACTCAAAGAGGATACGGCTTTTTAATTAAAATAATCATGAAACAACCACCAGGGAAACTTGTGGTTTCACATGTGGTTATTTGATCATTTGAAAAATCTGAATGAGTGATTTTACTTACAGTGCCGCTGGACGAAGCGATGTCACTCAGAGAGGAATGCGACTTCTCATAGTCCAGCTTGTAGTCCAGTAGTGGCTCAATCATCCAGGGCTTGATGTCCAGACGCCGTTGCATCTCAGAGATCAGATTGCGCAGCTCCAAGATGTGTCTACAAGTCAATGCCAAGACAACATAGTTTACAACTTCTCACTTCTCATGAATACATACATCTTCACCATGTCCATCTTTGATTTGTTCTCCTGCATATCTCTTGACAATGAACGCCACTATAACCAACACCGCTTTAACAAACATTTGTCTAGATACCGAATGACATCTTGGGCTCCCAAATTATGAATACAATACATACCGAATATATGGCTCTTTAAATCACTATAATGAATGACCACTATAACAAACAATGTACGTGCATCCCGCCATGTTTGTTATAAGGGCGTTCCACTGTACCTAACTCTCCCTTTCCTTGACTCTACTCTCTAAACCCCAATCTTGATGTACACAGGCTCTTTGACTTTTTCCAGGATCTGATCCTACCTCAGTTGGTCTTCATTTACCTGTTTCTTAAAATTTCAAGTCCTTCCCTCACTCTTGCCCTAACACCATCTTAACACCGCACTTATCCAGAAATCTGATCAAGGCGCCTACCTAATTATTTGCCCTAGTCATTGAAACCATCTCAACTCCCTGGGAAGTATAGAACTAAGGCTGCTGTAAGCGCATGCAAGCTAACAAAGCACATAAATTGCAAAGCCATCTCTACCCATACACACCTGACACAGGTACCCATTTACTCCTGGGTGAAGAGAAGCAATATGTGACAAAGCGTCTTGCCCAAGGACGCAAGCACCACTAACCCATGGCTAGATTTGAACCTACAATCCGTAGATTGAGCACAAGATCTGGAGTACGTCACACCGGACCGCTAGGCCACAGCATTCCACAGCCTTCATCATGCCTTCCATCCAGCCTTTATCATTATCCATTATAGCAATCCTTTGCCACGTCCTTCCCCATATAGGCCAACTGGTCCTGTAATCAATCCATCCATCCCTCCCCACCTACTATCCCTCCCCCTGCCACCTTCCTCATCCTCACCTCTCCTGGTTCTTCAAGTCTTCCCTCTCCAGCACTATGCGGTCCACAGTAGGCACGTCCAGGTTCTCAACATTGACAGGAATGTTATCAACCCCAACTGGCTCCATTACCCCCGTGTTGATCAGGTTGTGGGGCCCTGGGTAACCAAAAAATTGTTCAATTATAATAATAATAATTATAATAATAATTTGGTAGGCTAATCACCCTTACTCGCAGCTTGGGTGCTGAATAGCACTCCGCACTTGCGCTAAAAATAGCAGGCTTAATGCTGTGACGTCACACCGGATCTTAGACAAACATTGCAACATGTGATGGGTGTGCTTGTGTGCGCGTGCATCCATGTCTGACATCCAGGGATTTTGTACATGCGCGTGCTGGCCAAATCACTTGTGTGACGTCATTAGTGCGGAGCGCTATTGCGAAAGATGCGACTTCAACGTGATCGAGTATCAGGCTTACATGCGCCCTTGGCTGCCAGCCACATCACCCCATATAATGATCACAGAGCACAGCCTGAGATCGAAAGTGTTTGACTGTTGGAGGAAAACCGGAGACCCCAGAGAAAAACCCTGGTAGCATAGGAGAGAACCAACGCACAACTCTACTCACATATGATCCAAGCCAGGCTCGAACCCTGGCCACATTGGTGAGAGGCGAGTGCCTAACACACTTACCACCTATGCCCCCTATTCACTGTGCTGAAATACATGAAAAGCTTCTCATATATCATAATAGGTGCTCTGACCCCTCATCACATCCCTTAGTCTACATGTAGCTCCTTCCCCTGACCCCTGACTTGCCCAACTCTATATCCTTTTTTTGAGAGAGGGCGCTGCACCGTGGCGACCACCACTGGCTTTTTCGTGCTCTTAATTTGTATTCATTTTCTGCCTTTTTGCACCGTTTTTAACCATAATCTTGCCTCGAATCTTGCCTTGACATGTGCTCTCTGTAATGGTTTTATATTTGTTCTTTTTAAATGTTAAGTGTATTTATGCTGCACAGTCATGTATTTTGCTTTTGTAGTATCCACGTACATGTATGCATTTTACCGTAATCAATTTTTTATCTGTTTCAGTGTATTTTTATATCATGGACCAATAAATTAAATTGAATTGAACTGAAATTGAATTTGTGGTTCCCCAGCCTTATTTTATGCTTTTCCTGTTTCCCTGGGCTCAATTTCATAACATTCATTACGACCTATTATTTTGTGCTAATGAGCACTGCTACGTATGAAATCTATTTCATGGAATCTGTAAGCAAGACTTTCGGTGCTTATTTAGTTGGCAAAGAATTTCTAGGCTAATCTTCTTTACGCCATGTCCGCTAACGCACTGTCATGTGCACTTTGCAGAAAGATCTTGCTTTGTGAAGCGAGAAAGAAAAACTCTCCCATGAAATAGGCTAGAAAAAAAAAGCTAATGTAAGCGAAAGATTTTGGCTGATGGTAATGGATTCCGTAAAATTGGGCCAAAATTGTCCCCCTTTGGTCTGATCCTCTCATCCATTTATGTGTGTCTTTACTTGCATGGTCTTCTCCTCTATGTCGTTAGGCCTTTGAGAAAGATCCTGCTAGCTGGCTAGGATCGAAACATCAGGCCCTCTTTTTATAGCTTCAAGCGAAAAATATTAAGAATTGAAATTGAGTTGCCTTCTGGCTGTCCGAAATACAAATTGTGGTAAGTAGGACAGACAAGTCACACCTACCAGCATGGAGGGGAAATGCCCTCTCTAGCTCCAGCGACTTTCGCAGGTGACTCTCATACAGCTCTGCACATGACACAAACATGTTCCACAATCTTTCATAGTCACCCCTCTCAGACTTGAAATCAAAATCCCTACATTTGGAGGAAAACAAAATGATTTATAAGTTATTATTGACTTAAAGGTATCATACATGATTGGTAAAGGTCACAGAACAACACTCAAACTTTGTAATATCCATCATGTACATGAAATGATAAACCTGTGAACGTTTGATTCTGAGCTCAATCGGACATCTGAGTCAAAAGAAAAAAGCAAAAACCCAACTCAATTCTTCTTTATATAAAACATATATCACGAGATCAAAACTGTTTCCGGTCTTTAAATGACTAATTTCTGGATAAATACAACATTTCAGCGGAAATATTTTAACGGTGATTGTAACAGTACCATCTCCATACCCTGTAAGTTATAGGTAAATATGTGTACATTTCTGTTTTGATATGCTACCAAAGTATGATACACTATACTACCTTAAAAAAAAGCAGATTATCAATCAAATCTCAATGTCCTGTTCTTCACTGCTTTTTTACATGGTTTCAGATAGGGTTCGAATTCATTTTGCAAAGATTTTTTAATAAAGTTTGGGTGTTTTAGCAACCATGTGACGTAAAATTGGCAACGTTGTTTTGACCTTGTTCTCCTAGATACTGTTATTTATTACCATTTATTTCTACAGAGGCTTTTGGCTGTGGTTCGGAAGTAGATTCTCTGGTTTGAAAATGAAAACAAGAGCTTTGGCTTCAATGGAAAACCACAACCTATATTTTCAGCATATGGATGGCAGAGCCGGAGCCTGAGCCTTAGCCTCCGTTTTGTAAACTCCCTATGTAACTCACGCTTTCAGATGAGGAATGAGTGTCTGCTTGCTGCGTCGAGCCAGATCGGATGCCTTCTGCCTGGTCTTCTTGAGTTCTTCCCTCAGGTACTCTGAGTCACTTGAGCCGCCGAGTGCCAGAACAAGATCATGGTAGCGAGCTGTCTCTGTATTAAACTCCCTGACAAGCTGTGGAAGGGATCACATGACAAAAACCCTCAGATCGGCTCAAGTAGTGCACCAATTCAAGAGTGGTTTGAAAACTGTCACACTCTAACCAGGTGTCCTATTGAATCCCATACTTGTATTATGCTTAAAGAGCATTTTTCAAGCATCATGTACATCTTCATCGTTAAAGACCAGCTAGAGCTAAATCTCCTACAAGCCTTCAATAATGAGTTTGTTCAACCAGCAGTACATGTACAGTACAACCAAGGTTGGTCACCATAAATCATGTAAATAGTTTATATGGACCCTTTGGATCATGTACCACCTGGTAGTTAGAAATCTCAAATTGTGATATTAGGTTCTTTCTACAGGCACTTATATACATGCATAACCTATATTGAATCTCAATGATGTGATAATTCCCAAATATAAGGTGTCTGGGTGTAGGGATAACTAATTATGCAATATCTGTCTACTTTAAGGTGCCATTATATTATCTTTGCTCAGTTCTAAACTATTCATACCAAAGAGTCCCTTTGACTGTTGTGTCTTGGTTTGATATTAGGTCAAAAGTTCATCATGATGACCGAGAAATTGTGCCGTATTTGGAACATATAGGAAAATAAAAGAAAAGGTCTGCAGCTGTTAAAATGATATTATTATGGCTTTTGTTAAAACCTCCAAGGCCAACCTAAACAAGCTATTCGGTGTTTCAGAGGTCGCTGGTTCGAATCCCGCTACAGTCAATTTTTCTTTGTTTATTGAGTGCTAGATCAAAAACAGTGAAAAGCGGCCTCTGTAGTTCTTAGTTTGTTATTGATACTATGAAAAATAAAAGTACTTACCGAGAAACTCTCAGTACTATGCCTCCATTAAATGGCTCTATGTGTAAGCCCGAAAACCCTCTACAAGCCCAATCACGCAACACAGTAAACTTCCTTTGTGGTTATTTGATGATTAAGCTACTAAACAAAGTAGGTAGCATGGAAATCTGAGAAGCTTACATTTTGGCATTCGTCTGTTCCACAGGACTCTATCTCATCGCTGTTCTCAGTATGCATTGTGGACTGCACGGGCGTGCTACTGTGGCGACGAATGACAGACTCCTCCATGTGGGAATGAACCATGTTGGCGGATTTCACAAAATAACGGGATCCAACGGGTTGGAATCAAGTCAAGACAAGTTCTGAAGAAAAACAACAAAACAACAAATTTCAAGATTATACAAGAGTTGTATGAGATTAGTGTGTGTATGGTGTACAAGCAGGTCCGATACCTATAAGGCCAAGTAAAAAAAAATAATATGTTTCTCGTCCCCGCCCGCCTCGTTTTTTGAGGCCGCCTCGATTTTTTTATTATTTTTTATTTTCAAAAAATTAGATTTTTTGTTGTTGAAAACTTCGTTTTTAACATTGAAAAATCCCGAAATCCCCTCGTGAAAAGAATATTTTCAACGTCGTAGCTTTCTTCATAGAATTTTGTGTATCGTACCATCTGATATTTATGCATTTGTAAACGTCTATATTCAATTTCATGCTAAGAGGTGCCTAACATTTGATGCTAACATTATTAAAACATTGTAAATATGTTAATTTCTTGTGTGAATTACAATGTCTCCATTATTTTAATGTTTTGCGTGATTGGAAAAACACACGCGATTAACAAAAATCTCAGATGGCGGCCATTTTGAAAAATAAAAAATAAAAAGCACCTCTTTTTCATTTTTTTGAAAAAAAAACATATTTTTTTTTTTACTTGGCCTAAAGGGAATAAAACAATTTTTTATAAAGAAACTTACTTAAAAGTTAAATATACGTTCGTGGTGTCTATATCTTCAATATTTATTAAAAAGGTTAAATTTGTGGAAAGAGGGCAATGCTTTGATTTTTGAGGGAAATTAAAGGGTAAAAACGGTAATGAACTCACGTAACGGCCGCCGACGCACAGATGGAAATTTGCTCTAGTGTCTACTCTCATTGTGTGGACTTTCAATACGTTGGTTGTAGGTACCAGACTAAACTTGACTAGCCAGACCAGACAAAATGGCTGACTGACAGGCTGTTTTTTTTTTAGTTTGCAACAAACAGGTAAGAAAATTGTATTTTTACTCTGAAATGTTGAACAAATTTCTTTTATCTGGGGTTTTATCGTCAGTGTACCTGTTTTCGAGTCATTTAGTTTTCGAGGATTGACCTTCTATACGTCACTAATAATAGTAATAATAGCGACGGGCATGCCTGTACCACACAACCAGTTGATTTGTTTTGTGAAATTGTGTACGGTATGTGCTCCACCGCAAGCCAAATCGGTAACCTTTTATCTTGCTTGGAATAAATGCTTACACCCTCGAAAGCCGGTACATCGAGGATAAGGACATTTGCTGAAAGTCAAAAATATCATTTTGGAACAGTAGAAACTAAGTTGTTTTTATTCCCTTTATAGGTATCAGACCTGTTTGTACACCGTTACCGTAACCCAGTATAATGTTAAATCTAGCCTAAAAGTATAGGCATCGGTTTCATACCGTACCCCCCGCCCCCACTCAACCAGCTCCGCCACGCCCCACACACCACTGACTCAGTCACTAGATAGCGAGTTAATTTGTTAATCCATCATCATGCATGTCATGCGACAAGACACAAGTATAACCATCAAATTATGTTCATTATTCATTATTCAACATGAATTAATAAAATAAGCAATCATGACTATTAAGTGGTATTCCATGGACACTCGGCGTTCTACAAATAAATCTCAATTAAATACCTGTAACTTGTCTAAGATGACAACCTGACAACTGAGCTGCGTGAACGCTGGATGAAAAATGTTACAGCTCGTTTATTTATCAGTCTGGTGCTGTGTTTACAGGTGGGTAAAACATATTGAAAAATGCATCAATTACGTCTGGGTACATATATGACGATCAAGACCTAGACTGCTCATATGAGATTCGTACGCACTTGGGGGCTGGTACCAGTTTATATTCTGATGTCCACATGTCCACATGTTCACATGGCAGGGCGAGTTCATCAATCAAGCGAACATCGTGATCGAAGACTGTATCGTTATCGTATCTGTCTGAGATTATTAGCATCGTAAGAAGTGTTCTCCTTGTTGATAACTATCTCATCCACTGCGAGCCAATTGGTATGTCATACGTGGGGCAGTTTTAATTTAACCATGGTAGAGAAATTTCTGACTCTGTCTGTTTTCCGTCCTCCATGATTAACCTGTACTCTGTAACGTTAGAGTGTAGTGCATGAAGATGGGGGGGGGGGGGGGGGGGGTTGCTGGGAATGCTGGTAAAAACATTGTTAAAAATGTTTCTACCTAAATGGTTTTTATCCAGAAATTTGTCAAACAAAGACCGGAAATAGTTTTGATCTTGGGGTAAGATCAAAACTATTCTTTATGTTTTATTTATAAGAAAAATTGAGTCAGGTTTTCGCTATTTTCTCGTGACTCAGATGTCTGATTAAGCTAAAATTTTCACAGGTTTGTTATTTCATATATGTTTGATCAGAAGTGTGAGTGTTGTTCTGTGACCGTTACCAATCATGTATTGTACATACCTTTACACAGCGAAAAATTTCCCATATGGTACTGTAACATGGATGTGAACTGTGCCGTGTATGAAAAGCGCCGCGCTGATTGGTCAACGTGCAAAGCAGTGCTCGTGATGTTACGGAAACCATGTGCTGGCCCAACTCATTACGCACGCACGCAGGGCCGTTGCAGACACGTACGGAGCAAGCATCACGCAATGTGCCTATGCCAACACACACGGTGTACGACTACGCATAAGTACGCAACGACCAACGGTCGGCCGTACAACAACTCTGGGTGACCATGCAATTCTATGCATTCATGTGGCGCTCTCAGTATACACAACCAACAGACCCAACACACGTTGAATATTCAACGACCCAACAATCACATTCAGGGATGGTGGCTCGGGGGACTTGAGGCCCCCCCCCCCAAGAGGGTCCCTGAAAAAAAAAATGAAAAAAAAGGGGGAGAGGGAAAGGGAGAGGAGGAGGAGGAAGGGGGGAGTCACAAAATGTTTGTTGGGTGTTTTGTGGGAGAAAATTTTTCTTTGAGCCCCCCAAGAAAAAATCCTGGGTGCACCGGTGGTCCATGCTCGTCGGTTTCATTGAAAACTTGGTCAGTTAGATGACGTCACATAATGAGATGATCGTGACGCCCTCTTTCGGCCCTTTCGTGCCAATTCGTGAAAGGGATTTTTCGCTGTGCTTTAATAATCCCTTTGGTAATAGTGTTAGTTTCGGCAACATAATAAAATAAAAACCTTTTTTGTATTAAAAAGTAACTTACCTATAATTATACATTGGTTGTAGTGTCCTCTTGTATATTAGCAAGGTTAAAATTGTGGATGGAAGGCAGGGCTTTGAGTTGTTTAGGGAAATTATTGGGTAAAACAAAGATGTTTTAATAGACGAAACGTTTAGCCATTAAAGTTCTGCTTTATACATGTAGGTGGCCCAAACTGCTGGATAACCATCCTTGCCACTAAAGCAGTATGGTGTCATGAAGTCAGACTGTCAAACAAACGAAGATAATCACCACTCTTGGTCACCACCTACATGTACATAGGGCTGGAGCTATGCTCAGTTGGTAGAGCGCTACTAGCCTCCTACAGTATTCCTGGGGTCCCACGTTCAAATCAATTTTTTATTCATATTCTAAACACTTACACAAATTATACAGACATGACAGATGTCACAAAAAAGTGAGTAATTTAAAATTGAGTTCAATTACC
The DNA here is from genome assembly GCA_963971285.1 of Astropecten irregularis. Lineage (NCBI taxonomy): Eukaryota > Metazoa > Echinodermata > Asteroidea > Paxillosida > Astropectinidae > Astropecten > Astropecten irregularis. Next base: position 21,608 of record OZ020257.1, read on the forward strand.
CCGTCACTGACCATTTGTGTATTACCGGTAATTAGGCCCTAATATTTTTTTTTTGCCAAAATATTTACTAAGAAGGAGAATTGTTGTGCTCCTGTAATGGATCTGCACTTTGTGACATCAAAAAATCAAAATGTTTGTTAATTCAATTGTTTTGTAAATTCAATTCAATCATCTTTTATTTTCCAGAACAGAATATAACACAGAATATTCACATAAGGATTTGAAGTGAAGAAAGAAGAGCTAGAATGGCATCCCAGGCCATGGGGTCCAGCTCCCCACCCCTCAAGAGGGCCAAGCTGAATAAAGGTGCACTGTACAAGCCACCAACCAATGAGGAATTACACTCGCTGAAGGAAACCAATAATCTGTATCAGTCCAACCTTTTCCGTATGCAGGTATGTACTGGATGGTTATAAATGTCCATAATTCCACATTTTGCTATCTTTTGTGTGACATACCATCCGCCATAATAACTTGCGCTTTTTGTGTGGCAACAAAAGAATTTACACTCCACCGCGCCCTATACTGCAGGGTGTACGTCCCCTGATACACCACAGAGCCGATAACATGAATCACAAGTCGGGCTCGTGTTAAGCCATACTGTGTACCAATTTTGTCAACTATTCACATTTCTTACTAGTAACACTGCCATGGCACTGGTATGGCATTTGCACTAGTAAGCAGGAGGTTGTGGGTTCGAATCCCACCTGAGCCAGCATTGTGATTTTTTCACGTGCTCTCACAAGCACTGAGTATGCGGTGCTCATCCACGTTGGTGAAGGGCAAGCCTTAATTTGCATAACACTGCCAGAGTTTTAAAAAAGTGTTCAGCACTTTGCTAGTTTATTCTTCAGCAATGGCGTCAAGTATTCTACAATCATGCTTTTCTATTCACTGTGAATTAACTTACATGAGTGGAAATAAAATGAACTGAACTGACATATGTAAAACGTCCCCCAAACACTTCTGCATTGACACAAACTGGTTTTATGTAAAAACGTCATAACTTTGAGATACAAAAGTATTGCACTGACTTTAATAGTGAAATCATGACATAACTTCTGTATTATCTTTTTCATTTGGTCTTTTTTTCGGGGGGTGTAGATGGAAGAGTTGATTGGTGAAGTTCAAGTGACGGAGAAGAGAAAGAAGGTCATCACCAAGACACTGCAGGAGCTGAACACCGTCCTGACAAACCTGCCACCACTGGACGTCCCTGAGGTTGTACTTAAATCCTGATCATTGGGGGTCATGTCTTATTACTCTGTATCCTTCTCAATCTAGCCAAAGAGACTAAAATTGGCTCTAGAACCTAAGGCTGCAGTTTGTATCCAGTTACCCGGTTAACCGACCGTTCAAAAGGGGACCCGGGTACATTTTCCCAGTTAGGTTAATCGAAAAAGTATCTTTTTGATGGCCTCTTCTTTTTGAAACATAGACACTTCTAGAGTTCACAAAGAAAAAAAAATGTCAAGTTAGCTAGGGCCAGTGAGCACAAATTACCATGATCTTATGCAAATTGGACCAGCAGGCTTATATGCAAAGCAAAGGCCAGACATTTTGCTACGTCTACCACTGCCAAATGTTGTGACAAAAGAATGTTGTCAACCAAGTTCCTAAAAGACCCAAACTTACTATTTCTTTGTTTTTCTTTGTTATACGGGTAATCGTAACCATAACCGAAAAACAGACGGGTAACCGGTTACCAAATTATTTGTAAACTTACAGCCCTACTAGCAACAAAGGCTACATGTACGCATTATTGGGTGCTGCTGTCTAATGGTCTGGTATGTAATACTCCAGTAGATCTTGCGGTGAATCTACAGATTGTGGGTTTGAATCCAGCCATGGGCTAGTGATGCTTGCATCTTTGGGCAAGATGCTTTGTAACATATTGCTTCTCTTCACCCAGGAGCAAATGGGTACCTGTGAGGGTTTAGATGGCTTTGTGTACCTTACAGCAGCCAGAGTTTGTATGAAACTTATGATAAAGAACTGTAAGTCTGGTGTGGCATAAATTGGGTTACCAGCTCCAATTTAATGTGATTTTCATACCAAGCCAAAAACATTTCTGCACCAGACAAAAGCAAAATGTGACATTATGGCTACGTTAATAACCAATTTTTGAACAAGCAAGGCATTTTGTTCATATGCTTATTAGTCTTTTGAATGTGACCCCAGGTCAGAGGTAAGGGGCCACTCAAAATTTTCAATGTTCAATTTCAATTTTTTTTTCGAAATAGAGGGTGGGTGGGTCAATGAAATAAATTGAAGTAAATTGTTAATCGAAATTAACTTTTTGTATTAAAATTCAGAATTTGTATCTGACTTGCCTGAGAAAATACATGTATCCATCGCGCGCGCCGCACCAGCATTCTTTATACAATCTTTTTCAACTTCGTTTCCATATACAGACTGTGCGATACATTATTGTGCACATTGTGTGAAACATGGAAGTAGGTGGTTTTTACTCGTAGACTTGGAAGCAAGGCGCTTGCAGCGGTGACCAATATGCCACGCAAATGTAGCAGGGTACCAGGCGTATTTAGCCTAACGAAACACACTGAGAACATTGAACACCATTTGCTAATAACGTGAAATGTTCATCACCTTGAATCCAAGACTAAGCAGACAGCAGCAAATGCAAACTGCATTATGTTGCAATTGGAAAAAAAAAATCGAAATTCAAAAACATTGAAAATTTTGAGTGGCCCCTAACCGGCGTTAAGGACCACAAGTATTTAAGTGGCAAGCTGTTAGGGCAATATTCATTGTTTATTTTGATCACAAAACAATGCACAAACAGTTGTTGGATATATGCAGGTTATGGCTTACATAAAATTAATAGTAATAAACCCTGTTGCCCTTTTATATAGTGCATTTCAAAAAGGAACATGTGATGTCTTTTACACTTGTATTTACTATTATCCCTGGCCATCGGGCTACATTCCTGAAACAATTTCGGCTCCATAGGGAGTATACAACCCTGGCTGCTGTAAACAATTTTTTTGGCCAAACTCTTATATTAAGTTTTTGCATTGATCATTGCATATTTTTTTTCCTATCTTCATTGATTTTGAACAGGTAGCTAATCTATCTTGGCTGCCAAGTGGCGTTGAATCCTCGGCCACCTTTGAGAGGTCACAAGTGAAGGGTCAAATGTCGTTCCAGAAACCAGCATCGGTCAAGGTGGTGGGCAGCTTTCTGCTGGACATTCTGGCCAGGCCTGACCTCAGCATTGACCTGGCTGTGGAGATGCCGCAGGTAATTTTTAAATCTCTCATCGTTTGTCAACCAATGTTGATTGACTGCTGAATTGGTAGCAAGGTACCAGCAAACGTCTGTATTCGTTGCAAGATTCTATCACTTGTCATATCAGACTGCACACTGTATGATGCCATATAGCCAAGTAAAAAAAAAATGTTTAGCGTCCCCGTCTGCTTTCTTTTTGGAGGACGCTTGTTTTTTGGGGTTTTTTTGTTGTTTTTTTATAATATAAAAGTTTATAAAACCAGAAAAAAAGAGTAAATTTCATTTCTTTTTTCGAGATTTTTATAGTTGTTCCAACAAAAATTAAATCCCAAATGTCTAAATACTTGAATTTTAAGTTATTTCCTTGCCTGTGGGCCCGGCCATTTGTTTTGGATAAATGGGTCGGTCGGCCATTTGGGAGGGAAACAGAAAAAGGGCCTCCTTCTTCCTTTTTCCAAAAAGCCAGTAGGCTAAACATGTTTTTTTTTTACTTGGCATTTTAAATAATGCATATTGCATTTCTTGTAAACTGATCACTAGGATTTGATTGTTAAATTCTAACAAGAGGATGGAACTTTCTCCTACTCAGATATCAAACCTATTTGTCATCACAAACTTGGTAACTGTTCAGCAGCCAAAAACAGGACCTGAAATATATAAAGTGCTTGGTATTAGGAGGGCCTGATGTTTCTAATGTTTAGCCTTTGAGAAAGGGTCTAGCTAGGATCGAAACGTCATGCCCTCATTACTCCAAGCATGGAAACAAACCAGTCTTTTTTTTAATTTCTTTTTTCTTCCTTCCCCCTATAGAGCTGTCGACAGCCAAAAGATTACCTGAATTTTCGGTACCACCACAAGAGGGCACTGTATTGTGTTTATCTGGCCAATCAGCTCAGAGGCCAGGAGATGGTGGACAAGGTTCACTATTGCTGGAAAGACGGCGACCACACAAGACCAATAGTCGTCCTGAGTCTTTCTGGTAAGAATGCTGTTTGCTGAAAGAGTCAGCTTATTGTGGCTTGAAAAATTCAAACATATGGTTCTTTTCTAATGTGATGTATCTTACACCCTGCATATTTGAAAGATAAATGTGTAAATAAATTAATTAAATCGTAACTGGCTGCGGAAAGTTTTAGGTTCAAATCCTGCTGATACAATCAGCCTTTGTTAACTCTCTGGTGCTCTAGACCAAAGATTATATAGCGCTACGCGCAAGATGGATAACTGACCACAGTGCGCGTGGTAATTGGTATGGAGGTCGCCATTCTCCATACAAATTATACACGATCAGCCATTTTGGAGTAGTTTGAACACGAGACATATAGAGGCTGGACGCTTTATCAAAGAAAAGAGGAGTGTTAGGCAACATTTTGGCCCGGATTCGATTAAAACCTATTGTTTGTATTTGACATTGATGTGAAGCAGCTGAATATGAAAACGGCGATTTTTTTGTGGTTTTCTGGACCTACTTTTGCAAGTCGCTCATATCATGCTATGGAAACTCCATACGTGGAGCGCCCGCACAACACCAGAATGGCGCCCATGGCGATTACACGTTTCAGTGGAGAGTTCCCCATCTTGCGCGTAGCGCTATATAATCTTTGCTCTAAACTTTGCTCTAAACTACTGAGACATGCTTAATATGGTGAGTAAAGCAAGTGATAACATTTGAAAGATTGCTGGAATGTGTTTTTCTTTTTGTGGTTTGATTTCGCAGGCAAGACTGTCAAGCACGTACATGTGAAACTTCATCCATGTCTGCCGGAAAGCAACTTCAAGGCAGTAAGATTTATTCCCAGTAAGAGCAACATCCGTCAACAGTGGTACACGGGGAACACGGACATTGAAGGTTAGTTCATAAAAGTCTGTTTGGGGATTGTGTGTATATTAGTTCACAACTATTATTTTTAGTTCTTAAATAGCTTTACTATTCCAAAACAGGTATTGTCATGTTTGTTCCTGAGTCCTTAAAACCCTATAGATGGAACAAATTTAGCCAATTTTCAGTGTAAAAATACAATTTCTTTATCCGTGTAACTCCATATTTAACCTTGCTAATATTCATGAGGACATCACAACCAATGTACAGAAGTATTTCTTTTTCTTTACATGAATGTTATGAACTATTAATCTACACTAATGACGTCATTGATTACAACACCCAGATGTCAGACAAACCCTCTATTTGGCCTAACTCTTTGTTTTTAATAACCATTAGAGAAGCTCATGTTATTTTAGTACATACAGTGGTTAAAGGGATAGTACAGAATTGGCAAGACAGAATACACTTCATGATCACAGATTCACATAAAACTTACACAGTATAATGGTGACGATAGGAGAAAACATCCCATGAAATATTTTGTTCTGAAATGCCATATTCGTTGAGAAATAAATGAAACTATTTTCCCATTGGAATAAATCGCTTCAAAGCGTTTTATTCATTCGTTGAAATATGTACATTTCTCTGTACACGGGTTTTCACTATTTTCTCGTGACCCAGATGGCTGATTGACCTCAAACTTCTACAGGTTAGTCAGTTAAGGTATATATGATGGATTACATAATGTGCTTTCACTGTTAGCAACGGTTTTGTAGCAAAAACCAGTTCTGTACCATCCCTTTAACTGTATCATCTTCATTTAATACTGCAGAGATGTTCCCGGCAACCCCTCACTACAACAGCTCCATCCTGGCTGATATGGCAATGGAGAGGCACCTCCACTGTCTGTATAACACTGCCAAGGACTTTCCAGGCTTTAAGGATGGGGTACTACTTCTCAAAGTCTGGCTCCACCAAAGAGAACTGGATAAGGTCTGAATTTCCTTTGGTGTTTATCATCAGTTATCATTAGTTTGTGTCCTCATGCTTATTATTATTACTTACATTACTTACAATCACACTTCTGCTTGTCTAATTCAATAGCACTCCGCACTTGCGCTAAAAATAGCACACCGGATCTCAGACAAACATTGCAACCATGCAAATGTGTGGTGGGTGTGCTTGGGTGCATGCATGGTGTACACTACGTGTGTGAGTCAATGTTTGTCTGACATCCAGGGATTTTGTACATGCGCGCGCTGGCCAAATGACTTGTGTGATGTCATCAGCCAGTGCAGAGCGCTATTCATTGCAATCGACATAAAAGCGGTGGAAGTTCGTCAGTTGCTTCAAACACCAGTTTACTGTTAACCTAAATGCAAATTTCAACATGGCGGACAAAGAGAGAGTTATGATATTGGGATATATTCTTATTGCAAGAAGGCAGCGCTCTCTCCTGCAACATCTGTCGGGAGCGTGCATGAGCAGCTTAAAACGGTACTGACTTGGGACGTTTCAATTGAATTAGACACAGCAGAAAATTGATGTTTGAAGCCGTGCCGCCCTTCTGCCATAAAAATTGGCAAGACCTATAGGCGTGTAGAACAGGTGCTTCAAACGTTAAATTTCCGCCGTGTCAAATTCAAATTATGGGCCAATATTTGAATTAGACACGGCATGAGTTGATGTTTGAAGCGGGCCTCACTTCATAAAACCTGATTTGTATTGTTGTTAAAATATGGAAATACATAATTGAATTGAATTGAATGAAATTGAAAATGTTCTGAGATGGCATGGGAAACTGTTAACGCTTAAAACAGAATGAAAGTAGTTTCCACCAAGAAATAAAGTCTTATCCAGCACTCTTTATTTCCTTTCCTTAGTTGGAACAATTTTTCAGAGACATTTCTTCAAAATCTTTTGGAGAGGGCGTCTATCACGTAGATAGCTGCTGCTGCCGCACGGACGCACGAAATTGACCAATCAACATCCTCCGTCACGAACCTGACGGAAATGTTCTCAAAACAGATCTGATTGGCTAATGCGCCACGTTGCATAAAATTTGCATGCATGTATGTATCAGACGTTCGTATGTAGTTGCACGGAGTAGAATGGGTGATACTCAGACTGGAGAATATAGAGATACTGGCAAGTTGTTTTACTCTTGTCAAAAAACCTAAGTATTTATGAAACCTGCTTTAGGTTTTGGTTCTTAAATGTCAACTGAATTAATTTAATTTTTGGGGGGAGGGATTGTACCCGACCCATGGGGGGACTCTTTTCCCTATTTCGTCTTTGAAGTTAAAAATGCACTCTCCCTGATTTTTTGTTTCGGATGAGATGTTACCAACCTTTAAATTCCCCTTCTGACCTTGCAAGTCATGTTCAAATATGTGCTTATCCTCTCATCCATTTTGTATGTGCTCTATGCTTGTATATTTGCCTCTGTCTTTGCGATCAGCCACATTGACTTGAAAAGATTCCATTGGGATCAGAATGCCAGGTCAGCACCATACGTTTAAGCAGTGTAGTGGTAATTTGCCTGAGTTCTAGAACTGTTCACTTTTGATTGATGGATATCATTATTTTGCATTCTTCCACATATACACGGAGTGCAGGCTTTCTCTGGCTTCATCATGTCCATGTTTGTGGCTTACCTCCTGTCCAAGAGAGTTCTCAACAAGTTGATGAGCGGTTACCAGGTTTTCAGGAACACAGTTCTTCATCTGGGTAAGTTTTATGCAGCACTCGGATACTTGAAATGGGTAAGGCTTGCAGAGACACCATGTATGTATAACACTCATCTTGGAAGGTGTGTGGTCCTGAGAAGGACTGATAGGAGTAAATTCTCAACGTTTTGACCAGTGTGCTCCGGCCATCCTCTCTCTCCTTAGGATGGCTAGAGTACACTGGCCGAAACGTCGAGAACTTACTCGCATCGGTCTTTCTCAGGACCACACACCTACCAAGAAGAGTGTTATACATGGTGTCTACTTATGCCTTACCCAATTCTAGTCTATCCACCATGCAAAGCTTCAAATCCTACTCAGATTCTTTTCTTTTTGAAGTCATTTGGTAGCAATTGTTGAGTTGTGATTTGGAGATTGAAGGTCTGAACACAAGTCTTAGGGCCAACTAGCTTTGTGTGGTAGAACCATAGAGCTATATTAAAATTACGCAATTATCGTTGCGTTCTTTAGAGGTGCGTTATCGAAGCCCAATACGCCCGAAATAGGACGCACCTTCAGTAAATGCGCGTTTTATTTAGGGCTGTGCGCACACACGCTCTGCGCGTTCCGGGAACACAATGATTGCAAGCGTCATCAAGACGCGCTACCGGTACCATTCGCGCATACTTGCGCGTTGCATATAGAGTACACTCTTTAAAAGGCATTTCAGTCAAAGTGTTCTTGCTCCACAGACACGCACACAATTTCAAAATGACTGCGCCCAGGGCGGCTTCAAAACGTCTATGCACGGAGAACGCTGAGCTAGCGCTCTAGCAGTGTCTAGTAATTGTAATATAGCTCTATGGGTAGAACACTAGTACGGTAACCTAGAAAGTTGTAAGTTTTCAAAACTTTACTTCAGTCAGTTTATTTGTTAAGCATGGAGTGACTTACTGTTTCTTTTTTAGCTGGCAGTGATTGGACCACCAATGGCATCTCGCTGTGTACAGATGCTTCTGATAAGGACATACCCACCATCAAGATCTTCCATCAGTACTTTGACATTGTCTTCGTAGACACATCTGGCTATCTGAACATTTGTGCCAACATGACTAAGGCAACTTTTCAGCAGGTATATTAATTTTTGAATTTGATTATTACCCCTTCAGCCAGCTCGGGAGTTGTTTTTCTTTTGTTTTTACCGGCCTCGTTATCAGTCTCTGGTCAAATAGAGGTCATCTGGCCGGGCCATGTGTGCAGCATAAACAATACTGGCACACTATGGTTGAGTACCACTTGACAATAGCCAAAATTCTAGCTGGACATAAGGCCAAACAAAAAATTGGTTGTGTTGCCCTCAAGTGGAAAAATTAAAATTTTGGGTCGGTCGGTCGATTTTTTAATTTTTTTTTGCCGACTTTCAATCATTTAAGTATAAATACAGGATGTATGGTCACCAGGGCTGATAAATCAATGGTCTTGGGTCGTTTTGAGGAGACACGCTTTTTTACTGCTAAATTTTACATTTTCTGTCAAAAATGGTGAGTTTTTATACTTTAGGACTCAGAGAAAATTTTTTTTAAAATCCCGACCCAAAGTTTTTTTTCACGGTCAGTCGCTGACGGCAACACAACAATCAGTGTCACCACATCTGTGTTCAGAGCTCACAAATTGCGGTCTGCTTAAAAATGTTGATCCATTAAAATGCAAATTGCGGGGATAATGTACTACAATGAGCACATTTTGGGGGACATTAAAGGTTCATTGAACCTCTTGTTCCAGACAGTACCCCCATTCAATGTATTTCAATGGAAATAACAAAGCAATCATGAATATTATCACACCATGATGCTTCCTGTTCATAAAGGGTTAACAATCATGTCCTGGATTTGAAACTCTCTCTGTGAAATTCTCATTGTTGGGCTCCAAATTCCACCTTCCATGCCCCTACCTTCACCAGGTTCAAGGGCCATCTTGCAACCTGACTGATTTAAAGGTTGTATCATACTTTGGTAAGAGACCAAAACAGAAATGTTCACAGATTTACATATAACTTTCAGGGTATGAAGATGATGCTGGTAGAAACCTACTGTTAAAATATTTCCGCCTGAAATGGTGTATTTATCCAGAAATTAATAAAACAACTACCAAAAATAAAAGAGAAAAGACTTAAGAAATACTGTGGCCGTTCACTGTTTTCTCAAAAAGTTGGCATCGTATGGGACTGAAATTTTCACAGATTACTTTTACTGTATCTTCCTTGATATTTTTGCCCATGAATCTGTATTTCTTTGACAAAAACCAAAGTATGATATTACCTTTAAGCATGATAACTAGGGAAGGTATGGTTAGAACAAACGTTGAACCTGGTAAGAGGATTTATCCTGATACTCCACATTAGACATTTGATTGATAGCTCAAAAGGTCAAAGTTCAAGGACAGTAGCGCTACTGGTTTGAGCATGCAACGTCAAAAAAGACTTGATTGGTCAATTTCAAACTAGTCATATTAATTTCACTGCTACATGGCTCAAAAAGGTCCCAAATCTCCACAATAGCGCTCCGCACTAATGACGTCACTCGAGTCCCCGGATGTCAGACAAACATTAACACACGCACGTAGTGTACACCATGCATGCACGCACACATACCACATGTTTGCATGGTTGCAATGTAATTTGTCTGAGATCCGGTGTGCTATTGAGGGGATTTAATTTGCCAACACTGGTACACTACTTCTACCCATTTCGATTATTTCTCCACCTCTAGGTGCATCATGAGGCCACGCTTGCCAAGACCTTCCTGGATGCCAAGTCCATCGACAGCTTTGACTGCCTCTTCATGAAACCGTTACCCTTTGTCAGGAAATTTGATCATATCCTGCAGTAAGTGAGCTAGCACAATGCAGACACAGTCAATTTGGTCATTAACTGTCCCATAGGCCATGATTTTTCCCTCAATTTGAAGCTTTTTTCTGGTGTTATTTCAGTGTGTTCAGTGACCTTATTTACATCTTGTCATTGAGTAGGGTACCCTCAGCTAGAGGTGAAAACAGGAACTTCACTGATTCATCCTCTGAGCGCAAGTATCTGTCTTTGTAGCATAAAACTTAGTTATTAGCCGGAATATAAAACTACAAATTCCGTTGGCCATCAAAGTGACAATAAATGTTTGTGGAAAAAGTTTTGCGATGCTGTTCTTTAAACTTTTCAGCTTGAAAGACTTGAAACAATTGAAGGAGTCTTGTCGGATCCTCCAAGGGCTAGAGGATAATATCATGGATCGCGGAGGGGACTACATTCAGACGTGCCTACCAAGACTCTTAGAGCTGTTACATCAAGGGCTTGGCAGCAGAGTGGTAATGATTGCATTCAGACTGCAGCTGGAAAGACAGGTCAGTCAGGGACCCTTTCACAACCTCAGCTCAGGCTTTGGCTCTGGCTCTGGCTCTGGCTCTGGCTCCAGCTACATTTCGTGAATCCATTCCAAAATAACGGGTATCAAAACAGAAGCTTTTGGTTTTAGTTTGGAAGTAGATACTCTATTTTGAAAAAGAAAACAGAGATTCAGCTTCAATGAAAAGCAACAATGTATATTTTCAGCATATGGATGACAGCACCGGAGCTGGAGCCTGAGACAGAACCGTGGTTTGGAAAAGGGCCTAAGAAAACCGCGGAAACAAACAATTTGATTGTCAAAGAGGAAATAAAAATGAGTTATTGTTACCACTTTATTTTGTTTCCACAGTGGAGTATTACGGACAAGCATCCAAAGCTGGAAGATATTGGATCTTTGTCTATTGGCTTGCTTCTCAACCCGGAGAATGCTAGCAGTGTGTTGGAGAGAGGACCCGAAGCTAACACTCCAGAGGTTAGTACGCAACCCTTAAAGGGTGGCCGCAATGGGTGTTTTTGCTTATATATTGATGGAATAAGGTCTTCAAAACGCAGTTGTGTGGCTGTCGTAGTTTTAGCCTCCCCTGTGTTGGTGTTAAAATCATTTTTTTAACTGGGAGGGTGGAACGTCGTGACGTAATCTCAGAAAACCGGTAGCTGGTTCACAAGCCATCGAGTAATGCTAAGCTGGTTCCCGCATCACTGACAGCAATCAAAATCCCGTACTAGGGGGTTGATGGGGCGTAGACACAAAATGGTAATGGGGTGCAGTTTATTTTGAGAAAAAAATTCCAGATGCGGGGAAAAACCAAAAAACTAATTTTAATTAAATTTAATACATTTTTAAAAAGTTAATTAAATTATTTCGGTAAATTTTATTAAATGTCATTGCAGCCACCCTTTAAAAGAAAATCAAAATTTACGGAATGCTCTACCAATTCCAGCCCCCATGTTGGCAATGTCCTAAATTGTTCGGCACCTCCGTTTGTTTGCTATGTATGAAACCACAGACAACTTACACAAGTCACCATAAGACTCTGCCAATATACAGTAATCTGAAGAAAACATAATGATGCATGGTGGCGCCAAGCAGATTGCAACACTGCAGTGGTGTCAGTATCAGGCCTTCATTTTAATAAAAATGAGGAGAGCTGCAAATCACTCTCCTTAAATCAGCAAAACAAAAATCAAGTTTGAGCTGCAAATTCAACTCCTTATAAAATCAACATAGGGCCTACTCATAACAGTGAATTAATGTAAGAGAACAGTTTGCTCTTGCTAAACCAGGTTTTCGCATGTGTCCGGTGTTGGAAAAAGAGAAAATGCAAAATTTTGCTTGTTCTATTGAACATTTTTTAATTTTCCGCGAAGGGTAAATGTTGGCTGGAAAAATGTGTGTGATGTTTTGAAAAAGAGCAGCTATCCTTGAAATGTTAAGGAGATTTTTGTTCACTCTCCTTGGAAAACATTAAGGAGAGTGGAGGAGAGTGATCACTCTCACTCTCCTTAAACTCAAGGCCTGCAGTATCATATTATGCACACAGCCAAATCATTGTTTAGGTTTTGTTGAAATCTGGGAAGCTGGAAGGCCAGTCATGAGCAAAAAAACATGCAGGGAAATACAGGAGATATTGTCTATGCCAAATATTCCTTTTAGGAATAAATTATGCACCACATACCGAGCCGGAAGTGCTGCTGTAGGGCATGTAGACTGAAAAACACCACCGCAGCTACTTTTTATATCAAAAAAGGGCGCCATTCAAAAACTTGTATTCGAATTACAGTATACACCGATCCGACGGCGCGACCATGGAGGTAGGAAACTTCCGCCATTGCTGGTATGTGTACCCATCTGTATTTTGTCCAGCAACAAAAGATTTTACGTCCGCCGCACTCTTTATTGCAGGGTGTACGTCCCCTAATCATGGAACTTATACCCTGCAATTATAGAGTGCTGTGGAGCTTAAATTCTGTTGTTGCCAGACAAAAGGCAGGCGGGGACACACCAGTAATGGCGGACAGTATATCGTGCTGTCGGTCTATAGGGTGGATAGCTCAGTTGGTTGAGTACCATTATGATAAATCTGAAGAGCGATGGTTTAATTAATCTAAATCAAGTCAGTTGTTCTCCCTTGAATGACTTGAGGGAATCTAGGAAATTGACCCTGTGACCTATTATATGATATTCTGTCTCTTTCAGGCGGAAGAATTCCAGAAGTTCTGGGGCGATCGATCGGAGCTGCGTCGATTCCAAGATGGCTCCATCTGCGAAGCTGTCGTGTGGCCTGGAGAATCTGCAGCCCAGAAACGACTCATCTGTGGTCAAATCATTGTGCATCTATTCAAAATGTAAGCTTCTTAGTTGTGGCACCAAATTTAGTCATGGTTTGCTTGGCTTCGATATAGCAGCAGCAGACTAATATGACATCCAGTTATACTTACCAAAGTATGATACTACCTTTAATGTTTGGTTGGTAAATTTGACCGTTCTGTACATGTAGTCATGCTGGTATTTCGCCGGACACACTGACCTATGTCGGTGGTCAACTGGACTCTGTCCTTCACCTGCCACTGAGGAGCACACCCCACACCCCATCGGATGCCAAACCCCAGGACACACACCCTAGTACAGGGGAAGAGGAGAATATGACTGTAATTCAAGTCTACAATGATCTAAGCAAGGATCTGAGAGGTCTTAAGGATTTCCCGTTGGTCATGACGTCCATTCAGGGTACATCACCTTCCCTGAGATACACAGAGGTGAGTGCAAATGATTTACTGGTCATATTAGAAAGACGGGTTAAGTGCATAGAGCTATATTCAAATTACTAGAGTGCTAGCTCGGTTTTAAAAGTGATGCCTGCTGGGCGCATCCATGTTTGTGCACAAACCTATGGAATACACAAAATTGTATACGTTTTTTGTACGTTCATTTGCATATCTGCACTGTGTTCTATACAGGTGCTTTATCGAAGCCAAATATGCCCCAAATGCGATGCATCTTCGGTAAATGCACATTTCATTTAGGGCCGTGCGGGCACACGCTCTGCACTTCAGTCACGCAATGATTGCAAGCGTCATCAAGACGTGCTACCGGTTCAATTCGTGCATACTTGCGTGTTGCATATTGAATACACTCTTCGAAAGGCATTCCAGTCAAAGTGTTCTTGTTCCACAGACACGCACTCAAACTCAAAATGACTGCGCCCAGGACGGCTTCAAAGCGTCTATGCACGGAGAACGCTGAGCTAGCGCTCTAGTAATTTTAATATACATGTAGCTCTATTGTTGTGTGTCTGAAACTGAATACTTGGGATACATCGAGAACATTGAAATGTCTCCCTATTCGGTTAAGGTACTGTATCAGCTACCTTTTAAAGACATACTATTTTCAGTGTCCATATTTTAACAGAAGATAGAGAATGCTCTCAATATGAAGACATTTCAATTTTAAGATTTTTCAATTTTGGAGGATGTTTAGAAATAGGTATAAAGTGAAGTGTTGTGCATGACCCTATGGGTCTCCCTATTAAGTACCCATCCTGGGTTATTATTATTATTCAACTCAACCAAGACTACATCAAATGTACATAAAGATGAATTTATACAATCTAACAAACAAAAGCAGACTTTTTAGCCTTTGAGCATGTTGAGCACAAATGAGGTGTATTCTCAGATTTGTGCTAGACTTTGCCTGAAAGTCTGTCAATTAAAGAATGATTATTCCCTCAACAATTATTGCATTTTGTATATCATTCTGCTGCATTGTGTTTTTTTTTTAGGTGTTCCCACCAACCCCTGCACGGACTAGACGATCTACCAAAGATGCCCGAATCCATGGTTACGTCCAGATTCCCGTCCCCAACCAACCCTGCCCAGAGTGGGTACCAGCTATCAATGGTTAGTTTGTGCCTTTGCTAGTACAGTATAGGGTGTATATATATAAAGTATGAAGGAGTCTCTGGACTATAACCAGTTTAAAGGTAATATCATACTTCGGTATTTTATCAAAGAAATACAGATTCATGAGCAAACATATCAAGACATGTACAGTAACAGTCATCTGTGGAAATTTCAGTCCCATACGGTGCCCACTTTTTGAGAAAACAGTGAAAAACTGCCACAGTATTTCTTAAGTCTTTTCTCTTTTATTTTTGATCTTTTAAAAAGATCAAAAACATTTTTGGTCGTACTAATTTCTGGATAAATACACCATTTCAGGCGGAAATAGTTTAACGGTATGTTTCTACCACCACCATCTTCATACCCTGTATTAGTTATACGTAAAGCTGTGAACATTTCTGTTTTGGTGTCTTACCAAAGTATGATACTTCCTTTATAAAGACACCTGTATACCTGTAGTCCAAGGCTCTGCTAAAGAAGGCTGTGTCAGCCTTATATACGCCTATCCATTTACCTGTGAAGCTTTTATTTGTTTGAATAATGCTCAACTGATCATGGTGGCCGACGGCAAAGAGCATATTGTTTTGTGCACAAAACGTTGGCAAGCGAGACCTACCACATTATTCCTCGCCAAACATAAGAATTTCACCTCACTTTGTATTTTCGGGCATCATAATTGGGGTGGGTGGTGATGTGAAGGTAAAGTTTAATAAATTGTAAATGTCATAAATTTAATGTTCACATCATTTTTCTGCGTCTTTTGGAGAGTTTTTTGACAATCGCCGTACTTAAAGCGTGTACAAAAAGTTTTCAGGAGACCGATTTGTATGCTGCCCTATATTGACAGCAAGCTCCAAGTCTCCCATTGTAGTCACTTCTTGAGTTTGTCTTGCATATTTTTTTAGATTTTCTCTCTACCTTTACTGTATTATTTTTGATTTCATATTGTTTTGTCCAGTGATCTGTCAGCTGGAAGGAACTGGTAAATGGCCGGATAATCTTCAAGCCATACGGAGGATCAAGGCTGCATTTCACATCAGACTAGCCAACATGTTGCACAAGCAGTACCGACTCATCACGTCAGCCACGCCTAAATACGTGGACATTCTAAAGGTACGGCCATCTTGTTCTGTTGAATTTTTACAAAAAGTATTGTCCTCAGTAGTTTTTCTGGTTTTCCAAGCGGCACACATATATGGACTTAAAGCCAGAAGAGTGAATTTTCATCATCTGCATCCCCTTGATTTATAGCAACTCTCCGTTTTGAAGATTAGTCATCTTTTTGGTTATTTCTCTACGTTAAAGGTAGTATCATACATTGGTTTTTGTCAAAGAAATACAGATTCATGTGCAAAAATATCAAGGACGATACAGTCATAGTCTTCTGTGAAAATTTCAGTCCCATACGATGCCACCTTTTTGAGAAAACCTTGAAAAACGGCCACAGTATTTCTTGAGTCTTTTCTCTTTTATTTTTGATCTTTTAAAAGATCAAAAAGATTTTGGGTTGTTGTTTTACTAATTTCTGGATAAATACACAATTTCAGACGGAAACATTTTAACAGTGTGTTTTTACCACCACCATCTTCATACCCTGTAAATTATACGTAAATCTGTGAACATTTCTGTTTTGGTGTCTTACCAAAATATGATACTACAGGATTTCCATTGGAGCAGATGTGCGTTTCTGTTCATTATGACTGTACATTTATCTGTTTTGCTCAGGAGGGCTTTGTGTTCCGAGTGGAGGTTACTCATCGTAGAGAGATCGGACTCTTGAAGGAGACCTACAGCCCTGAAGGAATGAAGATCTTACGCGACAACCCAGACTCCCTGGAGCTTGAGCGTAGGACGGTAATGCTACCCCGACTTACCAGCACACTGCATGGGTGAGATATTGCACAACTTAGGGTTGTTTTAGGGACTCATTATGAAGCACCGCAGGTCATCACAAGTCAATACGCCATTTGTGAGTGTACACAGACATCTTTCATTGCACATAAACGCCCCAGTTTGAATTTCCCAGACTAAAGACTCTGTTGCTACATTATTATGATTTGTGCCAAACTTTTGCATAGTGGTACCCATCTCTAGAATGGACTAGTTCCATTGTGCTATTTTTATCCATTATGAACAGTGCATTGGTGCAAGATGTCTGTTATGTAACTGTATGAGCAAATGCTCGCCCCGAATCTTGTGTCTTTAGTCTGGAGAATTCAGATTTTGATGTTTACGTACAGTGAAAGAATTCAGTGTACCAGATATTGTTCAATTTTAACTCACGAAATGCTTATTCACAAGAATAGTCTTATGAAGCTATGGAGCCATTCACACACTCAATGTAACAAAATCAATCAAAGGAATCTTTTGGCATATTATGTTTGTGAATGGCTTCTTACAGAGCTTAAGACTAGACTTGTGAGGTGACTTGTCCTTTGAAAAGTCTTTGAAAACCGACATGAATAGATAAGAATATATGCAGTGTACAGTGAAAGTTGTCGGAAATGTCAGAAAATGGTCAAATTTGATTGAAGATGGATGTTGTATGAAAGAAAACTATTGATAGTGTTAAAGGTAGTTTCATACTTTAGTTTTTATCAAAGAAATACAGATTCATGGGCAAATATATCAAGACAGATACATAAACAGTCATCTGTGAAGATTTCAGTCCCATACGGTGCCCACTTTTTTAGAAAACAGTGAAAAACGGCTACAGTATTTCTTAAGTCTTTTCTCTTTTATATTTGATCTTTTAAAAGATCAAAAAGATTTTCGGTCGTTGTTTTACTAATTTCTGGATAAAAACACCATTTCAGGCGGAAAGATTTTAACAGTATGTTTCTACCACCACCATCTTCATACCCTGTAAGTTATACGTAAATCTGTGAACATTTCTGTTTTGGTGTCCTACCAAAGTATGATACTACCTTTAAGGAAAATAGTGGATTGACAGAAAGTATATATTGTCTTGATACAGCATCCAGCAGCAGCATGGGTCATTCAGTGGCTGTGCTCGGCTAGCCAAGCGATGGTTGTGTGCCCATCTTCTGTCTAACCATGTCCCTAAGGAATGTATCGACCTACTAGTAGCATATCTGTTCCTCCATCCTGCTCCACACACAGTGCCTGGGTAAGATACCAATAAGACACATTCTGCAATGGTCAGGGCCCAGTTTCATTAAATCTGTTACGGCCTTTTTTTTTTTTACTCATAAAAGTCATTGAATCGTTTCAATGAACCTTTCAATTTCAAAGTAATTGAAAAGTGAACAGACAAATGGACTGGACTGGGATTCAAACCTGTGACCTCCGAAATACCATATCTGTGCTCTTACTTATTAAGATTTCCAGCTCTATATTGGTGGTGTCCCTACTAACAGTCAATTATCTTTGTTCGTTTGACAGGCAGAAGCCATGAAGCTACACACATACTGGTTAAAGTTGAAATTAATCCAGTCATTTTTCTCTTGTGGTTATTTGATACCATTATTCTAAATTTAATTAGTTAATTGGGTGACATGTTTTTTTATGGGCATAATTTGGTGTGATTTTGTTTTTGATTTTGAATGTTTTAGTTCACCACTGGTGGGCTTCCTGAGATTCCTTCATCTGCTGTGTAGTCACGATTGGACAACATCTCCCATAATCGTAAATCTCAATAATGAAATGAAAGGTACGTATTTCACGTAAATAAAAATCTTATTAAAGACTATTGGTAAAGCACTGTTCCTGTATCCAAAGTGTGTCTGCTTCAAGTCCGTAGTGAGTGAAATGTTGGTTTTCAAAAGTATTACAAAGAACAAGCTTGTTAATCATATTTGCTACCAGGCTTGATTCTGCAGGGAGCTAGGGGGCTGTAGCCTTTGAACCAAAGATTGTATAGTGCTACGCGTAAGATGGATAACTGCCCATAGGGCATGTGGTAATAGCGCTCCGCACTAATGACGTCAAAAAATCCCCGGATGTCAGACAAACATTGTCTCACACGTAGTGTACATGCACGCGCACCCACACACGTTTGCATGGTTGCAATGTTTGTCTGAGATCCGATGCTTTTTTTAGCGCCAGTGCGGAGCGCTATTGGTATGGAGGTCACCATTCTCCATACAAATTATACACGATCTGCCATTTTGGTGTGCAACTGGTGAGTATAGTTTGTACACGGGACATATGGAAGCTGGACGCTTTAAGAAAAGAGGAGTGTTAGGCAAAATTTTGGCCCAGATTCGATTAAAACCTATTGTTTTTTGTATGTAGAAATATTTGACATTGGTGTGAAGCAGCCTACTCGGAGCGCCCGCCCAACACCAGAATGGCGCCCATGGCGATTACACGTTTCAGGGAGAGTTCCCCATCTTGCGCGTAGCACTATATAATCTTTGCTTTGAGTGAAAAATACTTTAAAAACCCACTGCAAGTCTGCAAGTTACTTTCCGAATTTCGAAAATGAAAAAGCAGAATAGAAGCAAATATTAGAATATGGCATCATGTGGGAAGGGTCTAACCTTCCTCCCTCCCCTCTTTTTTGTCGATATGGTTTTAACTCTGGTAAAGATAGGATCAAAGAATTTACTTTGTCTTTTTTTGGGGGGGGCTTCAGATTCTGACTATGAGGAGATCCGTGCAAATTTCAGCGGGCACAGGAGCCGACTCCCCTGCATGTTTCTGGCCACGCCCACCGACAAGCTCACTTCTGTCTGGACCCAGAAGCAGCCAACGGTTCAGGTAGGACATTGAGACCTTCTTCAATGTTCAATAATAATAATAACGGGCATTTATAAAGCGCCTTTCCAAGAAGATCAAAGCTGTGCATTATTTTTATCCCTAGTCATCGGGCCATAATTTACATTCCTGAAACCATCTCAACTCCCCGGGGAGCATACAGCCCCATACTGGCAACCATAGGGCGCACAGAGGCTAATCAAGCCATGAAGCCATCTCTACCCTCACAGGTACCCATTTAAACCTGGGTGAAGAGGAGCAATATGTGACAAAAATATTCTTTATTGTCCACAATTTCGCCGAGTAGTGCAGCAAAACATTTGTTTTCATGAACTTCATGTAGGCCAAAGTTCACGCACGTGCACTGCAAACGAGGGGCCTGTTTGTTTAATGGAAAGGATCATGGATTCAACTGATCCGGATCCCATTTGAGCGTACCCTGCATAGGACGTGGATCCCTAAATATGGGATCCTTTGCCTTAAACAAACAGGCCCTAGGATAGATTTGCAGTGTAATGTTCCATGCGCATTGAGATGTTACATGTGTAACAGTTGCTTCGGAGATTCCCCGACCTACTCGCTGGTGATCAGCAAATATATCCACTGGCACGTGATGGTGAATTGACCAATTGGGATTCGGCTCTAGGTCATGAATATTTATGAGGTATAGTAATATTGGCTGTGCTCTCAAACTCTATTCAACTCAGAACCTTCAGTTTTGTTCAGATTTGCATTGGATCTGTCTGATCTATAATCTTGCAATAATCAAGATGATGCATTCTCCACAGATGTTGCAGAGAATGGTGGTACTAGCTCAGGAATCTATACAAGTCTTAACGTCTCAGATGATGACAGCTGATACAGCACCTGACTTCAAGGTCAGTCAGAAGAATCTCTGTTTTACCCCTCTCTCTTCACCCTAACCATCTTTACTTACAACACAAGAGGAGACCTGCTTACAAAGAGCTATATTAAAATTACTAGAGCGCTAGCTCCGTGTTCTCCGCGCGTAGACGATTTGAAGCCGTTCTGGGCGCAGTCATTTTGAATTTGAGTGCGTGTCTGTGGAACAAGAACACTTTGACTGGAATGCCATTCGAAGAGTGTACTCTATATGCAACACGCAAGTATGTGCGAACGGTACCGGTAGCGCGTCTTGATGACGCTTGCAATAATTGCGTGACTGAAGTGCAGAGCGTGTGTGCACAGGGTTATAAATGAAACGCACATTTTAATACCAAAGGTGCGTCGGATTTTGGGCATATTTGGCTTCGATAACGCACCTGTATAGAACACAACGCAGGTATGCAAATGAACGTACAAAAAACGTACAAAATTGTGGGCTTTCCATAGGTTTGTGCACAAACATGAATTCGCCCAGCAGGCATCACTTTTTACACGGAGCTAGCGCTCTAGTAATTTTAATAAAGCTCTATGCCTGCTTACCACACATTACCACAGTCTCCATTGGAGGACTGGATCATAAGCCATGCATTACCACACAAATATTGCCCATCACAAGGCCCTAGAGGGCCACTCAAAGGTGAGGGCTAAAGGAAAGGAGAGAGAAAAATAGCAATAAGGAAGATCTGTTTGCAAGAAAACTATTAACATTACGTTTGAATTTGAATTCAGACAGGTATAAACCATAGGAAATGAGGATGAGGGTAGGGAATTCCAGAGTGAGGCAGTGCTTGGGAAGAAACTCTAAAAATATCTTGATTTGCTCCTGTATTTAATTTGGGGACAGTAACAGAGAAAGGATGGGAGCTGTAAGAAATGTGATTTGTGGGACCAAATGACCGGTTGACTGGTAAACTGTGGTATTCAGTAGGGTTAGGGTTAATGTATAATCCTCCACAACATTAAAAAAATACACAGAACTGAAGGGGATGTGACATTCACCGTGTAATATTTGACTTTTCCCAGCAAGTTTTCCGGCCACCCATTGACCTGTACGATGTCGTCATCCACCTGCGACCTAAGCTGGTTTCAAGGAGAGGGGAAGTTGTTGACAGCAGTGGGGTGCCAGGTCAGAAGTCAACCGTTGATGGGCGTGCAGGGGAGACAAACACCAGACTGCCGGTAGTGGACTTTGACCCTGTCACGCTGTATCTCCAGGAATTAGAGGTATGCATGCATGTTGGCTTCTTGCGTTGATACTTCTTTATGTGGATTTGTAAATAGGTAGGGGAGTGGATATGTGGATGTAGGGGAGAGGTGGAGGTGCGGATCAACAAGAAAAACACAGTCTTCTAAGTATTAAATTATCGTACCTTTTAATCATCAAATAACTACAAGGGTTTGCACGAGCCTTAAATGGGAATGTCTAAAAGTAAGGAGAAAATGGCGAATGTGGTTTGCCGTTTCCTAGTGGTCTGGCATGTTGTACTCAAGATCTTGTGGTCAATGTACAGATTGTGGGTCGAGTCCAGCCATGGGCTAGTGGTGCTTGTGTCCTTGGGCAAGACGCTTTATCACATATTGCTCCACATATGAGTACCTGCGAGGGTAGAGATGGCTTTGTGGTTTGATTAGCCCCTGTGCGCTTACAGCAGCCAGGGTTGTATACTCCACAGAGAGTTGAGATTGTTTCAGGAATGTAAATTATGACCCGATGACCAGGGATAATAATATGTAAAGTGCATAGAGAATCTTTGATTATCATACGTTATATAAGTAGATATTATTATTATTAAAAATGCCTCCTGACCCATCTGAAAATCGTGTGCCATATTCATATTTTTGTAATACCTCCGGTTTGTTTTTGTTTAAGCTGAAGTCTATTGATAATGAGTCGTTTTTATGTCTTCTTCAGAATGCCTACAGTGACCTAGCTCTGTTCTTCTATGATCGCCATGGTGGCGATTTCATCGCAGTTCTCTGGAATCCGACTGCCTTCCAGCCTCGGACATTCAAGGTAAAAAACCAAAAGAAGTAAAACCCCTCATTCCTTGACCTACTACTCTGTGTCATTTTGAGACACCGCCAATATAGGCCTTGATAGCCCAGGTTATAGAGCACGGTATTGTTTTCTGATGGTCACAGGTTTGAGTCCGGGGGCCGATTTCAGAAAGCTCTGCGACGCGTCGCAACTCGATTTGCGACGTGTCCTAGCTGCAATGCGTCGCATCTATGCAGTGAGTCCATAGAGAAAGAATGCGTCTTAACTCTGCGACGCGTCGTACGTTTTATGAAATCGGCCCCAGCTAATATTAAGGCAGTTTACTTTTGTTTGATTATTAGTGTTGTTGGTGATGTCTGTTACAGGTTGTGCAAGCCAAGGGTACAATGCCACAAACAGGCTCAGCAGGGTCCAAGGAAGCTGACATGATGATTCCCAACGTGGAGGCCATACTGGAGGACTTCCAGGTACTTGGTCAGGGACTAGTTCGATCAGTGGAAGTACAAACGGAGAAGTGGGTCATCTGAGAACCTGTTCATCCTTCAAGATTGAGCCATCTAGGAACTAACTCTGGGCCATCATTATAAAAGGGCAAACAGCTGCCCCCTCCATTGCCAAAACCATTTAAGCATTAAAGGGAGCATATAGGATTTGCTAGGCCTCCAAAAATTTTTTGATTTTGAGACAGAAAATGGACTCAAAGTACAGTTCGTAAACAGTGCAAACAGTCACCATGGGAAATTTTGGTTCATCAGATGTTGTTTTTTCATGCAAATCAAGATTTAGTGTCTTTTCCAAAGATCGTTCGTCCGAATGATTTTTGGAACAAACAAAAAGTAAACTATTCTTCATGTTTTATAAGAAAAATTGAGCCGGGTTTTCGCTATTTACTCCTGACTCAGGTGTCCGATTGAGCTCAAATTTTCACAGGTTTATTATTTCATGTACATGTTTGATCAGACAAAGTATGAGTGCTGTACTGTGACCTTTTTGCCAATCATGTATTGTACCTTTTTATGTACATTGATTGAGATTCATTTGCCCCAACAAACATTACAAATGGCAGACTCCAGTCCAAGCCTTTGCCAGTACTATGGCTCTCCCTTTATTGAAAATCTTTCGTCTTCCAAGGATCCCCACCATTTTTGAAAAATGTAGGAGTGATTTAATTTTATATCAAGAAACCTTCATTGGAATATCGCTTACAGTCTAGAAGTATGGAATAAGAAAATGTATTGTGTTATGAAATTAAGATTATGGAAGTACAACATCTTGTTATTACCATCGTTTGGTAGAACAATATTGTATTGGTGTTGTAAAAGGGAAGTGGTGCACATTACATATAAATTTCACATGCGGCAAACAATATTTAGCAATCTGGCAATGTTTGCTTGAGAATTTTAAGGAATCACATTTATTTTCCCGTTTGGTAGCGGTATTCATTAAATTGACAATATTGCTTAAATTTGGACCATGTTTTAACAATTGAGAATACTGTTATTGAACCCAAATGTAAAACAGAACCATGTAGTTCGCTTCATAAAATAAGTCCGTTCATATGGAAAGGATGTATGTAATGATTTTTTATATGGTGATTGAATGTAAACATGTGGGTCATTTTACTAGTCAAGTTTTGTCGATTTGTTTTATATGTTTATGAAAACGTCAACAAGGAAGTAAAATAAAAAAGTTATGCAGCTGCAAACATACATATGCAATTTTGTTTAATGGTAAATGTGTTTTTATTATTTTTGTATTCCATGTCCTGGAAATGTCCAGTAATACAACTTGTGGTTGTGTTGTTGTTCAAAAGAATTTTAGTTTAGAAAGTTTGGGGAGAACTTTGCAATTAGTATAAGGTTTTAAAATGTTAGGCCCGCTTCAAACGTCAAACTTCTGCCATGTCTAATGCAATACATTGCAATCGACATAAAAGCAGTGGAAGTTCGGCAGTTGCTTCAAACAATGGTTTTCTGTTAACCTTAATGCAAATTCGAACATGGTGGACCAAGAGAGACTTATGATATTGCTATATATTCTTCTACAAGAAGGCGGCGCTCTCTCTTTTAAAATGGTACGGGGTGGAACTCCAATTTGGGGCATTTCAATTGAATTAGACACGGCAAAAAATCGACGTTTGAACTCGTACCGCTCTTCTGTCGTTAAAAGCGGCAAGCCCTGTCAATCTTTCGGCAGAAAACCGGCAGTTGCTTCAAACGTCGAATTTCTGCCGTGTCTAATTCAAACTTGGGCCAATATTTGAATTAGACACGGCAGAAGTTCGACGTTTGAAGCAGGCCTTAAATAATGAGCATCCATTTAAAAGTAAATCCATTTGACCCCTTGTATAAACTGTACAACATGCAATATGGAGCAAAAAGCCCTTTTAGATTTTGGTCACGTTTACTAGGAATGTTTAATGAAAACTTCTATTTCACAAAGAAATTGATTTACAAAATCTAATTTCAACTTCTTCATTTATTGCTCAAGACCATGGATTTATCTTCTCATATATAAACTTATCATTAAAATATCCCCCCTCCCCCCCAAAAAAAAGAGACTGGCTCAAGATTGAAAAATCTTTGATCAAATGTCTGTACATTGCCATGACTTTATTACAAATTTTACAAAAATAATTTTACATCAATCAAATAACAAATATGAGAATCTGTGTATTTACATCACTATTTACATTGGAATGTTTGAGTTTTCACCTGAAAACTAAGACAGGCCAGAAGGGTCCATTATTCCATGAGAATATCATTCTATATCAATGAAACCCTGACCAAATAATAGTATGAAAAACCATAGTTCTCAAAGAAAAATTCAGCATTTACACTTGAAGGGAGCATATAGGATTTGCAAGGCCTCCAAAATAAAATTATTGAGTTTGAGACAGAAAATGGATTCAAGAGTTCGTAAACAGTGCAAACAGTCACCATGGGAAATCTTGGTTCATCAGATGCTGGGTTTTTCAAACAAATCAAGATTTAGTGTCTTTTCCAAAGATCAGTTGTCCGAACGATTTTCGGAACAAACATAAAGTAAACAATTCTTCATGTTTTATAAGAAAAATCGAGTCGGGTTTTCGCTTTTTTCTCGTGACTCAGATGTCCGATTGAGCTCAAATTTTCACAGGTTTATTATTTCATGTACATGTTTGATCAGACAAAGTATGAGTGCAGTCATGTGACCTTTACCAATCATGTATTGTACCTTTAACTCTTGATAAAATTAGATTTATGGTTGATCAGCAGGAATCATTAATAATGTACTTGGCAGTAAAATTATGGCCGCTGCATGAAGATCTGTTCAAATCTCAAACTACACCCTCTATTGAGCACATTACAATATTGATAAACAATGGTTGTAGCTAAAAACTTGTAACTTTGCCTAACAAAATAATCCCCATGCTAATCTGGACTCTACTGCACGTGCCCAAGCCACCAAACAGAAACATGCTGTCTCCGGATTGGACAGGGCATACACCAATCATATGCAGGGCTCGAAATATCCACTAGACCGTGGACCGAGTCTAGTGATTTCAGTGTTGGTCTAGTTAAGTGTGTACTGCACTAGTCCTGCTGTCTAGTGATTTTGTTTTCCTTGCACAATATTCACATGGTGCCTAAATTGATGATTTTGTGCCTTTTTCTTTACTTTATTGACTTTACTGACCAAAACCTCTAACAATGTCATTTTCAAAGCTGCCATCATTGCTCAATCCTTCATGTAATTATACGTCTTTAGATTTCCCTAAACAAATAAATATTATTCCCGACACACAGTGTTGCAATGCATATAATTACTATTTTTCTCATGTATGCAGGCCCACAGGTCTAGTGAAAATAGTTCAGGTCTAGTAAAATGCTTCAGTTACTAGACCTGCTGTCCAGAGCTTTTTTTCACAAAATTCGAGCCCTGATATGGAACTTGAGAATTGAGACGGTGGAAGTATCTTCTTCAGCTTGATAAAGGCTAGCAGTCCACAGCCGAAATGTTGCTACCTTTCAGCCAACATTCTGAGCCATTAAACACTTAGCTTCTTAATACCATTTTACCATGATTAACAATCTTTTTTACTATTACAAAATAACATGGAATTGTGGATTGTGCAATTTTCCCAAAGGAAATGATTCAAAACTTTCACAATATTGCAGTCCCTTCTACATTACGAGACGGCGTACAATGATTGCATTGCTCTAAGCATGCTCACAAAATGCAAACTCTGACCTTTGTTCTAATGAACTAGCCATCGAGGTGATCAAGACAGACCTATCCATTCTCTGGAGATGGACCGAAAGAGTTGTTAAAGGTAGTATCATACTTTGGTAAGACACCAAAACAGAAATATTCATAGATTTACGTATAACTTACAGGGTATATGAAGATGGTGGTGGTAGAAACATACCGTTCAAATGTTTCCGCCTGAAATGGTGTATTTATCCAGAAATTAGTAAAACGACGACCAAAAATCTTTTTGATCTTTGAAAAGATCAAAAATAAAAGAGAGAAGACTTTAGAAATACTGTGGCTGTTTTTCACCGTTTTCTCGAAAAGTTGGCACTGTATGGGACTGAAATTTTCACAGATGACTGTGACTGTATCTTCCTTGATATTTTTGCCCATGAATCTGTATTTCTGTGAAAAAAACCAAAGTATGATACTACCTTTTAAAGAGAAAGAGGTCTCAAAAAAAGGAATGCGTAATACGCTTGTACTTCAACGGGCAATATCTTCTAATGGTGCTTTGAACTCCCTACAATAAATAAGCTCACTGCAGTATTACCAACTGAAAAAGAACATCCTGATACGTAGCTACTGGCACACCCAGGATTTTGTCTTGGGGGGGGGCTCAAAGAAAAATTTTCTCCCACAAAACATTTTGTGACTCCCCCCTTCCCCCTCCTCTCCCTTTCCCTCTCCCCCATTTTTTTTATTTTTTTTATTTTTTTTTAAGGGACCCTCTTGGGGGGGCTCAAGCCCCCCGAGCCCCCCCGGGTGCGCCACTGTACGTAGCCTCTGCCTTCCATGAGTTCAAGACTGCAAGAGGTGTCTCACTCTCACGCGACATCCTTCAAGTATGCACCAGCCTCCCCTTCCAATAGGCTCACTGTGACATCTTGGAAGCTCAACTCGTTGGCTATCTTGTAGGCTGTGGCTACCTCCTCGCAATAACTCAGGAATTTCTTCATGCTCTCCATTGCCTGGTTCCATCTACTGTTGCTCTCTTGCCCGTATCTAGGAATCATTCAACAAACACTAGGAATTACAAATGTTGAGCGACTCAGAGATGCATACAAAAAAGGGGCCAATTTCATGAAACTGCTAAGGACCAAAAATCTGCTATTAATTATTGAGCATGTTTACAGTCAGAGCTCCTTGCGATTTCCAGGATAAGTGAAAAAGAAAGAATCCAGAGGCCAATTTCATGGAACTGTTAAGCACAAAAAATGCTTAACACAAAATGTTTTGCTCAATCAAACAAAATGCATTAAAATTTCCATTTTATATTCATGGTCAGCGAACAGCAGTCAAAGAACAATCACAAGCGATTCAATAATCAGTTGATTTGTTCGGTACGTGTTTCACCGCCAAGCCAAACTACAATGTCAAAAGTTTACTTCTGTATGTGAGTTATGTCTCTCTTGGAATAAATGCTTACACCCTCGAAAGCCGGTACATCGAGAATAGAAATGACTTCAGGTAATGGTAGACTTTTGAGAACCGGTCTTCAAGTCAACAGCTCACGCGCACGCAATTGTGAGCATGCGCGCGTTGTTTCGAGCCTTCGCTGTTGTGCGTGCGCGTGCGCTGTTGACTTGAAGACTGGTTCTCAAAAGTCTCCCATTATCAATCTATCATCCAACTTACCGACTGGCAACCTCTATGAACAAGGCATTGTTGACCGGTCTGCATTTCATGTAGTCCTCCAGATACTTGAAGTCTCCTTGAACGACTACATTATGGTAGACAGCATCTGACCAGTTAGTGTGCTTCCCGTAAGCATCGGCAACAATCAGAGTCTATGGAGGACGTACAAGACATCATAGTTTGTCACTTGTAATCAAAGGCATACATGGGGCCTTTCTTAACGCTCGGCTCCAGCTCAGGCTCTGGCTTCATCTCTGTATTCCATGTGCTGAAAATATAGGTTGTGGCTTTTCATTGAAGCTGAAGCCCTGTTTTCTTTTTCAAACCAGAGAATCTACTTTCGAACCGCAGCCAAAAGTCTCTATTTTAATACCCGTAATGTTAAAATGGACTCACGAAATAGAGCCGGAGACGGAGCCGGAGCCGAGCTTTGAGAAAGTCCCATGATTTTTTATTACAGTAGCCAAGAGGGTTGACTAGGAAACTCTGCATATCATTGACCCAGTATTAAGCCTAGTACATGTACATCAGCCTCGTGTGTTTTGGCGGCCCGAACCTTGAATATGTTTCTGCATTGGTTATTGGTTTGCCATTTTGGCAACGTCGGTTCTGCTTCAATGACAGCATTGGTTCAATAGCGCTCCGCACTAATGATGTCACACGATTGATTTGTATGTACAAAATCCCCAGATGTCAGACAAACTTCATGCATGCACACAAGCACACCCACACACGTTAGCAATGTTTGTCTGAGATCCAGTGTGCTATTTTTAGCACAAGTGCGGAGTGCTATTGAACAAGAACCGAGGGAAGGGATTGGTTTGTGGTCGGTCCAACATGGCGGAAACGTAAGCTACCCGCACATCCGACTCCTTCCGCCATGTTCTCCGCCATTTTTGTTTACATTTTCCAAAAGGATTTGGGCGCTCTCCCCCAACTAAGTTTCTGTTTATCAAGAGTGACAACAGAAACACTTTACTGGTCATGTCCTGCTTAACACCCCTCTAGGTTACTGGACAAAATGATCATTGTCATTAATGAATTTTGTTTTCGTAGGGGTGATAATTATGCAAATTAGGCTTGTCTTCACAAACTCAATCAAGCAAGAGGACAAACTCAATAAAACATTTATATTAATAAAGTAAGTATAATTGATAAGCTCAATTGCAGTAGAACAATCCAATAATACCGGTTTCACACACAGCTCTTACCCGGGTAATCTCGGGGTTAACGAAAAATTTAACCCAGAGATTACCCGGGTAACTTGGAGCATTCACACTACACTTCTCCGGGTTAAAAATTATCCGGGTTAACTGCCTCAAAATCCCACTTAAGCCGGGTAAAGCTGAATTGCGGGGATAATTTTGTAGTGTGAAACTGATTATCCGGGTTACTTTTTACCCGGATGCAGATAACTACCCGGGTAATTTCAGAGCTGTGTGAAAACAGTATCAGAGAAAGAAAAACGTTTTATCCTGGTTGTTCACTTCAAAGCTTGATATTAAGATTACTTTATACACAAAAGTTGCTTGTCTCCTCAGGCTGACCAAACAACTTGCAAGGAAATGAAACAAACGTCAGGATGGTTCGTGTTACCTCATAAAACCTTGGATGTTTATTCATGAAGTCTGCTATTGCTTTGGAGTCCAGATTGATAATTTGCTGTTTGGTTGGAAGCAGGTGAAGTTGGAGAGCCACAAGTCGAGCTTGCTTCACACACTGCTCAGCATGTCGCAAGCAGTTATCCTGGTAAGAGTGAGATAAATTAGCCGTTATACCTTTGAAAGAGATCTTGCTGGGATTCAAACATCAGGGGCCCATTTCACGAAACTCGTCTTACTTTAGGATTGATTTTTAGGATTTAGGAAGAGTCCTTAGTTATGACGCGTCTTAAGACCGATTTCACCAAACCAGTCTTAGGCAAGATCAGTCCATCATGCTGATAAATAAATTGTCATTTATTAGACTTTATTTATTGGAATTTATTATTATTATTATTATTTATTAAATGCCAATCTTGAAATAATCCCTGTCAAACAATTGTTTGCGTTGCTATGGAAGTTGAGATGCATTTAACGCATCATAACTTTGGTGAAATCAATCCTAGGACGCGTCCTGACATAGGACGAGTTACTCTTCCTAAGACGCGTCTTAGCGTATCGTGAAATCGGCCACAGGCCTCCCTGACTTCTAGCTTTATTAGAAATTGAAACATCATCAGGCCCTCTCCTCAAGCTTTACTTTAATATTCACTGTGCACAATCCTGTGCAAAATGACCAGGGCTGGCTGTTGACAAAGTACTTGAAGTAAAGTGTCCTGCTCAAGGCCATCGATACTGCAAACACTTGTATGGATTGAGTAGCTCGAGTGCGAGTACTACCACACTGCTTATATGTACAAAATGGTTCGTACCACATAACTTCATCTAACAACTGTATGATGTAACCCTCCAAGTAGCTGGGGATCTACAACTATTTGAACCCTTTATACTTCGCCAGGAATCTTATTCACATACCTTGGCATAGCTCTGGGCAGCCTTGGTGAAATCCTGTAGAATTTCTTGAAGGGTGTTCTGCAACTCGATATTGGCATCTGGGAAAAACAAAATCAAAGGGCAATTATGTTTTCAATCACCACTCCCTTTAAAGAATACATACTGCAATTTTTAAGTTGGGAAGTTTATAACGTGAATTTGACGCAACAAATTTATACTTTAGTTTTCACTTGAAAAATTCATTCCTATTGGTTTTGAAACTGAGAAACATTTTACATCAACGGTAATTTCATACTTTGGTTTTTGTCAAAGAAATACAGATTCATGGGCAAAAATACCAAGACAGATAGAATAACAGTCATCTGTGAAATTTCCAGTCCCATACTGTGCCCACTAATTGAGAAAACATTGAAAAACGACCCTGGTACTTTAAAATCTATCCAAAGGAGTTTTGATCTTTTGATCTCCCTGAGATAAAAATTTGTTTTGGTTAAATCACATCCTCACATCCCTCATTTCAATCGTCTCCTGATAAGGACTAGAGCAGACTAGTCGAAACATTGAGACCTAATTGCGAGAAGTGCGAACGATATAGAAGTGCAAACGATACAGAAGTGCGAAAGTACGAACGATTATTACATGGTGTTTCCGCAAACCGATCCACATAACTGGTTTTATTCTTTTCTGGATATATACAGCATTTCAGCAAAAAACGTTAACGGTATGTTTCTACCATGGCCATCTTTATACTGTGTATTAAAGTTACAGATAAATCTGTGAAGATTTCTCAGTGTTTTGGTATGCTACATGTAAGTATGACTGTACCTTTAGTCTTGCATGAACTGGTCACACACAGAAATAAGCTATTGCATTATAATTGAATATCCCTATAGCTACTAGGATAAGGTGACCATATTTTGTTGAGATGATCCGAGGACAGTTATCCGTGTCCTGGGGGAGGGGTATAATCTTGAAAATGTTTTTAATCCAGATAGTGCCTATACATGCAAAATGGTGGCATCTATGGACATCTTGTCCAGTTGACGTGAGTGGGTTACATACTTACATGTCTTAGGCTGTTGTCTTCGCATACTTCTCTGAAGAATGGATCTTCTTCAGCACAGAATTTGCGGGGTTTTTTTTTGGACAATTAGAATTTTTGGGGGTATTTCGTCGAATCGGGGACAATTTTTCATCGGGGACGGCACTGTCAAATCGGGGACTGTCCCCGGAAATCGGGGACATCTGGTCACCTTAAACTAGGAGTTTTCAATAGGAGATCACAGGGGATTATATGATATTGTATGAGATTTCATGAGATAACTGGAGCTACCGATGTCACAAAATGTATCTACTTGAATAAATGCACTTATATCAAGACGTCGTCCAACGTCTTACCCATGGTTTTCTTGTTCATGGCTCTCAGCTGCTCGTGGGCACCTCTCTCCAGCAACTCAGCAATCTCCCGGTTCATCTCAAACTTGACGGCCACAAAGCTGTAGGCTTCGGTGTCCGGCGGGTCACAGCGTTTGAGGTAGTCCAACAAGGCTACTTTAAGATTGTCATCCTGCTAGATAAATTCATAAAATAAATTAAATGGATATAATGAGCTTGTTTGGTGGAAACAACACAGTAATTGATTTCACGCTCCAGACGTGAGAGCGGCCATCTTGGTTTACAACTGTTTTGTAATGGACACATGAGGGAACTATAACAAAATTTCCAAACATCAGGTTACCATGGTTACTACACTATTTTACTTTTAGTGCGTTCGATTTGGTTACTCGCGCTTACTCCGGAGAGCGCGACAGCGTTCGATTTGAAGTTGACGTCACATCTCGCGCTTACTTGGGCCTGGCCCAAGTGAGCGACTTGCCCAGCGGGTTACTTCGGTAAGTATCCCACAGTGCATTGTTCCAAGATGGCCAAAATGCAAACAGACGAAACTTTTCGTTGTAACAAAATTTATAATTATTTTTGGTCTTAACTTGTGGATGCTTAAAACAGCCAGGAGAAGTATATTACGGTATATATTCAGTTTTGAAACTGGAAGTGACAGAAATGGGAAATGACGTGCCCGAATGTTGCTTTCATCGCCTTATAATCAACGATTGGATGCAGTATTTGCAGCGCACGACCTCTTGAGTCTTGACCCGTCTAGTTGAAGCTCGGTCAAATATCGTTAGTTTATTACTACCCATTGCGCATGTGCACCTATACCCGAGCTGAAAGCACGAGTAAGCGCGAGTACCATAATTAAATTGAACGTGCTATATATCTCACCTCTATAAGAGGAACTCAACACTGATTCAGACTGAATCAAACAGAAGAATCACCTCATAGACATGACCAACCCAGCAACCCCATCACCAAGCCCATCAGCTGAGTCAATTCAGATGAACTATACTAGGCTTCCTTACCTTGCCCCCTCTCTTGAAGAGCAACTCAAGTTGCTGGTTGGTTCTAAGCACGTCAAATGCATAGGACATCTCGCAGTACCGGCCCACTCCCGTCAACAGCCGCACCTTATGACAGAAACAAAACACAGGGGGAAAAAAAATGAAAGAAGAGATGAATAAAATCCAAAGAAACTTCTCACATTGCAGGCATCATCATTTCCATATTGAATGCTTATGTTATGTTATTGAACGCTTATGTTATGTTTGAAGATGAGCACTGTAATCGATGAAAAGATTAATTTATTCAGTACTGGGATCAAGTAATTTAACGGCCGAGTGCGTCCACAATTTAAGTACATGAAATCAAGTACAGGCCAGTATACTTTTTGAGTACTTTTAATGGGGTTCCACACTCGGGACGTCACATTCAGAAGTTCGGACAAACAAGTCGCACGTGGCCCCATTAACTTACACGTAAACATTGTGATATTTGTCCGAACATCCGGGTAACTATACCTGTCGATACAAAGGGCGTATTCTATAAATAGCTCGAGCGCGGAGCCCTATTGAGTACTGCCTGAGTTATTGCATGTACTCAACGAGTACTCCAACACTGCTTTACAGCACTTTATATTTACACTTAGAAAAATAAGCAATTTCTGCGCACATAATCAAAACCTTGTGGCACAAAATCTACATAAATCCACTTAAAGGTAGTATCATACTTTGGTTTTTGTCAAAGAAATACAGATTCATGGGCAAATATATCAAGGAAGATACAGTAAGTCATCTGTAAAAATTTCAGTCCCATACACTGCCCCTTTTTGAGAAAACAGTGAACAGTATTTCTTAAATCGTTTCTCTTTTATTATTGCTTAAAGTTAGGAGGGCCTGACGCGTTTCGATCCTAACAGGATCTTTCTCAAAGGCAAACTGACTGAAGGATTTTTTAAAGAGCAAAAATAATTTTGGTCATTGGTTTTACTCTTTTTCAGGATAAATACAGCATTTCAGGCAGAAAACTTTTAACGGCATGTGTCTGCCATTACCATCTTTATACCCTGTAAGTTATGGGTAAAACCTGTGAAGATTTCTGTTTCGGTATGCAACCCTAATAATTTTCCGGGACACCCTGTATATGATTTGCTTTCTGACTCACCAGGAGTGAGAATTCTTCAGCTAATGAGAGGGCATCGCTACACTCCCTGCATTTCCTCAGCACGTTGGATATACCTTCCATGTTGCAGCACACTGTGTAACAGTCATGGGCTCGGACAATAAGCTCCACCTCCAATGCCAAAACTGGTCAAGATGACAAGAAAATCAAATGCTCACCAAAAACCACATATGATTTGGCTTTTAATAAAAATACTGAATCTTGCTTGATTTTAATCATTGACTACACAATCCTTTTAAGCAAACAAATATGTGATTACAGCTCTATAAACTTATAATTAATAATATTATGGGATATTTATATTGCGCAGCTACTATATGAATATACTCTACTGCACATTACAACTTTATTATTATCCCTGGTCATCGGGCCATAATTAACATTCCTGAAACCATCTCAACTCCCTGGGGAGTATACAGCCCCGGCTACCGTATTCAGTGTACAGAGGCTTATCAAACCACAAAGCCATCTCTACCCTCACAAGTACCCATTTACACCTGGGTGAAGAGGAGCAATATGTGATAAAGCGTCTTGCCCAATAACGCAAGCACCATTAACCCATGGCTGGATTTGAACCCACAATCTGTAGATTGACCACAAGACTTTGAGTTCAACACGCCAGCTAGACCACTAGGCCACGGCATTCCACGCAACTTAGAGTAGACTAAGAGTAGCAGTAGCTCGTAAAGTATGTTTTAAAATCAAAACGACTTTGATAAGTTCAACCTAAGTCTCAATCCAAAGTAATATTCTTCATCTTAATGGATATCTTATTTAGTACATGTAAACTTTTCATAACTCTTTTTTTCATAATTTCAATTTCAAAAAGCCGCATCCTCTTTGATTGATCCCCATGCATGTGCTGTTTGTCTGGAAAATTCCAAACAGAGCTATTCCTTAAAGGTAGTATCATACTTTTGTCAAAGAAATACAGATTCATGGGCAAAATTATCAAGGACGACACAGTAACAGTCATCTGTGAAAATTTCAGTCCCATACGGTGCCCACTTTTTGAGAAAACAGTGAAAAACGGCCACAGTATTTCTAAAGTCTTTTCTCTTTTATTTCTGATCTTTTAAAAGATCAAAAAGATTATCGGTCATTGTTTTACAGATTTCTAGGTAAATACACCATTTCAGGCGGAAAAATGTTAACGGTATGTTTCTATCACCACCATCTTCATACCCTGTAAGTTATACGTAAATCTGTGAACATTTCTGTTTTGGTTTTTTAGTATGATACTACCTTTAAGAATAAACAAACCTGATTTGGTGTTGGCCGCATCAGAACTGACCAATGACGTCGCCTCTTGTAGTAGACGGTTGCCAAGGATGGCTGGATTACGACACAGTTGGATCAGCTGGCTAAAGTCCTCTTTCTCACCGATCTCTTGGCCCAGGTAGGAGCTGAGTGACGTAGAGGACAGGCGGGACGACAAGCTACCTGTGAAGAGCAGACCACCCGCAGAAAAAAAAACCAATTCATCAATTATTTGCCCCTAGACTCAACAAAGAAACCTGACATACCCACTGCCATAGATATATATAAAAAAACTAGATGACGCATTGCCTGTTCGTGGACGCGTCTTTCACGGCACCATTTGTAAAGGGGATTTTACATCCGGTTTTATGGAACGGCGTAGCTATCTTCTTCAGATTGTTTGCTTCGGTAATTCCATCATTCAATTTGCCAAATTGAATGATGGAATTTGCGAACATAATGACAAACTGAATTATGTAGTTGGCGACCGAAATTACAAAATGGCAAATAAAATGATGAAATTGGCAAATTAAAATGGAATTACCGACAAACAATCTAAGCCACCGATTATAGCTACGGCATTCCATCATTGTTTCTGGTGCATCGCGTACCACGTAACACGTAACGGCCGGCACCGCGTACCGCGCGCGGCTTGCACGATCGTTATAATAAGAATAGGTTCATTTTTCCCCCTACAAATGGCCGCATCCTGCATGACGGATATATCTCCCATTGGTTTGTGCACGGGTGCGTCATCTAGTTTTTTTTTATATATCTATGCCCACTGCAAGCCGCCATGAAATGTCAAAAGTCATGTCACATCTTAGGCTGTGTACAAAATCTCTGGCTGCAGCTGCAAATCATACACACACCTATGGCAACTATCAGCTCATGACATGAATCCGATTTCAAAAATTAATAACATTCTGCCTTTTTCGTGAAATTTCTCAGCAGATTTGCCTTGGAATTGCCGCCTCCTTACCCTCTCTCCTCCTTCCAGGTGGCTGGCGTGTCTTCAGACTGGTAATGACGGCCTCACAGAGAAAACCTGCCACCTATAGTACACAAACATACAGACACAGAGTATAATAATAATAATAATAATAATAATATTTACCGATAATGGGTACTAAGGGAGACATTCCCATAGGGACGTGCACACGACTTTACTTACCTTTTTCTAAACATCCTCCAAACCAATGAACTTGAAATTGAAATATGTTCATATTGAGAGCATTATCTGTCTTCTATCAAAATATGGACAGAAAAAAATATATCTTTAAGATGTAGAAATATTTTTGGGGAGACAACAAAATGTCTCCCTATTGACCGGTGTCTCCCAAATGTTAACTTTCAGATGCTAACCTGTCTCCCTATTATGCAATTTAGAAAAATAATAATGGGAATTTATAAAGCGCACATATCCACCTAATGAAAGGCGCTCAAGGCGCTAGATACACAGAGGAATAACAACAACAAAATATAAATATAAAGCAAATACTAAACATGTACAAAAATAAGTATAACACACATGACATATAAACAAAATTTAAGAATCATGAATATTAAATGATTTTGGTCGGGAAATAGATAATATGCAAATTAGGCTTGCCCTTCACCGACGGGGATGAGCACTGTATACTCAGTGCTTGTGAGAGCACGTGAGAAAAAAAAATCACATGCTTGCTCAGGTGGGATTCAAACCCACGACCTCCTGCTTACTAGTGCAGATGCATTACCTGCTAGGCCACCGAGCTAGCTGGGGTCTGCAGGGTGAATCGAATCCAATATCGCGACGGGTACCGCAGTAAATCATGAATATTAAATGATTTTGGTCGGGAAATAGATAATATGCAAATTAGGCTTGCCCTTCACCGACGGTGAAGGGCAAGCCTAATTTGCATAAAATTAAAGAAAACACTTATTGAAAGCCTGGTCCATGAGATGGGTCTTAAGGGATGTCTTGAATAATGAAATGGATTCTGAACTTTGAATATGTAAAGGTAGTTGGTTCCACAAGCGAGGAGCTGCTACTGAAAATGATCTATCCCCCCCATGAGTGATGTGACCTGGATTCTGATAAGTCACATTCATAACAGGGCAAGGGATGTAGGAAAGTGTGTCCTACACCGTAAGGTCTCTACAGTAAAGAACAATTTCAGGGTCTGCCTTCAAAGCCATGCTGGCCTAAATGTTATGCTGAATTAACATCCTTTCAGGGCTCAATTTCATGGAATCCATTACGGCCTATTTTTGTGCTAACGGGCACTGCTACATGTGAAATCTTTTTCATGGAATCCGAAAGCAAGACTCTCGGTTAGCGAAGAATTTCTAGGGTAACCGTGATAATTTTCTGCTAACGGGCTGTTGTATGCATTCTGCACAAATTCCTTGCTTACCGTTAACAAAAAGGAAACTCTTCCATGAAATACGCTAACCGTAACCCAAAAAAATTTGCTACCGTAAGCGAAGAATTTTTGCTAACGGTAACGGATTCCATGAAATTGGGCCCTGAGCAATTTGAAGTGAAATGTGAACAAAGTAACATTGACTGCAGCAGGATTCGAACATGTGACCCCTGGAATACCATCCCTGTGCTCTACCAACTGGGCTCAATTTCACCCCCGGAATCTGTTCCGCCCTATTTTTTGTGCTTATGGGCACTGCTACACGTGAAATATATTTCATGGAATCCGTTAAGCAAAAATTTCAGTGCTTAATTGGTTAGCGAAAAATTTCTCAGCTAACCTTGATATTTTTCTGCTAACACACAGAAAAGAAATGCTAACACGACAAAGAAAACTCTCCCATGAAATATGGTAACGGATTCCATGAAATTGAGCCCTGATCTATTCAGCCCTATGTCGGAGGAGTCCTTAACAGTCAATTATCTTTTATTGTTTGGCAGTCAGAAGCCATGAAACTACTCACATACCGCTATATCCCATTTAAAATACACGCAACATAAGCAATGCTGCAAACCTTATGGTTATTTCATGAGTATTCAATTTATACGTGGTGCTAGCTTTTCTTTACCTACACTAAGCACAGCTGTCAATCCTATTCATTATATACACTACATGTTTGATAATTAGATTTTTTTGGTTTAATTTGAGAGATGAGTGACTTGCCTGCATGTCAGTCATTTCATTAGCCAAGATGAAGGTCTTGGCTAATGCAAAGCGCTTTGGATGACTGCAGCGCAGTATGGCTCTCAGGCTATCAAACGGAGCTTGTACAACTACAGCACGGTAGGAACTTCCAAGAACCTGAACATGGAAAGAAGCAAAATTTTGCATCAATCACAGCTCCATCAAAATGAGGATTAGGGTTTACCTAACTACATATCATTGATTGGAGGATTTTAAGCCTTGATCTGACCAATTTGTTGTGACGCCATGTCAAAAATCTCCAGGCCATGGAGATACACAGCAGTTCATTCCTAACCTTCATCTTCTTTAATATGAGAGTAGCTACATGTCTCAGAAATTTCCTACTGTTACTGAAAGTCAATCCAACAGTGTTTTCTGATTTAGCATTTACTCTTTGCTTGGGGGAGTCAGGCTGATGTAGCGGCTCTTTCTTTGTCTTGCTCGGTCCACAAGAAGTTTTGAGTCCCTACATGTACCTTTATTCTGTGGGCTTTAATACCTAGAATATTACTCTGGGGATTTTTCTGCCACTTAAAACTGTCTCTTCCTACAATCATCATCTTTGCATATTAAAGGTTTCTTCAGTGGCAAGGACACTTTTGAGGAATCCTTGCTTTCGTTAACCAAAAACAAACAATATCAATAACTACATAATTTGCTCTGTATGCTTTTTGTTTAAAGGTACTTATCATACTTTGGTTGTTGTCAAAGAAGTACAGATTCATGGGCAAAAATATCAAGGAAGATACAGTCACGGTCATCTGTGAAAATTTCAGTCCCATACGGTGCCCACTTTTTGAGAAAATTGTGAAAAACGGCCACAGTATTTCTTAAGTCTTTTCTCTTTCATTTTTGATCTTTTAAAAGATAAAAAAGATTTTTGGTCGTTGTTTTACTAATTTCTGGATAAATACACCATTTCAGGCGGAAAAATGTTAAAGGTAGGTTTCTACCACCACCATCTTCATACCTTGAAAGTTATACGTAAATCTGTGAAAATTTCTATTTTGGTTTCTTACCAAAGTATGATGCTACCTTTAAGGCCTTCCGAAATGTGAGAATGATAAAAAATAACAGTTCAGATTCATTGTAAATTTTGACATTAACCTGGGCAATTCTGTAAGCATTGATGATCCTATCACAGCACTGCCTGGCCTGGGGTGAGCAGTTGGTGCAGAGTGCTTCAATGGTAGTCAGAGTCTCGTCCAGTTCCTCTAGATCTTCCATTTGGTCCAAGCTGACCATGCTGCTTACACTCATGGCTACAAAAAGGTGCATGATGGCATTATCCGGCTTTTGCCATACAGAACATCTTCAAATGTGAAAATAAGAGACTGCAAACAATACGTCCTTCCAGATCTTGATGATCCCACTTCTGCCACCAA
The DNA here is from genome assembly GCA_963971285.1 of Astropecten irregularis. Lineage (NCBI taxonomy): Eukaryota > Metazoa > Echinodermata > Asteroidea > Paxillosida > Astropectinidae > Astropecten > Astropecten irregularis. The sequence continues at coordinate 62,017 of OZ020257.1, forward strand.
ATATCTCATTTAAGAGTTTCACTGGCTGTGATTGCCTTTCTACTGACATACACTTGTTCTTCACAAGATGTTAAATTCTACTTCCAGATCATATCAACTTTCCTTTTGGACAATACCATTTTTTTTCAAATTGTAAACAAGTATCTTGCAATCCTGCTCAGAAAACCACAACGATGCCACTTCTGCCACCAATGATATCATTGTATTACTTGTTAGAAGTTTCTTGAACTGCTCTTTCATAATGGTAATAATAATCCCCATATCTTTCATAAAAAGTGGTGCTCTCAATATAAACCATTTATTTTTAAGACTCCATGTGTGACGTTCTTGTATCTCACTCTGACATGATTAACTGAGTATCCATAAAGTATGACTTGGTGACTTAATAAGGGAACTCACTACTGGCAGATCGTGTTAGCATCCCTCTGGACATCATACCCCTCCAAGAATCACTCATCCGTCGGGTCCTTCTCCTGGGACTGCTGTCCCCGATACCTCCTTGACCGGACGATCCAGCAGCCGCTGTCAACCGTCTTATTTCAGGTTCCATCTCACTGGGGCTGATGTATCCCGTGGCCAGCTGGATGGTTGTCAGGATGACGGATAGATCCTCGTGGGGGTGGTTGAACTGCCGGGCTAGGCTGTGGGCCTGCTGGATGCAGCATTTGTCCAGGAGCTGGCCCAGGATGAGGTTCAAAGCTAGGACCTCCTGCAAAGGATAATTGGCAGAAACTCAATCAGATGGTTACTGATATCAGCGGCATATGTGTGGTTTCATGGCTTCTGACAAAACAACTGTAACTGATTGTAGAGCCTGGTTATCCCAGTTGACAGAGTCGCAGGTTCAAATCCCACATTGGTCAGACCATTGACTTGATTAACCTCGTCAGTGTCCTTACTTTATTTCATTAGCCAATAGCCAAAGACATTGCCACAATTTACTTTCAGATTATCAATAAGGCCGGAAAAAAACAATTTGTTGTGTTGACCTCAAGTGCAAAAATTTGAATTTTGGGTCGGTCGGTAGATTTTTTTTTTTTTGGCCGACTTTCAAACATTTAAGAATAAATACAGAATGTATGGTCACCAGGGCTTATTAATCAACGGTCTTGGGTCGTTTTGAGGAGACACGCTTTTTCACTGCTAAATCTTACATTTTCTGTCAAAAATGGCGAGTTTTTATACTTTAGGACTCAGAGAAAAAAAAAAGAAGAAAAAAAAATCCCGACCCAAAGTTTTGGCATTTTACGGTCGGTCGCTGATTTTTTTTTTATTTTTGGCCTAATGAATCCATGATGAGCACTGCCAGTCTAGGCATGCTTTGTTTCTGAGTCATCACCTTTTCATCTTTGAGAATGGGCGGAGCAAAGGCGTCCACCTTGAACTCTGAGACAAACAACAGCTCGTCCGACATTCGACACTTGAAGTCCATCTCCCCAAACTTCTCCTGGCTATCTGCGCTGAAAGCGCCCTCTAGGAGTGAGGGGGTAGCTGGAGTAGACTGCATCTATTTTTTTTAAATGTAATCGAAAGTATAAAAGAGAGAAGTTGGGACGTTGAGATATTCTGATGATTGGAATTTGGACTATATTGCAGTACAAGGACTCTCATTAAAACATCAATTTTACAATTATGGTATTATAAACTATTAAATTAACAATATTGTTATAAACACTGAAGAAATGAAAAAATGAAAAATTGAAAAATAAAAAATTTGAAAAATTAAAAAATGAAAAATGAAAAATTTCGCTAGATTGATTGATTTCTGTATTAAAATATGAACACACTACATATTAATTATCTTCACTAGATAAAGAATTCAGATTCCAACCAAAGGTACACTCATATATTCAGCCTGGAAACAAGACCAACATTACCCTCCCAACCTTTTCAACTTCCGCCTTGAGCCTCCATCTCCATGCCTCTTGCTGCAGGAGGTCCACGCTGGCTTTGTGCTCTAGGGAGGCTGTAGTCTCCTTCACCAGCCACCGGTGGGCCAGGCTCAGCAGGATGGCTTTCTCCCTTGTCTTCAAGATTCCCTGTTCCTTGGCTTGGCTCTGTGCACAAGGAATGAGTGAGAGCAAAAGCTCAGCATTGCAGTTGAAACCAATCTCATCAAACTGTCCCGGTTATTGACAAAACACCAAAATTGGCAACGTTACTTGAAATTTAAAATCTTTAAATCTTTTCATTATTACAAATGTAACCAGTGCAAGTAATAGCTAGTGTCCACCTTTGATCTCAGCTACACCCCACACCCCTTTGCCCCCCTTCCCCTGAAAACACTTGTCCACCTCTAGATCCTCTCTTTGTGGTTTCCCAGCCTTATTGCATGCTTTCCCTGTTTCCCTGGTCACTCTATCCCCCTTTGTTCTGATCCTCTCATCCATTTATGTTTATCTTTATAATTTGCATGTTCTTGTCCTCTTATCATTTAGACTATCCTATGAGAAAGATCCTGCAAGGATTGAAACGTCAGGCCCTCTTGACTCCCAGCATATTACAAATGTAATGATTCAATAATGTGCCTTATTAGATCGTTTGAACGTACTTTGAAAAACCTAGAAGCTGCGCTGCCAGATACGTGGTTGCTCTTGAAGGCATTGTGACACTTCTTCCAAAAGGTCATCCGACCAGACTCAGCATACCAGACCTTTGACCTCTGGAGGTCACTCAGGTCACACAGCAACTGGATAAAGGAAGACAGTGAGCTACTATTATCATTCCACAGGGTGGGGTTAAAAAACATTATGAAAATGGTAGTTTTGTAGTTTTGAGCGATACAAATTTCATCCAAGGAATGGTTTGACTGTGAACCATTTAAAATATACCCCTGGTACTTTTCTGAGGGATATAATGGGGATTTTTTAACCATTCCGTCAAGACAATTACCCCAAGCTTCAAGTTACTTCGTTAATAGCTGCAATCAGATACCTGTTCCACAATGACCTGGTCCACGGGCAGACCAGCAATGCTGGCAAACTCCCTAGCCTTCTCAAACAGCTTGGCTTCTTTCAGGCACTGCAACACTCGGTAGCACTCCGCCACGTACTCTGTGCCTTCCAGCAGGTGGGATATGTGGGCGTGTACCTGGGTGTCCGCCAGGGCTTGCGTCATCTTGTGCAGCTTGTTGTAATCTGGAACTACGGTCATCAAAATTGAGTTGAATCATTTGAATGGGAAGGCCTTTGCCAGAATTTCATTTGGTGCCGTACAAAATTAATGCACCACTAAATATTGAGGACCCATTAACAGAGGAGCGATTATGGTTTCTTATGGTTGAGCTCAACTCACAGTTTGTGGAAATCAACCAAAGATCTGGAAATTGAAGCTCTAGAGCAACATGGCAAAGGTACTTGAAGAATTGAATCTGATCAGTCTCCTTTATAAGCTTCAATAAATACACGATATGCAATGGTCCCCATGTACCATTTCTCAGTTGCAGCATTGCTAATGCTGCCTGTATCTTAAATGATCCTTGGAATATACCGGTATGTGAGTGCTTTCGTGGCTTCTGACTGCCAAACGAACAAAGCTAATAGGAGACGTTTGGAGAGTCGGACTTGAGTCAACAGCGCACGCGCAAACCAAGATTGCGCAATTGTGACCATGTGCGCGTTGTACTGCGCGTGCGTGCATGTGCGCTGTTGACTCAAGACCGACTCTCCAAAAGTCTACCATTGACTATTATGGACACCAACATAGTGCTGGATAGCTCAGTTGGTAAGAGTGCTGATAAGAGTACGGTATTCCGGTGGTCACTGGTTCGAATCCAGCTGCAGTCAATTTTTCTTTGTTCATTTTACAATGACTACAATGTCAGATCTAGAGATGATATCTAGGCATGGGTAGGATTGGAAGCTCTGTCTAGCTGTTTCAAAATCTAGAGAGCAGCTGCATCCTAAGCCGCTGCTGGGTACCAACCTTGTCGGGACACGATCCTGGAGAGGTTGGCCTGAGCCAAGACCTCCAACATGCAGCAGGTATCCCAGCCGGTGGGGCAGTTGGACACCATTGAGTAGACCACGGCACTGGCTGTCGACTCATACCACTGCAGATTGCCAATCTTGAACTCTGGTGCTGTCCTGGGGCTCTGGGTGCCTGATCCAACGATACCTTTCCTACGACACTGGAAAAGAACAGACGTCATATGCTTGAAAGATGGATTGTGACAACATTTATGTAGTGACTGCATCTGGCTCACCATCAAAAGATGGGCATTTATTATACTCCTGTAAGGGGATTTTAAAGGTAGTATCATACTTTGGTAAGAGACCAAAACAGAAATGTTCACAGATTTACATATAACTTACAGGGTATGAAGATGGTGGTGGTAGAAACATACTGTTAAAATTTGTCCGCCTGAAATGGTGTATTTATCCAGAAAAGAGTCAAACAACGACCGAATATCTTTTTGATCTTTTAAAAGATCAAACATAAAAGAGAAAAGACTTCAGAAATACTGTGGCTGTTTTTCACTGTTTTCTCAAAAAATGGGCATCGTGTGGGACTGAAATTTTCACAGATGACTGTTACTGTATTTGTCTTGGTATTTTTGCCCATGAATCTGTATTTCTTTGATAAAAACCAAAGTATGATACTACCTTTAAAGGTTTATGGGAGATCATTCCACAGTCTAGATGCAGTATAAAAGTAGAAAGACCGCTCCAACCCATACGTAATGTACATGAACAAATGACCTATTATTTACACTTGGCAGCAAGTAAAATCCCCCTAGCTGGGGCCAATTTCATAAAACTGTTAAGCACAAAAATTTGCTAAGCATGACATTTCTGTCTTAATAAAAACAGGATTAACAACCAAATGTCCACATGTTTTGTTATGTGTATCACTTGTGATTGTTCTTTGGCTGTTGTTCGCTGACCATGAATATCAAATGGAATTTTCAATGGTGGTTTGTTTTATTGGGCGAGACATTTTTGTGCTAAGCAAATTTTGGTGCTTAACAGCTTTATGAAATTGGCACCCGGCTGTAGATGTTTATACCTTCAGCATGTCTGTATGGAAGTCTTGCAGGCAACTCTTGGCTCGAGATGTGTCACGCTGGATGAGCATCGCTTCGCAGAAATTGAAAAACGGATTTAAGGTGCAGTCCTGAAAACAAGAAAAAGGAAGACAAAAAAGAAGATACGCTTAAGCATTAATGGGAAACTTGAAGACCGGTTCTCAAAAGTCTCCCATTACGATTCATTAGAAATGTCAGTGTCACTTCACTGATCTAAACTGCCATATTATATCATGAAGAATATCTGAAAATTGGTTGAGATTTTGTTTGCAATTTTATAGTCAGCAATTTACTTCTTGCATCATCACGTCAAGTACAATCTCGGAAATGAAAAGGAAAATAGTCGGCAAACCTTATCGAATATATAGAACCCTTTGGCGATCAGCGTGACTTGATTGGTTTCCATGGCAACCTCAATGATGGCTGCTAGCTCCTCCAGGGTCCAGCTGTGCCACTGGGCGGACTCCATCATCTCTGTGAGTTTGTGGATGGCGGTGGGGTTGTCTAGTGATGTCAGCATCCATGTGCAGAGACAGTCTAAGGCCATGCAATCCTGTAAAGGATTAGGGATGAGTCAAGTCATTAACTAGTTATTAATGGTTGGTGCATGAAATACGTAGCACTGTTCCAATTTGTCTTCAAGCCTCTTTGTATGAGTCAACTCCAAGTCTGACTCATACAAGCATAGCTTCATTTCAAACACAGTGAGAGAATGGGATGTACTTCCTCAAGCTACCATCAAATTGCCCTCTGTTAAGCAGTTCAAGGAAGCCTATCGTAGCCAAGTAATTACATCATGGCAGGGAGCATTTTTACTTGCAAGTTCATCAGAGCATTTGTACATAGAAGTGCAACAAAATAAGTAGTTTGAAAGTACTAACGAATATTCAACATGGTGTTTCCGCAAACCGATCCACATACAATGCCTTATCCTCGGACAGTGAGTGAATGTGTGTACTTGACAGTGATTAGCTGGGGTTTTGTGGAATGCTGAGATCTTGGCCATAACATACCTTGTAACAGGCTGAAATGATGGCAAGTATTGGCTCCCTGAGAGCGACAGCATGGGCTAGTAGAGACTGCCAAGGAACAGCTGCTGCGTCACAGTCAAACAAGATACCAAACAAGTCCCTTGACACTCTGTTGACATCCAGGGCTGCAGCAAAACAAACAAATTAAATCAGTGATGGAATATTAAAGCCAAAAACCAGGAGCAGATTACATTAAAGGTAAAATTTCATACTAATATCTTTGTTTTTTTGTCAAAGAAATACAGATTCGTGGAAAAAAATATCAAGGAAGATACAGTAAAAGTAATCTGTGAACATTTTAGTCCAATACGTTTGAGAAAACAGCGAAAAACGGCCACAGTATTTCTTAAGTGTTTTCTCTTTTATTTTTGATCTTTTAAAAGATCAAAAAGATTTTCGGTCGTTGTTTTACTAATTTCTGGATAAATTCACCATTTCAGGCGGAAACAATTTAACAGTATGTTTCTACCACCATTATCTTCATATACCCTGCAAGTTATATGTAAATCTGTGAATATTCCTGTTTTGGTCTCTTACCAAAGTATGATACTACCTTTAACTTCTAAACACAAAACCCTGCCAAGCACAAAAATGTTGTGCTTAGCTGCAAAAAGGCTTTAATACCGTGGGAATCTTCATGAGAAGCAAAGAAACATTGTCATACTACACTAAAACAAAACCAACTAGAGTTGATGTGCTTAAAAAAGCACGGATATATCTGCTGTGACCAATGTGACCACTACGTGACCACTGGCCAAAAACAGCTTTTTGAGGTTCGGTCCAAATATGCCACTGACCAAGTCTGACAATAATTGGACCTAAATTGTGGAAGAAGAGGCATTTTGCAATTTTGAAACAAAAAATGACCACTAGGTGACCACAAGGTGACCACTGGCCAAATGCGCTAGTCACTTCAGATGAGCCACCGGTCAAGCTAAATTCTGTCCATATTTGGCTCAAATCAGTAAATGAATTTGGAAGATATTGCATTTTTTGTGAGAAAGAAAGTTGAGGATTTACTGCTTCGCACGACTGATATGATCATGTGAAATTTGGACTAGCAACCCTATTTCCCTGATACTACCAGGGGCCAATTTCACGGCGCTGCTTAGCACAAAAATTTGCTAAGCATGACATTTCAATCTTAATAAAAACAGGATTAACAAGCAATTATCCATGTGTTGTTTATCGCTTGTGATTGTTCTTTGGCTGTTGTTGACTGACCATGAACATCAAATAAAATGTTTAACTGTGGTTTGTTTTTTTGGGGAAAGACATTTTTGTGCTAAGCAAATTTGTGTGCTTAGCAGCGCCGTGAAATTGGCCCCTGTAATCAAGACTTCTGGTGCTAAGCAGAATTTTGAGTGTGTGCTAGCCACTTAATGAATTTAGCCTCCGTTCATGGTCAGTCTCCACAATATATCAACATGTCCAGCTATTGAGACACACAATTCTGATTCCAATCTCGGGAAAAGAAATTGGCAACCTGTACATTCGAATCATTTTGAATGGTCAAAGTCATATGCCAGTTTTTGGATATGTGTACAATAGCGCTCCGCACTAATGATGTCACAAAATCCCCGGATGTCAGACAAACATTGTCTCACACACGTAATGTACATTGACGCACACACGTTTGCATGGTTGCAATGTTTGTCTGAGATCCGGTGCTATTTTAAGCGCAAGTGCGGAGCGCTATTTTGTGGCCAGTGGATTTGAGACCAACCTTCAGGTAGGACGACTTGTGGCATGGCCTCATCGGTGGACAATACGTCTTCGCTGTCGCATGTTGTGTCATCCTCCGAACTCACATCAGTGTCTGCAAACAGAGAGACAGTTCTAAAAATGCATCGGTTTTTATTTATAGAGGAATATCAATACGGGCGTTTCACAACTTAGAGCGCCACCAAGAGGGCAGCAGGGAGAGGCCGATTTACGCGGTGCATGATGGGAAATTGTCGACATCGCCATTTAACCCACCGTATATCTTTCATCCATAGGTATTTCTCAATGTTTTCCAGTTTGGATGTTTGTGTTGTGCATCCGAAAGATTCGCAAACATAAACCATTGTGATAACACGTGAAATAAACGCACAAAACGACCCAAGAATTAGCAATAACGTTGAAGGTATAGGGGGAAAATCTCCGATGTCGACAATTTCCCATCATGCACCGCGTAAATCGGCCTCTCCCTGCTGCCCTCTTGGTGGCGCTCTAAATTGTGAAACGCTCATATTCCTATTTTTTGCCATCCTGAATATTAGATAAATCCCAAATCTCTGGCTGTGACCACAAATAACACACAAGTCTATGGTATAACGGCTGCAGTCACTAGTGGCTGCCATAGGTGCGTGTGTAATTTGCGGTCGCAGCCAGAGATTTGGGACACAGCCTTATTCTTCTGTAGGCCCTTAATTACCCCGAGTGGATTTCAGACTTATTAAGGGCAAACTTGCATGAAAAGAAAAAAAATCAAAAACAAAGATTATTTTCAATGCCTTCATTTCTAAGAACTCTGATTTTAAAACCTGCCTTTATGTCTGACTAGACAGGAATTCAGATGATGATTAAGACATCATGTACAAGAGGCTTATTAATCCTTGAAGTACATTTGTTTAGAAAGCTCCGGCATGATGTCAGTGGGAAGTGCAGATAAAATGCATAAATGACCAAAAACATTCCAGTCATGTTTTTAATATTTTCATCGCGGCTGTTTAAATTAATCAAATATCGCTCCACACTAATGACGTCACAAAATCCCCGGATGTCAGACAAACTTTGTCTCACACACGTACATGTAGTGTATGGACGCACATACGCACGCACGGTGCTATTTTTATTGCAAGTGCGGAGCACTATTCAACAAAATTTGGTACAAAGTTTCTGACTTGAGTGGTGGTCTTGTTGTCATAACCAATAAGTGGTCACTTGTCACGAACAGCCGTGCTAAAATGTCAAAAACATGACAATATTGAATGGACCCATCGTTTGTGTTTCATTTGTAGGTCAGTATCATAGAGCTATATTAAAATTACTAGAGCGCTAGCTCCGCGCACAAAGTGATGCCTGTTGGGCGCATCCATGTCTGTGCATAAACCTATGGAAAGCCCACAATTTTGAATGTTTTTTGTACGTTCATTTTCATATCTGCGTTGTGTTCTATATAAGTGCGTTATCGAAGCCAAATACGCCCAAAATCCAACGCACCTCTGGTAAATGTGCGTTTCATTTAGCGCCGTGCGCACACACTCTGCACTTCAGTCACGCAATGATTGCACGCGTCATAAAGACGCGCTACCGGTACCGTTCGCACAGACTTGCGCGTTGCATATAGAGTACACTCTTCGAAAGGCATTCCAGTCAAAGTTTTCTTCTTCCACAGACTAGACACGCACTCAAATTCAAAATGACTGCGCCCAGGACGGCTTCAAAACGTCTACCCACAAAGAACGCGGAGCTAGCGCTCTAGCAATTTTAATATAGCTCTATGGTCAGTATACATAAAAAGGGAAATACATGTAGATAAAAGCAGAAATACATGAAAAACATGTGTTCTGTTGCTCACTCTGTCGCCGTAGGAATCCTACTCTGTGATAGTAATGGGCCTTGATGTCCCTGGTGCGATGGGTGGACGTTGAGATCGTTCGACCGGCAGCTTCTGCCTGGTCATCCCTGATAAGCGACGGTCCAAGATGGAGGTTACGGAAGGCATCCTGCAAGTGTTCCCTGATGGTACTGCTGCTGAACTTGGCCAGAAGGTCCAAAACCTTAAAGGTATAGTACAGGATTGGTAACATACCCAAACAGAAATGTTTACAGAATTACCTATAACTTTCAGGGTATGAAGATGGTGCTGGTAGAAACATACTGTTAATATATTTCCACCTGAAATGGTGTATTTATCCAGAAATTAGTCAAACAAAGACCGAAAACAGATTTGATCTCTGGGTAAGATCAAAGCCATTCTTTATGTCTTATAAGAAAGCCTGAGTGGGGTTTTCACTGTTTTCTTGTGACTCAGATGTCCGATTGAGCTCAAATTTTCGCAGGTTTATTATTTCATGTACATGTTTGATAAAGTGTGAGTGCTGTCTTGTGACCTTTGTTTTTTGTTTTGAGCAAAACATTTTGTGCTAAGCAGTTTTTTGGTGCTGTCCGTGAATTTTCCCGAGTGAGCATGCTCGATGCGAGGGAGCTATTAAGCAACATGAGAGGCTTAAGCATCTTTAAACAGAAAATTGTGCCATCTGGTCCATACTGAAGTGACTATTTTGGTTTTAACTAATTCTTTAAAAAACCAGGGTCTCAAAATGTGCGTGAAATTAGCTGGAGATGAATACAATCGCTCATTTCAAATAGTGCAGTGCATGAACGGTTAGCTTTATATAGGTGGCCGATGGCCAAGCATAAGTGTTGATGAATTGCTGGTGATGAATTGTCCTGAGGGGTGAGTAAATGGTTGCTGGGCGTGTGAGCTTGAGAGAGAGTCCTGAGGTGTGACTGTCACACCAAAGGCGTGGTAGGTCAGGGCCCAATTTAATGGAATCCGTTACGGCCTATTTTTGTGCTTACAGGCACTGCTATGTGTGTAATCTATTTCATGGCATCCGTAAGCAAGACTCTCGGTTAGCAAAGAATTTCTTGGCTAACCGTGATCATTTTCTGCTAACGCGCTGTTGTATGCATTCTGCACAAATTCCTTGCAATACCGTTACCAAAAAGTAAACTCTTCCGTGAAATATGCTAACCATAACCAAAAAAATTCTGCTACTGTATTAAGCGAAGAATTTTTGCTAACGGTAACGGATTCCATGAAATTGGTCCCTGGTGAAGCAGCGTCATGTTTACCTGCTGTCTGGGATATTGGTGTGCCTGCACGAAGCAGGTAAAATGAAGCCACTGGTCGTCTGCAGCACACTGCTTAGGATAGACCTCACTGAGAGGTAGCTGGTGACGACGGCAGAGGAGCATAGCCAAGGACCACTCTTCAGATGCCTCCCAGGAAGATCTTAAAAGCAACAAATAAAATGGGCAAATTAGACCACTTTATCTAAACACTGCTAATAACATCAGCCTCATACTACTTAGAGGTAGTATCATACTTTGGTAAGAGACCAAAACAGAAATGTTCACATATTTACCTAAAACTCTCAGGGTATGAAAAATACAGTGGTAGAAACATACCGTTAAATTTGTTCTGCCTGAAATGAAGTATTTATCCAGAAATGAGTAAAACAACAACCAATTTGATCTTAATAAAAGATCAAAAATAAAAGAGAAAAGACTTCAGAAATACTGTGGCCGTTTTTCACGATTTTCTAAAAAAGTGGGCATCGTATGGAATTGAAATTTTCACAGATGACTGTGACTGTATCTTCCTTGATATTTTTGCCCATGAATCTGTACTTCTTTGACAAAACCCAAAGTATGATACTACCTTTAATGTACAAATTATTGATTTCTTCAAATACAGTAGTTTATTTATATCTTGAATGATCTTTGGACATAGCAGTATGCAAGTGGTTTCATGGTTTCTGATTGTCTAACGAACACAAATGATAGCTAAACTATGGGCGTTTACTATTAAAACATAATGATGCATTGCAGCCCTATGTAGGATATGATGGGTTATCTTTAGTAACTACAGCTACGATCGATTGTAGGGACTTTGTGAAATCGACCCCAGGTAACAGGAAACACTGAACATACTCACTGATGGATATTCAGCTGGTCGAGTTTGCTGGTGATGGCACCTTCTAGCAAGCCCAGGAGGTCAGCAGCGTTTGTCTTGGAGCCCCACAGGCATGACAACAGCATCTTGACTGTAGAGGTTGAAAGACGGAGGAAAAGATTGACTATTAGATACACCGCCAACATAGGGCTGGATAGTGGATAGCTCAGTTGGCAGAGCACCGGTATGGTATTCCGAGTAGCCATGTAGCTGGTTCAAATCCTGCTCCAGTCAATTTTTGAAAAGTGGCCAGAGAAAAATTGACTGGAGCGGGATTTGAACCAGTGATCTCAGGTACACTCTTCCAACTGAGCTATCCAGCCGTATGTTGATGGTGTCAAGTCAATTTTTCTTTCCTCACTTTTCAATGACTTTAAATTAATCCCGTCAGTTTCCTTTTTGATTATTTGATGATATGAATTTTACACAGAAAGCCGTGAGCCTTTTTAGTGTACATATACTCCATGATTTCCTTCTCATTTTTTTAAATTTTGAAACATTTATTTATAATTTTATTTTTTTACCGAGATTATCTTCTAGTTGGTCCCTGTCCTTCCTAGTCTGGCTCCCACCTCCCCTGTGTTCAGGGCTGTGCTCCAGGATAGTCAGAGCAGTCTGGAGGTCGATGCGCAATGACATGCTGTCCTGACCGAGCATCTCGACGAAGGCAGCGCAGGCCGAAGCGATGGTACGATTGGAGAAGAACTTGACGGCCGTACGGTAGGCCTTGAGGTAGGCGGATAGCACCCTGCCAAATGAAGAAAATATCCAGAAATTCTCCTGAATAGGATCTTTCTGAATCAGAGTCCAGCTATGGATGTTTCTCCCTACCATACTACCACAGTGGTAACAACCTTAATTCTTCTGGAAACAAAAAGGTTATTAAAGGCTTTTTATTGAAAAGTAAAATAAAGGAAAACCATGCCGGTGCTCTACCTATCAACTAAGCTATCCAGCTCTATGTTGGTGGTGCCCCTAATAGTCAATTATCTTTGTTCGTTTAGCATTAAGAAGCCATGAAGCTAAGGATAATTAAAGATATGTGCAGCATTACCAATGCTGCAACATGAGAAACAGTGCATGGGGTCACTCAAAGAGGATATGGCTTGGTGAAACCGACTGGATTAATTTCAAATCAATGAAAAGTGAACAAGGAAAAAATTCAGTTTCCCTTGTGGTTATTCGATGATTATAAAGCTGTTTACGTCTCATGTTTCTAGCAACAAGGTAGAGAGGGTATCATAAGCTGATATAACCCCAACAAGGAATGACGTGACCTTACATTTTCTTGGTCAGTGTGCCTCCATCTTGCAGTTGGCCTGTCAGGAAGGCCAGATAGGCGAAGGTGGGCCTGCCCTGGTGCAGGTAGTACGTGAAGCGGAAGGCCTCCGTGTAGGCGTGCTGACTGGCCAAAGAAGCAAGTGAGAAGTGCGGCATCTCGCTGCAATCTGAAAGATCATCACAAGATGCAATCCAGCAACATTGTCTAAACACAGCAGTTTATGTACAGTAATTACAGTTTATAATACTGTACTCAGCAGGCATGTTCTCACACACCAAAAAAGCGCGACTATTTGGGTCATGATTTGCAGCGCGACACAAATAGACGCGCTTATTTGTGTTGGGACACAAATAATCGCGACTATTAGTGCGTCTTTTTGCAAATAATAGTGATTATTTGCTGTGTGAACGGTGCACCAAAAAATACCGTTTTTTTATATCCCATCATGCAAGGCGGGCCCGCGAGTTTAGAGCTGGATGCATGCCAACTTCACGCTTCATTGCGCACGGGCAGTTTGATAGAAATCGTACCGGTACGATTTGGGTCACGCTTTTTTGGCTGTGGGAACACAACAAAAAGCGTGACTATTTGGGTCGCGATTTGGAGTGTGACCCAAATAGTCACGCTTTTTGGTGTGCGAGAACGTGCCTAGCAATGGCGGTTTTGCTTCAAAAGCAAAAACACTAAATTGTACCTTAAAACAAGCACAGACAAGTTTCCAACCAACAAAATGTTCAGTGCTGTCACTATAACTCAGGCTATCATCACTTTGGTATTAAAGCTGAACAGGGATGAAAATGAAGAATTTTTTGACCAGCAAATCATTCATTTCTTTTTATAAGCGAGACATTTTGTGCTGAGCAAATTAAATTTTCTTGTGCTTCTCAACCCCACACCATTGGGCATCTGGTAACAAGTAATGATCGAAATGTTCAGGACTCACTTTTCTTGTGAACCAGTGGATTGGTGGTCTGCCATCTGAACAGCCTTGATGGATCATAATGACAATTCCCCTGCAATGAGCAAATCACAAAACAACAATCAAGACAACAACAAAGAAGGGAGAGAAAAAAAAAAAAGAAAAACAAAATTAAAAAAACTAAGACTAATTCAATGAAAAGTGAGCAAAGAAAAGTTGCTGACTGAAGCGGTATTTGAACCAGCAACCACCAGAAGGCCGTACCAACATTGTACTAACTGAGCTATCCAACCCTTTATTGGTGCATGGTGTCCCAAATAGTATCATTAACGATGAATTGTCAAACACCACTATGTTTTATACCATGGCTCTTTTTATATAAACTCATGCCAAGTCTTTGACTCAATCTTTGTAACTTAAAGCTGAAAATGCTTGTCCAAAACAATGCACCTACTCCCAAGCCATAGCCAAAAGCCTCTATTTTGATACCTGTCAAATGGAGCTGAAGACGGAGCCACAGCCAAAGTTTGGAAATGGATGATGGAAAATCTTTCCTTAATTAGGTATTTCATATCTTTTGTTGAGTAAGTACACAAATTCTTCCACTAGGGCTGTCAAGGCAAAACAGTTATAGTGATCAGGGAATCAGTGTGGGGTGCCGTGGCCGAGTGGTCTGGCGTGTCGGACTCAAGATCTTGTTATCAATCTACAGATTGTGGCTTCGAATCCAGCCATGGGCTAATAGTGCTTGCGTCCTTGGGCAAGACGCTTTGTCGCATATTACTCCTTTTCCCCCAGGTGTAAATGAGTACCTGCGAGGATTAGCCTCTGTGCACCTTATGGTAGCACGAGGCTGTATACGATCCAGGGAGCTGAGATTGTTTCAGGAATGTAAATTGGCCCGATGACCAGAGATAATAATACTGTAAAGCGCTATATAAATGCCGATATTATTATTATTATTAATTCCTCGGTAAAAAGACATAAAACTATTGGGCCCCAAATCATCCACCAATCTGATGGAATGACTGTGGCTACGGCTCAGTCATCAGTGTGTGTCTCTCTGTTACAAAGCATAGACATGTAGATAGACACGCCCTTAGCAACAGCCATAGCCGTATACATTGCTGTTAGGTCTCACCTGGAGTAGCTGGTAGACAGTGATGTCCTGTGGGCTGACTCCATCCACATCAATAGGAGGGAAGATGGCCGCCTGAAGCTTAGGGTAAGGCTTGAGGGCAGCCTCCATGGTCCTGGCATCTACCTTCCACAGCTTCTCTTCAACTGTTAATGCTGGACTCATGGCCTGTGTGACAAAGGTCCACAACAGATGATAACAATAATACAATGTTAAAGGTAGTATCATACTTTGGTAGGAGACCAAAACAGAAATGTACACAGATTTACCTATAACTTTAACAGGATATGAAGATGTTGGTGGTAGAAACATTCTGTAATTTTTTTCTGCCTGAAATGGTGTATTTATCCAGAAATTAGTAAAACAACGACCGAAAATCTTTTTGATCTTTTAAAAGATCAAAAATAAAAGAGAAAATAATAAGAAATACTGTGGCCATTTTTCGCTGTTTTCTCAAAAAGTGGGCAACGTATGGGACTGAAATTTTCAGAGATTACTTTTACAGTATCTGCCTTGACTTTTTTGCCCTCGAATCTGTATTTCTTTGACAAAAACCAAAGTATATTACTACCTTTAATACAAGTAATAAACTGCTGCAAAACCCTATGTTGGTGTTGTTGCACAGTCCATTATCTTTGTTGGTTTGGCAGCCATGAAACCACTCACATAGACACATACCATTATATCCCAAGGATCATTTAAGATAATTATGCGTAACATTAGCAATGCAGCAACCTGAGAAAGAGTGAATGGGGGATCACTCAAAGAGTATTAAAGATCATATCATACATTTTTATCAAATACATAAACAAAATATAAAGAGAGATACAGTAATTATAACAGTCATCTGTGAAAATTTCAGTCCCATACGTTGCCCACATTTTGAGAAAACAGTGAAAAACGGCCAAAGTATTTCTTATAGTCTTTTCTCTTTTATTTTTGATCTTTTAAAAGATTTTCGGTCGTTGTTTTACTCATTTCTGGATAAATACACCATTTCAGGCGAAAAAAGTGTAACGGTATGTTTCTACCACCACCATCTTCATACCCTGTTATAAGTTATACGTAAATCTGTGAACATTTCTGTTTTGGTCTCTTACCAAACTATGATACTACCTTTAAACAAGTCGGTTGATTGAATAAAAATGCAAATTTTGCACAAATTGCCGAGACTGGAATCAAAAAGTGACTGTGGTGATATCACAGTACCTCTGTTAATGTTCCTGGTGCAAAGATGAGCGTTGCCAAGGCAACGAGTGGATGACCGGACTCCAGGAGTTGGGATACTGTCGGCTGGCTGTCACCTAGCAACAGACGGGAGTTGGAGAGACTGGCCTGAAACATCAGTGAGGGATCTGAAAGATACAAAGTCAGTATTTTCATCAGTTGCCATGGATAACACCCTACCACTAGTACTTCGGCGTCAAACTGAATAGTTACTGAACTATCAAATTAGAAAAACTATCGGATTTTTACAAGAGGAGAAAATATCTCACCAAAATAATGTACATAGAAAGCTGATCTTTCATTTGAAAAGCACGAATGCAAGTTTACCAATCAAGTCATTTCTCATCTTGTTAATTGGGAGACTATTGAGAACCGGTCTTCAAGTCAAAAGCGCACGCGCACGCACAACAGTGCAGGCGCAAAACAACGCGCGCATGCTCACAATTGCGTGCGCGTGCGCTGTCGACTTGAAGACCGGTTCTCAATAGTCTCCCATTATCATGCTGAAGCAGTCTGCTATGAACCAACATGATATTTGAGACTCATGGTGGCAGCAAACATACTGGACACTTAACTAAGACTCTAGGTGGCAGCAAACACATTATAGACGTTACATTCTATGGCAGGCAAAACCACAGACATAAATAACCCATAGACCGACAGCGCCCTATTCAAATGCATGGCGGGGTACCGTAATTGTGATGGCACCCGACTATTGCCAAACTATGTCAAAAAAGTTACTTTTACGCACAATTGAATAGGAAGGATTTATTCAAACGGGAAATTCTACATGAAAACGAATTGATATCAACTTTAAACCCATTGGAGCATTCAGTATACCTCACGTACCATTGCACAGTAATATAACTTTCTCAAATAATGGAAAGATTGAATGAAATCTTTTGTGTTCAAAATTTCACCTTGATTTTACTAGGAACTAGCACGAGATTACGTGCACAACTGGCCTCTTTAAGAATCTTTGCGAGATTTTGAAATAAAATTAATTTTCTAAAGTGGGCGCGTGTATGCGGCCAAAAGGCGCGTCCGAATTCTACTGGCTGGAATCCAGTTCAAAGATGCAGTTGCAGCCATAGTCGTAGTCAGCGGCCACAGCCGGTCAATAGCACTGCGCACTTGCGCTAAAAATACATGTAGCACCGAAACTCAGACAAACATTGCAACGTGGCCATGCAAACATGTGGTGAGTGTGGGTATGTGTGCGCGTGCATGCATGGTGTGACATCATTAGTGCGGAACGCTATTGAGACAAGAGTTAGAAAGGTCCACCACTGATTCAAAGGTGTAAACCTGGGCATGGTCAAAGATTATATAGTGCTAAGCGCAAGATGGATAACTGACCATAGGGCGCGTGGTAATCGGTATGGAGGTCGCCATTCTCCATACAAATTATACATGATCCGCCATTTTGGTGTGCAACTGGTGAGTAGTTTGTACACGGGACATATGGAGGCTGGACGCTTTATCAAAAAAAAGAGGAGTGTTAGGCAAAATTTTGACCTGGATTCGATTGAAACCTATTGTTTATTGTAAATGGAAATATTTGACATTGGTGTGATGCAGCTGAATATGAAAACGGCGATTTTTTGTGGTTTTCTGGACCTACTTTTCCAAGTCGCTCATGCTATGGAAACTCCAGAATGGCGCCCATGGCGATTACGTGTTTCAGGGAGAGTTCCCATTCTTGCTCGTAGTGCTATTTAATCTTTGGGCATGGTACAGTACCTGTGATTTGTCTCCCTACCCATCGGAAGTGTAGGAGCATTTCCAGCCAGCGACTGTCACACAGCGGTGGCTGCATAGAGATCACCTCATTCTCTGACAGATACAATCTACCAACAAAAACAAACAGACCATTAGCCTCCGATAAAGATACTGCTAGGATCAAAATGGGTCAGGCCCTCCTATAAACTCCAAGCATTTGGTTAATTTCAGGTGATTATTTTGGCTGATGAGCAGTTCGCAGCAGTTTATAACTTGTTTTGAAAAAACAAACAGAGATGTGATTCCATGAATTCAGATCTAACGGAGGCATGCTAATATAACGAAAGGCACCTTGGGATGGATAATGATTGTCCGCTGAACAACATTGCAGTTTCAGTACGCACGTTGTGATATCGTCCAAGATTTCAAACGACAAAGGAATATAAAGTGATCATGTCACAAATCATTATTCCTTTCCCAGCTCATTTTCTGAGTTATGGTACTTCAATCCATTCCCAATCGCACACTACCCAATCCAGCAGGCTAATTAGAAACAGCAAAAGGGCTCCCTCTACAGGCAGCATACAGAGCCAATAATAAGATAAACGTACCCGTAGAAGTCAAAGTATAGATATAAGACACTGGGTAGCTCCTCCCGAAGGCAGAGGTCAATCAGCCACTGGTTGAAACGTTCTGTCAAATCACTGTCTCTGTGGAATGGTGGAGGGTCAGCATACAACTTGGAGGTACGCCCTAGTCTAGGCAAGAGGCGATTGAAGGTGGACAGCTCCGTGGACGAGAAAGTGCCTCGACTGAAAGATGATATAAACAAAAAAGTGCATCTGCACTATTAAAGCAGGAGGTCGTGGGTTCGAATCCCACCTGAGCAAGCATGTGATTTTTTTTCACGTGCTCTAACAAGCACTGAGTATACAGTGCTCATCCACGTCGGTGAAGGGCAAGTCTAATTTGCATAAAAAAATTCCATTAAATAGATTTCAGTGCTGGGAAGCACAAAAATAGGCCGTAATGGATTCCATGAAATCGGGCCCTGGTTTCATTTGGATGAAAAATTTGATCAATTCTGGATGTAAACCTTGCAAGCTCATCAAGAATCTTCTCTCGTAAGTAGCCGGGGCAACCGTCTAGGTCATCAGCTCCGTGCTCGTAGAGTGTCCGATGAGCCAGCACAGGGTTAGGGTGATGGGGCTTGGTATCAAGACCATCAGATGCAGGGAGGGTTGTGGCTATCCACTCCTGGATGTGGCTCCAATCCAAGTGGGCAATCAGATAACGCCAGACGGATCTGGGATCCAAAGTAGGTCTGAAAGATGTATCTGAAAGAGAAAAAAAAGACCGCC
Source organism: Astropecten irregularis (assembly GCA_963971285.1). Lineage (NCBI taxonomy): Eukaryota > Metazoa > Echinodermata > Asteroidea > Paxillosida > Astropectinidae > Astropecten > Astropecten irregularis. The sequence goes on from OZ020257.1 coordinate 81,454, forward strand.
CAAATTAAATAATTTTTAGAAAAATTTGTTCAGAAAGATTCCCACAAGCTTTCCATTCAGATTTTGCACAGACAAAATTAACAAGTAGAACACACACAGGCAGCTATAGCAAAAGAAATGAATCAACTTTTATAGTCATAAAATAACTAAAAGGGAAACTGACTGGGTAGTTCTAAATCATTGAAAGGTGAACAAAGAAAAATTGACTGGAGCAGGATTCAAACCTGCGATCACCGGAATACCGTACTTGCGCTAAAAAACTGCTAAATGTACATCTATCACTGCTTTACCATAGACAGTACATGCACCCTTGTATCAATAATAAATATAACACCATAGCGCAGAAACTATACAAATGCTACTATGCTGCAAGAGCTTATGATATTGCCATCAAAACACAATGTCACAAATCCTGCCACAACCTCTAGGGACTGGACCCAGTTACGTCTGACATACCTCGTGAGTTCAGGAGCACGTCCAGCAGCACTCGCTCCCTCGTCTCTTGGTCCCAGCTTCGAACCCACTCCAGGACCACATGGGCGTAGTGGAAGTTCTCGCAGTTGGGCGGCTCGCAGGTGACCAGCTCTCCACGCTGCAGTCGTTCCTCCAGGAAGCTCTGAGCCAGCAGGTTCAGGGACTGCTTCGGGGGTACAACTCCAGCCCAGGATCTGCAAGGATTCGGCGCAATGGGGTTCATCAGGGATGCGGACCAACAAGAAAAATTATGCATGCCCACTGGAACAGACTGGTTAACATGGTAAACACGGACGCTAACCAACAGGATTTAAACAGACACTGTAGTATCCAGTTGCCTGATGAAGGTTAGCAGTACAAGCAACCAAAACGTTGCTAACAGCAACAAGACATTGCGTAACTTTGATAACCGTTTTCCCCTTGTTTGAACTACCGCAATGAATAACCCTTTCCTTTCCATTGATATATGCACTATTTCCTATTCACTGTGCACAAATTGTTGTTGGGCAATAGCGATCCACACTAATGATGTCACAAAATCCCTGAATGTCAGACAAACATTGTCTCACGCACGTTGTGTACATGCACGCGCACACCCACACAAGTTTGCATGGTTGCAATGTTTGTCTGAGATCGGGTGCTATTTTTAGCGCAAGTGCAGAGCGCTATTGTTTGTTTTCAAGGGCAAATATCATGAGCCTTTATCTATGAATACAGTGAAAAGCCGCTATACCGAACATTTGGCAATATACCGAACATCATCCTTGGCATCCAAATTTTGTGTACAAAACATACTGAACATTGGTTTTCAAAATCACTTTAATGAACGACCATTATAACGGACAATTTGTGTGGATCACGCCGTGTTTATTACAATGGCGTTCCATTGTACTACTTCTCAAGAAACATAAGATTGTTTGAAAATAAAGTTCAGCCTTTTTTAATACCTCTTTCCACTTTCTAGCGCCAGTGTCTTCGCCTTGTCAAATGATTGGCAGGTGTACAAGCGTTCTAATTGGTGGACGAAAGCAATCATATTCTCTTCCTCTGGAGTAAACTGCCCTGATTGGCTGAGGTGGTTGACCTGTCATGAATATTGAATAAGCAACCCTTATGAATATGCATAGTATAACCTACTGTCATTCATTTGTAACAATTCCTTTCAGACATGTGAATGAATATTGTATTGGTTTTCCGGGTCATTTTTGACAAATGAGCAGCCAATTTTATTTTCACGCATTCGTGTTGACACGATTTTGTCTCCTCAGTTGAAACCATCACACGATTTCACTTAGATGCATCTGTATTTATATAGCATTGCATTACATCAAATTTAACAGTCGTTCAGTTTAAGCCATGCAAAATCGGTATTCAATTTAGCAGAGTAACCGCAAACAATGATTTCTAGAAGATCGTTACTTAATACCTTTTCATAAAATTTCGCAAAACGAGAAAACTAATGCAAACCTATAATTTGCACATGAAGTGAAATCGAATGACTATTACGAGGTGCCTTGCAGTTTCACGTGAAATCGAATGATGCAGCGTTTAATTGTCCGCTCATCTGCTGAAATTGATGAGGAAAACCTATAATATAATCAGCTTTTATACTCACCAGGAAATCCCTGAGGCTATGGTTGGCAGTGTACAGACAAATTCTTTTCAAATGCACATACACATCGTATCCCTGAAATGAACAAAGGTAGCTGAAGTTAATTGTGGCCATTTTATAATCTATCGGCTATTTTATTATTAACTGTGTTATGACTTATTTATCTTGCACAATTTTTGCAAACAGTGCAGTACTTTGTCAGGCTTCAAAAACTATCATATTGGTACATTTTCAGCAATAGTTAAAGGTAGTATCATACTTTGGTAAGACACCAAAACAGAAATGTTCACAGATTTACGTATAACTTACAGGGTATGAAGATGGTGGTGGTAGAAACATACCGTTAAAATGTTTCCGCCTGAAATGGTGTATTTATCCAGAAATTAGTAAAACAACGACTGAAAATCTTCTTTGATCTTTTAAAAGATCAAATATAAAAGAGAAAAGACTCAAGAAATACTGTGGCTGTTTTTCACTGTTTTCTCAAAAAGTTTGCACCGTATGGGACTGAAATTTTCACAGATGACTGTCTGTGACTGCATCTTCCTTGATATTTTTGCACATGAATGTGTATTTCTTGGATAAAAACCAAAGTATGATACTACCTTTAAGTTCATATTTTGAAAAGTCCGTCCTGGGCGGCACAGCCAATTTGACCATGAGAGCCAGGCAGACATTTTCAACAAGCGGTCCTGCACACCTCGTGGCTAGAACACCGATGACATAATAATATACTAAGTGTATCTCATGAGCACACAGTGATTCGTGTCTGGTGACTGTAGTCATACCATGTGTTGCAGCATCTTGGTGGCCGTGTCCAGGTCTCCGTCCAGCAGAGCGGTCAGCATGAGGTGAAGCCCCTGGTCAATCAAGTCCGACATCTGAACCTTGACCTCTGACCCTCCCCAGGAACTACGTAGATAGGCCTGGGCCAGTGGGAGACTGCGCTTGAGTATGGCGTCTTGGATCACTTCCTGAAATGGCCACAAAATAATTATATGTCATCGACAATTACATCTCCTTGCTTGGTACTTTTGTGTAATTTAGGAGGCTTTTCATTTGATCAAAGTTCTCCAGTATAAAAAAATATATTAAAATCTTTCAAAACAAAATATCAGATTTATCATCAAATAATCAAAAGGGAAACTAACTGGATGAATTTTCTGTAATTGAAAAGTGAACAAAGACAAATTTACTAGAGCGGGATTGAACGGTTTGCTGGTTCGAATCCCGCTTCAGTCAATTTTTCTCTGTTCACTTTTCAATGACTCATAATAACAAAGTAGTAGTTTACGACAAAGAAGTGTCGCCTTAATTTGTAGCAAAATGTTTGTTCCAAAGCAAAATAAATAAAGCGACTGGAAAAATTTGTAGCCATCTTGAGTAATATACCAAATTTGTATAATAAAGATTTCAATGATGTGTACTGCAATGAAACACTAGTACATTGCTAATGAGACATTCAAGCCATTATGTGGTTATCTATACTACAGTAAAAGTTTGTTAACTCGAAACCGCTTATGTAAAAACTTCTCTTATCTCAAAGATAGAACTCATTCCCGCCGAAAAGATAGGCTTTTATGTACACAAATTTACATTCATACGAGTGAATGTAGATTGATGCAGATTTACCTGTTGTGACATTTTCTGCCACTTTTTGACGAGTTTCTTGGATGTTTCATCCTCCGGAAGAAAGAAAATGGAATCTCTGCCGCTGGAATCTACCTCATCTGCAGTGGAAAGACACCATGAAGCGACAGGATTTAATTCCGAGGAATTGCAATATGTTTTTTTGAGGAGGGAAATTGTGCATGGTTTATGATTGAATATCTATCATGCGTTGGATGCTTTTGGATCTTGTACCTTTTTTATCTGGAAGCTGCTTCTCGGCGGAGATCCACTTTGGGCATCCATTCAGGTACACCCACATCTCCTTCACGTAACCTGTCAGCCTCTGGAGGCCTCCCTCCAGTACCTCCGGGGTGAGGTTGAAGCCATCCAGGATGCCTGAGGCCCCCTCGCCTTCCTGTCGCAGCGCCCTGGCTGTCTCTGTGGCATTCTGGATCAGCCTGTTGACGTAGGCCAGGGTCAGGTTCAGCAGCTGAAGGGCGTACTGGCGGGACTGATGCTCACGGGCGTGGCTGCGGATGGAGGCCATGAGCAGGTCCACGGCCGGCCAGAGCTGGGTCTGGTCGGGGGTCAGCGGGGACGGCTGCCTGGGGCTGCTGCCTCTGGTCGGGGAACTCGGAATCGGAGTGTACCTGAAAACTACACGGGAGGGAGAAAATAAAATCCCCAAACCAGTCAAAGCACAACCAGAATGAAAGCTTCAAGCAGCCTTATACATGTCAGATGCTGCAGCACGAAGAGATTTAGAGTTTATTGTAGCAGTCACGTCTGAACCATTTTGAATCCCAATCGTTTTGCTGCCCAAATAATTTTCTTAACAAAAATAATAAGTTATACATGCATAGGACATTTATATTGCGCAGCTACAATAAAACGCATTATACTGCACATTACAAAATCTAATGAGCATTGAATAAATGGGCCTTAAACATGGTCTTGAACTGGGGGCACTTTCACGACCCTGCTTAGCACAAAAATTTGCTAAGCATGAAATTTCTGCTTTATAATAAAAACAGGATCAACAACCAAATTTCCATGTGTTGTGTATCACTTGTGTTTGTTCTTTGGCAGTTTTTTATTGGTTATGAATATCAAATGGAATTTTTAATGGTGGTTTGTTTTATTAGACAAGACATTTTAATGTGCTATGCAAATTGCTGTGCTCAGCAGAAAAAAGTAAGATTATTCCACAATGTGGGAGCAGCATACATAAATGCGCTGTCACCGAGAGTAATCTTCTTCCAAGGAAGCCCTCAACACTGGGCTGGATTTCACCAAACACTAAGATTGATCTTAAAAGTAGTATCATACTTTGTATTTTGTCAAAGAAATACAGACTCATGGGCAAAAATATCAGGACAGATACAATAACAGTTATCTGTGAAAATTTCATACCATACGTTGCCCGCTTTTTGAGAAAACAGTGAAAAGGGCCACAGTATTTCTTAAGTCTTTCCTCTTTTATTTTTGATCTTTTAAAAGATCAAAAAGATTTCCGGTCGTTGTTTTACTAATTTCTGGATAAATACACCATTTCAGGTGGAAACATTTTAACAGTATGTTTCTACCACCACCATCTTCATACCCTGTAAGTTATACGTAAATCTGTGAACATTTCTATTTTGGTGTTTTACCAAAGTATGATACTACCTTTAAGATGAGTTGTCAGTATCACCATCGTGATTTGTATTGTGACATCACACTTTGCTCTAGTGATTAGGATTCATTCACACTTAAGTCACACTTCGCATCGGTCTTTACTGCTCTGTGAAATCGGCCCCAGGTGAAACAGTGTTCCTTGAAAACCAGTCTCCGGGGCAAAACCTTTTATAATACTTAACAATAATACCATTCTCTCTGCTCTTGAGGAAGAAGGCCACGGTATCGAGCTGGCGCTGCTTCAAGCCAATCTCCAGAGCATGGATGGGTATGGAGTAATGATCCCACCGGTTCAAATGGCACACGGTCTCAGCCAGACTAGCACTACTGTAGATCATCAACTGTGTTTAACAGGCAGTAGACAAATAATCAAACGTGAAATAGTAAGATTTACTCTTGGGAAGAGGTGTGGTTCTGAAAACAACTGTGAGTGGAGACGTGACGTTCGGACCAGTGCTCTGGTTGTCCTGATTAGAGAGAATGCCGGACTGGACTGGGAGATCAGCTTATGAAGTGAGGCTAGATGCCGTGGAGCGTATAGTGGGATCCTGGCTGGCTGGGTGTGGACAGGGGTCAATTTCACCAATCTCTTTGTAACTTACTATCAATTGTAGGACTTTTGATGCATTAAAGCCCGACGTTGGATAACTCGAGTTACGATCGTTCGCAGGAATTCGTGAAATCGACCCCTAGAGTCAAACTCTCAGCGACATCTGGCGCCCACAACTCGCACCCAGTCTTCCCACCAATTCACCAAGCGCCTGGTGCACACACAGCCAGCAGGATCCCACTTCACGCAGGGAAGAGGTGGTTCTGCAGACCAGTAAGCTCTGGCCATCTTCTTTCTTGGGATTATGGCCGCACCACAACAATGGTCAACAAATACGGCTAGTTCCTTATATAATGGACAGCTTCATTTCCGAAAAAGAATCTTTCACATTCTGTACTGCGAAGGTGCCACTTTCCTGTGTATTCCTCCAAACAAAGCTTCAGATTTTAATCATATGTGACTTCCTCCTATAGTACATCTCACAACAAAAGGAAATCTTGGTGCATTTCAAAATGTTGTCTGCTTTCTTTGACTAGTCCTACTGATGACTGCGATTAATTCCGACCAACTACGTCTGGATAACACTCAGTGTACCTTATTGACGAGAGCCTCCTGATCCACACCGTACGCCACTGCATCTATGCTCCCACTGGACAGCAAGAGATGTGGTTGGGTGGCGTCATCAGAAAATGTAACGACTACAGGTTCAGTGAAGCTGTAAGAATAAGCAAAGAGGGAGAGGGGTAGAGTCAATAAACTGATCTCAAAGTGTTACTGTGTGTACTCGATGTGTACTACATCAAGTGTTACCTCAACCTATTATGCACCCTGGGGCCTGTCAATGATGGGTTACCCACAGGTATGAGTATAAACCTACCCAAGCCCTAAACAGTCCCTACCCAGCCCCTCCCCAGGTAGGCTCCACTCGGTGCCTACCCAGGCCCTACCCAGGCCTTACCCTGGTAGGCCCCACTCAGTGCCTACCCAGGCCCTACGAAGGCCCCTCCCAGGCCCTACCCAGTCCCTACCCAGCCCCTACCCAGGCCAAAGTTGGACGTCCACTTCACTGCAATTATTACTGACACCTTTGAGCCCATCTGAGGTGGTTTAAAGTGAGCATTCATTTCAAAGAATTGATGAGAGAAATTTCAGCTTTCTCCATGAGGGGAGTGATTGGTATCTCGGATCATTTTTAGTTTGCTGTGGTAGAAAGACTTTATTTTCTAGACTCTCCTACATTCACACAAGGAGTCCAATCAAGGGTGAAGAGGTTTATAGTCGTGCACTGGTGTAATGATAATGACAGGTAATACATTCTATATTTCATTGAATTTGGGCAAATTATTGAGCCTTACGACGTTACCTGTAGAAATCCATGTCATTCGTGGTGAGGTCAATCAGGCACACACCACCATACCGTCCCTTGCTCACATCCAACTTGGCATTCCCCCTGTACCACATCAAGGCAGAGTTGTTGGTCACGGACATCCTGGCCACTTCCAAGTCCCTGAATGCCTTGGATGCCCTGACTGCTGCAGATGTCTTTGGCGATGAGTCCACCTCCTCCTCTTGCTTCTTGAGGGTGAGTTTCGGCCGGTACGAGGCGAGAGACTCTACTCGGGGTCTTGTCTTGTCGAAACCAGACATCCGACCGGGACTGAGGCTCTTGGCTTTGGAGTCTGCCACTCCCGTAGCGACTGCGCCTGATCCCGAGTGAGTCATCTCCATCAGACCAACACGCTCCAACCAATTAATCTCAGAACGCGTCCTGGATGCAGAGCTGGGTTTATGAGAACGTTTGAAAGGTGCATCAACTGAGATGGGTTGATGCAGGCCAGCCCGCCTGGATAAGAGTCTCGATGCCGTGAAGATGGCATTGGACCAGCTTCTGTTCCCAGCGACCCCTTCCTGTTGAACTCCGACCCCGCCTTCCATGTAAGTAACCTCATCCTCATCTTTCTCCTGGACCTTACGCAGATGGAGAGCCTTCCCCGACCTCTGAACCTGGATGTGGTAAGGGTAGGTGTCAAAGTACTCGCTGAGGTTGAGCTTGTAGATGTTGTACTTGGCCTGAGGCTGGGTGAGGATGAGGGTCTGCAGATCGGGACTGGCATCGAAGCAGTCCGGGTGGTAAGGTCTGAGTGCATCAGCTGTGGCATTGGGATATAGGTCTTGCAGAAACTTCTGAAAATGGACAGTGGCCACCATGCACTTCTGGCTCAAGGAATGAAAAGCTGAAAAAATCATTAAGGGTTTATATCTCTGCATTTCTTTTCCTCAAAATTCCCTTTTTCCTTAAAGGTATAATAAATGATTGGTAAAGGTCACAGAGCATCACTCAAACTTTGTCCGATCCAGCATGTATGCCTACACAAAATAACACTCCTCGTGATCTTACCTCGAGATAAAAACTGTTTCGCTCTTTGTTTTGATAATTTAATTATTTCTGGGTAAATAAAGCATTTCAGGAGGAAATAGTTTATCGAGATGTTTCTACCAGCACCACCTTCATATCCTGAAAGTTATAATACGTAAGTCTGTGACCATTTCTGTTAGGATATACAACCAATCCTGTATTGTACCTTTAATTCTAATGTCTGAATGTCAGAGAATGTATATTTTACACTATATATAACTGCAAACTAAATTTAACAAAATTTATAAACTCAGAAAGTATGCAACCCATTGATGTAAAAGAAAAACAAAATTAAACTATTTTCTTTATCATTTATAGAATAAGGAGAATCATAGGCCAAACTTTTATTTATTGCACTTCGATTTCATAGTCTTGGTTTTTACATTCCTTGAGACTCTGAAAAAAGGATACTGAAGTTGCCGGATTTGTGCAGCAGGATCACCAGTCTGTGCAGCAGCTTGCAGTGGACAACACTGCCCTCCTTTGGGTCCCAGACCAGAGTCAGGCGCTCTACGACTTCAGGTGCCTCGCCGTCAAAAGATAACTCCAGGATGACGTTGTCAATGAGAACGGTTGCCAAAGACGACACTCCGAATGCCAGAAGATGGATGTTGGTTGCATATGGGAGTTCTGCTGGGTAAAGACATGGAATGACTTTGTGTAAAAAAGGTTCTGAATAATGAGGCTCTGATTTCTTGGAGCAGAATTTGTTGCTTGCCGTACAAAAGTTAGGGCCACTGATTTTTCGCAAAAACGGAAAACGGACGGAATTCACGGAATCTGCTTCTTGAAACGGAATTCCATTTTCGAAACGGAATAAGTAAATTCACCAATTAAATTCAAAAATGCATCATTTATGTGATCTGGTTGCTATACATTTCCTGGGCTAACTGAATCATGGTTTGATCTTGCAATAAGTGACTGTTTTTTGTGACAATACACAGTCTGACAAGTTAGTCTTCACTGTGCAAAAGTTACGACACTTTTCCAGTGCATGCCCACAGAGTCAGTACAGTATGCGATTTACTGCATGTTATACAACTTTTTGTTGCAGGAAACAGATTTGTTCAGTCTGAAACCGAATTTTTCAGACTTAAACGGAACCCCAAGGATTTGGGAAATGGAATTTGCACTTTTCTGAAACGGAAAATCAGTGGCCCTAAGTGTGGCATGGGGTGGGAGCTACTTTAGCTATTAATTGTCATCCACCCCAGGTAGTTCCTCTGAGATATAGCCAAGCACTGCAGCACTTTTTTTAATAATCATGGTGTTGTGGTTTGAATATGGGATAATAATATATGGGGATTGTGCACACTGTCATAGTTCATTCAATTACAACAAAGAAAAAGGCACCTGTTTGGCTCATTTAGCTCTGAATGTGAGTTGCAAAGTGAAAAGAAATTAAGACAATGCATTTGTCATGTTTGTGTTGAAATGTATTCAACACTTTACAAACATTCATAGTGAATATCCAGCTACAACATCAGTTTCTCTTGAAATGAAGTATTCTAATGATGCTTGAACCCAACTTAAACACATTTGGACTTGCCTGGTCTCTGTAGCCATGTCCGAAGTTGCTTCGGGTTGCACGTTGCACTGCATGATGCGTGCACCGTCTGTGATTGGCAGTCCACTGAGACACGGTGTACACTGAGAACAGGTCCATGAGCGAGAGTGAGGAAAGATGTCGACCCCTTAGGCCCACTCCCACTTAGGTCACTGTGGGTGGAGAGATGAGACGAAATGGATGTATTGTCGGAATGCAATCTGAAAATAAAGAAGTTGATCATCAATGTAATCAATGTAATCAATGTAATCATCAAATAATTAGGGAAACTGACAGGATTAATTTTTAAGTCTTTGAAAAGTGAATAAAGAAAAGTTAATTGGACACCACCAACAAACAAAGAGCGGCAGTATGGTAAATTCCGGGGGTCGCTGGTTCAAATCCAGAAAAACAGAATGTCTTTACTTTAAAGGATCATTGACCTTTCAACCCAAAATTTTCTAAAAAATTCATTAAAAAAATTGGCAATTGGTTAACAACAGCTCCCCATTCTAATAAGAGGAAAGAATTCCACTGACGGCCATTACGGAAAAAGGGTTAAATATCCTCCAAGATTTAACTTATTGGATGCAAGTCATGGTGCACTTCAATCTCAGATGCGTAACACTGTGGTAGGATATATCTGAAAAGTGACTTTTACAGGGTTTTTGACCTACAATTATACACTTTGAATGCAGCGGTAGCCATTTTTCTCAAAACGCCCTCTGTCACTGTCGGTCCTCATAGGTTTGTGCACACTGGCCGTCAGTGGAATTCTTCCCTATAATGCCTTTCAAAGTAGAGGCCTACTAGGCCCTATCCGGCAAATTTCACATAAAAAAAAGAGTCAAACTACACCATGTAGTCCCAAATAATGTATGAAATAATGGGGTAAGTGTCCTTTACGCCAAACATATTATTTTCAGTATTTATTCGTTTCTTCTGTTCCAAAATAAGATCTTGAAGCAAATTTATTCATGGGTCCTGTAAACCCTAAAATTAACATATTTCGGCAATATTTCAGTGAAAAAAAACAACAGTTTCTTACCCAAATAAATACAGAAAATAATGTGGGTGGCGTAAAAGACACTAAATAATGCCGAATTCCGAAATGATTATTTTGTGTTGTTATATTTTAATACACGGGTTTACATTTCCAAAAGTGCGCATGCGTGATAGTGCCTCGTTTCGAAGTCGCAATAAAAACCGCAGAAGTGTAAACACGTGTATTGTCTTCGACAATGGACGGGCTTACACTTCGAAAAGTGCGCATGCGTAGAAGTGCCTCGTTTTGAAGTTGCGATAAAATCCAAGATGGCCTCCGAAGTGTAAACCCGTGTATAGCGATGACCGTAGCCCTTACTCCAAGGCTTACGAACGTCGCAACCATAGCACTAAACAGAACACCACTAGGCCTATTATAATTAATATGTAACTGAGTTGGACAGTATAGTAACAAACAGTTGAGTCAGCTCAGATCAGGCTAGCTAGTTCACTTCAACTTTCAAGTCAAGTGAAGTGTGTAATGAACCTCTGTTTTCCTTCCTCCATGAATGAACGTACCGCATTTGAAGGACATCTTTCACAATAACTGTACTGTTTTCCAGCCCATTCCCAACCTTAGCTACCACAACACTGCCATTTATATGATGCAGAATAAAAATCCTCTCGTTCGATACATAGAAAACCCTGCGAATTTCCCCAGGTTCGACGGCATTTACAAGTTTCTGCAGCGAAACATTGAAACTCGGAGTGGACACCGCCATCTTGACACTCAGCAGTGTGTACTTCCGGGTCAACAGCTGAGGCGATGCTAGTCTTGATTCAAGACGTTCCATGCTACATAGTTACGGTCCAAGACATTATTATTATTTCCGACATAACACTTTACAATGTATAATTATATAAAAATATAGTTCAGATCCAATAAAAAGCTTTTATTTGTACTAAGTTGAGTAAAGTAAAAGGCCTAAGGAGAAAAACCATGGCCTAACTCCGTCCCGGGATCGGCCGGGAAGCCTGTCAAGTGTCAAATATAAAATTGCTTTGCTTTGTGTGTGTGTGTATTCAAGGCTGATGGAGGAAACAAGAAATGGCATTGTTGCAATGTCACGACATAACTTTTTCAATAATATTTTTAAACATGTGTTTTCAATCCAAATGAAAAGTAAAATCGGTGCATGGTACTGTCTAGCTAAACCACTAGTTAGGTGACACCCCCAAAACACTTGGGTGCGAGAGGGCGCTGTTCGTATACATCTGAAAACTCATCAGCTCCACGTGGTTTGGTTTGAAAGGTTGCCTACGTACATATGTATAATTATAATGGGGGACGAAAAGTGGCCATCTGTTTTTCTGCTTTCAGAGTTGCAAAGGAAGCAGATTTCACTTCTTTTTTGGAAGCAATTTTCAATTTTACAGATTGAACTTTTGTAGAAACTCATCAAAGTTTCTGTTTACCGGAAAAGCAGATTTATTTTTACTTTTCCTCCTCCAGTTACGGTGGACGAAAAGACTGTTAACCTCTGTTTTCCCTTTTAAAAAAAATAGAAAAGTGAACAGAACACAAATTGATCGCTCCGCTTTTCTGCTTTTTGGATACCAGAATATCATCGGCGGCCGAAAAGTGGCCATTGGCTTTTAAAAGATTCTGGCTTTAAGAACCGCGCCTTTCTCCAAGTGCTGATGACCGGAGGACAGATGAAGGTAATACGACAGTTTCCTTTAGTTCTTACCGGAGAATTGAAGACGACCGGATGTGGAAACCAACATGGTCCAACCTTTTGCAAGAACGTTTCAATTTCCCGATCATGCAGACTGTCTATTGGATGGTAGCTAATACAAAAACCGCATTCATTTGTAATTTCTTTGAGATTAGGTCGTCTTCAATTCCCAGAAACAGTTACCCCTCTTCACCATCAGCGCATGGAGAATATAGAAGGCGCGGTCATCTTCATAATGAAGGCAGAATAGCAGATGGCCACTTTTTGGCCGCCGAAATAAAAGCTGCACTCTGATATCCAAAAAGCAGTGATCAGTTGTTGAACAGTCAACTTTTTTTTCTGCTTTTCTAGAAGAGGAAAACAGATGTCCACTTTTCATCCGCCAGCAAAAAGAAGAAAGCACAATCTACTTTTCCGGTAGCAGAAAAGCAGAAAAATGAATTTCTACAAAGGTTCAATCTGCTTTTGAGGTGGCCAAAAAAAAGTAAAAAGGTGGAAAATTGCTTTCAACAAAAACATAAAATAACTCTGAGAACATAAAACAGATGGCCACTTTTCGTACTCCATACACTTGAGATGGTTTCAAGAATGTAAAATAATGCCGCAGTCCAAACAGCAGACAACGAATTGGGGCAAGAGTACAGAGAAACTCACATTGATCATGTGATTATGTAAAAGCAGTTTATTATTATTATTACATCATTTACATTATTTAATGCTGACAAACGAGACTACACGACTGAATAAAGAATACCAATAACACGTATACAATACATATTCATACATAATTATTAATGTATGACAAAACATAATCAATAACAACTACATACATAATCTAGACCTTTATTAAAAAGAAAAAGTAAAAAAATGCAGTTACACATGTTATGTAAAGGTATACATATACCTTGTATTAGGAACTGTGGTGTTTCTACTGAAGGTTATTAAGACTAGAAATGCAGCTGAAAAAAATACTTCTTCATTCTGCAATGTTTTTATATTTATAACGATGTGGAATATACTAGCACAATAGGCCCTATTATTTTGTTCAAATTGGTGACAATTAATACGAAAATGATTACAATTTATAAAGGACTTTTTCTAGGTTCACCTGACAATGACTTTAAATTAATCCAGTCAGTTTCTCTTGTGGTTATTTGGTGATAATATTGATTCAAAAGCCACATCCTCTTTGCGCGATCCCCATAATAATGTTTCTCAGGTTTGCAGCATTGCTTGCAAATAATTTGACAATTTGGGACAGCACCAACCTAGGCTGCATGGCTCAGGCGGTATAGAGCACCGATACGGTATTGCATGGCGTCGGAGGTTCGAATCTCGTTCTGGCAGTCAATTTCTATCACCATTCAATTACTTAATGACTTTTGGTTTATAAATAAAGCTCTTAAAGGTAATGTCATACTTATGGTTTTTGTCTGTCCCAAATGGTGCCGACTTTTTGAGAAAACAGTGAAAACCCCGGCCCATGGAATTTGTTAAATCTTGTCAGTCTTTTTTTTCATCTTAGATTTTACAAATTTCTTGATAAATATAGCATTTCAGAAGGAAACATGTTATGTTTCTACCAGCACCATTTTTCTACCCTGTATAAAGTTAAAGGTACAATACATGACCGTTAATTAATGTCACAGGATTGCAACCTGTGAAAATTTGAGCTCAATCGGACATCTGAGTCACGAGAAATGAAAATAGCGAAAACCCGACTCGATTTTTCTTATAAAACATGAAGAATAGTTTTCTTTATGTTTGTTCCAAAAATCGTTCGGACGACAGATCTTTAGAAAAGACACTAAAACTTGATTTGCGTGAAAAACCCAGCATCTGATGAACCAAGATTTCCCATGGTGACTGTTTGTTTGCTCTGTTTACGAACTGTTGAGTCCATTTTCTGTCTCAAACTCAAAACAAATTTGTTGGAGGCCTTGCAAATCCTATATGCTCCCTTTAAAGGTTAATCTGTTATTAAACATTTCTGTTTTGGTTTCCTACCAAAGTATGATACTACAATATCTTTTAACATTGCCCTACTGAATGGGAGACTTTTGGAGAGTCGGTCTTGAATCAACAGCGCACGCGCAAACCATGCATGCGCAATTGTGAGCATGCGCGCGTTGTATTGCGCGTGCGTGCGCGTGCGCTGTTGACTCAAGACCGACTCTCCAAAAGTCTCCCATTGGGAAGCAATTGACAGCATAGTCAGCTGAAACGATTCTGGCTTTTGACTATTAATACTGCTGGTCAAAAAGACCACTGAGTTGTAAAATCCTAGAATATGATGGCCGACGTGGAAAACTAAACTATGACAGGTGGGACTTCATCATCTTTACTGCCGCCCGAAGAATGGGTTGACTGGCTTGTAATGGCAACCTCCCTGAATCGGTTCACCTACTACAATCGATCCAGTGAAACCTCCTTGAGCAGCTAGCAGGCAAGAGACCTGCGTGTTGGGAATGCAACCCACACATCTGTAAAAGTATATGTAAGTATAGTGATCAATGTAGGTTAATTTTTTGGGCTGTGAGCTACAATAGGACTCTTGCAATTGGTGTTTAAAGGTATAATACATGATTGGTAAAGGTCACAGAACAGCGCTCATACTTTATCTGATCAAACATGTACATGTACATGAAATAATATACCTGTGAAAATTTGAGCTCAGTCGTACTTCTGAGTCACGAGAAAATAGCGAAAACCCGACTCAGTTTTTCTTATAAAACATAAAGAATGGTTTTGATCGTATCTCGAGATCAAAACTGTTTTCAGTCTTTGTTTTACTTATTTCTGGATAAATACACCATTCAGGCAGAAGCGTTTTAACGGTGACCAGCACCATCTCGGCTATCTCCATACCCTGTGGATGTGTGATTTCTGTTTGGGTATGCTAGCAAAGTATGATACCTTTAACATTCAGCATTTGGTGAAATTAATGAGAGAGGAAAAAACGTTTTCAGAATTGTTTGTGGTAAGAATCCCCCCCCCCCGTCGAAATAAAAAAAAAATCACACAACATTTTATTACATTTGCTTGCACTGCCTGCCGTAAACATTTGAAAAGAAGAATTAAGAGAACATTTACTGTGTTTTAAAACAACCCCGCTGTTCCATTTTAGATGGCTGGCAAATGTTTTGTCATGAATTCTGTCGCTGTAATTACCTGCAATAGTCATCCATCCCGTCTTGATTCACGTCTATCATGTACCACGTGTCCTGGTAGCCAGCGTCAAACCATGGACCTGTGCTGTTGTAATTGAACTCGCTGGTGCCCTGCATGCCAGCCAGTGCGCACGATAAGAGATGACCGCCGGTGGAGTTCTTTACTACCCTGCAGTAAGGTAACATTTCATCAACCTGGTATAATCATAGTGATAATAACCAAAGATGGGTACATGTACTTAGGGAGACATTCCCAGTAGGGTCGTGCATCATAAACTTTTGTTTGACTAATTTCTGGATAAATACACAATTTCAGGCGGAAATATTTGAACAGTACGTTTCTACCATCACCATCTTCATATCCCGAAAGTTATACGTGAAATCTGTGAACATTTCTGTTTGGGTGTGATACCAATCCTGTACGTTTACCTTTAAGGGACATTTCAAAATGTCTTTAAAAGGTTGCTGAAATAAGGAGACATCAATATATCGGTTTCCCCACTTCCCGATATTATATCTCCCAAATGTTAATTCCCTTTCAAGACGCTAACCTAATGACCTAATGACCTATTTTGTAAAAATTTTGTGGATTGGCAATGAAACACCACTACTGATACTGACAATAGGGCCTTATACTCTACATGTATGTGGGGTTTACCTGCAATAGTCATTTGCAGCTCCCTGGCCCTGTACGTCCACCCAGCCACGGAAAAACGACGGCATGCCAAGGCTTTGGATGTCGTAGCGACGAGGTAGCAGCTGGCCAGGTGGAGTTATACCTGTATCTCCACCTACCACAGAAAAACAAAGAAAGAATGAGCATTTTACATATTAACACATTTAATCCGTTCCTTGCCACTCGGAGGTTAACAATCAAAGGGCAACATGAATAATATTTCTGCAATCAAATCCGGGCCCATGTTTGTTTCACCATTCCATCCACACACCACCACCAGAACCTTATTTACACGGTCACCTCTTGAACATCCAACCTTATACCTCCTCAAAATGGCCACCACACAAAAAAGGTCTTAGTAGACCCTCTCATACTACTTGTTAATTGAGCTGCTCATTTGGGGGCATCACTCACGAAAAAAGTACAGATTTTGAACTAAATTGAATTGAAGAATAGGCTCTTTTAGCTTCCAGGAGTTAAAATCTCGACAAAGTTCCTGCTCTTTTCCGTCTTTTCAAATTGGAAAGAATGATATAGGCCTACCTACCCTTATCGGGCTCTGAGACTCCATAGAAACACGACTGCACTCCATCGCTTTTGCTGGGAAACATCTCACATCTCAATGGTTCAGGCCATTGAAAACCAAATTCTTCCAGGACCTCTACGCAGCCATTCCTAGCCATTTCACACAGCTCTCTGCATGGCGGCAAGGCAGGCTGGCCTGAGGGTTCGCACCTGCAACATTCACAACAATGTTTACTTTTTTTACTTGTCATACTTAATCCCACAAGCTACATGATATTACAGCAAATTAGTTGGAAAAAGCAAGTCAGACTTTCAAATATGTTATCATTAACCCAAGTGACTTTATTTTTTAATCTTGAAGGTATACTTTCATACTTATGTAGCATATCGAAACATAAATCTTCACAGATATACCTATAACGTACAGTATGCCCACTGAGCTATCCAGCCCTACGTTGGTGGTGCCCCTAATAGTTAATATCTTTGTTCGTTTGGCAGTCAGAAGACATGGAACCACACACATGCCGCTATATCCCGAGGATCATTTTTATCAATACGCGCAGCATTTACAATGCAATGCTGCAAACAGTACATGGGGGATCGCTCTAAGAGGATGCAGCTTTTTAATCAATATAATCATCAAATAACCATAAGGGAATATGTTCACTTTTCAATGACTTTAAATGAGTCAGTTTCCCTTGTGCACGACAAGTTAACAGCACGATAACTACAAAATTGGAAATTGGAATAACCAATGAATGAATCTGAGAAGGTTTGGCAAGATTTAATTGTAAGTTTCGATATCAGATATGAAAGTCTTTTGTTCATAAAATTCATTCGAAATTTGACTCAAAGGCTCTTCTGGGTGTTTACTATACGTAAAGAGAGCACTCGCGGTCAATGTGCCATAGAGTCAAAGCATTACCGTATTAACTAAATCGTAACACAGCTCTGTGTGCAGAAGCTGTGTCACAGTGATTCAGTTTGGATATTTGTTTTTTTAGTAACCTATAAAGCTGCCGCTGTAATTAATTTACCTGGGAATGTAGACTGCACAAATGAACGTCCGGAAATAGGGCGAGCACCCATATGACACCATTGGAGAGAATGACATGATTGCAATTTCTGCATCTACCTGGTTAGATTGACCTACGAGGTTAGGAAATGCTGTCTGAGTGTACTCAATGTTAGTCATACACATTCTCACATTAATGTCTTCGCAATGTCCTGCAGAGGTATCTCCTGAGAGAAAAATAAGAATGAAAGAATAATTGAGTTTTCAAAATGCTGATTATGGGCCAGTGCAGATTGTGTGCCAGTCAAACGAACCTTTGAGCTGTTTACTAGAGTCACTTGGTCAGGTCTGACTTAAAGGTAATATCATACTTTGGTTTTTGTCAAAGAAATACAGATTCATGGGCAAAAATATCAAGGACAATACAGAAACAGTCATCAGTGAAAATTTCAGTCATATAAGGTGCACACTTTTTGAGAAAACAGTGAAAAACGGCCACAGTATTTCTTAAGTCTTTTCACTTTTATTTTTGATCTTTTAAAAAATCAAAAAGATGTTCGGTCGTTGTTTTACCAATTTCTGGATAAATACACCATTTCAGGAGGAAAGATTTTAACGGTATGTTTCTACCAGCATCATATTCATACCCTGTAAATTATACGTGAATCTGTGAACATTTCTGTTTTGGTGTCTTACTAAAGTATGATACTACCTTAAAAGGTACTATCATACTTTATTACTTTGGTAGCACCGAAACACAAACTTTCACAGATCTGCCTATAACTTATAAGGTATAAAGATGGTGATGGTATGATGGTGATGCCCGAACATTTACGTCATCATGACGTCACCATGACGTCACCATGTGTCATATTGCAAGCATTATGAATTTAATAATTCACATAATGCTGAATGTTCCAAGAAATTGTCTCTAAAAGTTTGTTTAGTATAAAAAAAGTAAAGATTGTGAATTGAATTGAATTGAATTGAATTGAATGAATAGGTTCTTTACGTTTCAGGAGTTTATTGAATGGGATACCCTGTAAGTCATCGTCTGTTTGGACAATGTTCCGCTCTATATATCGGTACCTACCCTTATCGGACATGTCTATGCCTCCATCAATACACAAGTGCGCTCCGTCGCTTTTGCTGGGAAACCTGTCACATCTCAATGGTTCGGGCCCATCGTAACCGAATTCAGACAGGACATCTTTGCAACCATTCATGGCCACTTCACACAGCTCTCTACATGGCGTCAAGAGAGGCTGACCTGCGGGTTCGCACCTGCAAAATTCACAATATGGCTTTTAATAATAATACTGTAAGCTACAGAAGATGTATTACAGTCATGTCCATAATATAACAGTATGGCAGTTTTCCAAACCTCGGCTCCGGCTCCGGCTCCGGCTCCATTTCGTGAATCCATTCTAAAATAACTAAGGGTATCAAAATAGAGGCTTTTGGCTACGGTTTGGCAAGTAGGTTCTCTGGTTTGAAAAGGGAAACAGCCTCAGCTTCAATGAAAAACCACAACCTATATTTTCAGCATATAAATGACAGAGATGAAGCCTGAGCCTGAGCCTGAGCCTGAACCAGAGCCGCGCTTTGGAAAAAGCCCTATGTCTGACTTTCAAATAATTATGTAATGATATGGAAGCCTTATTTGCTTCATTGAAAATCTCCAAATTGTGAACAAGGACGGCATGATGACTACAGATTACAGAATTGCAAATGAATGAATCTGAGAAAGTGTAACAAGATTCAATGCTAGTTTAGATATCAAGGGCTGCTTAAGCACCAAAACCTTGCATAATTACTTTAATGTAGTTAAAATCCATTAGAAATATACAGAATCAAAAGCTCTTCTGGATGTTGCTTCGCTAATGAAGAGATCACGTGCGGAGAATTGTGCACAGAGTCAAAGCATTATAAATAAAAGCGTAACTTACAGAAACTGTCACAGTAAGAAATTACCTGGGAACGAAGACGGCACAAATGAATGCCCTCAAATAGGGCGAGCACCCTAATGACACCATTGCAGAGAATGACTCGACCACTTCTTCTGCAACCGCTTGGTAAGATTGACCTACGAGGTTAGGAAATGCTGTCTGTGTGTAGCCAATGTCATCAGTCATACACATAGGAACGGTAATATTTTCGCAACGTCCTGCGGAGGTATATCCTGAAAGATAATTCATAATGAAAGGACAAGTTTCCAAAATGATAATTAGTGGCTCAGTGCAGATTGTGTGTCGGTCAACAGAACATTTGAGCTGTTTACTATTTGAGTTATTGACTCAAGTCAAACTTAAGTCATATTATAATCATCAAATAACCACAAGGGAAACTGACTGAATTTAAAGTCATTGAAAAGTGAACAAAGAAAAATTGACTGGAGCGGGATTCGAACCGGCGACCTCCTGAATACCGTACCCGCTCCAGTCAATTTTTCTTTGTTCACTTTTCAATAAAGTCATATTAATAACAAAACAAAATCAGTTTCACTTGATAAACGTATTCATTTCTTTGTGGAGATTATGGGTGACTGTGACAGAAAGTTCACTTTACAGTTTGACTTTAATTAGTATGTCTTGGCTACAACTCTGTTGAAAACCAACCAGCCAACCAACCAAGGAACGAATGATGAACGAATAAACCAATTAAGAACAAATAAAATAATGGACAAACAAAGAAACAAAAGAAACAAACAAACAAACAAACCTACCCCCACCGAAGCACGAATGTCCATCGTCACTGGGTAAATCCTCACACGCTAATTGCTCGGGCCATGAAAAACCGAATTTAACCATGAGTTCTTCGCAGCCAGGCTTAGCCACTTCACAGAGCTCTTTGCAAGGTGGTAATGGTTCTTGGCTTGATAATTCACACCTGACAAATCCACAAGATGACCAAAAAAGGGTGAAAAGGGGGGGGGGGAATACGCCCCCACGCCTCCTATGATCCGCCCCAATACCCATTGTCACACCGCTGCCTATCCAGTTCATGTAGGACTGTTGTAATATCTAGATTAACATTGATTGCAAGCATGCATACTTCAAACTGGATTCAATCCACTAGAAGTTTTGACATTGATTGGAACCATGTTGAATAAACATATCATATACCTAAAGCAGTTTATATTTCCAGAGAATTCAATAACATTAAAAGAGGCCAAATTTCTTCAAAGGAAAAGACTGCGAGTTTCGCATGTTTGTGTAAAGCATGGAGGAGGGTCCTTCCGTCCATGGAGGAGGGTCCTTCCGTCCATGGAGGAGGGTCATTCCGTCCATGGAGGAAGGTCCTTCCGTCCATGGAGGAGGGTCCTTCCGTCCATGGAGGAGGGTCCTTCCGTCCATGGAGGAGGGTCCTTCCGTCCATGGAGGAGGGTCCTTCCGTCAATGGAGGAAGGTCCTTCCGTCCATGGAGGAGGGTCCTTCCGTCCATGGAGGAAGGTCCTTCCGTCCATGGAGGAGGGTCCTTCCGTCCATGGAGGAGGGTCCTTCCGTCCATGGAGGAGGGTCCTTCCGTCCATGGAGGAGGGTCCTTCCGTCCATGGAGGAAGGTCCTTCCGTCCATGGAGGAGGGTCCTTCCGTCCATGGAGGAAGGTCCTTCCGTCCATGGAGGAGGGTCCTTCCGTCCATGGAGGAGGGTCCTTCCGTCCATGGAGGAGGGTCCTTCCGTCCATGGAGGAGGGTCCTTCCGTCCATGGAGGAGGGTCCTTCCGTCCATGGAGGAGGGTCCTTCCGTCCATGGAGGAGGGTCCTTCCGTCCATGGAGGAGGGCCCTTCCGTCCATGGAGGAGGGTCCTTCCGTCCATGGAGGAGGGTCCTTCCGTCCATGGAGGAGGGTCCTTCCGTCCATGGAGGAGGGCCCTTCCGTCCATGGAGGAGGGCCCTTCCGTCCATGGAGGAGGGTCCTTCCGTCCATGGAGGAGGGTCCTTCCGTCCATGGAGGAGGGTCCTTCCGTCCATGGAGGAGGGTCCTTCCGTCCTCCACGTGTAAAGCCAATTGGCTATCAAGCACAATTTAGCATATAACCCAATTGTATACAATCTTGACATTTGGGTCAAAGTGCAAAGTTGGCCCGGATACAGACGTGTAGATTTAGTCACATTGACCAGAATTTAAGACAAAAAAGGAATTTAAAGTATACCTGGGGAGGTAGGCGGCACATAGGAACGTCTTCAAATATGGCGAGCACTGGATGTTCACCAAGGGAAAGAACTGGTGGAGCTCGAGCCCTGCATCTTCCTGGTTCAAGTGACCAAAGCGGTTGGGTAGCATTGTCTGACTATAACCAATACCATCCCTGCACATCGGCACGGTGATGCTTTCACATTGTACTGTGCACAAATATAAGGACAGATTTCCATCCACAGAAAATGGTGAAAAGTGTGAACGGTTCAATTCAGATTATATGGAAGCCGACAAAAGCTTTAGTTATGTAAATAAAGTTTCCAAAACTGATTTTTACGGGAAGAGCTGGATAATCACAGTGGGCATTTTTAGATTTAATTTTCAAAAACTTACTGTGCCTTGGGTAGCATCAAATACAAGTACGACAATGTAAAACACTTCTACATTTTGGCTGAAAGAAGTAGAATCGAGTCTTAAATCAGAAGTTTCATTCAGAACAACCACTTCGAAGTGTCACAGGTTTGCGGGTCCTCCAAGTCTAATTCGATCATCTTAGGAGAATGGTTCAACTCTTATTCTGTTCCTCATTCATGTAACAACCCACTTCTAGATTTTAGAAGGCTTCCTCCATGAGCCTTCGAGCACTCTTACTTTACGGGGTGCCGTAATGCTATGGGTTTTGAAAACAACAATTGATAGATACAATTTTGGTGAAACATTGCAGCACCTACTGGTACCGCGACTCCTAGATCGTGAATTCCACTGATTTTTTTTCCTGATCCTAATACATCTGTTATCCTTGTGGAGTCTTATTTTTGTAAATGACCCACAACTTTTCGAGAAAAAAATTGACTCAAGGAGTCGTGGTTGTGCAAAGTTTCACCAAAATGTCATCCATCAATTGTTGTTTTCAAAACCTACAGCGTTACGGCACCCCGAAAAGTAAGAGTTGTTAAGGCTCACAGAGTATCAGCCTAATTGTCAACCAAGAAGCAGTACATGTATATATTACTTACCGAAGGCAGGAACATGAAACATCACCGACGGCCCGTCACCGAATGCGTTTACTGCAGTAATCTCAAAGTAGTAATCCTTGGAACTCTCCAGAACGCTGATGACGAACGTGTCGACGAAGATGCTGTCATATCGGGCCCTAGGATTGACGAAGTGCATCTGTGACATCGCCACATGCGGCGTCTGAGCGGTCTCGTTGTACACGATGAGGAAGTACGTGGTAAAGGACTCTGGCTCAGGAGTGGAGTAGAGAAAGGTGACTTGGCTCTCGCTGTTCCTGGTGGCATTGATGATCCATGGTCCATCTCTAGGCGAGGAAATACCTGCGACCAACAAAAGAATAAAGTCCTTCTTGTACAATCAATGTGTATTTGCATATGCTGCATGATAATCTACGATACAAAGCAATTGCTTCTTATAATTAACCGTATTTAATTTACCTATAATTTTCTGTCTAGCATGGTGTCAAACAAACTAGCATGGGGAAAAACTGCATTTGCAAACCTAAAACTTGCACCATCTGATTTTGGATGCAGTACCCCTAATCTAAAATCTGAGCACTATAAGGATTACGCTTCAAAGCCGTCAAACTATTACTTTGTTTTCTCAAGAATGCGAGCACCGCATTTTGATTAAACTTAAGGATAACATAAATGCTCTATTCCAAAAAACAAACAAACCACAATGACCTTTAAAAGGTACAGTACAGGATTGGTAACATACCCAACAGAAATGTTGACAGATTTACATAAAAATTTCAGGTTATGAAGATGGTGCTGGTAGAAACATACCGTTAAAATATTTCCACCTATGGTGTATTTATCCAGAAATACGTAAACCAAAGGCCAAAACAGTTTTGATCTCAGGGTAAGATCAAAACCATTCTTTATGTTTTATAAGAAAGATTGAGTCAGGTTTTTGTTATTTTCTCGTGACTCAGAACGGATTGTGCTCAAATTTTCACAGGTTTATTATTTCAGCCTTTGAGAAAGACCCTGCTAAGATCGAAACGCGTCAGGCCCTCCTAACTTTAAGCATTAAAGGTTTATTATTTCATGTACATGTTGGATTAGACAAAGTGTGAGTGCTGTTCTGTGACCTTTACCAATCATGTGTTATACCCTTAATGGATCTGCTCGGTATCATGTTTGTACAGTATGATAGTGAATATTGAGTTAGGTGTTTTTGGGGCGAGTACAGTAAATATTTGACACACTTCAATACTCACCCCCTAGGAAACACGGCCGCTCTTCATCCCCCATGCTGGGATAATTCTCACATGCTAATGACTCGGGCCACGCAAACCCATAACTATTCATAAGGTCTTCACAACCAGTCCTGGCCATTTCACAGAGCTCTCTGCACGGTGGCAATGGATCCTGGCTTGTGGATTCACATCTGTACAATTCACAAAAAACATGGTACAAGATACACGTACACTCGTACACAAGTACAATCTTCTTGTGTTATATATTAAAATACTCATTTGGAAAGCTGAAATAAATTGACATCATAACATGTTACCATTAATATCAGACTCACTATTACTGATTAGTCAGAAACATGTATAGGTCTACTGTACTATGATACATTACGAGAGCATGGAAATCAATTAAAGGTAATAAGGTAATATCATACTTTGGTTTCTATCAAAGAAATACAGATTCATGGGCAAAAATATCAAGACAGGTACAGTACCAGTCATCTGTCAAAATTTCAGCCCCATACGGTGCCTACTTTTTGAGAAAACAGTGAAAAACAGCCACAGTATTTCTTAAGTCTTTTCTCTTTTATTTTTTATCTTTTAAAAGATCAAAAAGATTTTCGGTCGTATTTTTACTAATGTCTGGATAAATACAGCATTTCAGGTGGAAAAATGTTAACGATATGTTTCTACCACCACCATCTTCATACCCTGTAAGTTATACGTAAATCTGTGAACATTTCTGTTTTGGTGTCTTACCAAAGTATGATACTACCTTTAATTGACATTCAGATACCAATTAAACTCGCCTTTTTGTGAATATTACACACTTTACACAGCATTAACATTCACGGCAAATTTTAGTCCCATATAACGTATTTGCTTTGCATTTTAAAAACTGAAAGTGGTTGTCTGGAGCATGAAAAATTCAGTCATATTCCGTCTAAATTTGAAGAATACAGGATTGGTATAAAAACAAACTTATAAGAAGGACATGATAGAAACCCCCTGCTAAAATATTTCTGCCTGAAATGCTATATTTGTTGAGGAAAGTGTAAAACAAATAATTTATATCTCGACGAGATCAAAAACATTCTTTTTGTTTTATAAGAAAAAAAAAGTCGTTTTTCGTTATGTTCTCAGGACTCAGATGTCCGATTGAGCTCAAATTTGCATAGACTTATCAAATAATGTACATGCTCGATTAGACAAAGTGTGGGAGCTGCCCTGTGACCATTACATTGACCAATCATTTTGGCCTATTACACATGTATACCTGCAGTGCTTCACTCATGTTATGTTATTGCCTTCATATAGAGAATTTACTGACAGATAATGAATGGCCAGTCTGATTTTGGTTTCAAACCAGCATTTGGTTTTCCTCTGAATGGCTATACAAAATGGGGGATTTTCATGCATACTCACGTAGGGAACCACCAGCCAAAATATAATGAAAAAACATAAAACATGGAAAGGCAAACTTGACCCACACAAATGGTTTGGCAAAACAAATTACACCACCAGTTGAGTGAAAGGAGGATATCCGGCAAAATAAAACCCATTGAGGAGGAAAAGGTCTGTCAGTATAAAACAACCCCAACTTTTTGTGCACAATTCAATTGGGTAATTACTGCTCTCAGTTACCCAGATGACATCACAGTTTTGCTCATGAATATGGACATTCTAATTAGCACACAAACTAAAAACTTGCTGTAAACCCTGAAACATTTGTGGAAGTGGGTAAAATCACAGGCCCTATATAAAAACTTTTTTTTTTGCACACGTTCAAGTCATAATATTCCTATTGCACAGACCCTCTAATGACAACAAAATATGAAGCCGAAGTATACCTGGGGAGGTAGGCAGCACATAAGAACGTCTTCAAATATGGCGAGCACTGGATGTTCACCAAGGGAAAGAACTGGTGGAGCTCGAGCCCTGCATCTTCCTGGTTCAAGTGACCAAAGCGGTTGGGTAGCATTGTCTGACTATAACCAATACCATCCTTGCACATCGGCACGGTGATGTTTTCACATTGTTCTGTGGACAGATATTATAAGAACAGATTTGAAGGACAAGGTTGAAAAGGTTCAATGCTGATTATCTGGAAGCCAACAAATGTACAGTTGTTTAACATCCCATTGGTTTCCAAAGCTGATTTCCTACCAAAAAATAGATAAGCAGAGCAGGCATTTTGAGGAAATGATCTCTGCTCTTGTGGTTCATTTTCAATACCTTACTGGGCCTTGGGCAGAGAAGTAACATCAAGTCTTAAATCAGGACAACCACTTTATTAGGTCAAGGTCTGCAGGTTTTCCAAGTCTAAACTGTTCCTCATTCCTTCAACCCACCACACTTACCGGTAGGCCTACCGAAGGCAGGAACATGAAACATCACCGACGGCCCGTCACCGAATGCGTTGACTGCAGTAATCTCAAAGTAGTAATCCTTGGAACTCTCCAGAACCATGATGACGAACGTGTCAACGAAGATGCTGTCATATCGGGCCCTAGGATTGACGAAGTGCATCTGTGACATCACCGTATGCGGCGTCTGCGCTGTCTCATTGTACACGATGCGGAAGTCCGTGGTAAAGGACTCTGACTCAGGAGTGGAGTAGAGAAAGGTGACTTGGCTCTCGCTGTTCCTGGTGGCATTGATGATCCATGGTCCATCTCTAGGCGAGGAAATACCTGCGATCAACAAGTATGCGTAATCTTGTGAATTTGCATACGTTGTAATGACTCCGCCCCACAAGGTGGTTCCGTGACTATCCATTGTTTTCATATTGACTGGTAGGCAAATATAAAGCAAAATCAGCATCCACTAAGTCATCTTCCTGGTTACCATGAAACAAACTATTTGTTGTTTTCCCAAGAACATGAAACCCATTTTGATGACATTTTCACAGATAATACTTTCTCGACTAAACTACAGGAAAAACCAAAAGAATCTATTCAGTATGATTGATGGTGTGGAAATGATTATGATGATAGTGAATGATTAAAGGTAATATCATACTTTGGTTTTTGTCAACGAAGTACAGATTCATGGGTAAAAATATCAAGAATGATATTAGTAACAGTCATTTCTGTGAAATTTCCAGTCTCATGGAAATGCCCACATTTTGAGAAAAAAAGTGAAAAATGCCCACAGTATTTTTAAATCTGTTCACATGATTTGTTTTGTCTTCCGGAGATCAAAAATGTTTTCGGTCAAATGGTTTTACTCTTTCCTGGATAAATAAAGCATTTCAGGCAGAAAAATTGTGAGTCATTAGGTAAATCTGTGAAGATTTTGTTTCGGTGTGCTACCAAAGTATGATAGTACCTTTAAAGTAATGTGTTTAGGAGAGTACAGTAACCTTTTGACACACTCTTTAATACTTACCCCCGTGGAAACATGGCCGCTCTTCATCCCCCATGCTGGGATAATTCTCACACGACCATGGCTCGCGCCATGCAAACGCATAACTATCTATAAGGTCCTCACAACCATTTTCGGCCATTTCACAGAGCTCTCTGCAAGGTGGCAATGGATCTTGGCTTGTGGATTCACATCTGTACAATTCACACAAGAAATACCAAACATGATACAAGATACACTCGTCTTGTGTTATACTAAACCAGTCTGGAGCTAGGGCTAGGTATTCGCCTGTTGCACATGCACTGGACCACTGACGCAGCCGTAGCAGTGCTGGAAGCCCGCGATTTTTGGCATGGGCATTAAAAAAAACCAGAAATTGTTGCCACGGCACGTGTTAGTGTGCCAAGTTCAGGTTCGTTTCGGCTTCTTGTCACTTTCATGGCAGCAAGTGATTGAGGCTGCAACACGGACATCAAACAAACAAAACTCACAATACTCCCTATTAATAGTCAACATAGGTCAATGACACAAGTAGCCATATTGGGGGACCAAATACAAAGGTAATTAATACAAAGATGTGCTCACCATTAACACTATGTCACTATAGTTACACTATTGTATCTGGCTCAATAAGATGGCCACCGGTGGTCTCAAAAAAGGTTTCACGAAACTTCAAATGTTGCGTACGCAACATTTTCCTGCCTTTGGTTGCACAAGTTATGCTCGTTTCACGAAACTTACGCAAAACTGGTACGTAGTGCGTAAGTTATACGCAACCTTTCGTGAAATCACCTGCAGGGCCCAAAGTTTCGTGGACTCAGAGCAGCTACCGTTAGCAAAAGATCTTCACTAACAGACTTCTGTTGCTTACGGTTAGCGTATTTCACGGGAGAGCCCATCTTTCTAGCTATGCTAAGCAAGAGCTTTCTGCAGAATGCAGCGCGTTAGCAGAAATCACGGTTACCGTAGAAATTCTTTGCTAACATAAAGTCTTGCTTATGAATTCCATGAAATAGGTTTTAAGCGTAGCAGTGCCCGTAAGCAAAAAATAGGCTGCAACGGATTCATGAAATTGGGCCCAGATTACTTTTTGACATCCGTGGGCTGCAATTGTAATAATAAATGGACGAACCTGGGAATATAGTCAGCACATACAAACATCCTGATAACCGTCGAGCATCGCACTTGCACCAAGGGGTAGAACTGGTTGAGCACAAGCCCTGCCTCTTCCTGGTAACGGTGACCCAGGAGATTTGGAAATGCCGTCTGCCGATATCCAATATCATCCAGGCATAAAGGCACGAGGATGTCTTCACAACGGACTGGAAAATAAACCACAAGTTCTAGCCATCACCAACAGGAAGTGATCATGACAGTGTATAGAAAGGAGAGTAGTACATTGTATTCAATAGCTCGCTGCAGATTACTTACATAATGTAATCAAGATAGAATTACATCTGCACAACAAATTAATTTTAGAAAATAGTTTTGAACCCGTATAGGAGTCTGAGGTTATAGTGCACTTTGGGATTTCCTTTTAAGAGAGTATTCACTTCTAAGAGAGCATTCATTTCCAACATCTGGATTAAAACAAAAATGCATATCAAAACAATAGTCGGCGATAATTAATTGCTCCGAAATTGGAGTACATATTTACATATAATTATTCATTTTCAAATGTGCTTAATTTCGACTGATCCAATCAGGTACCTACTGATGTGTTTTTGAGTCATTCAGATGCATGCAGGCTTCTGGATGACTAACAGCGTTTCAGGCAGAACTATTACATATTAGATAGATATTAACATCAACTTTACAATCAGTAAACTTTCTAAGGAACTGAAAAAACTTTGTGCAGTGCCATTCCTCAAAATGAACAGTATGTTTCCTCCATTCCTGTATTTTTTCCCTTTGACAATCGCGAGGACTTACCCCCATTAAAGGCGGGGACATGCACAGGCTGCATCGGTCCTTCTCCGAAGTCGTTCAGTGCCGAGACCTCAAAGTGGTATTCTCCAAGACTCTCTAGACCGCTGATGGTGAACGTCTGATGGATGTTCCCCTGGGCTCTGGCCTTGGGGTCGATGATGTGCGTCTTGGCAGTAGGGTATGAGCTCTCATTGTACCGGACGCGGAAGGCGTCTGTAAAAGACTCGGTCTCCGGAGCAAGGTAGGCAACTGTGGCTTCGCCTTCGCTATTCCGGGTGACATTCAGGATCACCGGGGCATCTCGTGGTGGGTAAAGATCTAGGAATGAAACAGAGAAATGTAGTAGAGAGAGTTTAACCAGAAGGTAGATAAATCAAGTTGGGTACGTCTATTCCGCATCTTACATCATGTTCCTGAC
The DNA here is from genome assembly GCA_963971285.1 of Astropecten irregularis. Taxonomy (NCBI): domain Eukaryota; kingdom Metazoa; phylum Echinodermata; class Asteroidea; order Paxillosida; family Astropectinidae; genus Astropecten; species Astropecten irregularis. The sequence goes on from OZ020257.1 coordinate 111,518, forward strand.
ATAAACAGTAACTTTAGAACTAGTTCCAGTATTCTTATGATTCATTCAGCATTATACTTCACTCAGGCAATACCATCGAAGATGCACAGTTTGTGCGCATTAATAGTCTTCCTCATAATGTTGCATTCTAATAAGAAAAAGATCTGTTATTTCCAAAGGAACTCTGGACTGTATTGCCTTTGAATTGTACTTTCATTTATTTTTTCATAAATAAACAGTATAATAATTGTGTGTTTCTAGTCACTGTCACTAAAACTCAGTTCAAGTCCGGTCCATAATGATGGTTTTGCCCTCCCAGCTACCTCCGTTGAGACGGTTGACTTGTGTAACTTCAACAGAAGGACCTCATATCATCAGTCATCGTACTTACACGTCAAACACCGGCCTGCCTTCTTCGAAGTATACAGTTTGCAATCAAACTCCTGGGTTCTGTCGATGCTTAGAAAGCGGGCGCTTCGTCGACAGTCCCGCCACAGGTCCCTACAGATCTCGGTGCATGGCCCGCTGTAGACGAACGGGTCGGTGTCCATCAAGATGAGATTGGGCCTAGGGAAGTGAACTGTGCAGAGAAACCTGGCCAGGATGTCTGAACAGCCTGAATCTATAAGACCTTGGTGTGGGAGAGAACCAAAGGCATTATAGAGACAAAACTTCAGGGTGATGGCTTAAGGAAAAGGTCACAGAATAGCAGTCAGTACCAGTCACACTTTGTCTGATCCATTCATGAAATAATAAATCTGGTACAAATTTGAGCTCAACATTTTTGAGTCACGAGAAAATAGCAAAACCAGACCAAATTTTTCTTATAAAACTTAAAGAATGGTTTTGATCTTACCCCGAGATCAAAAACTGTTTTCGGTCTTTATTTACTAATTTCTGGGTAAATACACAGTTTGAGGCAGTAATGTTTTAAAGGGATGTTTCTACCAGCACCATCTTCAATCTTCATACCCTGAAAGTTATACGTAGATATGTGAACATTTCTGTTTAGGTATATTACCAATCCTGTACTACTGTACCATGATCGGCAAAAGAATAGTGCCCAATATATAATAGGCCTACAAGACTTGGACAATTCCTGAGACAGCTGATCAAGAACAAATCATAGGCAAGTTCACAAGCTTTGGGGACCATACTTCAACTAACCATTCCTTACCTTGCAGGCGGTTAATGCTGTCACTTATATCTTTCAGGAAGGTCACATCTGATAAGTTGCCGGGAATATTGTCTATAAAACCCTCATCGACACAGACCTGAGGAACCAGCGATGGTTCTGATACACTGGAAACACCTAGAAATAGAATAGTTAGTAGTAACACAGGATGAACCAACAGGCTTGAAACATGGAGGAAGAAATAGAATCAAATCTATTTCTTCCTCCATGCTTGAAATAAGCTTAATAATATACTAATTGCTGGTTCGACGGATCTCTCTCGATCGGTGCTGTATGTAGCTATGATGGAGGCTTCCTCCATGATGAAGCCAACTTGATTCGGGCAAAGGCGCGTATAAATAGTGGTACTAGAACACACAACTGCATCAGAAATTCAACTACAGTCGTATTTTGTTATCGTAACCCGTCTGACCATGGTAATATAGCCTCCATGGTCTGACATGGGAACTTAGACCTAAGGTTAGGATTCAAGACCTCGAAACTTACTACAATTTTATCACTTATCAGTAGCACGTCACTTACCCGCCAAGCAGAATGCAGCAGAAACGGCAAAGAGAAGAAGTCTCATGATGACCACAGCGATAGCTCTGACGACTAACTATATGCGATACTTGGAATAAAATGAAACAAAACACCTTCCAGTGCAGGCACATGTAGCGTACTAAGTATGTGTACTACTAGCCTTGGTGCAGAATATTGGAGACCCACGGACAGCCTGTACAAAACACAGCCTGACAGTTGAGCTATACCGTGATGTTTATATAAGTTTACTTCAGTCGTGCCAGTCAATTACTTGCACCACATGCCAGCACATGACTTTAGGAGGAACATAACTCTTCTGCACTCGACAAGGTCGTCAAGGTATTGGCCTATACCTAGTACCTGCACACGGCATAAACAAACCTGAATAACAGAATGTCGGGATTGGATTCAGATTTCAGGGCTTTTTCCGGGACCCGGTGTGGCGGTCTCAGCTGACTCCCCGTCTCAGCTGCCCCCCTTACTAAATATAGTACCAATACGTCATGCTATCTCTGCGCACAACAACGGTATAGTCGTCTGTTTAAGTGGCGTACTGAGCTGTGGTCGAGCTGTGCATTCCACGATTCACAACACAACAGGTTTTTTCCTTCTTTTGAAGGCCACGCATTGCTTCTGTGATTTATTACAAAATACTACAGGAAAGGAATGGACACACGCTACAAAAACACTATCTGAACCAGGGGTTTTAACGTAAAGACATGGAGGTCAAAGAAAGGGGAGGGGGTGAATAAGGGAAGAAACAGAAAGAAGGGGAGAGAATACAGGGAGGGGAAAAGGGGGGAGGGGAGGTTGGTTTGGTTTAATAGTTCAAGGTCAAAAGGTTGAAAGCTGACAGATCATAGAGGAAGGGACAGATGGACTAACGGGACGTGGGTAGACATAAATCCATCATAGGATGTAGGACGAAGTGCTATTTGCCTGAAATTGGACCTGTAGACCCTTATATAAATTGACGAATATTCGCCAGAGAGTGCTAACTCTACGTAACCAAAAGAATACTTCATTAAAGTAATTATTGAATTAATAACATCAACTAATCTCTCGCTATATGAGGCACGGTACCATGCGATAGTTAGTCATGGGAGACATCTCAGCACGGGAGACCAAGCAGACCGTGCACGTGTCGGACTGAACTGTCCCCCTACGTCAGGGGAGACAGCTGAGACGGGGAGTCAGCTGAGACCGCCACACCGGATCACCCTGTGAGACCACCCATCACGGTCAAAAGTTCAGGGTTCCAATACAAGGGCCTACCGGTACTTGCATTTTCGCGTAGTGTCATCCCGGTGCTTGATCTTTGGTTATAGCTTGGTAAACCACGTATGAGCATAGAGGTATGGTATGAGTGATCGGCTGGCTCCATGTTTCAAGTGTATGAACCCCGCTAGTATAACCATAGAGCTAGGATTCCTAGCTCTATGGTATAACCATGGAGAAATAAGACGCGGTATGACCATGGCCAGGGAAGGAGTTTGAACGTGTATAAAACAGCTCCTTATACAGTGTATAAGTATTTAATTCATCGTCAACATACTACCTGTAAACATGGAGGCTACCTCCATGCTGTAAAGCATACATGTTTTACAATTAAACCTCAGGCTCTAGATGCCCGATGCAAAATTGCTGGACACATAACCGGACGGTGGAATTAAGTCAATTAACTTGCATCGATTAAACCATAGAGGAAGGACTATGATTAAACCATAGAGCTAACCATGGATGAAAGAATAGTCGGGCAAGGCAGTATAGGCATGTGCTCTGTAAGGAGTTCAATGTATCTTTCGTCAGGCGTGTTTGAATTAAACGTGGGTGGTATTCGAGTTGAGTTTCTTCCATGGTAAAACTATAACCTAACTTCAATGGAGAACTTGAAGGTATAGAAACGGAATCGAACTAGATTTAGAAAGTTTTTCTCAGAATTCCTCCACTAGGTACTGAATAACTAAGCCGATCAAGGAAGGTCCTCTGGGCCATGGTGCAACGTGGTACGAGTTTCAGTTTCGATTTCAATAATGTTTACGCCACATGTTGGAGCTATGGTACGTGATTATGGCTAATCACCATAAGGTATGTACTTGTTTTTTACCCTTGACATTCACAGCAAAAGTACGTATCACCGGAAGCTTAATCTGAACAATCACTGCAACCAGCATGACAAGTGCCCCGTACATTATAGGTGGTTGTACCATGGAGGTAGAAATAGATTTCTACCTCCATGGTTGTACCAAGGGTACTCCAATCTACTGCGGCTCTGAAGGGACATCACATGATGCAAAAATGAATGCACATAATTACTGAAAGTCAAATGTACTCAAGGCGCAGACGAAGTTACTTTATATTTATTATGGCTTGATGCGAGATGTCATCGGGGCTATGGGGGATAGACATATAAAATGGCCGTACGAGGATACGATGGACATTATTGCTTGTTGGAAGTGTGAACAAACCACATTTTATGGAGCCTGTCGCTGGTTCGAATAGCTAGAATAAATGTTTCTTTGTTCACTTTGCAATTACTTTAAATTCAGTCAGTTTCCCTTGTGGTTATTAGATGATCAAATGTTAATTGTAATAATTATATTGCAAAGATTCACTGAGCTGTTGTTGCAAACAAACTCTATTGTATGCCTCCATGGCCACGTACAACTATGGAGGTAGCAAAGGAACCTCTATGGTATTGGTACAACTATAATGGAGAACACGCAACCACAACTTTCAAGTCACTATATGTCAATCGAATCATGGAGCTCTCAAACTCATGTGGTAAAATGCATGTCCCGTATCTACCTCCACAGATCAAAGTATGGAGGAAGGGAGCGAGTCTGCGTCAAAAATGGTCAAACCATGGATGAAGGCCATGGTTTGACCATGGAGGTATACCATGGCGTATAGTACCTCCATGGTCAAACAGGGTACCTGTTGATCGACATCACTGTGTATACAATTACAAAGTCGACAGTCGACACCATAGACCGACCAAGTTGGCTAGCTGTGTTGTGCCGATCTTCGTATTATGCCCTCGTATACATACAAAGATGTTCGCAAAGAGCACAATTCTGATATGTAACGACTATAATTATCGTGGCCCTGGATGGACATGGTGGTACCAGGGAGTACGTGCAGTACGTGTGACTCTATACCTAATTATTATCAAAATGACCCTGAAAAGTCCAACATCCCCGGCCCCTTGTAAGTCGTAGCTCCAGGGTGCGATAGTCACCCCCTCCACGCCCCATGCCCCATAAATGCACCCTTCCCCAATATATAATCCGGGTGTTGAGCAGATGGTGTGGTAGTTGGTGTACTGCTTTTACCCACGATTGACTGCATATACTAAGATAGTACGTCGTTGCCCCGTACCTTTCCCATCGGCTCTTGAGGTATCTTTATAAAAGGTCAGTCGTTCTGAAATAGTGAACATGCACCTTCAAGTTCTTGTGCTGATCGTCAGCCTGGCCGGACTTGGGGCTGGTGGAGTTGAAGCATGGAGGAATTCCTCAACGGTTGAAGGTAAGTCGATCCATACTGATCGAACATGGAGTTATTCATGAATACTAACTTGTTTCCATTGCTTGAGCCGAGGCAAGTGACGTATGACAGATAGGGGCCATTATGGAAGTGGAGGTGGTGGAATACGATGGACCATAGAGCATTATGTGTAAATATACATGATTGGTAAAGGTCACAGAACAGCACTCAAACTTTGTAGTAATCCAACATGTACATTACATGAAATTATAAAACTGTGAAAATTTGAGCTCAATCGGACCATCCTCCATGGTCGGACCATGGAGCTCATGATCGGACATATGAGTCACGAGAAAAATGCGAAAACCCGACTCAATTGTTCTTATAAAACATAACTTTGTTTGACTAATTTCTGGATAAAAACACCATTTCACACGGAAATATTTAACGGTAACTATGTTTTATCACCATCTTTATACCAAGTTATTTTAGTCTGATAATATGTGAAGATTTCTGTTTCAGCATGCTATACCAAGTATGATTCTTTGTTCACTTAATGTGGTTATTTGATGATTATATTTAAAGGGTCTATGCAATAGGAATATTATGGCTTGAACATGTGCCCAAAATAAATTGTTACATGGGCCTTTGATTTTACCCACTTCCTCACACTGTTTCAGGGTAAACAACAGTTTTTTTGGTTTGTATGCCAATTAGAATTTCCATATTCATGAGCAAAACTGTGATGTCATCTGGGTAACTGAGAGCAGTAACCCAATTGCTTTGTGCACAAAAAGTTGGGGTTGTTTTATAGGTTTTCTGACAAACCTTTCCCCCTCAATGGGTTTCATTGTGCTGAATATGTTCCTTTTACTCAACTGGTGGTGTAATTTTTTTGACCAACATTTCTGTGGGTCATGTTTGCCTCTTCATTTGTTTATGTTTTTTCATTATATTTTGGCTGTTGGTTCCCTACTTGAGTATGCATGAAAATCCCCCATTTTGCAAAGCCGTTCAAAAGAAAACCAAATGCTGGTTTGAAACCAAAATAAGACTTGCCATTCATTATCTGTCAGTATGTCCTGTGTATGAAGGCAATAAAATAACGTGACTGAAAAAAGCACTGCATGAACCCTTTAATAAAGTCGAATAGTTCCTCTTTGAGTGATCCCCATGTATACTATTTCTCAGGTTGCAGCATAATGCTGTGCGTATCGATACAAATGATCCTTGGATATAACATTAGCGGTATGCTTCTGCCTGCCAAACTAACAAAGATATTTGACTAGTATTACTTATTTAGGGACATCACCAACAAAGGGATGGGTAGCTCATTTGGTGAGACTAAAAGACCGCCGGTACTATATTCCGGAGGTCTCTGGTTCGAATCCCGCTGCATATAAATTTGTCTTTGTTAACTTTAATTTAATATTTAAACAAACAACGCGTTTCTGCTTTTCGACTCGTCATGTCCCAGTCGTGGAGAAGTGGACCAGTCACTTTTGCCAACAAAACATTTAATTGAACCATTGAATGAATAACACAGCACGGCAAAGGGAAGCTATTTTGTTTATCTCTGTGATAAGCTCCGTGGTTTATTGCATGGACGTCTTTTAAGTTTTATAGACCTTTCTTTTGTTTACAAACACTGGTTGGCAATACTTGGCATGGGCGGCCAAATGATACAAATCATTTCGTCTTCTTGACAGACAGCGTGACCAACTTCAACGATTTTGAAAACTTTCCATAGGCCTACAATGTGCAAAATACATACCAGCATAGCTTGTGGTGTTTCCATTGCATTCAACATTATGTTTATGAAATGTTGTGTGCAAATTGTGGTTGTTTTTATGCCTGGCTTTGATGGCTCACCATAGTTTCCGCCAAGCTGGTTGGCAAAAACTCGGTCTGTGACGTTGCAAGAGAAAGGTCTATAGCTCCATGTTATAAACATTGGCATAGGAAGAGACTGCAGCTATGATTATAATTATGATGGCTGTAACCTACCTCCACGGTTATACTCCCTGGGTTGAGCACAGCGCAATAATAGTGACCATTATGCAAAATAATGCAAAGCAAGTTCACCCAGCGAGAACAGAAAGTGCAATAATGTGGAGACCAGACTGACTTTCGCTCTCGGACATAAATCAACTTCCTCGATTCCAGCCTCAATTTGTTTTCAAGGTTAATGTAAATATTTAGGTTGTGCAACGGCGGGTGAAGTGATTTATACTGTGAATTTAGGCACTGGTGTCGATTTCTTTTCATGATTGGGGGGGGGGGGGGGTGATTGGTGATTTGGTGCCCTATGCGAGGGAGCGAAGCGACCGAGCCGGGGGAGGCTATTGGAGGTGGGATACCCCCTTCCCAAACCAAGGACTTTTGAATACAAAAAGAGTCGAAAAGTCGCATTTTGGAGCATTTAAAAACGATATTCAGAAGAATTAAACAGTATAAATTCACTGCGAAGACTAACAAAACAACAAGGATCATGTAATATTTCTATACAATAAACTTGAATGACATTCAACCTCAAAATATTGGGGGGATGGTAATACACGCCATCCCCTCCACCTCAAATATTGGGGGATATATCCCCCCCCATCCCCCCGGGATCGACACCCATGAATTTAGGGAAATGAATTTTTAGTGGGATCTTGTTTACACTTCCAAAGCTTCGTGCACACCATAGGTGGTATTACTTTTAAACTTTTGTCAACTTTAAAATCCGCTGTACGGATCTGCAAATGGAAAAGATATGGTTTCCTGAGCCCCATTGTTTGATCTGAAGTGTTAACCTTATCTTTTTAAACTTATTTCTTCGACTTGGAAAATAATTATAGCCAATTTCGATGTACGTGTACTGCACACCAAACCTATGGTGGCTATGAAAGGACATCGATATATATGTAAAATACTTACGTCACCATTCATGGCAAAATTATTTTCACATCTGGCCCAATTAAGGCCTTTTCCCACTAGAGCGCTCATCCCCGGGGCTAACTCACCCCGGCGCCACCCCGGGGTGAAAATTTCAACCCTGGTCCTAGTCACCGGTGCTGACGAAAATCACGACTAATTGACGTCCTAAGCGGTATTATTAAGTCCAATATATTGTCGACAACTGTGCAACGTATTGTAAAAATCAATGACGTTTCAACGTCATAATTGACGTCACTATATTGACGACTGTCACTGTCACGTCAGAAAATGAAACTTATGGGGTTTAGGCCCCTATAACACATGCTCAACTGTATGTACGTACAACCAATTCATTAATGGGTTGGTTTTTGGGGGTGTCATATTCTGGTAAATAAGTGAAACCACCGAAGATTAAAAAATGTCCAATGCATGAATCGGGTAGGACTACGGTGAACACATTTGTCAGAGTCAGAGTCAGATTCTTCCCCATTATGAACATTTCTCAATATTATATATAGTACATACTCCAAAAATACCAAGTGAAGCCATTGTTATGTACATTATTCTGCAGGATCATGCAAGCCGATAACAGCCCGTACATGCAGCGGTTCTGGGGTCATTCACCGCTACACCAACATCCCCATCCAGGTTCCCTATGGACCCGGCCCTTCGGACTTTGACGTCTACCAAACACAGCAGGAGGCCATGCAAGCAGTCCGTCAATACCTGCCCCTCCTTGGCAAAGCCGCAGGGTGCAGGGAGTTCCTCAGACCCTTCATGTGCGCCGTTTACCTGCCGAGCTGCGACAGGCACGACAGCTACCACGAGTTTACAGCAGCAGCAGCTGTGGCGCCACCCTGCCGAGATTTGTGCGAAGTGGCCCGGTCTCGTTGCCGGAGGATCATGCGGCATGTCAGCTTGAACTGGCCCCCACAATTTGACTGCAGTCGATTTCCTACATCCACAGAAGACCAAAAGTGTATCTCAGGTACAAATATAATTACCATCATATCACTATCATAATTATCATTTGCACATCATGTAGGCCTACTGTCTTAAGCACCGTGGCATGTAGGCTTTCCTTTTCTACATCCATGGTCCTGGCAACTTGTCAACGTTGCTGCAACACTTTGCGGTTATGTGAATCCTTTTTTAAAATCACCAGTCCGATATCATCTCTCTCCTTCCTTGCAGGTCTGACCATAGGTCATGTTGTTATGAGTATAGGCAGCTCTTCTGCTATCGTTGATGAGGCCGAAGTGAGAGTACCTTGTACCTATGATCTCTCACCATCCCAAAGGCCGCAGTGGTACATGCCGGACGGCTCCTTAGTACCAGGTGAGTCTATAGTCCTCTGGGAAGTTGTACACATCTGGCTCTGACTTAAAAAGACGATAAAGAGGTATGAAAGTAATAGACATGAACACATTAGTAATCGAAATTAAAAGTTTTTAGCCACAAGAACAAGATCTGAGTGAGTTCCAGATGTGAGGATCTGCCACAGATAAGGACCCATCACCCCAGAGGTGCCGAGAATTGTGTTCCTTGAGAAGTAGCATGTTTGGGATCGTAGATTTCTTTCGGGAGTAGGCCTTTAAACTTGAAGTAAAACTGAATCGTCGGGGTCTGCAAACCATAATCACCTGATAACTTCCAAGCTGGTTATTGCTAAATGTGTGCCCTACTACTCATTTAGACTCAGAACCCCAACATTTTCATTAAACAAAAATACGAAAAATTGTGTACAAATTTGGTACCAGTTGATATTTACACCAATGCTGGTGGAAATTATGTCCAACATTATTTAAGGGGCGAAGCTTCTTTTTCATGTGAAGGCTGTGACATCAGTAATCCCAGATTCGTTGCATCCCCGTGCAACCTGAAGTTCTCCATGACAGTAACATCCCATTACATTCAACAAGTTTAAAGGGTTCATGCAGTGCTTTTTTCAGTCAGGTTATTTTATTGCCTTCAGACAGAAAATATACTGACAGATAATGAATGGCAAGTCTTATTTTGGTTTCAAACCACTTGGTTTTCGTTTTAGTGGCTTTGCAAAATGGGAGATTTTCATGCATACTCATGTAGGGAACCAACAGCAAAAATATACGGTAATGAAAAAACATAACCAATGAAGAGGCAAACTTGACCCACAGAAATGGTTTGGCAAAAATATTACACCGCCTGTTGAGTGAAAGGAACATATTCAGCACACAAAACATATTGAGGAGGAAAAGGTCCGTTAGAAAACCTATAAAAAAAACACAACTTTTTGTGCACAAATCAATTGGGTTACTGCTCTCAAATACCCAGATGACATCACAGTTTTGCTCATGAATATGGAAATTTTAATTAGCATACAAACAAACAAACTGTTGTTAACCCTGAAACAGTGTGAGGAAGTGGGTAAAATCACAGGCCCATGTAACAATTTCTTATTGGCACGTGTTAAAGCCATAATATTCCTATTGCACAGACCCTTTAAAATGTACCGGTATGCCAAATACAAATGATTATGTTTCACATTATTATGATCATAATGGTTATCAAACTATTTTTAACAGGCGAAGATACTGATGAGTTGAATCACAGAAGAAGGAATTTGCGTACTCTAGCTTGGTAATGACAATGAAGGATGAAATATTTATAATTACAGTCTTGTTTTGTTACTTTGATGTTTTCCCTTTCTCACAGAAGACGCTCAGCAGAGGCTCTTTACCATCAGAACGAGCAAGCGTTCAACCACTCTGGTCATACAGCGGTACAGAAATGATTTCGACGGGTTCAACTACACTTGCAGGGCGGGACGGTTTGAGAAGGTCGTCGCATTGGGTGATCTTATGGAGCCTCAAATAAACGGTTTGAGACTTTTAAGACCTACACTCAAAATTCGTAATAATCTTCGTTCATAGGGGAGATTGTTATCATGTCTCTAACAGTGCATGCCATATTATGGAAGTTTTGACTGGCGTGAGCCATTTTGAGAAGTACAACCTATTCTATTTACAGAGTAGCTTAATTAAAATTAATAAGCTCGATGTGGCGACTTGGTTTCCTATAATTTTGAAAAAAAAAATTGTTTCCTTTTTTTTCAAATGGCACACGAAAGCAGGTTTGAAGGATCGCAACTCGACTTATGTCACGATTCACATACATGTAGTCGCATTGGAGCTTAAAGAACCATCTCACCAGCTCTGTGGTAGCCACTGACCTAAGATCTTCCTTCCATTTTTTGCATGATAAAAGTGGATCTTTAAAAATCAATGCACCTTTTGATGCATTCGAATACATAGGCCTATATAGTATTATTCACATAAACAATTCTCGCTTGTAACGTCTTTTTGAGAATGATTCGCATTTCAACTCTCAACTTGTTTGTTTTTGCGAAACTCCCAATTTGTTTTTTACCTTGTCCAGAGATCGAACCTACCTGTGAGCCCATTCAGACGCAGTGGTGGTGCAAGAGCAACGTGGGCTTCAACCAGACCCAGCTGCCCAACATCTTCGGCATGACCACGCAGGAGGAGATCGCTAACGTGCTGGAGCGCTTCAACGCAGTGGTCCGGTCCGGCTGCTCCCGCTACCTGGGCCTGCTGCTCTGCGGCACCTACTTGTCCCGATGCAACGTCAACGCCACCGACCGGAACGACAGGTCGTACGTCTGCAGGGAGGTGTGCGAGCGCGTGGCTGCCGAATGCGCGGACGAGCTGAAGGCCGCCGAAATACCGGCTCCACCGTGCGAGGGGTCGGTGTACCAGACCGAGGGAGAATGCTATAACGGTATGGTAGCAGACTGCCTTGTCATAATAAGCTATACAATATCAACGATTGATTCTTTAATTGAGTTGAATACTTCACTATGCAGAATTTGCCGTTGGGCCCAGATTCAGTGTGCCAATGTCCATGTTTCCATCGGGGCCAATTTCACGTCCCTGCTTAGCGCAAAAAAATTGCTATTATAAAATTGTTTCCGATAGTTCTTTGGCTGTTGTTCGTTGACCATGAATATCAAATGGAATTTGTTATGGTGTTTTGTTTTATTGGGCAAGACATTTTTGTGATTAGCAGTCCATGCATGCCAATACACGTAGTACATTGTGTACCCTTCATTGAGTTCAAATCGGTGGCTGTGTCGTTGCGTCCGGATAGATTCAGCATCTTAGGTAAACCACAACAACTTTCGCAGTAACGGATACAAAATTATCATAGAAGAGGTACACGTTATTGATGCGTCCTAATGACGCCGATAGCAACTGCAAATGAACAGGATGTTCGAAAACAGCAAGCATGGTATCCAAACGTTTTATCCACACGTCTCCCCTTGCAGGTATAGAGATCGGTCCCGTCAAAGTAACCAAGACTGACGAAGGACGTCGGCTGGAGGTGGAGTGCTACCACGCGCCCAGATTCTGGCCAGTCTGGATCACGCCCAATGCAACCATGCATAGCATGCCAGTGGGTGAGTACCTCCTCAGAGCCTGTATAGCAAGACATAGGCTCAGCCTGTGGCTTAGGCTCGCTCTCCTTCATCTAAACGCCGAAAGTGCAGGTTGTAGTCTGTTTGAAGGTTGAAGGTCCGAATAAATGCATTCTCTAATCTCTTACTGGCTGATGCCATCTCAGTTTCAGAACCTTGGGCTTCCCACGTCACGATTGAACAAGAAGGAGGGAATGTCAACCGTCTGGTCATCCACGATCCGGACCCCGAGGATGTCGGTATTTACACCTGCAGTGACGGTGACGCCTTCTCCAGGAACATCACAATTGACGGCCTCTTTGCGGAGCCGGAGGTTCCATCGTGTAAGTCCGTTTTCATTAACATCATGACTCTGGACCGTCGTCACGGGTATACCCCCTTGACCTATGTCTGTGGAAACTGTGGCATCTTCTATGGGCTTGCTTAGCATACAAAGTGGTGCTAAAGGAATTGTGTGCCGAGGACACGGGCACCCGGCCTCAAAGAATACACATTACAACGGATTTGGGTTGGTATTTGCTTACCGAAACTTTTGATAAATGGCAAGGGATAGATCTTGACTCTTAAAATGAATCTTGACCCACTTGCTGGTTTGCTTTCAGCCTGCGAGGATATCCGGGTTCCCGCCTGCTCCGTCGGAATAGGTTACACTTCCACGTACGTCCCGAGTCTTGTCGGCTTGACTCAAGATGAAGTGGATGACACCTTGCGATTTATGGATATCTTCCTGAGCAATCCTGGTTGCGGCGCCTACTTTCGCTCGTACATGTGCAGCCTCTACCTGCCGCCCTGCCGTGAGAAGGCGGTGATGCCTTGCCAGGAGCTGTGCCTGAAGGCAATGGACACCTGCGCTGAATCTCTCGCAGGATCCCCCTTCGAGGATGCGATAGTTCAATTGAGGTTGACATGTTCAAGTCTGCCGAGTGAGACCAACACGACTAGCCAATGTTACAACGGTAAGCATCCGGAAACTGGCGAGTAAAACACGCCGTGCCCTCGGTCTCTATACCCCTTGTAGTACTGGGTACATGCTTTGGCTGGGTACACTGTTAAATGTTGGCTTAACATTATGATGCTAGTTGAAGTGGAAGTTTTTCAAACTTTCAGAAAAATCCCAATTCAAATTAGCAAACAGACTGCTATAAACAACAACAAAGCTCAGCTGTTTTCATTTTTTTGGCTGTTTTGTTGAATCTCATTTCTTGTCACTGTTGTAGGCCTATACTTCTAATCCATTGATTCTGAAAACAAAAACTGAATTCCTGTGGAATTAAGAACCCATGGTTGAAATTAAATCATGGCAATTAAGTAAAGCCAGAGTTTGTTTCGTTACAATCCAGAGATACAACCCGATAGATCGTTGACTTGGGTAGGGTCTATAGTACAACTAAATAAACACAATACCCATTGCCCTCAATAAAGCCCAAGATGTGAATTTGTGAAAGGAGAGAGGAAAGTACTGCTACTTGATCACCTCTGAAATTCTTGTGATAAACGAAGACCAATCTGAAGAGATAATATTGTAGATGTATATACAATTGTAACTGATTCTGGTAATAAATTTGCAAAGAAGCCGTTTTGGTACGTACGAACAAATTGTTTGCATTGCAGTGAATGAGATCGAAATAGGTGATGTAACTACATCAGGGCCAACCTCTGGACCGACGGAAGTGACTGTCCAGTGCACCTTCAACCTGCATCCACCTTTCCAACCAATCTGGCAGGATCAGCAGGGATCAGTCATTACCAGCTCAGGTAGGTCACCATCACAGGCAGTTCAAGTTTAATCCTAGCAGGATCTTTCTCAAAAAGTAAAAGTAAAAATTAATGAACAATTTTGACAAACGAATCCATTCGTTTGCTGCCAGTTTGGACTATAAAAGTGCATCTTCGCAGCAACAGAAAACCTCCAGACAATTGTCTGTGCAACCACCGAACGATTGCCCATGTTTCATACCTAGGTAGAAAATCCCTAGAAGAATGTGAAACATGTTTTCTTCTCATTTCAAAATGAAGCATTGTTTCTAATATTACCGTTTGGGAAATACCTGACAGATCCGATAGATCGCGTCCATGTTATCAACTCTCCAAATGGTATCACCACAACCCTTGTCATCCGAGACTTCGACGACGAAAGCGACTCTGGAATCTACACGTGTGTCGGCCAGACGCAGGACACGGCCAGGACTACGGTGATCGGTAACATGCCGCCTAAACCTTCGGCGACTCTCGATCCTGGATCCCAAACTGCTGGACCGGTGGACAATTCGTGTAAGTCCTTGATATGAACGTATTTTCGCTTTTTGAGCATGATGCCGAGTAACGGTGAATCCTTTGCTGGCCAGTAGCTTGCCATACATTACATTCTCCCACATTGAATGCATTTTCAACAAACACCTTTATGGTGGGGGAGTAACTTTCCACCAACACTGTGGAGAAAGGACACTATATCTGTGAACATGAATGTTTTCTGGATAATGGAACCACGGTGATTAGAATGGCAAGGGCTGGGTCTTGCTCCTTGACTCCCAAATGGTAATAAATCTTGACCCATTGCTGGTTTGCTTCCAGCATGCGAGGACATCAAGGTTCCTGCCTGCTCCGTCGGAATAGGTTACACCTCCACGTACGTCCCGAGTCTTGTCGGCCTGACCCAAGACGACGTGGGCCCCATCCTGCAAGCTATGGATATCTTCCTGAGCAATCCTGGTTGCGGCACTTACCTCCGCCCGTACATGTGTAGCCTCTACCTGCCGCCCTGCCGTGAGGAGGCGGTGGTGCCTTGCCAGGAGCTGTGCCTGAAGGCAATGGACAATTGCGCTGAATCTCTCGCAGGATCCCTCTTCGAGGATGCGATAAATGAACTGAGGTCGTCATGCCCAAATCTGCCGAGTGAGACCAACACCACCATCCAGTGTTACAACGGTAAGCATCCTGGTTCGCGGAAAAGGGGCGAGTATACATGTATAACATGGTGAAGTGCCTTCCGTCCTTACTCCTTGTAGTACATGCTCTGGCTTGGTTCAGTGCAACATGATGTCACAAGTTGAAGTTGAAGCCTCTGAAAGTTCACAAAAAATGCCAAACCAAATAAATAAACAAACTAATAACAAAACAAGAAAGCTCTTTTCAATTTTCTTTATATGCTGTTTTGCTGTATCTCATTTCAGTGTTGCTCTATACTGTACGACGTACATGTATAAGAACCAATGGTGGAAATTAAATCATGTCAAGTAAAACCAGAGTTTGTTTCGTTACAAGCCAGAGAACAACCCCGATGGATTATTGATTCGGGTATAGATCTAAAAACTCAATGAAAACCGTCAGTGGCCGGAATTGAAACTGAGACCACCAGTGACAGGGGATCAGAAAGTAACGCTACTTGATCATCTCTGAAATCATTTACAAAGACGCCAACGTTTTGATATGAACAAATTGTTTGCATTGCAGTGAATGAGATCGAAATAGGTGATGTAACTACATCAGGGCCAACCTCTGGACCGACGGAAGTGACTGTTCAGTGCACCTTCAACCTGCATCCACCTTTCCAACCAATCTGGCAGGATCAGCAGGGATCAGTCATTACCAGCTCAGGTAGGTCACCATCACAGGCAGTTCAAGTTTAATCCTAGCAGGATCTTTCTCAAAAGGTAAAAGTAAATTGAACAATTTTGACAAACGAATCCATTTGTTTGCTGCCAGTTTGGACTAAATTGCATCTTCGCAGCAACAGAAAACCTACAGACAAACTTGTCTGTGCATGTAACCACCGAACGATTGCCCTTATTTCATACCTAGGTAGACAATTCCCCGAAGAAGAATATATGTGAAACATGTTTGCTTCTCATTTCAAAATGAAGCATTGTTTCTAATATTACCGTTTGGGAAAAACCTGACAGATCCGATAGATCGCATCCATGTGATCAACGCTCCAGATGGTATCACCACAACCCTTGTCATCCGAGACTTCGACGATGAAAGTGACTCTGGAATCTACACGTGTGTCGGCAAGACGCAGGACACGGCCAGGACTACGGTGATCGGTAACATGCCGCCTGAACCTTCGGCGACTCTCGATCCTGGATCCCAAACTGCTGGACCGGTGGACAAGTCGTGTAAGTCCTTAAATGAACGTATTATGGCTTACGATAGCTTATAGAATGGCAAGGGCTAGGCTCCTTCACTCCCACTGGTATAATAAATCGTTGTCCTTTGCTGGTTTGCCCCCAGCCTGCGAGGAAATCCGGGTTCCTGCCTGCTCTATTGGTACGGGATACACCTCCACGTACGTGCCGAGCCTCGTCGGCCTAGACCAAGACGAGGTGGCAGGTATCTTTGACGGTCTGCAGATTATCCTGAACAACCCTTGCAGCGCTTACTTTCGCCCGTACATGTGCAGCCTCTACCTGCCGCCCTGCCGTGAGCAGGCGGTGTTGCCTTGCCAGGAGCTGTGCCTGAAGGCGGTGGAAACCTGCGCCGAGACGCTGAGTGGTGCTTTCAGCCCAGTGGAGTTGAGTGAAATGAGAGAAGGTTGCTCTTCTATGCCAAGTGAGACGGACCCGACCAGCACGTGCCACAATGGTAGGCATTTGAAAACACATAATTTACAACCCAAATTATATGTCAACGATTATGGAAAATGTTATTGTTTTTAAGACACACGAAGTTAAATGTTAAATGTTTAAATCCGCTGAGGACTTCAATGGAATATCAGACACCAGATTTTAATGGGAGACTTTTGGAGAGTCGGTTTTGAGTCAACAGCGCATGCGCAAACCAGGCTTGCGCAATTGTGAGCATGCGCGCGTTGTATTGCGCGTGCGTGCGCGTGCGCTGTTGACTTAAGACCGAATCTCCAAACGTCTCCCATTGCCTTAAATTTCTTAATATCTCTGTAGTGAAAATTGTTTTGAGACTTAAATTTCCGGAGACGAAAGACCTTAGCCATTTCTCGAAATTAAAGGTCATAGGGAAAAATCGGAGCCTTACATTTTTTTTATTGTATTCATTTCAATGACCGGCCGATGAAGAAGAAACATTTGAGTCGATTTGAAAAATTATAGTTATTCAGTGAGGCCCAAACATTACTTCGAACACTGGACAAATTTAGAATGCATTGTGATACTTCCACACACAGTCAATGAGGTGGAAATCGGTGACGTTGGTGGTGTACAAGGTCCAGGGCCAAGCAATGTGACTTACTACACGGTAGACTGCAAGTACAATCTCATACCGGTTTCTCAGCCGAGGTGGTTCGACCCAGCAGGAAAAGAAATCTCCAGTGGTATGTCTCAAAATGATTCTTAATAAAAGTTCGACCGATTAAACTGTCGAAGCAGTGTCGCATGATGTGTGAAGCATGGATTCTTCTGAATGGAACTGTTATCAGATTGGTTTCTGTTAAAGGTACTATCATACTTTTGGTAGCCTTTAACTTATCCTAGGTATAAAGATGGTGATGGTAGAAACATACTGATGTCACTTTTTTGCATGAAATGCTGTATTTATCCAGAAAAGAGTAAAACCAATTGACCACAAACAATTCTAATCCTCGGTAGATTAAAAGTCCTGTGAAAAGATTTTAAAGTACCGTCTGCGTTTTTCATTGCTTTGTGGGCAAGGTATGGGACCGAGAAATTTCACAAATGCCTGTTATATCTTTCTTGATATTTCTGCCCATGACTCTGCAGTGCTTTGACAAAAAGTATGATATTACTTATAAGCCACCGGAACATTCTTCCTGATGAATAAATGAAATGAAAAGATAAAGTAGTTGTTGCCTCTTCGTTTTTTTTTTCACACGTAACATTGAATGTATCCATTTAGTGTCCCTCCAACATCCTCCATTCCCACAAGTTATTGCTCAAGTCAAACTGATGACCATGTTATGTTAAGGTGCTACAGGGTTGAATCGATGACAGAAATAAGAATTGTTATAATAATTTTATGTGTTTATTTTTGTAGGTTTTTGGAGGCGTATTCGAGTGATTGAAATCTCAGGCTCAATCACCAGGCTTGAGATTGCAAACTACTTGGCTAGCAGAGATGGAGGGTCCTACACCTGCGCTGGTCAAGACCAGACGGTCAGCGTGGACCTGTGAGCGGCCACGCATGCACAGCATTCTGAAGAGCAATCATAAGCATTCGACAAGAGGTACGGTACTGACGATTACAAAACGTTATAATAAAAGCAATGTGTAATGGAAGGAAAACGACTTTTTGTAAAGAGACTCATGTTGTCCTCTTCAATATATTGCAAGGTATTTTGTGGAAAGATGGCACGGCTTTGTTTTTTGAGGGAAATTATGGGGTAAAAACTGTAAGGAAGATGACACGGACGAGAATAGTCTGGTTTCAACTCTCATTTTGAAGAAGTTGATACTTATACCTTTAATTAAAAGAAAATTGTTATGCTTTCTTTTCCAGATGCTGTTGCCTCCTACTCAGTTAACCTTTGACCTATAGGCCTAACCACTGCGTGGAAAATCAGTTTAACATCAGTTTAGTTCCTTTCATTGTAGGCTGCAGCTTTTTACCTTACAGTGGAATGACTTTAAGATTTGATTAAAATGAATACCTACTTCTTATTTAGTGTAAAGTATCGAATAAAACAGACGGACTCATGATAATTATTATGTACTTTCCATAACTTTTCGGACTTCCAAACCTTTGATCTTAAAGTGTATTATACTTGGGTAGCATATACCGAAACAGAAATCTTCACAGATTTACGTATAACTTAAAGGCTAGAAAGGGTTAATAACGATGGCGATGGTAGAAACATATCTGTAAAAGATTTTCTGCCTGAATTGCTGTATTTATCCAGAAAAGAATATGACAAAAAATAATGTTCATCTTCGGAAGATAAAAAATAACGGTAAAAAGATGTTAAAAATACTGTGGCCGTACTGTTTTCTCAAAAGTGGGCACTGTATGGGACTGGGAATTTCACAGGTGACTGTTATTGTATCTTTCTTGTCCATGAATCTGTATTTCTTTGGAAAAAAAATAAGTATGAAATTAATTTTAATTTTAAAAAAATTTAAATGAAAAGTTTACAGGTAGGCCTATGTTGCATACACATTATGTAGGCACACAGAAAATTCGCCGCTGTGATTATTCTGTTAGCGTGACATCATTATTTTGTCTGAAATTGACAGCAAAAAAGTGTATGAGAAATTTATCACCCTCAAATGTTTTACACATAAAAGTCATTTTGAATCCAAAAATATTCCTGCAAACATTTGGCGGATATGGGGTGGAGGCTTAGGTCAGACTCAATTCATATGTTAATGATGTTTCCATCTTCCATCAAATTTGATTTTAGATTTAGTATTATTATAGCACATTTCTCATAATGAGTTATCATAGTGACATCGTGTGATTAAGCTTTATGTATCCTTCGCTACTTGTACTTAAACTGTAATAATAGTGACTATAATGGTTGTATTAAACATATTGAGACAATAAGCTTGTTCGATTGGTATTATGTTGATTTTTTTATTGGAATAAATCCTGAGTTACTAATTGTAATTTACCCTTATTGTCACTGTTTAAAGGTAGTATCAAACAGAAATGTTCACAGATTTACATATAACTTTCAGGGTATGAAGATGATGCTAGTAGAAACCAACTGTTAAAATATTTTGTCCGCCTGAAATGGTGTATTTATCCAGAAATTAGTAAAACAACGACCGAAAATCTTTTTGATCTTTTAAAATAAAAGAGAAAAGACTTAAGAAATACTGTGGCCGTTTTTCACGATTTTCTCAAAAAGTGGGCAGCCTATGGGACTGAAATTTGAATTTGAATCTGTATTTCTTTGACAAAAACCAAAGTATGATACTACCTTTAAACATTGAGACAATAAGCTTTATAAGTAATTTACCCTTATAGTTCTATTGTCACTGTTTAAGTCATCGAATGATCACAGATAGTATGCAATAGAGTTTTGGATATTGGACAGTTCCATCAGTATACTGAGGCCTCCCCCACTAGGCAATTTCATCAGGGGGTCCCGAGGAGGTGGGTGAAATGCACCGGCACCCATGGAATAGCGACGGATGCATTTCAGGGCGATCAAATTAAGCTAGCAGATTTTAATTACAGCGGGCTGGATGTGAACTGCCCAATTCATTTTCTTTAGTCCCTCAACTGGCCCCTATTTTCTTCAAACAATATCGAGACTGGTAAAAATTGAATAATTAATTTGGCTGCATCCTAAAACGGCCGTCGGATTGCAAAAAATTTTAGATAAACATTAATTCGGACAAACATGTTTTACAAAACATTAAGATAATACACATTGTGTCACTTGATTCACTGAAACAAACAATAACGTGAGTTTTTGCCATTATGCAATCATAATAAAAATGCCACAAAGTTACATGCATGTTTTTTCACCGTTGAGGGCGCTTTACCTTTTCGGCTTGTGTTCACGTTCACGATCACCATCATGTCGGCCGTACGGGCGATCGAGGTAAGTACCCACTGGGAAAATGATGAAAAATTTTCGTTTCTCGAGTGATTTTCGTCCTGGTAAGGTCTGTCGGAGCTTTTTTGAAATTCTGCAGACATTAGGAGTTACCCACATGAAATATAGTCCACGACATGGACGTTATTTTGGAGCTTTGGGTCACAATTATTAACTGGAACTGAGATGAATTTAAACACGTCTGCCCGTTGCGCGTTGGAACTTACGTTATGGGTTGTAGTGGTGGGGAAAGGGTATTGGGGCGGGGAGGGGTGTGTGTTGGGGGGGGGGGGGTCTAGGCATAGGGAAGAAAACCTTTCTTTAAGTTCTTCTGTCTTTGGAGAAAAAGGGAAGAAAAGGGTTGTTGGGAAAAAATTCCACTGACGGCCATCACTTGTACACAAACCTAGATGGGACCGACACTGGCGACAGAGGGCGTTTTGAGAAAAATGGCTACCGCTGCATTCAAAGTGTATAATTGTAGGTAAAAAAACCCTGAAAATCTCACTTTTTAGATAAGTTACACCACTTTTCACTCTTGAGATTGAAGTTCATCATGACTTGCATCAAACATGGAGGTAGAAATAGAAGTTAACTCTTGGAGGAAATAACCCTGTTTCCGTCATGGCCGTCAGTGGAATTCTTTCCCTTTTCAGAAATGCTAGGCCCCCTACCCCAGTGTTATACACCTGAGATTGAAGTTCATTATGACTTGCATCCAATAACTTATCTCTTGCAATTAATGTAACAAAATCTGTTTCGTCTTTTCACTTTCAGAGGATCCGGCCACATATACCTTTGATCAAGTTCCGATTCGTCAAAGGCTTAATTGGTATGATGGATTTCATTTAAATTGTGTCTAAGCTTTAAGTTCAATAATATAAATAATTGCCATGTGGACAACTACATACATCTGCTTTTAAAAGAGCCAACATTATGTGGGCCACGAACTACGATCTGTTATTTGTAGTTATGACTCAGTCACTCACTGTTATGTTACAGAGATGGAATTTTTTGAATCTGAAAACGTATTATGCACTCATGATACAGGATACGATAGACACTATGTTTATTAGAGTGAAGGCCGGTTCATACTCGCTATATATTTACTGTGTACGCAGCTCGATGGTCTTTTTCAAAGTGTCTGCCCTTGCTGATAAGAACACGCACTGTGTACTGAAAGTGCGCGTCTTTGTGTGCAGCATTTAAAAATGAAGAGAAGTTTGCACTCACCAATTTGTCCCGTATTTAGACAAGTTGAAATATTTCACTCTCCATCGGATGCTTACACGCAGCAGAGACTTGAAAGATGGCAGAGTATGAATATTGAATGTGACATTCATATAAATGCAGCGAGTTTGAACCGACCTTGAGATATATGTGAACAGTCTTGCTCCAACCTGAGGCCATTTTCATGGAGCTGCTTAAGCACAAAATTTGCTTCAATAAGCCTGCAGTCTTCCTCGATCTGTAACAGGATTACCAACTAAATAGTCAAGTGATGTTTGCTGACGTTTGACTTGTATTCAGCCATGGTTTGCTGAGCAAAACAATAATATTTTGCTGGTTTACTGATTTTATTTACCAAGATTTTTGGTGCTTTTAACCCCTTCAGCCCGGGATTATTTTCAGCCCTGCTTGTTCCGACCTCATTATCAGCCACCGGTCGCAATAGAGGTCAGCTGGCCCGGCTTTGTGTGCAGGGTGCTCGGCGTAAACAATGTAGGCACGCATTGGTAGAATAGCACCGAACAAAAGATCGCATTCAAGGCGGACTCTAATCCGTTCACGCCCAGATGTTCGGAACTCAGAGATTGCCGTTCTCTCGAAAATGCAGATCTTTTCAAATGCAAATTATGGGGGTGAATGTACCACAATGAGCGGATCTTTGTGGACAATAAAGGTTCCTAGAACCTCTTGTTCCAGACAGTACCCCCATTCAATGCATTTCAATGGAAATCATGAATATTCTCAGGCCATGACGGGAGACTGCTATGGATGTCCTCCGGGCTGAAGGGGTTAAAAGCAAATTTTGGTGCTTAAGCAAATTCTGGTGCTTTAGCAGCTCTATGAAATTAGCCCCTTCCCCCTGTACATTCTAAGTGGAAAATTTCAAAACAGATTTTCAGATGTGATTGGTTGTTCTTCTTTGTAGGGTCAGTGACCAGGGGAGGCAGTGGTACTAAGCCAACGTCTAGCTCTAGTACCCAGAAGGTTAGCACACGGCGAAGTGAGGGTATAGACTTCACGCTACTCCCTGCGAGATACCAAAGAGTGGCTATGACCCCGGATGAGATGGATTATATCAACGTGAGTTGTGTCAGACGGCCCAGTACCAAGGCCTTTTCCCACTAGAGTGCTCATTCCTGGGGCCAACTCACCCCGAAGCCGCCCAGGTTGAAAATTGTGGCTTATTTTCACCCCTGCGTCGCCCCGGGGCGACCCCCGAGATTTGGTGGGAAAAGGCCTTTAGATGAATAGACTGATCCAGGACACCCCTCCCACTGCACATGTGGATAATGAACAAGTGTTCCACTCCAATGTCACACTTCAGATTCCAGTTGTGCGCTCCATATGCGCTCGTAGACTTGTTAGACTTTAAGGTAGTATCATACTTTGGTAAGAAGCCAAAATAGAAGTTTTCACAGATTTACGTATAACTTACAGGGTAAGAAGATGGTGGTGGTAGAAACATACCGTTAAAATTGTTCCGCCTGAAATGCTGTATTTATCCAGAAAAGAGTAAAACAACGACCGAAAATCTTTTTTATCTTTTAAAAGATCAAAAATAAAAGAGAAAAGACTTAAGAAATACTGTGGCCGTTTTTCACCGTTTTCTTAAAACGTGGGCAACGTATGGGACTGAAATTTTTACAGATGACTGTTACAGTAACAGTGTTACTGTCTTAATATTTTTGCCCATGAATCTGTATTTCTTTGACAAAAACCAAACTACACATGTATGATATTACCTTTAATGGATCGATCTATTGTGGTAAACTATGGAACCTACAATGTAATTAAGCTATTGCTGAAATGCAGGGAGTCCAGATATTTGAATTTGTATAATTATTTGCAGTTCAATTTGCAGATGAAAACAAGGTGTCCCCATCAACAGACTTTCCAAATCAGGGAACCAACTGTCCAAGCCAGGGAACCAACTGTCCAAACCAGGGAACCAACTGTCCAAACCAGGGAACCAACTGTCCAAACCAGGGAACCAACTGTCCAAACCAGTGAACCAACTGTCCAAACCAGGGAACCAACTGTCCAAACCAGTGAACCAACTGTCCAAACCAGTGAACCAACTGTCCAAACCAGGGAACCAACTGTCCAAACCAGTGAACCAACTGTCCAAACCAGTGAACCAACTGTCCAAACCAGGGAACCAGCTGTCCAAACCAGTGAACCAACTGTCCAAACCAGGGAACCAACTGTCCAAACCAGGGAACCAACTGTCCAAACCAGGGAACCAAGACTATCAAGACTAAATACTTGATAGATAATTGGTGCAGATTGGTCGACAATTTCCCATGGGTTGGCTTGTGGTTGTCAATCAGACATGCTCGGCAGCATTTCTTTGGTTTACGGTAAAAACAACAATTTGTGAAGATGTTGATATTGTGGTATTGTCGTTTTTTTCTCTCCTATTGCTAAACAGAGAGGAGGTCCCGAGTAGCTACAGAGAAGGATGTATATAAGTAGCACGTTCCTGTTTACTCCAAGTAGCGCCACACCTACTTGTACTGTACACTGTGTATTATAGCCATGTGGTAGGAGTGGAGTACATGTAGATGTCATGCACTCTCAGCTTATTGCAGTCATCATCCTGCCGTCTATGTGGACAAACGCCCTCTCGACGTTGCTACATTTGTGTTGTATGGCTCCCTCTAGTGTCTGCAATCCTCCATCCTACCTCCGGACAACATCGTCAGCAGCTGCAACTGTGGTATAATTCTCTCAACAAGTTTTTTCATCCCATGTGTGGAATCACCCCCTTCTCCCAATTCCCAAGTCTTATACAAGCATTGGTGTATCTTGGGAAAACTGCGCCTGGGGCAAGCGCTAAAATTTTGCCCCTAAATACCAACTTCTGATGATGCCAATGATAAAAAAATCTTTCTCTGTTTGTTCCAAAAACTTCAATAGTACAGCTACATTTTTCTGTTCTCTTTTTATTTTTGCCTTTGGCCTAAGCACGGGGCACGGTGGGGGATTCTTTGTACATTCTGATGTCCGTCATTTTGTACTTCGCTATAGAACATGTAGAATCACATGCCAGTCTTTTTTGTACACAAATAATACAATCTAACTAGAAGCTGGCTGGTTATATCCCCTTCGTATCTCTCCCCTTTACTGCTCAAAAGGAGACGCAATTGATGGAACCATAATGTGTTTTGTTATGGATTTATTTTATTTTGTTTTTATTTGTACAAATGACATTATTGATTATACTTAAATCACTAGTAAATCATTACATGTTCTATTAAAAAATATACGGCTATATAAAATATTAAAATGTATCGTTCAGCCCAGAAAATCTGATGCGTTAGATTTCATTGTATGTCTTGTGTGTACAAATTGTGTCCATTGATCTGCATTGTAGTACAATGTACATGTATTTAACGTGCCTAGCAATCTCATCTCATTATCAATCTCTGGCTGTCAGATCTGAAGACATGTCCATGGAATGTACACAAATGTACTTGTCAATGGAAACCATGTACCACATACCCACTTGTCCAGAATCAAAGAGCTATATTAAAATTACTAGAGCGCTAGCTCAGCGTTCTTCGTGCGTAGACGCTTTGAAGCCGTCTGGGCGCAGTCATTTTGAATTTGAGTGCGTGTCTGTGGAACAAGAACACTTTGACTGGAATGCCTTTCGAAGAGTGTACTCAATATGCAACGCGCAAGTATGTGTAAACGGTACCGGTAGCGCGTCTTGATGACGCTTGCAATCATTGCGTGACTGAAGTGCAGAGCGTGTGCGTGCATGGCCCTAAATGAAACGCACATTTACCAAAGGTGTGTCGGATTTCGGGCGTATTTGGCTTCAAAAACGCACCAGTATAGAACACAACGCAGATATGCAAATGAACGTACAAAAAACGTACAAAATTTTGTGTTTTCCATATGTTTGTGCACAAACATGGATGTGCCCAGCAGGCATCACTTTGTACACGAAGCTAGCGCTCTAGCATGTCTAGTAATTTTAATATAGCTCTATGTCCAGGATACAGACTGGCGTAAAATACATGGACAATGTACCCACTTAAATACCCATTGAATGTTACTGAATCGGCTTGCCAATGGTAACCTCTTAACCACATAACTCATGAGTAGTACCCACTAGATGGGGTGAAGCATTAGCAGAATTATTCTTTGCTTTTCGCCCACAGCAATAGCACACATAAACAAATTGACTTAAATGTATTTAAATGTTGGCTAGACTTTCAGTTTGATTTCTTTTTACGCTTAAAGGTAGTATCATACTTGGTGGGAAAAAAAATTAACGGTATGTTTCTACCATCACTTTATACCCTGTAAGCAATAGGTGAATCTGTGAAAATTCCTGTTTTGGAATGTTACCAAAGTATGATACTACCTTTAAGAATGGATTTGACAAAATCGTTCCTAAACTTGGAATAAGCCGCACTAACTCCAAGTTAAATAAAGCTGGCAAAATATAACTCCCCGCATTGCGGTCTTGCTTCCCGTCAAGCCCAAAGGCTTCCCGGAGACGGGCTCAAAAAGGAGTTGAGTCTTAAAAGGGAACATCAGTGTTTTGGGGATAATATTTCCCTTGTCCATATTTCAAGCACAATCCCGTCTGCAAACTCTTGAGACTGAGTTGTGGGTTTGGTGACTGTCCATCCAGTGATTCCGCTCAAACCGTAATGGCAGTAGGCGTCTTGGTCACTAGCGTGGTGCTCGTGGAGGCGTGCATGGGGTTCGTGGGCAAGATCTTGATGGGCAGATTCCAGACGAGTGTGTCCACGTTCAGGTTCTGCGGTCCCTGCCACAGAGCACTCTCTGATTGGTCAGCGGGTATCACGTGATCGGGAAGAGGTTCCTTGGCAGTGATGAACTCAAAGTGAAGCCTCCACTTCAAGCAGACTGTGAGAAAAGAAGAGAAAAACACTGAACGTACACTGATGCTGATAATACCAAATATTCAACAAACCCAAACACAGCGGCGTATCTAGGGAAAACGGCGCCCGGGGCGAGCGCTAAAATGCACCCCTAATTCCAACTTCTGATGCCAATGAAAACAAAATTCAAAACAATTTTAAATTGAAATCTTCCTTTGTTTGTTGGATTAGATTTCCAAAAGCTTCAATTTATGCAGCTGGGTCTGTCCACACTAATGCATACATTTGTGTGACTTTTGGAGGGAACCAAGCACAGGAGTTGGAACAGCAAGTAATTTGCCATGTTTTCTCTTTATTAACTACATCCCATATTCTTGTAAGAACTTGGCCAGCCAAAAAGTTTGATAGATTTCGATGTACTCGAGATATTATAGAGGATCATCTTCAAGATGTAACATGGACAGACATTTCATCATTAAATGCTGGAAATTAGTAAAAGCTTTAGCTTGCAAGCAACGGCTTATATACATACAGATTCAAGTAAAAGGCTAGCACAAGCAATTGCTACTTCTGATACGGCCCAATATCATGAAAATGCAGGAAGTGCATTGATCAAACCATCAGGATGACTAATGTGGTTTTTTTTCATTACACCAAAAACTTGTTAAAGAGATTCGGCTTTCAACAGATCCCAATTGAATGCATTTCAGTGGCAATCAGAAGCAGAATCTGCTTGTAACAGTGACCTAGAAATCAGAATGTTGGCTCGAAAACTGTCAAGGGACAATTGGTTCCAGTCACTACCTACCTATATCGGTAATGAAGCCAGGTGTGACGTGGAGTGGTATGGGTAGGACCATGTGGGACTTGCTTATGTGAAGGCAGAACTCCTGGTGTCTGCCATGGGAGGACATAGACAGACCGCTATGGGGCTTGCGACGACACTCCTCAGCGATGTGTTCCTCACACTGCAGCACAACGGAATACTAGAACCAAAAATAAAATGATATTCCAGAAAACTATTGCATTGATCACAACATGGCTTTGGGAAGATTGAGGCCACATTCCAAATCTTTGGCTGAGGCCGTACATAACGCACATGTCTATAATTATGGAAATGGTTGACTGCCATAGGTGTGTGTGTAATTTGCAGCCGCAGCCAGAGTACCCGATCAGACGAAGGAAATGGAAATGGGTCCAATTTGTATAGCATCAAGCAATGCTATGCTTCTATCTAACTGTAGCAGATAAACTGGCTCAAGACTCAAGAGTACATGTTTCCTACCAATGGCCAACAATCCACTATCAACAATACTCCAACCTGGCATCGTTTTTACTTCAGATATGGCTAATACAGGTAAAGCCCGGGAAATGGGCAAAAAGGAATGACAAACCAACCTGTATACAGGGCACTGTGCTAGCTGGAGGGAACTCAATGGTGCCAATGATGTCCTCTCCCAGTTTGTACGCTGGCTTGTAGAGGCAGAACCGGGCCACTGTACCCTCTGAGTTCTTGATGTTATAGGAACCTGAAGATAGACACAATGAGACTCAGTCACTCACAATCCCACTATCACATTGCAGTATTGTCAAGGGCGTCTTGTCAGGAGGCATGATAGCCAAACTAGACATACAAAGAATGCGACGTAGGGATAGTGCACAATGTTGGATACTGATAGTGTAGATTGAGTGGTGGAAATTCACTTCGTTTATTTCAGATAGTCTTGCGCCCTGACTTAATTTTACCCAGTCCTCTGTTAAGTGTTTAAGCACCAGTTTATTTCCCATGATCAATGCACTGACCACAAGTTACTCCAGTCAGTGAGCAGCCAGGCAGCAGTGAGGCAACACCTGTAAATAGTTGACCTTCCTTGTAAATAGTGGACAGACTGCCTTTCTATGAAGTTCTGCTCACTGAACCTAACTGATCATTTTACATAACCGTCAGACATGTCAGACAATAAGCCAGAGTACATGTAGTAATAACTGGAACACATAAAAATACCTACATGTACAGGGTGATACATACAACATGTACTTTAGGGCAATCTGCTATTAGTACTGTGTTGGTTTTGGAGTATTTTGTTGGTTTTGTAGTTTTTTGTTGGTTTTGGAGTTTTTTTTGGTTTTGGAGTTTTTTTGTTGGTTTTGGAGTTTTTTACTTGGAGTTTTTTTTGGAAGTTAATAAAAACATTTTTTTTTTATGGAACCTAAATTTCTTTTCTCTGTCCCAACTTTATTGAGTATTTTGCGACTTGTCAATTGAACCAGGAGCTTTGGAAGATGATTTTTGCTATTTTCTAGTGTTTCAGTCAGCGTATAGATTTTCTCCGCTACAATAGCATCATGAAGATTCACAGTGAGGGGGGCTTCAGTTAACACCTTCCGTCTGGGGAACATCTGTAGCAGTCCATGGTTTGGCCCTGAGAATATCCATGACCACTTTGTAATTTCCACTGAAACGCATTGAATTGAATTAGTTATTTTATTTAGTAAAAAGAAGTGCATTTGAACTGACTTGGACTCTTCCTAGAGGTGACTGTGTTCAGGACCTGGATGGCAAGGTCCAAGAGGGAATTCTTGGTTCGCTCCTCGGCAAGGAAAGGGTTGCTGGAAGCTTCCTGGTCCTCCTGCTCTATTAGGCTGGTGTCGCCAAGTCCTGAAATGAAACGGGTTTATGCAATGTTCAATATTTGATTGATATTTTACAAATATCACATTGTTTGAGGCTGGACTGTCAATTCTAACTTTTGGAGGTGTTGGAAGTTGACAAACTAGTTCCCATGTCAAGCTAGAATCGACTGTCCATCCGAAATAAACCATGTGATATTTGTTTTACTATGCAGTGGGGTACTGTGGTCAAGTGGTCTGGCGTATTGTACTCAAGATCTTGTGATCAATCTACAGATTGTGGGTTCGAATCCAGCCATGGGCTAACGGTGCTTGGGTCCTTGGGCAAGACGCTTTATCACATATTGCTCCTCTTCACCCAGGTGTAAATGGGTACCTGTGAGGGTAGAGATGGCTTTGTGTGTTTGATTAGGCCTGCTCACTTTGCAGGCAGGTGCGGGCTGTATACTCCCCAGGGAGCTGAGATTGTTTCAGGAATGTAAATGGGGGCCAATGAACAGGGATAATAATAATGTATAAAGCATTGTGATACCCTTCTTGTGTGTAAGAACGCTATATAAATGCCCAAATTAATATTATTATTATTATTATACCTCATAAATATAATCGGAATTTCGTCGAGATCGGTATCAGTAAGTGCAGCCAAACGTTTGTGGTCGTGAGCCGACACATTTTATTTAAAACATTTGTCATGTATCCCAAAGATCAAACTCACCGTACAGCACTAGAACTCTGAACGGGACCCTGAGCAGCTTGATGGGGCAGTTGACCCTCTGTGTCCCAATGGTCACCTTGTAAGAATACTTGACCGCTTGACCCCTGTAGGACGGAGGTGCATCACTTGGAATTGTTTCCCGATAAAGGACTGCAATTCAATTGGGGATGTCAAAACCTCTCTGTTAATTCCTCAAATATAAATACATTGTACCAAAGAAGAAGATTTCTTGTCTTGTTTGAATGTTTTAGAAACACAGTTTTGAGAAACATCTTCCCGAGGTCTGGGCCACATCTGTGGCAATAACTAAAATGACCAGGAGCATCAAGGCAATGACCACTGGTCAAACTAATGACCAGGGAGGCCAAGGCAAGGACCAGGGGCACCATGCAATGACCAGAATTCAGATGTTTACGTACAGTTGAAAGAATTCAGTGTACGAGATATTGTTCAATTTTAACTAGCAAAAGGCTTATGGCCCAACTCGCTTCTGTCAAGATGGACTTCAAGTCAGTGCCAACCACATCCTGTCAGAGTTCCCACTGCACTCAAATTCACTGCCACAGCAAAATCAACTCACATGTTTTTCTTTCTCCAGGCTTTAGATTGAGATCGCAGAAGAGAATTTTAGGCTCAGTCGACAGGATACAGTTGCCTTTCTCGCCTAGCAACCACAGCAAGGTAAAAACAAAAACAAAAACAGGTGATCAAAGTTTGAAACAAGCATCCAAAATGGTTTTCAATTTTCATTTTATGGGTGAATCTTTGAATCATTGGATTTTTATAAATCCGGTGAGCAAAACTAGGAATTACAGTATCGTTGAATGATGGGTTTATAAATCTGCTGTTGCGTTGAATGCGTTCAAAGATATTTGTGGTCAGGTTAAAAGTCAGTATTTCCTGTGTATTGGTTTATTTGGTTGTTGTTTGTTAGATTTGTGGCAAAAAAACAACAACTTGGGCTTCATTATTCATTGAAGGTGGGCAGCGAGGACTAAGATTAAGGACGCGTCACCTGCATTCACATTCATTCAGCTAGCACCATCTTTAATAGACTGGTTCCAAGTCAAACTGTAGGGTTTGGGAGCACAGCGGTACATGTATATACTGCAGCATTGATCTCCCTGCCAGTGAGGGCACTGGCCATAGTTTCTGTACTTGACATCAACAAAGTGGGGACTGGCAACCAGTCTATTTAACAGATTTGCAAATTCGGTACCGAAAGTAGGAATTGGATGATCAAGGGCGTTTATATGGTATAGTATCTTTGAATTCGTAGATATATACATTGTAACATGGCCTGCCAGTCAGTGTGTCATACCTCTGCTGGGGGCCAGGCTGGTGTTGACGGAACCCTGTAACAACTCCAGCTCCTCGGACTTGTCATCGGCCGGCATCTTGGGCAGGATGACCTTTGACCCACTGATGTGGCACTGGCAGTGCAGCTGTGCACTGGCCCAAGCGAGGGGCTCCACATTGCTGAGAGAGAAGACAAAAGGGTGGCAAGTCGTTAGGAAAATATGATCTGTCACTGACATCACCAAAGTTCTACTTGTTAGATTCAGAATAATTTAAAACAGAGGATGGAAATATCAATGTTTAATAACATACAACATGCAAAATTGCAAAAAAAAATATACCATGAAAGGATGAGATAATCGCAACAAGGCCCCAAAAATTAAATTGTGTCCACGATGCAATTGTAAAAGTTTCATAACTTGTATCCAGTAATTCAGTCAGTCAACTCGGGAAGAATTCCATTGACAACCATGACTTACACAAAATGGAACCAAAAGAGGGCGTTTTAAGAAAAATGGCTGCCACTGCATTCGAAGTGTATAATTGTAGGCCTAACGTTAGGTCATAAAACCCAGTAAAACTCACTTTTCAGATACATTAAACAAGCCTAGGCATACCCCAGGTTTTGAAAATTATTTTGAAAATCGTATCCAATTTCTTGGAGGATGTATTGTGGCACACTGCGCACTATTCAAAATGGCCGACTGACGGCAAACGGAGGGAATCTAGACACCTTCGGTAAGTTTTGGGTCATTTTTTCTGATTAAATGATCTTTCGATATTCAAAGTGGTTTTATATGACTCATTGATAAGTACCAATCAGATCCATGTAGTAAGATTTTGTGTTTGGATTTTGGAAAGTGGAAAACTAAGTGGAAACGTATTTCAGGAGTTGGCCAAAATGTCATTCCCAAACATTTTAAATACGTTTTCTCGTAACCCTTAGGTCCCAGTCCCCATGTCAGACCTAGGGTTACGATCATCGCAACTACTGTTAATCATGCCTATCGTGAGACGCAGTGTCCTACCAAAGTAGTCAGTACCTTCACGTAGGCCTAATAAGTACAACTTCTACAAGTGATGTAGGCCAATAACACAACAGTGCAGTAGGCTGTAGCTGCAGCTAGTGAGTAGTGTACAGACTACAGGCAGTTGGTAAAAGTCGGAGGT
The DNA here is from genome assembly GCA_963971285.1 of Astropecten irregularis. NCBI lineage: Eukaryota > Metazoa > Echinodermata > Asteroidea > Paxillosida > Astropectinidae > Astropecten > Astropecten irregularis. The sequence continues at coordinate 144,485 of OZ020257.1, forward strand.
GCCGGAGGTAGCCGGAGGTAGCCGGAGGTAGCATTTAAATCACGCTAAATCAACTGAAAGTATACTCACGGATGCTCCGTGGATTAAAAACAGCACAGTTTCAACAAAATAATATATGTCGTCTTATTTTTTTTAATAAAAAGTTAGAAACAAAACCAAACTCCGCTCCGAGTCAAACACGTCTACTGCAGCAGTATACACATCATAACCAGCCATCATGAACTACACGTTGATATATTCGATTGTGCTTGTGTTGTGGTGCACTATTACGGAGGCCGTGTCAGTCCATTGTACAGCCGGAGGAAATCACAAAACAACCTTCGAACATCGAATGTCTGAGATTACTAGTACATGACGAATTTCAAAAGTGGAGGTAGGGTAATTGTGTTATACATACATAAGCCGAAGGACGATTTCTGTCAAAAAAGGGGGAGCCGGAGGTAGATTTGTGAAATGTAAACTATATTGTAAAATTACAAACATTTAACAAAACCACTTTCTAATGTCTTAGATTAATTATAATAATATAGAATTGTTAAAGAATTTTCAAAAATGGGTAAAGTAAACTTGAAGAATGCCCGTTCATGCAGTATATATAGGCCAACACGTGTTATGTACACATACATTAGGCGAACGGTGATTTCTGTCAGAAAAAGAGGGAGCCGGAGGTAGATTTTAAAAGTAAACTACACGGTGTAAAATTACCAACATTTCACAAATCCACCTTCGAATGTTTTAGATTACTATTATAATATCTATGATTGTCAGGGAATTTTCAAAGACTGGTAAAAGTAGACTTAAAGAATGCCCGTTCAGCCGGAGGTATATTGCCGTGTTGTAAATAGGCCTACACAAACCGAACGGTGATTTCTGTCAGAAAAATGGGGGAGCCGGAGGTAGATTTTAAATGTAAACTACATGTTGAAAAAATACCAAAATTTCACAAAACCACCTTCGAATGTCTTAGATTACTATTATAATATCTAGGATTGTCAGGGAATTTTAAAGGACTGGTAAAAGTAGACTTTAGAATGCCCGTTCAGCCGGAGGTATTGCCGTGTTGTAAATAGGCCTACACGACCCGTATTACAACCGAACGGTGATTTCTGTCAGAAAAATGAGGGAGCCGGAGGTAGATTTTAAATGTAAACTACATGTTGAAAAAATACCAAAATTTAATTAAACCACCTTCGAATGTCTTAGATTACTATTATAATATAGTGCATTGTTAAAGAATTTTCAAAGAAGGATAAAAGTAGACTAAAAGAATGCCCGTTCAGCCGGAGGTATTGCCGTGTTGTAAATAGGCCTACACAAACCGAACGGTGATTTCTGTCAGAAAAATAGGGGAGCCGGATGTAGATTTTAAATGTAAACTACCTGTTGAAAAAGTACCAAAATTTCACAAAACCACCTTCGAATATCTTAGATTACTATTATAATATCTAGAATTGTCAGGGAATTTTCAAAAACTGGTAAAAGTAAACTTAAAGAATGCCCGTTCAGCCGGAGGTTTATTGCCGTGTTGTAAATAGGCCTACACAAACCGAACGGTGATTTCTGTCAGAAAAATTGGGGAGCCGGAGGTAGATTTTAAATGTAAACTACATGTTGAAAAAATACCAAAATTTCACAAAACCACCTTCGAATGTCTTAGATTACTATTATAATATCTAGGATTGTCAGGGAATTTTAAAAGACTGGTAAAAGTAGACTTAAAGAATGCCCGTTCAGCCGGAGGTATTGCCGTGTTGTAAATAGGCCTACACGACCCGTATATTACAACCGAACGGTGATTTCTGTCAGAAAAATGAGGGAGCCGGAGGTAGATTTTGGTAAACTACATGTTGAAAAAATACCAAAATTTAATTAAACCACCTTCGAATGTCTTAGATTACTATTATAATATAGTGCATCAGTGTTAAAGAATTTTCAAAGAAGGATAAAAGTAAACTTAACGAATGCCCGTTCAGCCGGAGGTATTGCCGTGTTGCATGCAGTATAGGCCTACACGTATTACATGCATTAGCCGAACGGTGATTTCTGTATAAAAAGGGTGAGCCGGAGGTAGATTTTAAATGTAAACTACATGTTGAAAAAACACAAAAATTTCACGAAACCACCTTCGAATATCTTAGATTACTATTATAATATCTAGGATTGTCAGGGAATTTTCAAAAACTGGTAAAAGTAAACTTAAAGAATGCCCGGAGGTATATTGCCGTGTTGCAGTATAGGCCTACACGTGTTATGTATAGGCGCGCGAACGGTGATTTCTGTCAGAAAAAGGGGGAGCCGGAGGTAGATTTTAAAAGTAAACTACACGTTGTAAAATTACCAACATTTCACAAATCCACATTCGAATGTTTTAGATTACTATTATAATATCTATGATTGTCAGGGAATTTTCAAAGACTGGTAAAAGTAGACTTAAAGAATGCCCGTTCAGCCGGAGGTATATTGCCGTGTTGTAAATAGGCCTACACGAACCGAACGGTGATTTCTGTCAGAAAAATGGGGGAGCCGGAGGTAGATTTTAAATGTAAACTACATGTTGAAAAAGTACCAAAATTTCACAAAACCACCTTCGAATGTCTTAGATTACTATTATAATATCTAGGATTGTCAGGGAATTTTCAAAGACTGGTAAAAGTAGACTTAAAGAATGCCCGTTCAGCCGGAGGTATATTGCCGTGTTGTAAATAGGCCTACACGAACCGAACGGTGATTTCTGATAGAAAAATGGGGGAGCCGGAGGTAGATTTTAAATGTAAACTACATGTTGAAAAAGTACCAAAATTTCACAAATCCACCTTCGAATGTTTTAGATTACTATTATAATATCTATGATTGTCAGGGAATTTTCAAAGACTGGTAAAAGTAGACTTAAAGAATGCCCGTTCAGCCGGAGGTATATTGCCGTGTTGTAAATAGGCCTACACAAACCGATCGGTGATTTCTGTCAGAAAAATGGGGGAGCCGGAGGTAGATTTTAAATGTAAACTACATGTTGAAAAAACACAAAAATTTCACGAAACCACCTTCGAATATCTTAGATTACTATTATAATATCTAGGATTGTCAGGGAATTTTCAAAAACTGGTAAAAGTAAACTTAAAGAATGCCCGGAGGTATATTGCCGTGTTGCAGTATAGGCCTACACGTGTTATGTATAGGCGCGCGAACGGTGATTTCTGTCAGAAAAAGGGGGAGCCGGAGGTAGATTTTAAAAGTAAACTACACGTTGTAAAATTACCAACATTTCACAAATCCACATTCGAATGTTTTAGATTACTATTATAATATCTATGATTGTCAGGGAATTTTCAAAGACTGGTAAAAGTAGACTTAAAGAATGCCCGTTCAGCCGGAGGTATATTGCCGTGTTGTAAATAGGCCTACACGAACCGAACGGTGATTTCTGTCAGAAAAATGGGGGAGCCGGAGGTAGATTTTAAATGTAAACTACATGTTGAAAAAGTACCAAAATTTCACAAAACCACCTTCGAATGTCTTAGATTACTATTATAATATCTAGGATTGTCAGGGAATTTTCAAAGACTGGTAAAAGTAGACTTAAAGAATGCCCGTTCAGCCGGAGGTATATTGCCGTGTTGTAAATAGGCCTACACGAACCGAACGGTGATTTCTGTCAGAAAAATGGGGGAGCCGGAGGTAGATTTTAAATGTAAACTACATGTTGAAAAAGTACCAAAATTTCACAAATCCACCTTCGAATGTTTTAGATTACTATTATAATATCTATGATTGTCAGGGAATTTTCAAAGACTGGTAAAAGTAGACTTAAAGAATGCCCGTTCAGCCGGAGGTATATTGCCGTGTTGTAAATAGGCCTACACAAACCGAACGGTGATTTCTGTCAGAAAAATGGGGGAGCCGGAGGTAGATTTTAAATGTAAACTACATGTTGAAAAAACACAAAAAATTTCACAAAACCACCTTCGAATGTCTTAGAATACTTTTATAATATCTAGAATTGTCAGGGAATTTTCAAAAACTGGTAAAAGTAAACTTAAAGAATGCCCGGAGGTATATTGCCGTGTTGCAGTATAGGCCTACACGTGTTATGTATAGGCGCGCGAACGGTGATTTCTGTCAGAAAAAAAGGGGAGCCGGAGGTAGATTTTAAAAGTAAACTACACGTTGTAAAATTACCAAAATTTCACAAATCCACCTTCGAATGTTTTAGATTACTATTATAATATCTATGATTGTCAGGGAATTTTCAAAGACTGGTAAAAGTAGACTTAAAAAATGCCCGTTCAGCCGGAGGTATATTGACGTGTTGTAAATAGGCCTACACAAACCGAACGGTGATTTCTGTCAGAAAAATGGGGGAGCCGGAGGTAGATTTTAAATGTAAACTACATGTTGAAAAAGTACCACAATTTCACAAAACCACCTTCGAATGTCTTAGATTACTATTATAATATCTAGGATTGTCAGGGAATTTTCAAAGACTGGTAAAAGTAGACTTAAAGAATGCCCGTTCAGCCGGAGGTATATTGCCGTGTTGTAAATAGGCCTACACGAACCGAGCGGTGATTTCTGTCAGAAAAATGGGGGAGCCGGAGGTAGATTTTAAATGTAAACTTCATGTTGAAAAAGTACCAAAATTTCACAAATCCACCTTCGAATGTTTTAGATTACTATTATGATATCTATGATTGTCAGGGAATTTTCAAAGACTGGTAAAAGTAGACTTAAAGAATGCCCGTTCAGCCGGAGGTATATTGCCGTGTTGTAAATAGGCCTACACGACCCGTATTACAACCGAACGGTGATTTCTGTCAGAAAAATGAGGGAGCCGGAGGTAGATTTTAAATGTAAACTACATGTTGAAAATATACCAAAATTTAATAAAACCACCTTCGAATGTCTTAGATTACTATTATAATATAGTGCATTGTTAAAGAATTTTCAAAGACTGGTAAAAGTAAACTTAACGAATGCCCGTTCAGCCGGAGGTATTGCCGTGTTGCATGCAGTATAGGCCTACACGTATTACATGCATTAGCCGAACGGTGATTTCTGTATAAAAAGGGTGAGCCGGAGGTAGATTTTAAATGTAAACTACATGTTGAAAAAACACAAAAAATTTCACAAAACCACCTTCGAATGTCTTAGAATACTTTTATAATATCTAGGATTGTCAGGGAATTTTCATAGACTGGTAAAAGTAAACTTAAAGAATGCCCGGAGGTATATTGCCGTGTTGTAAATAGGCCTACACGACCCGTATTACAACCGAACGGTGATTTCTGTCAGAAAAATGAGGGAGCCGGAGGTAGATTTTAAATGTAAACTACATGTTGAAAAAATACCAAAATTTAATTAAACCACCTTCGAATGTCTTAGATTACCATTATAATATAGTGCATTGTTAAAGAATTTTCAAAGAAGGATAAAAGTAAACTTAACGAATGCCCGTTCAGCCGGAGGTATTGCCGTGTTGCATGCAGTATAGGCCTACACGTATTACATGCATTAGCCGAACGGTGATTTCTGTATAAAAAGGGTGAGCCGGAGGTAGATTTTAAATGTAAACTACATGTTGAAAAAACACAAAAAATTTCACAAAACCACCTTCGAATGTCTTAGAATACTTTTATAATATCTAGGATTGTCAGGGAATTTTCAAAGACTGGTAAAAGTAAACTTAAAGAATGCCCGGAGGTATATTGCCGTGTTGCAGTATAGGCCTACACGTGTTATGTTTAGGCAACGGTGATTTCTGTCAGAAAAAGGGGGAACCGGAGGTAGATTTTAAAAGTAAACTACACGTTGTAAAATTACCAAAATTTCACAAATCCACCTTCGAATGTTTTAGATTACTATTATAATATCTATGATTGTCAGGGAATTTTCAAAGACTGGTAAAAGTAGACTTAAAAAATGCCCGTTCAGCCGGAGGTATATTGACGTGTTGTAAATAGGCCTACACAAACCGAACGGTGATTTCTGTCAGAAAAATGGGGGAGCCGGAGGTAGATTTTAAATGTAAACTACATGTTGAAAAAGTACCACAATTTCACAAAACCACCTTCGAATGTCTTAGATTACTATTATAATATCTAGGATTGTCAGGGAATTTTCAAAGACTGGTAAAAGTAGACTTAAAGAATGCCCGTTCAGCCGGAGGTATATTGCCGTGTTGTAAATAGGCCTACACGAACCGAGCGGTGATTTCTGTCAGAAAAATGGGGGAGCCGGAGGTAGATTTTAAATGTAAACTTCATGTTGAAAAAGTACCAAAATTTCACAAATCCACCTTCGAATGTTTTAGATTACTATTATGATATCTATGATTGTCAGGGAATTTTCAAAGACTGGTAAAAGTAGACTTAAAGAATGCCCGTTCAGCCGGAGGTATATTGCCGTGTTGTAAATAGGCCTACACGACCCGTATTACAACCGAACGGTGATTTCTGTCAGAAAAATGAGGGAGCCGGAGGTAGATTTTAAATGTAAACTACATGTTGAAAATATACCAAAATTTAATAAAACCACCTTCGAATGTCTTAGATTACTATTATAATATAGTGCATTGTTAAAGAATTTTCAAAGACTGGTAAAAGTAAACTTAACGAATGCCCGTTCAGCCGGAGGTATTGCCGTGTTGCATGCAGTATAGGCCTACACGTATTACATGCATTAGCCGAACGGTGATTTCTGTATAAAAAGGGTGAGCCGGAGGTAGATTTTAAATGTAAACTACATGTTGAAAAAACACAAAAAATTTCACAAAACCACCTTCGAATGTCTTAGAATACTTTTATAATATCTAGGATTGTCAGGGAATTTTCATAGACTGGTAAAAGTAAACTTAAAGAATGCCCGGAGGTATATTGCCGTGTTGTAAATAGGCCTACACGACCCGTATTACAACCGAACGGTGATTTCTGTCAGAAAAATGAGGGAGCCGGAGGTAGATTTTAAATGTAAACTACATGTTGAAAAAATACCAAAATTTAATTAAACCACCTTCGAATGTCTTAGATTACCATTATAATATAGTGCATTGTTAAAGAATTTTCAAAGAAGGATAAAAGTAAACTTAACGAATGCCCGTTCAGCCGGAGGTATTGCCGTGTTGCATGCAGTATAGGCCTACACGTATTACATGCATTAGCCGAACGGTGATTTCTGTATAAAAAGGGTGAGCCGGAGGTAGATTTTAAATGTAAACTACATGTTGAAAAAACACAAAAAATTTCACAAAACCACCTTCGAATGTCTTAGAATACTTTTATAATATCTAGGATTGTCAGGGAATTTTCAAAGACTGGTAAAAGTAAACTTAAAGAATGCCCGGAGGTATATTGCCGTGTTGCAGTATAGGCCTACACGTGTTATGTTTAGGCAACGGTGATTTCTGTCAGAAAAAGGGGGAACCGGAGGTAGATTTTAAAAGTAAACTACACGTTGTAAAATTACCAAAATTTCACAAATCCACCTTCGAATGTTTTAGATTAATATTATAATATATATGATTGTCAGGGAATTTTCAAAGACTGGTAAAAGTAAACTTAAAGAATGCCCGTTCAGCCGGAGGTATTGCCGTGTTGTAAATAGGCCTACACAAACCGAACGGTGATTTCTGTCAGAAAAATGAGGGAGCCGGAGGTAGATTTTGGTAAACTACATGTTGAAAAAATACCAAAATTTAATTAAACCACCTTCGAATGTCTTAGATTACTATTATAATATAGTGCATCAGTGTTAAAGAATTTTCAAAGAAGGATAAAAGTAAACTTAACGAATGCCCGTTCAGCCGGAGGTATTGCCGTGTTGCATGCAGTATAGGCCTACACGTATTACATGCATTAGCCGAACGGTGATTTCTGTATAAAAAGGGTGAGCCGGAGGTAGATTTTAAATGTAAACTACATGTTGAAAAAACACAAAGATTTCACAAAACCACCTTCGAATGTCTTAGATTACTATTATAATATCTAGGATTGACATAGAATTTTCAAAGACGGGCAAAAGTAAACTTAAAAAATTGCCCGTTCAGCCGGAGGTAATAATTGTCGAGTTGCAGTAGGCCGCTATAGCCGAACGATGATTTTTGTAGAAATAGGGGGTGCCGGAGGTAGATTTTAAATCTAAACTGCACCTTAAGAAATGACCAAAACATCACAAAACCACCTAGGCAAAAATATCTACAAGAACATCTGTAAATGGTCGCATTACGCCTCGTTATGATGTGAAACACGTCCCGGTATCGTTTCCTTGGCACTATAGCTGCCAAGTTCTGGGCGTAGCTGCTATTGTAGAAATGATCATGGTGTGACTAGAATGTAATTATTGTGTAATATAGGTTTTCCCGCACTTTTTCAAACTTGTTTCATTCAATTTCCTAAGCACTTCACTTCAATTTCTCGCAAGAAGACTGGAATTTGCAAATGCTACACTGAATCTAGTCATTGGTCATTTGAATTGATCAATGGTCAATCGGTTTCGTCAGTTTTCATTCGTTTTCGTCAGATGCCACTGTAATTCGTCTCACTCTTGATCATCATCTACATAATAAATTTCTGGGACGCACATTTAAAAAAAATCTTTCCTCGAGGTTCAATTTTCCGGCAAAACGCACATCATATTTAAACAAAAAAGGAAGGACGGCATAAAATCATGTGATGAATTGAAATGAAAGTTATACGAATTGATTGAAAAAAGAGGAAATTGATTCGTCTATCGTTCGTTTGGCGACTGCGGTCGACGAAATTGAATTGTTTTTGATCAAAATGTATGGCAAATACATCAAATTGGTTGATCAAAGTGTCAAAATGGACGGCCAAAGACGAAATTTAACATGGGATATGCAAGGTAATGAATCTTAAAGACGAAATTGATGTTAACTGCCTTGGAAATTGAATGAAATTCTTTTAACATGTGCGGGAAAACTATACTATGTATATTTGCCGATGATGAAGCTTTTGCAACAATTGGTCAATCCTATGAACAAACAGCGACACTTAACTCGGGCTGAAATTCCTTCCACCTTCATTTTGAAGCAAACCGAAACAGATGCAACATTTTCCTGATTATATAACTGTACAGTTTTTTACACGGCACTTCATTTTTCTTAGTTTTTGTTTTGAATCATTGTGGTTTTCAAATCTTCAAGGTCATATTTTTTCAGACACTGATTGATTTTATTTAATTTCATATTATCTGCTTTATTCTTACCTGTGCTCTCCAGCGGCGTATCAATTGGGAAAACGGCTCCTAAATCCAAGTGCTGATGCCAATGGGAAAAAACCCAAACAGGCAATTTGGAATTGGAATCTTTCTTTGTTTTTACCAATCTTTTAATTTGTATATTATCTTGTTCCCTTCGTTCTGGTTTCTGCTTAAGTAATTGGCTTTTTCGCATAGTTGTGGAGAAGCTATATTGTTGAATGTTTCAGTATTATGTTCCTTTGAATGCATGACGTTTGATGTTAACTACTGTTTGTATTTTTGTTCCGTTTTGGAAAGCTCACTGTCAGTACCATTCTTTTAATCTGTGTATCTATTTATTTATTTCCATTTTTACTTTCATTTTAAACAGTATTAAATTTTGTGGTTTGTTTTGGTTCCGATTTTCCTTTGAAAAGTAAATGAAAGTCGGGCATTAAACATCATTGGCAGATTTTCTTCAGCTCAATGTCAGAGAACAATTGAACAGCGTGCTACAATAATGTATATACATGTATTACCTGCTACATATCAAGTGGGTTCGCTTTCATTACACTTCTTTGGCTACGAAATTTGTAGCCAAATGAGCCAAGTTTTTTTTAGTAGGTAATAGCATACTCCGGTTTATCTCAAGGAAATGCAGATTCATGAGCACAATTAAGTATCAAGAAAAATACAGTGACAGTCATCTGTGACTGTGCCCACTTTTTGAGAAAACATTGAATAACGGCCAATGAGGTATTTCCTAAGTCTTTTCTCTTTTATTTTCGATCTTTAAAACATCAAAAATAATGTGAGTCACTTGTTTTACTCTCTTCTGGATTACATTACATTATTTATAACGTAATTTATTAATTTATTTATAACATATTTTAAACGGTATGTTTCTATTATCACTATCTTTATACCCTGTAAGTTATATCTGTGGCAATGTCTGTTCCGGTATGCTACCTATATTGTATGATAGTATACCTTCAAAAACGTCTTCAACCTTGTTTGAATTGGAAAGGCCTTTTAATTCTTAATACATTATACGATATGACTTGCCCTAAAGAGTGCAATTAATGTTTTGGTGTTATTGTTCAACTATTAGTTAAAGGTAGTATCATACTTTGGTTTTTGTCAAAGAAATGCAGATTCATGGCCGAAAATATCAAGACAGATACAGTTAAAGTCATCTCTGAAAATTTCGGTCCCAGTAACGGTGCCCACCTTTTGATAAAACAGTGGAAATCGGCCACAGTCTTTTTTAAGTCTTTTCTCTTTTATATTTGATCTTTTAAAAGATCAAAAAGGTTTTCGGTCGTTGTTTTACACCTTTCTGAATAAATAAAAACTTTAACGGTAGGTTTCTGCCACCACCATCTTCATACCCTGAAAGTTATACGTAAATCTGTAAACATTTCTGGTTTGGTTTCTTACCAAAGTATGATACTACCTTTAACTCCCAGAAAAACAACCTCATGTAGTTGGATTGAATTTATATGCAAGTGATTTGTGATAAAGAATAACAGAAAAAGAAGAAAGAAACCATGGAATACAAAACTTCACAACAACAAAATTTTGCCTTGTAGGCCTATGCTAATTTGTCTTGTATCTGTTTCGTAACATTAAAGAAGTAACAAAACTTCACGGGTGTCTAATGCAATGTAAGTGGCCATTTGAGAATTGGTATATACAGCGAACATTTGGACCTAAAGGCAGAAATAAATAACCGGAACATGAAAGTAAACATTATTCGTGACTTTTTTCTTTAGGCCCGTGATAAATTTACATGCATAAGGCTCTCAAAAGTTGTCAAAATAAAAAAGAAATGGTTTCTAAAGAGCTCCGTACCAGCATATCGTGTATAATAGGCCTACTGCAACGCGGCAATTATACACCGATCCGACGGCGCGATCAAGGAGGTAAAAGCACCCGGTCATTATTGGTGTGTCCCCGTCCGTAATTTTAATTTTTTGTCCGGCAACAAAATAAGTTACGTCCGCCACACTCTATAATAATAATTGCAGGGTGTACGTCCCATGATTAGTAATAGGGGACGTTGCCGGACAAAATACGGACGGGGACAAACCAGTATTAATGGCGGGTGTGTTTACCTCCGTCGCGCCGTCGGATCGGTGTATCCTTCGGCTGAAGGGGCAATTTTTTAAGTTTACTTTTACCCGTCTTTGAAAATTCCATGACAATCCTAGATATTATAATAGTAATCTTAGACACTTGAAGGTGGTTTTCTGATATTTTGGTAATTTTTCAACTTGTGGTTTACATTTTAAAATCTACCTGCGTCTCCTCGGCTAATACAAGTAACACGTGTAGGCCTACTGCAATACGACAATATACCAATATAATATTATTATATTGTTTTTTTTATCTAAGACATTCAAAGGTGGTTTTGTGATATTTTGGTAATTTTTCAATGTGTTTATTTTAGATTTAAAATCTACCTCCGGCTTCTCCTTTTTCGACAGAAATCATTGTTCGGCTAATGACGTAGGCGGGACTACTGCAGCAATATGCCTACGGCATTAATACCTCAGGCTGGACGGGCAATCTTTAAGTTTACTTTCACCCATCTTTGAAAATTCCCTGACAATCCTAGATATTATAATAATGTAAGACATTCAAAGGTGCTTTTTATGTTCTGGTAATTTCTCAATGTGTAGTTTAGATTTAAAATCTACATCCGGATCCCCATTTTTCTACAAAAATCACCGTTCGGCTATAGCGGCCTATATTGCAACACGACAATACCTACCTCCGGTGGAACGGGCAATCTTATTAAACAATTTACTTTCACCCGACTTTGAAAATTCCATGAAAGTCCTAGAAATTATAATAGTAATCTAAGACATTCGAGGGTGGTTTTGTAATATTTTGGTAGTTTCTCAACGTGTAATTTAGATTTAAAATCTACCTCCCGCTCCCCCTTTTTCGACAGAAATCAACGTTCAGCTAATACATGACATTGTAACATAATAAGGCCTAGCCTACGTACGGGTGCACACCACACTAAATAGCTCAAAAATCAATGCGCCGAGCTGATTATCATAATGTGTGTACCCTCAAATGTTTTTTAAATATGCAATTTGGGGGGTCGTGCAATTAATATATTGTGTAGTTTTGACTGGTTTGTTTTGAATTATTGCACCAATCACTGAGAGACTCCTGGATGGGATTTTTTGAACTGTGAAGTTGACGTATTTTACACTAAGGCCATAAAAAAATTGTTGTATTGGAGTAACGGAGGTTTGGAAAATAGGGTAGGGCGGGCGGATTTTTTATTTTTATTTTTTTTTTTCCCCTGTATTAGATGCTTTTTTTCCTGTATATCACAGTATTTGACGAGTCAAATAAAGACAAGAAATGACTTTTAAGCTTTTAATCTGCATACCAATTTGCAATTTTTTTTTTATTTTATTATTTCCCCCCCCAATTTTTATTTAATTATTTTTTATTTATTTTTTTTGGTTTAAAATGTCTACGGGCGAGGCATATTTTTGGGTCGGGCGGGTTACGCCAATACAACAATTTTTTTTTTATGGCCTAAAGTTAATGGGAGTTTATTTAGTGTGGTGCACCCCTACTGCAAAACGGCAATTTCCTCCGGCTGAACGGGCAATCTTTACGTTAACTTTTACCAGATTTTTAAAATTCCATGACAATCCTAAATAATCTATGACATTCGAAGGTGGTTTTGTGATTTTTGGTAATTTTTCATCGTCTGGCTTAGATTTAAAATCTACCTCCGGCTTCCCAATTCTTTGTTGCATTCAGTACCGAACACTGCATTATTAATATTACCTCCGGCTCTACAATGAACTAACACGGCCTCCGTAATAATGCACCAATAACACAAACACGATCGAATATATCAACGTGTAGTTCGTGATGGCTGCGCTTAATTTTAACGCGTTGGACTCTCGGAGCCGATTTTTCCGAACATTTTAAAGAAATCAAACTTTGAAAGTCTAAGAGGAGACCCCGATCCCATTTTGTGAGAATTGGGATATTTTTTGTCATCCACGGAGCGTCCGTGAGTATATTTTCATTGAATATTGCAAGTATTACATGCTACCTCCGGCTACCTCCGGCTACCTCCGGCACCTCCGACTTTTACCAACACCCCAGACTACACTCAGTAACACTACGTGTCGCGTTGACTTACTTTGTGCCATTTGCAGAACAGGCAAACGTAACGCTGCACTCCAACACTTCACCAGCCAGGTAGGTTAGACCTCTCATCAAGCGGGCACTGACCTCTATCATGTCGAATGATGTTCTAGTAATAGTCTAAATCAACGAGAATCCACAGTTTTGGTAGGAACGTCTGTCAAAATTGAGAAAAATCGAGTCATTTCATTCCGTACATAACATGACAGGTCAACAACCAACGTCAACCAGCATCATAATTTGAGATAAATAGCGCCCTCTCTTGTTTTCAGTAGGTTCTCCTTTTCAGAAAATTAAAAAAGGCCGCCGCCCAGGCCTACTCATCATTATTAATTTATTATCATCATCAAATTAAGTTCCTATTGTTTTATAGCTGTGCCCAAAATTGTCCTACACTGACCAGTGTTTTTGCTATAAGTTTATTTAGCCAATCGGTAAGGTATACCACTTCCCAAATTATTAATAATACCTAGCACTGCATTAAAGGTAGTATCATACTTTGGTGAGAGACCAAAACAGAAATGTTCACAGATTTACATATAACTTTCAGGCTATGAAGATGGTGCTGGTAGAAACATACCGTTAAAATATTTCCGCCTGAAATTGTGTATTTATCCAGAAATTAGTAAAACAACGACCGAAAATGTTGTTGATCTTTTAAAAGATAAAAAAATAAAAGAGAAAAGACTTAAGAAATACTGTGGCCGTTTTTCACTGTTTTCTCAAAAAGTGGGTACCCGGGGCTGAAATTTTCACAGATGAGTGCTACTGTATCTTCCTTGATATTTTTGCCCACGGATCTGTATTTCTTTGATAAAAACCAAAGTAGAATACTACCTTTAATATTTAGCAGATTGAGTGGAACAGCATAAACTTCCACGGCTACCTATACCCGCCCCTTGCACTACTTTCCAAACATGTATAATTGATAAGACTTGAAGCTATGCATGGTGAAAGTACTAAAAGAAGGTAGGTTTGCGGTGGCACCAATTAGTATGGTTCTGAGAAGAATTAAACCACTTAAAGGTTATATCAAACTTTGGTCATTGTCAAAGAAATGCAGATTCATGGGCAAAAATATCAAGGACGATACAGTAACAGTCACCTGTGAAATTTTCAGTCCCATACGGTGCCCAATTTTTGAGAAACAGTGAAAACGGCCGCATTATATTGAAAGTCTTTTCACCGTTATTTTTGATCTTACAAGATAAAAAATAATTGTTTTCGGTTATTGGTTTTACTCTTTTCTTAACGTCGTATGCACCATCACCATCTTTATACCCTGTAAGTTTTTGGTAAATCTGTGAAGATTTCTGTTCAAGTCGACATGCCGAAGATCCGTGCAAATTAATTATAATTTATGAAGTAAAGAAAACTTCTTGCTGTACGTGGCGCGCGCGACGCGCGGGGGCAGTCGCAATGAGTCACGCGGCAAAATGAAACCCCAACTAGTTTCATTTTGGATAACAACGGACAATGTACGCCCCCATAATATTATAAATTCGTTCGTGCGGAAAAGAAAGTTTAGAAGGACCATACCATACGGAAGTATGTCATACAGGCTGAAGCAGACTGAACTCGATCGGAAACTGTAAAGTCGTTGAAAGGTGAAAGTGTCGTCAAGTTAGTGTACATGCAAGGGAACAAAAATCAATTGCTTTTAAATGTGGTGTAATTTGGTCTATTCGTTTTGTGAAATGAAGACAATAAGTATGGTTGTAACCATCATGCCATAAACTAAGTTTGGTGGGGTTCCATTTATATAATTGTTTATATAGTAGAAAGATAGTAATGTTGTGGATTTTTGATAGAATCACAAGGGAAACGTACTGGATTAATTCGTCTTTATGTTCGCTTTGCTTTTCAATGACTCAAATTAATCCTGTTATATAGTTCCCAGGCATTATATCTCTTGTTTGTGGTTATTTGATGGTTATATTGATTAAAATATAAAAAATATAAATGATAAACTAATATATAATATAAAAAAAGTTTTCCCCACAAGTGTACCGTTCTCATGCGTATCGATGAAAATGATCCCTGGGATATGGCGGTATGTGTGCGTGGTTTCATGGCTTCTGACTGCCAAACGAACAAAGATAATGGACTATTGGGGACAACACCAATATTATAGGGTTGGATAGCTCAATTGATTGAGCGCCGGTATAGGGTATTACCGGGTGTCGCTGGTTCGAATCCCGCTCCAGTAGCCTATGTTTTCTTTATTCACTTTTCAATGACTTATAGAATCAGTGTGAAATAATAAGTCAAGAGTAGATGTTTTTATAGGTGATAAGTAGGCCTACGGTAAGACTAAAGAACCAAATTATAACTGTACATAATTCCAGATACAAACGACTTTACAATAGGGCTTAGGCCCGTAATTTGTCAATTTGTCAATCATGATTGCGTTGCCATGAATAATGAACAGACTCGAACTCCACCTTCCCAACTTCCCAGCATGTTATTTCTGCGTGTTGTTAAAATAATAAATAGTTTAAAGGGCACTGATCTGGGTTCCGGGGAACGATGTCAGTGGTGGTTTGCATTGACGTATTATGCATTTCCTGGTGCCGTGACAAACACAGAACGATTGTTGTGTGTGACAAAGTTGAAGAAGACCGTAGAAACCATGGCTAGTCGATGCCATTTAACTTCCTGCACAACTTGCCAAAAAGCAGACGAAGACTTGATATAATGTGACAATAATGCCTATAGCAATAAAAGACGGAATCTGAGTTATTTATAACTGCTCACCGACCAAAATCATGACCTAAATGCTTGGAGTTAGGAGGGCATGACGTTTCGAGCCTGGATCTTCCTCAAAGGCAGGCTAATTCAGGGTATTTTGCACACTTGAATGCATATTTACTTGTATGTGATAAGACGGCCTGCAGTGAGACTTATTTGGAACTAATATTACTGTATATTGACATACTCCTGAAGGGAGCCTTTGAGAAAGACCCTGCTATAGGATCGAAACGTCGGGTGGCCCTCCTATCCAAACGAGTGATGATTCATTAAATTCCATGTCCATTGTGTTTGCGAACACAGACTAGACCCGGGGAGTTACTAGCGGTGTCATGGCCAGTTCAGTTCAGTTCACTTTCAGTTCAGTCAATTTTGTGGTAATTTAACAATTACGGAGGCCGGGTATCTTAGATGTGACGTCACGTGGAGCTGGGTTTTCAATAATTATTATGATAATAATCGAGGATGGGTATACTTAGGGAGACATTAGAGTCGTGCAGAAAACTTTACTTACCTATTTCTAAACATCCTCCAAACGACAATAAACCTGAAATTGACATAATTATGTTCTTATTCAGAGCATTCTTTGTCTCTGTCCCGATGATAGACAATGTGTCTTTAAAAGGTATAGCCTAGCTGATACCTAGCCGGGAGACCTCGCAAATATCTCACTAAGTTCCCAATGTCTCCCAAATTTGAACTTTTAGAAACTTTTAGATGCTAATCTGTCTCCAATAGACCCTTTACCGTTTTGTAAAAATACTCTCTTAATTAACAACAACTAATGCATTGTTTTCGCGCAGTGTTTCATGAACCCCGAATCCCAGACAAATTTAATGCACATCCGATCAATTTCAAATGTCTCACCACCACAATAACAGACTTGGTCCAAAAAATACTTGAAATATACTGTAGTGCATAATATTATGCGCTATCATATTTACACGGCATAATTATGGTGCCTAAAATATCACATGTCAGCAATTGTTTGTTTCATTTGTTGACCGCAAATGGGTGGCCTGTATATGCCTACGTGTAATTGTGTGGGCTTCATCATAGCTGTGTCAATAAAATCTTACATCACCTTGGGTTACCTACAATTGCCCTTTGAACAGAGGATGTTTACGTACGGTCTCCAGGCCAGCAGTTATGATAATGTATTCTTTAATGCCTTGTATATACGGAAATGTACAGATATAACTGTGGCTGAGATTCCTTTATGTGTACGTGCAGTGTGTGATACCAATCAGAGCAATTGTAATGGTCCTGATCGCAGTTTTATTTTGGGGATGCACTTTTCAACCGCAGACAGGATATGTGCTGGATAGTTTCGAGGCTAAAAACAGGAAGTAAATCGCTGGGGAATAGAACCTATATATATTTGGTACAAGGCTATAGGATTGAATTAATTGATGGACATTTGATAGTATTGCTGCGACGCTACAAGGGCAGCACGGAACTCTCTCAGATACACTGTATTAGTTGTATAAGTATCAAGTTTACAATGGATCGTCTCTTACGGATTATTGTGTTGTGTGTGGTGTTGAACACAGGTAAGGATATTAATTTCATATCCCTGTTATGTTTAAGCCTTTGTGTCAATTCACACATCCATGTCAAAACAATGCATTAACGATGCATTTGTTTTCAGGATCGATTGATAAGCATAACTTTTATACATGTACTTCAAAACACTTGGCGTAAGGGCCTGACGTTTCGATCCTATAAGCATGATGATCTTTCTCAACTGCTTTCCTTTTGCGAAACATCCTGCTACGGAGCTCTACGAGTGCCACTCCCCTTATCCAGATAACCACATAATTTATCTCGCCCTTGGAGTGGTAAAAGTCGTATTGTCTCAATAATTCTGAGCAAGATTATACTTTAGTAGTGAAAACGAAAAGACGACTTTTCCTGACAATTTCTCTGGCCAAGTCAACGGAGTGCATAAAAAAAATCGTCTTATCATGATAACGTTTAAGTCACTTCTTTAAAGGTAGTGTCATACTTTGGTAAGACACCAAAAAAGAAATGTTCACAGATTTGCGTATTACTTTCAGGGTATGAAGATGGTGGTGGTAGAAACATACCGTTAAAATGTTTCCGCCTGAAATGGTGTATTTATCCAGACATTTGTCAAAAAACAACGACCGAAAATCTTTTTGATCTTTCAAAAGATCAAAAATAAAAGAGAAAAGACTTAAGAAATACTGTAGCCGTTTTTCAACTGTTTTCTCAAAAAGTGGGCACCGTATGGGACTGAAATTTTCACCGATGACTATTACTGTATCGTCCTTGATATTTTTGCCCATAAATTTGATTTCTTTGACAAAAACCAAAGTATGATATAACCTTTAAAATAAGGTATTAACTAGGCCTATCTGAACAAGTCGACTTCCTTCTTTCAGCCTAAGTCGTCTTGGCGAGATAAATTATCGGGAAAATTTCGACTTCTTAGTTTTCACTATAAGTCATCATTCACGGATATCTCGATAAGCCGACTTTTAGGGCTTAATAAGTCAACTTAGCGATAAAAATTATTATGTGGTTATCTGGATAAGTGGAATGGCACTCATGGAGCTCCGTACCGTACCGTAGAAAACAGCATCATGAAAGTATTTAAATATCTGTACTAATGGCGCGATATACTCATCATCGCGAATCGTTTCTACAGTCGAAAATGCGAACTTGACCCGCACACAACAACGGTGTTTACGGCGTACGTGTTGACTCAGTGAAAGCAAAACAAAACCATTTGGAAAAAGGAAATAACAACTTAATAAAAACGTACGGGAAACGTCTTCAGGAAAACCACAAACAAATGTGTCAGTGTTATTGAGCAAAAGTCAACTGGGAATGTATGGTCCATTACGTTAATTGCATGGTAACATCACATTTGTGCCCATAAACCCGGAGATTTTAATTCACATTAGTATACGAATGTCCAGAACCGAAACGGGTCCGCGGGTTCCGGTGTGAAAGTGGGTAGAATCAACGAAAATGCAGAACTTGAATGGTTTCTGTAGTTGCATAGATTGAGTGTAATAGAATTACACATGCGTGCACAATGTGAATGCACTATACAGGGTGTCCCCAAAAAACGCAACACTTGTGTCGAGAACTATTATATGAAAATTAAACTGTTTAGCACTTAAAGATTCAGATATGTGATACAGCTATGTCTTGGCTATCACCATGTAGAATTTAAGCAAAATTGGACTAAAATTGAGTTAAAAAAGTAAGACTGAATTATCCAACCTCAAAACCAGATTTTCATCTTTCTTTCGTACAATTATTTTGATTGTGTGTATTGACCACTATGCGTGCTATCCTTACAAATTTGTTTTTAAGGAGTACTCATTCAATTGGTCATATTTTCGCCAATTTCAGCCCCAATATGCCTAAATTCTACATGGTGATAGCCAAGACATGGTTGTATCACATATCTGAATCTTGAAGTGATTAACAGTTTAATTTTAACATAATGGGTCCCGATATAGTGTTGCGTTTTTTTCTGGGACACCCTGTGTTATAGCCTAAAATCATCTTAACTTTTGTTCCTTTTGGAAGCAGTGTTGGCCACCGATCATTTCTGTGACTTTGAAAATGAAAAATCGCTTTGCGGCTACGTTCAGGACACAGAGGATAATTTCAACTGGAATATAAGGCAAGGGGGCACGCCCACTCCTGAGACGGGGCCGTCTTTTGACCACACCCTCGGGGTCAATTCAACAGGTAAGGCGCCTATGACTCTGTATAATTATGATAACCATTACGTGCGTTGTTTATAATTGCAACCAGAGATCGATTTCACCAAACTCATAGTAACTTATAATCTATCGTATAGAACTTATGATGCATTGCGGCCCTTCATAACTCGGGTTACGATCGATTGTAGGGCTTTGTAAAATTGACCCCTGCTGCTGAATAAGACAAAAGCACGATAAACTCCATTTTACTACCCCGAGATGTATAGAATTAAGGCAAATCCGAAAATGCCTCAGTAATATACATTTAAGTGGAGCAGTGATCGTACCACAATGTCTTCCCCAAGGACACAAACAGTCCCTATGCTGGACTCGAACCCACGACATAATAAGTGGAATTGCAAATCTCAAATTCGTTGAAGTCTCTTCCTAGTTTGATTGCCTATCCTCCTCCCATAATAGGTCACTACATGTACATCGAAGCCTCCGGTCAAGGTACCTGGGACCTGGCCCGTTTTATCAGCCCGACCTTCGACCCTACCCCGGCCTTCTGTCTCCGGTTCTTCTACCACATGTACGGGCGAGACATGGGCCGCCTGAGCGTGCGTTCATGGGTCGGTGCCGGGCAGCAGGTCGACACCACCGCCGAGGAGCTGTGGACGCTCAAGGGGGATCAAGGAGATCAATGGGTAGAGGCCGTCATAGATGGCAGCTCGTCTTCAGAGTTCCAGGTATATACGCACTGCCGTTATGTTTTCTTGCCTGTGATGCCCAAACTTTTTAAACTGCTATTGATGCTACATCTTCTTCATGCTTATGTATCCGCGTCCACCTCTATCTGCTTGGACAGTGTAACCGTTGGTGAACTTAAGTACGAACAGTACTTAGTCCGGCAACAATGTGACTAAATATTTCGCTATTGAGACCTCACTATTATAGGTCATTTACCGTCCGGTATTATATTACTCACAGGGGCCATTGATACACATACACATTGCAAGAGGGATTGCGAATACAAGCAAACAAACAAACTGGAAACATTAATCTCTTTTTTTTTTTTCATTTTTAGGTAGTCTTTGAAGCAAAGAGGGGCGAAGGATTCAAATCTGACATCGCAATTGATGACATCACACTGAAAAGTGAGACGACTTGCGGCGGGACAGGTGAGATTCTAGATCCACTTCACATTCATGTCCACTGACGTCCACAGACGTGTACATACGTCAAAAGGCGTCCACGGACGTTCACGAACGTCCACAAACGTCAAAAGACGTCCACATACGTCCATACGTCCACAGACGTCCACGGATGTCCACAGACGTCCACAAACGTCAAAAGACGTGTACAGGCGTCCACAAACGTCAAAAGCCATCCACAGACGTTCGCGGGTCTCTCTGACTTCATACGTCGGAGAGAAACATCTTTTGCGTAGTGAGATTTATTCATTTCATAGTTCAAATTGACAAACAATCTTGAATTCTGTGCCACGGAAAGACCCGTTATACTCCAAAATTAATACACCACTCTTTGTCCTTTTTTTCCGATTCCGATAGTTGTTACCCTTTCGCCAACCTCCAAGCCGGTCACATCTCGCCAAGATCCCTCACCAACCAGCCCGGAGCCAACAACAGACCGGTCCTCGGTCGTTACCAAGCCACCGGCGATCTCTGTCTCCCAGCAACCGCAGAGTGAGGTGACGTCCACTTTCCTCCTGGAGCCCATCGACAACAAACTGGTCATGGTGGTGTTGACGGTGGGCCTGTCGTTCTGGGGTGTGGTCTGCACCGCCCTCGCCATCGTCATATACAAGAGCAGCAGGTCCGCTTTGCACAGGAAGGATAACCTGACATACGACGCCATTGATGCACCGATCGGTCACGATGGGACCGCTACGACATCGGAAGAAAAACAATGCAGAGACGAACAGTATGTGTAAAACATTCCCTCCGATGAATATCGACTAAACCAGGCTTATACAAGGTGAACTTAAGCCTATACCTCCAGACTAACGCCAATGATTTGGTGTGATTAAGTGCAATTTTATAAATATATTTTGTAAAAAGGACTCAGTAAAAAGGTTTCGTTATACAATTGTTAATACTTGTTTTGTAAATGGTGATTATGAATACCAGTGCATTGTGACACATTTTTGTGACCTTAGTGGGTCAGTTTCACGAAGCCCTACGATCGATCGTAACTCGAGTTACGAGCTGCACTGCATCATGTCCTACGATTGATAGCGAGTTACGATGAGTTTGGTGAAATCAACCCCTGGGGTCTTCAAGTAAAGACGATTGCGTGTCGTGTACTGTAAACGCATCAACATAAAAGGTACCACAAAAGCTATCCAGCCAAAGCCCTTAAAACAATTACATCTGCCGGACCCAAACAGCTCTGTCTTTTGTCCAAATATATTGATTCTATGGCGAGGAAACTACCCCTACCATATTTAGGGGGCATAGGTGGCAAGTGTGTTATAGGCACTCGCCTCTCACCAATGTGGCCCGGGTTCGAATCCGGCCTGGGTCATAATCAATTATGTGAGTAGAGTTGTGCGTTGGTTCTCTCCTATGCTACGAGGGTTTTTCTCCAGGTGATCCGGTTTTCCTCCCTCCACAAAAATCAAACACTTTCGATCTCAGGCTGTACTCCGTGATATATGGGTTGATGTGGCTGGCAGCCAAGGGCGCCCATGCGCGAAAGCCTGCTACTCGATCACGTTGTAGTCGCATCCTTCGCATTGCGCGGTATTTTTGAACGCTTGAGGGCGCTTCGAATAACTTCCGGGGGTCATTTGACAATGCCTTGTTCTTGTGTACTGCTGTGCTGTGTCAGAATACAACTCGTACATGTCGTAGTAAAAATATACACTTCTATCGTATCCAAAAAGACAAAATTGTCCGGAAATGACCTCTGCTCAATTGACCGTACCCCCGGAAGTAAATAGAGTTGTACACCCAAAGAGTTAAATAAAAAACCAGAGTGCGCGCTTCGTATTCAATGTGCGTGCTCTTGGCACTCTGGCATGGACGCGCGCCGCCATTTTAGTTGGGGTGACTGAGCATCCGTAGTAGAGTCCAAAAACGGTACCCGGATGTTACTCGAGGAACTGCGCGCACTGTGCGCGACGCGACGTGTATTTTATGCACAGTGCTGCGCGCACGAACCGGGGTAAGAATATGTACGCACAATTAGAAACGGGACGCGCGCGCTGTCCCTTGTTTCCCCAATGCAATGGCGCTGGCCATGGTTCGAGCAACACGCGCAGAGTGCACACTCTAGTTTTTTATTTAACTCTATGTGTACACCTAACAGCGCCCCCATGCGTTCAAAAATGCCTCGCATTCAGCACCCCAGCTGCCAGTAAGGATGATAAGCTTCCCAAATGATATAATGCATGACTTATACAATGGTTTTGGTATCATTATTGCCAAGTTTATCAAATACAAAACTCTTGGGCTTTGGGGTTTGCAGGAGTTTGTTCCGAATTAAGAGACTTCTGTGACTATTTTAGTCTTGCATATAAGTGGACGGAATTAACAACTAAAGACCGACTTTCATATGAAATGTACCAAATATTTTGGTAGAAACTATTAGACCACTGTATAAAATGTAAATTTCATCTTCATGTTATGTACTATTTTGAATAGTTTAGACGCATAACAAAGAAAAACCCCAACATAATGTACAGTTTGATTCGTATAAGTTTGAACTAAGATAATCATTCAGAGTGCCTATTGGTTTTTTCATTAGTGCATAGGAGTTATAATAAATATTCCGTAAACGGAAAGGGAATTGCACAAGTCTACTGGTGGTTATATACGAGCATGGGCGTCTAGACCTATGATTAACATTTCGTGAATATAGTGTTATTAATCTGCAAAATGATGTATTAATATTGCAATGTACTGGGTCCATCGCAGAAACAAGCAACATTGTCATTTTGGTTTGGAAAAAGATACGCACACCACAGGAGATGGCGCTCGGTGTGAACATTTTGTGTAAAGTCTCCAGAATCTTTCATGTTTCCTTGCCCCGGGCACCGAGGCTTCTGCCATGCTTTTCCTGCCTCTTGATGTGCATCATCATTTATCTACTCATCGCCCTGTACATCCAGGACCGGCAGGGCAAACGGATGCCCACTGATCATGCACAGGCCCACCAGACGACAACAATGAGTGTCCCACTGGTTGTCAATCCACATCGGTTCAAGTTCCTAGTCACAAACGAGAAGGCCTGCTCCGAGAGGCAAGATTCGAAGGGCGAACTTTTCGTGGTGCTGCTCGTCAAATGCGCGCCGACCGAAAGACTGGACCGGGACCAAATTCGGCAGACATGGGGCGCCGTCAAGGAGGTCCACAACCGGCGTGTTCTGACCATGTTTCTCATCGGCATGTTGCCACGAGGCCACCCGTACGAGGATCCGTTGGCGGAGGAGATGGCCCTGTACCACGACTTCATCCAGGAGGACTTTCTCGACCGTTACCGCAACTTGACCTACAAGAACATGATGGGGCTGAGGTGGGTCTCCCGGTACTGTCAGAACGCACGGTACGTTTTTAGCGTGGATGCGGACATGATAATCAACATTGCCAACCTGGTGCAGCACCTGGAGGGTATGCCGAGAACGGGCTTCGCCGAGGGACACTTGCGAAAACATGTCCTGCCAGTCAGAGATCCTAAAAACAAGTGGTACGTTCCCGAGTCGATGTATCCCCATGCCACCTATCCACCCTTCTTGAACGGCGCCTGTTACGCCATGTCCTACGCAGTGGCGTCACCAGACTTTTGAGTCTGGGGGGGCACAAGGGGGGCACTAGCAATTGGTGGGGGGGGGGGGGGGGGCACCGCTACAATATATATTATATTTTTTTTCACCAACCCAAATCTCAAATGGGGGGCACGCGGGGGGGCACAAGGTTTTCCAGGGGGGCACGTGCCCCCCCCCCCCCTGGCCCCCCCTTGGCGACGCCACTGGTCCTACGATGTGGCCGTACTGGTCTATGATGCCTCCCAGCATGTTCCATTCCTCGATCTGGACGATGTGTTTGTGGGGATAACCATGCAGAAGGCCGGCGTGGTACCAGGATTCGCTCCTTACTACGAGCAGTTTAATAAGAACCGCACACAAGCTCTCATCCAAGGTATCGGCATTGGGATTCAACACAACAGGAAATCTTTAAACACAAGGATGCTGCACACTTGGTACAATGTCGTTGGGTCACGCATATACACTAATTAAAAAGTGCACTCGAACAAGACAAAGGAATAATTATATTCTGGCCATTCGTGTTACAGAACTTTAAAAGTCAAAGAAAAAGAACAGTAGATTAGGTATTAATTTCTCCAAGCATAAAGCATTCTATTTCCGTATTTCAAGTAAAATATCCTTCATGCCTGTAAATGAATCAGCGGTATATTAGTGATAGTGTACAATATTTAAATATAATAAGGAGAAAGGGATGGTGATTTAAGGTGATTTAGGTTTGATAACTTGTTATAATGATAATTATTGCAACCACCATATTGGCTTTCCGGTTTGATTTAAATTTAGTATTTACAAAACATCAACAGGATTACAACTGAAAAACAGCTATTGGATTAATTGATTGCCGAAAGTACAAAATAATTTCAAATCATCTATTTCATCTGCTTTTAATATGGTATATTGGAAAGTGCATTAAGAATACTGAACATTTCATTTTACTGGGATCATTTCGGGAAAAAAATGATTAAAACAACGACAATAAATAATATTAAACGACAAGATGTAACAGCTGCAAATGAGTGGTGTACATTAAATTAAATCAATATTATATAATATTATCTACTGCAGCAGAACATAATTAATTGTCAATAACTTCTGAATATAATATTGTCCTGGGTTCCCTTCCAGCTGTCACCTTATACCCATTGTACTGTGAAAACACCACGTAACACTACTCCTCCTGTAATCTGCTCGCACATTATTATAATATAACATAATAATTATATACCGTACGTACAGGCGCTCTACCAACTGAGCTATCCAGCCCTACGTTGGTGGTGTCCCAAATTGTCAATTATCTTTGTTCGTTTGGACACCACCAACACCACCGACGTATAGGGCTGGATAGCTCAGTTGGTATTAGAGCGCCTGTACGGTATTCAGGAGGTCGTCGCTTCGAATCCAGCTCCAGTTTTTCTTTGTTCACTTTTCCAAAAATATAACCATGTACGTAATTGATTCAAGGTTGTATTTAAAGAGTTAAATTTCAAAAACAGATAACTCTAGTCACAAGAAATTTACTGAAATCATGCTTTACATTTTGTTTTTGGAAACAGCAAAACATTAACTTGGACATAATAATAATAATTAGGTCTTTACAAAACCAGGACTAACCCTTGGTGACCACACTTAATGTACTTCAAAGTGTATAGTTCTGTACCATATATACTATCAGAGGAAATCCTGCAAACAGCGCTCTCATTTGATTTAAAATAACATCGGTTGCAGAGAGGAGGGAGCATGGTGGGGTGGATGGTGGTTTGGTGGTGGTGGGGAGGGAGGGGGTTGGGGTGGGTATAGGTGGTTTGGCGGTGAGGTGGAGGAATGCAAAGTGGGTGTTTACGTATACGTGAGGTTGTTTTCACCAGAAATAATTTGCTGAGAAATATCTCAAAGCCTGAGAGCACACATACATTGGCTGTATACAGTTTTTGCAGATCATTATAAGAGTCTGATGACGTTTAGCCCTAGAGCTGCTGCAGACTACACAGTGACGTTTCTTAACACTGCGTCCTGATGGAAAATGCTGATGACCAACAGGGGTGTAGCCTTGGGTCAAGGCGTTGATCGTATTCGTACCATGTGCATTATTATTTTGTTCGAAGCGCTCCCGATCCCCCGGCCCCTAACGATCGTTAGCGCGTACTTCTTCTTCTTGCTTCAATAATCGTTAGATCTGATCATTGTCCTAAGAAGGGAAGGCAGCATCTCTCAGCCAGTACCTGGCGCATGGTGTGAGGCTGCAGAGAGCAGTCCAACCACCTTCCAGGCGATGGAAGGTGCAGTGCTCAACCAGGTAATCGGCTGTCTGGACCTCACCGCACATCTGTCTGCGTTGGAGAGGTTTCACAGATGCATGCAAGCTTGGAAACGTCCAATACCGGTGCGGAGTCAATTCAGGCGGCACCATTCTCTGCGTGGGAGATCACAGCCAAGAGGATGGGATGTAGGTGGCAGCATGTTGGAGAGTCTGCTTGCTGGCTGCTGTTCTTTCCACTTGTTAGAGAGCCAGACTTTCCTGTTGTGGTTCCTGTCCTCTGCGGTGAAGTCTTGGGCAGATCTGATGAAGGGTTGTCTGCTTTGGAGGCGTTGTCTTGGGAGGGCAGCATTGATCTTTGTATGGAGAGGGTGTGATTATTCCATGGCTGCCTTGAGAGCTGCCTGTCTTGTGGCAGCATCCCTTCTGAGGTTGTGGGGCACTGGGGTGGGATACCTGCGCGATGCGAGGACCGGGAGCTGATGGGAGGGATTGGGTTTCATGCAACCTGTGATGATGCGAAGGGCAGAGTTGAGTTGTGCATCTACTTTGATGGTGTGACGGCTACGCCCCAGGCAGAGACACAGTACTCAGCAGGAGCATAGACAAGGGCAAGTGACGAGGAGCGAAGAGTGGAGAAATCAGCTCCCCATTCGTGGCCCCACTGTCTGCGTAGGAGGAGGCATTATACTCTTGCGGATGTTTTACCAGCAACATAGGCTGCACATGATGGCGGAAGGTGAGTGATCGGTCGAGTTTCACACCAAGGTAAGTGGGTGTGGCACTGAAGGGGGTGAGGACTTTATTGAGTTTGACCCTGAGCTGACGGCCTGCTTCCTTGTTCAGGTGGAAGACAGAGCTGATGGTCATCTGTGCATCGAGTTTCAGGCGCCAAAGGCGGTAGTATTTCTGTAGGGTCTGCATGTCTTGGGCGAGGTCTCGCTCAACTTTCTCAAAGGCGTTTGATGTAGAGAGGATGGCTAAGTCGTCAGCATATGCATACTTCGAGCTGCTGGTGTTGGGCATGTCTGCAGTGTAAAAGAGAGCTGGTGCGAGGACTGAGCCTTGGGGAACACCGTTTTTGAGGGTTCTAGTTCTGCTAGGCCTATCGCCAGCAAGTACTCTGAAACACCGTGATGACTTTAACCATCTGTCTGTCTTGTAGGACTCGGTGGAGCTGTGTCATAGGCAGATGAGAGATCGATGAATACAGCCCCGCATTTCTCCTTATCTTCGAAGGCACGGCCCTGTGATGGCAAAAGGGTGTAACTCAATTTACACGATTTTTTTAGATTAAAACTGTTTTGGGTAAGCGGCCCTAATATGGCAAAAGGTTGTATCTCGAAAAATCATTTTTCGAGAAAAACGGCTTTGAATATTCTGTCTAGTACCACTTTTTTCTGGCCAATTTAATTCAGGTGAAAGGTTGCTGAAATTAATATTTATAACATACAGAAGGTATATTTTAAGTTTCAACGATTTTCTATGATTATTTTTCACATTAGAGCCTTAGAGGCATTTTAAAGTCGATACTCCCTTTTGACTGCACAATCAATGTTGACCATCTCAACACATTTTTGGCAAAAGGGTGTATGTGAAGTTAGCATTACACATAATAAGTCATTATAGAATGCATTGTCTTGGCAAAAGGGTGTAAATCTATGTTACACAAACTCCCTGCCAATGATCTGTATGGCTAAAGGGTGTATCTTGTGTTACACAATTCATATTATATGATTCTGTTTTAGCAAAGAGATGTATCTGAAGTTACGGTGAATGACCTTTATGAGATATCACATGCATGCCTTGCTAGCTTTAAAACGATGCATCGTACGAAAAAGCGCCCTCCGCTTTTACGCAGCTTCGATATGTGGTCAGTTACAGTTGCACTTGGTCCTCAGTACTTCGCCCCCTCCTGAAGCCTGCCCTGCTCATTGGCAGGAAATGTTCTAGAACAGGTTCTATCCGGTTGAGAATAAGCCGTTCGAACAGTTTCATGGGAACAGACAGAAGTTAGATGGCGCGTACAATAACCATAGACGTTGCAAAAGAAAGGTCTATAAAACAGGTGTCGACTCGAGGAAGCTAAACGAACGCACCCAGAAAAAAAAAATCAGCACAGCGCCCCCAATTGTTTACTTGCCTACGCTACCAAGATGGCGGCCACCTGCGACAAAATGAATGTTCCGGATTTTACGGTATTGAAACAACTTTCCAAGGAGCATTTGGTCCATCTTTTGGAATCAGTGAGTAATGTTTATCAAGTAGGCCTAGGCCTATGTCTAGCTTTGCCTGCTCGCGGTTTGTACGACGAATAAGCAATGGCACAATAACCTCTTCACGATTTGGGTGGGTGTGTTTTGTTTATTAAATTTCCGGCAAATGGAAATGCCAGACAAATGACAAGGTTTGCGCACATTTTGTCAAAAAAAAGGAGACATTTTACATGGGAATGGGCACCTAGACCTCTTACGGTACCGAAAAGCCATTATGATCTTCTGTGTTGTTGTTCAATTCGGAAAGAATTCCACTGACGGCCATTACGGAAACAGGGTCAGGCCTAACGTTAGGCCTATTTCCTCCAAGAGATAACTTGGATGCAAGTCATAATAATGAATCTCAGGTGTGTACACTGGGGTCAGGGGGGTAGCATATCTAAAAAGTGAGATTTTCAGGTTTTTTGGACCTACAATTATTATGCACTTCGAATGCAGCGCCGGGTAGTCATTTTTCTCATAACACCCTCTGTCGGTCCCATAGGTTTGTGCACAAGTGATGGCTGTCAGTGGAATTCTTTCCTTCAATTAAAAAAAATCCAATAAAAAAAGTTCAATAAAAATCTAAGCGCTCATGCTCAGTCATGCTGAATTGGGTGTGTGCGTACTGTTGTGAGTGCATGCCGAACCTAATGAATAGTGAATGGCTTATTGTCAGTCACATACCGGTAATACTATTAGGCCTACTAAGGTCTCAAGTACCACCACGTCCTGACATGATTATGCCATTCAGTAAACAGGTTAGAGCCATTCGTGTGGAATCGCGTCATGTTTTATCAATGTTTTCTCACTAACTCGGTTTATAAGAATTTTCAGGACTCAAAAGAATTTTCAAGACTCAAGAGCACATGATCAATGGGAGACTTTTGGTGAGTCGGTCTTGAGTCAACAGCGCACGCGCAAACCATGCTTGCGCAATTGTGAGCATGCGGGTGTTGTATTTGTGCGTGCGTGGGCGTGCGCTGTTGACTCAAGACCGACTCTCCAAAAGTCTCCCATTGGACATGAAGGGCATGTCGGCCAGTGGTTGCCATAAGAAATATCTGATTTAGAGGTCACTACGGCCAGTGCTGTGGGTCATTGCGGCCAGTGGCCGCCATTAAATTTGAGACCTGCAACTATCCTTGTGCATGTCATCCAAGCCAACCACCGGTTATCGTTGGAGCTAGCTGTGGATTACTTGAGTCATCCCGTTTCCCTGACACAGCCTCTTGAATCTCTGTTACAGATCCCAGAGATGAAAGACTTGGTGATTGATCCTGACCTGATGAGACCACTGGACAGAATAGCTGGTGCACAACTACTCAAGGTTGGTATCTTACTGGCCCACATTTCACTCCTCTGAAAAGAAAAGTGTGAAAGAATCTTATTGACACACTCGGCGCATCAGAGAAGCCATAGAGATACACAAGCATGATACTGTCCCACAGGACATTGGTCTCTTTCTGAGTAACATTTGGCACCCTATCCTCCCACACGGCCAAAGCCATGTCCAGCCTACTACTGACACATCTGACCGAACAGGCAATCCTCACTCACACAATACGCCCCAGCGAGCAGCCACTGGATCCACACATACTCCAGTGAGCACCAATCAGAAAAGCCCTTCCACACATCGGATCCTCTCACACCCCAGTGAGCACCAATCACAAAGCTCCTTCACGGAACAGGATCCCAAGGAATCACATATAAGGAATCACATATAAGGACCTCACATCCCTCATTTCAATCGTCTCCTGATGATGACTAGAGCAGACTAGTGGAAACGTTGAGACCTAATTGCGAGAAGTGCGAACGATATAGAAGTGCGAAAGTACGAACGATAATTACATGGTGTTTCCACAAACCGATCCACATAATATAATTCATTACTGAACTAGTGGTTGGTTCCCGGCACACCATAGCCATGCCTAGTATGCTCACTAATATGGGAGATATCACAATAGTGCACTTCCAAGAGTTTGCAATGCGTTGACCAATCACAATGCACAACATTTGTCAACTTAATGTGCATCTGGAAAGGTTTGACCTATGCAAACTCTTGGAGACGCACTATTGTGAATCGCTCTTATGAACTCTAACCCCTTTGAGCAGTATTTTGGCTGTGCACCCTGGGGCCAATTTCATAAAACTGTTAAGCACACAAATTTGCTTAGCAAAAAATGTCTCGCCCAATAAAACAAACCACCATAGAAAGTTCCATTTGATATTTATGGTCAGCGAACAACAGCCAAAAAACAGACACAAGTGATACACAACACTGTGGAAATTTGGTTGTTCACCCTGTTTTTATTCAGACAGAATTGTCATGCTTACCAAATTGTTGTGCTAAGCACCTCTATGAAATTGGCCCCTGATCAATGTACATTAGCAGGGTTCCATAAGTGTATGAGTGCGAATAGAAAACTGGAAGATCCTCTGTTCTTAGTCAAGTATGTTTACTGTACCACAGGATGCCACAGATTTGTACATTTATTGTATCATGCTGTGTTAAACATGATTTGTGTTGAAATAAAAAGCAGTTCTCCAATCAATAGGTCTGTTATCTCTTTCCCATTCCCTAAACCCATTTCCAGAGACATGGCGTCGACAAAATATTCAAGCTGGAGGCTAATAAACTAGAGATAAGCGGAGACTCGTAAGTGTTGGTGTATATTTGAAAAGTGGAGAAGTTTCTAATTCATCTTACATGTATTGATGTATTACTGACTTAAAGGTAGTATCATACTTTGGTTTTTGTCAAAGAAATACAGATTTATGGGCAAGCATATCAAGGAAGATACAGTAATAGTCATCTGTGAAAATTTCAGTCCCATACGGTGCCCACTTTTTGAGAAAACAGTGTAAAACAGCCACAGTATTTCTCAAGTCTTTTCTCTTCTATTTTTGATCTTTTAAAAGATCAAAAAGATTTTCGGCCGTTGTTTTACTAATTCCTGGATAAATACACCATTTCAGGCGGACACAATTTAACGGTAGGTTTCTACCACCACCATCTTCATACCCTGAAAGTTATACGTAAATCTGTGAACATTTCTGTTTTGGTGTCTTACCAAAGTATGATACAACCTTTAAGTCAATGCGTACTAGTACAATCATTAAATACATGTAACCGCAATGGAAATTTACTTGATAATTTTGAAATGCTTGGAGTTAGGAGGGCCTGACGTTGGAGGGCTTGACATCAGACCCTCCGAACTCCAAGCATTTTATATATCAGGTCATTATTTTGACTGATGAGCAGTTTACAACAGTGTATTACTTGTATACATAGATAATTAATGAAAGGTGAAAAAAAAAAAATTTACTGGAGCTGGATGTGACCCCCGGAATACTGTACGGGTGCTTGACCAAAATGAGCTATCTATAGCTGGTGGTGTCCCTAATAGTCAATTATCTTTGTTCTTTTGGCAGTCTTAAGCCCAGTTCCTTCTTCACAGAAAAGCCAATGTGAAGCAAATGTTAGTGGCGAAACAAGAATTAGTTTTCTTGTGAAGCATGATCCAGGCTATACATGTAGTTAAACAGGAGTGATTTTTTTAGGGTGCTCTTTCTCTTATGTTGTTTTATTATTCAAAGATCTTTATTTACAGAAGCACTTCTCCGACTGGGTTCAAAATTGAAATGCGCATGCATGTAGATGGTGATGTGTTTACAGATTTAAACAAATTGAAAACTTCGTCTGAAGCATCTGTGTTGTCACAGCAGCCAAGTAGCTCATGTTTGCCCCAACATTTGTAGATTTTAAATTGGGCTTTTCTTAATTTTCCTGTTATTTTGCCAACAGACGCATGTACCTGGTCCGACCCAGCGTGAAGAACATCAAGAATATTGCCAGTAAGTTCAAATAGTCTAAGGAAGCTAATCATCTTTACTTGTAGCTTGAGAGCTGAATTGCGAAGGATGCGGAGCTCTCTATTTTCGAGCAGACCGCAATCTGTGAGTTCCAAACACAGCTGCCGTGCATATACTATGTCCGACTGGAAATTAAGTTTTTCAACCTATATTTCATTATTTGTCATCAGATCAAATAAAAGGCGACCAAGAGAATGGACGACGGAGAAAGTACAAGATTCTGTTTGTTCCTAGAAAGGTAAGGCCCGTTTTATTCCTCAAGAGAAGTTTTGAGAAGGGTCTGTTTCTTTAACACTGTTCCATCATGTAATTCTTGAAAAAAATGTTTTATACGTATGTGGATCGGTTTGCGGAAACACCATGTAATAATGACTAGTCTGCTCTAGTCCCCATCAGGAGGACTAGAGCAGACTAGTCGAAATGTTGAGACCTAATTGCAAGAAGTGCGAATGATATAGAAGTGCGAACAATATAGAAGTGCAAAAGTACGAACAATTATTACATGGTGTTTCCGCAAACCAATCTACATACCAATTGTCACCATGCAAAGCCTCAAATCTTTAATGTTTTATAAGTTAGATAAAGTGCATAAGATAATTGATTTTCCAGTATTAAACACCATGAGGCATAAATTTGGCTCTTTTTTAGTTGTGTGGTTCTGAAAAGAACCGGTTAACTCAGCGCTCCAGCGTAATCCAGCCATTATACTTTGGTAGTCTTTAGGAGAAGTGTTTTATGTTTCTTTATGAAGAATAGGTAAAGAGGGTAGGTCTACAATCACGAAATTACCTAGAAATAGAAGACGATAAAGTGAAATGAACTGAACCATGTATAACTGTCGTAAAAAGTCACGCTGTGTCTTGTTGCTGGTAGCGACGTTTTGGCTGCTGGAACTGCTAGCCTTCATCAGGCAACTGAAGAACTGGATGCTGCGGTGTCCATTATATCCTGTTGGTTTGTGTCCTTGTACGCTAGTACTGTGCCAGATTGTGGACGTAGTACAGGTCACTCGGTCGTGGTGTCGGATAGTAGGAAGCCAAAAACTGGGGATGTCGATGCCGCTGTCCCGGTTGATGTTATTCTGATGGAGGCGGATGTCATCCTATCAGTCCAAACCTCGCTACCAGTAACGCGACATCATGTGACTTTGATCACCCTTTTCCCCCGTGTTTAGAATGTCCATTGATGTGCAGTTTTAAGCAGTTTATTTTCACTTGTGTTGCTACAAAACAGTTTAATCTTTGAAGGTTTTTATATTTCTTTTTTTCAGCTGTACATTTGTGAGATGCTGCTGGAACAGGAAGGAGTATATGGAGGTATGGTGATGCATTATGTAGGTTTGGCAGCATGATCAGTGGCAGTCACACTCAAAGCCTAAACCTGTTGCAGGGAATTAAGGGTATTATTAAACACTAACCCTCTGCACCTACCACACAAGACAAGAGCTGTACCTCACACATTACCACAGTCTCCACAGGGGGGAAATGGATCATAAACCATGCATTACCTCCCTTACAGAGAAACTGAAATGTCAACTGGAACCCTTGAGGGTATAAGGCCCTTTGGCCTAGATTTGTGTGACATTGTTCTCTTGATACAATTCACCTTGATGGTTGTTTTTGCAATGATTTCCCATCCCTCTAGCCGTTGAACTGGATGAGTTTAAGCTGGACCTGATCGCGCTGGACAGGGATATTCTGTCGCTGGAACTGCCTGGCTTCTTCCGGGACTACTTTGTGGTGAGTTTTCCTTCAATTACCGTAACGAGAATTATTAAGGACTTTGTTTGGTGGATCATGCCCACATGGGTGTAACAACAGCACTTCTATGTCGTTGTCTCGGTTGATATTGCAGGGGTGAACATGGTGAAAAAACAACATGTTCATATTCTTTGTGAATAGCGCTCTGCACTAATGACGTCACATGAGTGTACAAAATTCACGGATGTCAGACAAACATTGACTCACACACGCAGTGTACACCATGCATGCACGCCGCGCACACACCAAACATTTGCATGGTCGCAATGTTTGTCTGAGCTAGTCAAGTGCTATTTTTAGCGCAGGTGCGGAGTTCTCTTCATCTTGTCTTTATATTAAATGCTTGGAGTTTGGAGGGCCTGTCGTTTCAATCCTAACAGGGTCTTTTTTCAAAGGTTTATTACTTGTAAGGTTTGAAGTTTTGCATGGTGGAGACACTAGAGAAACACTAGTTTATGATTCTCAGAGAATCTACTCTCACCGGTCCTTTTCGGGACCAGACATCTTTAAAAGAGATTTATGATTATGATACATGGTGTTACCTCAAGCCTTCCTCTCTTTATTACTTGTATTCTTGTATTATTAACAGCTCTACAGAAATACAATGTTATTAAACTCCGTTGCTCTTTTTGTTGTTTTCAAGGAAGGGGAGCAGTCATCATTGCACACCATAGCCACATCCATAGTCAATCTACAGTCCTTATATGGCACCATACCTCATGTGTATGGACTAGGGAAATGTGCAAAGGTAACAATGTCCATTTCTTTCAACCTATTGTTCATCCTAACAGCAGCATAAACTCTGGTTTTGCTCAATAAAACAAACCACCATTAAAAATTCCATTTGATATTCATGGTCAGTGATGAACAACAGCCAAAGAACAATTGCAATGATACACAACACATGGACATTTGGTTGTTAATCCTGTTTTTATTAAGGCTGAAATTTCATGGTATTACCAAATGTTTGTGCCAAGCAGGGTCATGAAATGGACCCCTGGTTATACCTCTCTTAGTAGACAGTTATATTTCAGTTATAATCTGTTCCATTTGTTCGTTTGGTATTCTTTAAAGTTGTTGCTTGGATTTAGAAGACGCGATAGCCTTTTGGGCTCAAGTTACATTTCAGGCTTTTGTTTTGATTTTTGTAAGATTGTTTGATTTTTTTACATGTAAAGTCATTCATGTTTTGGCTGTTCCCTTTCCAGATGGTGTGGGACCTCGTTAGTACTCTGACGTCGCTACAGGGTGAGCCCCGTGCCCCCATCAGGAATGAGATCGGCCACATTTTCCTGATTGACCGGGAGATGGACTTAGTCACTCCCTTGTGCACGCAGACGACCTATGAGGGTCTGCTGGACGAGACCTTCAGCATCAGAAGTGGTGAGTTACTCTCCGTGTTTATCGTGGGTAGCTCTTTGTCGACGGGATTCAAATTTGAAAAATTGACAAACATTGGACAACAGCCTGGCCAGTGGGTCAAAAATGGTCAGGGGCCGATTTCACAAATCTCTAATTTAAAGGGTCGATCTTGGGACTTATATTGTAGGAAGAGTCCTGATCCAGCTGTAAAATCGATCTATGACTACATGTACGACGCGTCCTAAGACCGCTTTCACAAAACTCGTCTCATGCGAGATCAGTCTTTAATTCTGTTAAATGAATGGGAGACTTTTGAGAACCGGTCTTCAAGTCAACAGCGCACGTGCACGCACAACAGCACAGGCGCAAAACAACAAGCGCATGCTCACAATTGCGTGCGTGTGCGCTGTTGACTTGAAGACCAGTTCTCAAAAGTCAGCCCTCCTAGCTTTGCAATAAAATAGAAGCATTTATGGGCGCCATTGTTGCTATTCAGTATACACGGGTTTACACCTTGGCGGCCATCTTAGATTTTGATCGCAATTTCAAAACAAGGCACTTCCACGAATGCGCAGTTTTCAAAGTGTAAACCTGTGTATTATATTCGTTCATGTAGATAAGACGACCCTCAGACCATAATGAGCCAATTTTAGGGTACAATGAAGGTTTATAAAACCTCTTGTTCCAGACAGTGTCCCATTCGATGTACTTCATTTGAAATGACAAAGCAATGGGAGACTTTTGAGAACCCTTCTTCAAGTCAACAGCGCAGGCGCACGCACAACAGCTCAGGCGCAAAACAACGCGCGCATGCTCACAATTGCGTGCGCGTGCACTGTTGACTGAAGAACAGTTCTCAAAAGTCTCCCATTATGAATATTCTCATGCCACACCATGGACTGCTATAGATGCTCCCCAGGTAAAAGGGCTTCAGTAAAGTCACATAATTTTGTTTTATATCTGACAGGGTATTGTGAGTTTGGACCCGAGGTAACAGGCACAGAAAAGAGCTTAAGATTGCTTCTCAACTGCGACGACCAGGTGAGATGATGAACACTATCTCCATCAAAATGTTTCTATCTCTGCTAAGGTTGCATTGTGAGGTAATAACGGTTTATCTTGATCGAGATTTCTCTTGAAGATTGATCAGAATCTGTCGTCAGGTATAGTTTTCTTTTCTAACTCGACCCCAACTCTGACCTGGGCCCTTTTCCAAACCTCAGCTCCGGCTCAGGCTCCGGCTTCCATTTCTTGAGTCAATTTTAAAATAACGGGTATCAAAATAGAGACTTTTGGCTGTGGTTCAGAAGTAGATTTTCTGGTTTGAAAGGGAAAACGGAGCTTCAGCTTCAATGAAAACCCACAACCTCTACTTTCAGCATATGGATGACGGAGCCGGAGCCGGAGCCGAGGTTTGGAAAAGGGACCAGTAATGGTTGGACCAGACCTAAACCTACAGGACACGGTCACGCTGGGTATCAATGCCCTTCTTTATCAGGCAAACTGTGATAGGGAACCATCGTCTTCAACAGATTGACTAGAAAGTGTTAGCATGCTTGCTTGTGGTCAGACAAGCACGCTGATCTTCAGATGACAAAATGGTTCAAGCTTGAAGACGTGATAGCATCTAGCATTTATTCCCGCCGTCTGTGGTCTGTTAAATGTTCAGATGAAAAATTGAAGTTTGATGCCTACCAGTATAGAGAAGTGTATAGGACCTCGGCTGTGGGTATGTTCCTGTGTTTCTCACTAATTTCCCTAATTTTCCTCCATAGATCTTTGACGATATTCGAGATCGCCACATATCTCACGTATTTGGATATCTCAGCACACAGGCAAAGATGGTACAATCCGGCTATCAGGTGCGTCAAATATGACAGAATTAGTCCACATTGATCATGGACAGTATCCAGAAGCCAGGCTTGATTGATTTTAAGAAGCTCTGTTGTACTGAAGTTTCAAATAGAAGGAGGATTTCAGGCCCAACAGTCCGGGCCAGACCAAACTTTGCAATGGCTGGCTTGAACCAGCATTTTTGAAAAAACTTTTCTGTCCCTTATGTGATGCATTGATGCAGTGCTCCTCCACTGTGATAATAGTAATTTTTTTTTTTTTTCTATTTGACAAAAAAACCCGAAAAATTCTGTAGAAAGGGCGGGAGTTGCAGAACATCGGGGATGTCAAATCTTTTGTGCAGACCGAATTGAAGGACTTGAAGCAGCAGTACAAGTCACTGACGATACGTAAGTTGACTCATACTAGGGAAAAGCAACATTCATTTCCCTTAATACTCCTGGCCCCTAGCTGTTTGCAGGGGGAACCATAGATGTATATAAAAACTAGATGATGCACCTGTGCACAAGCCAATGGGAGATATATCCGTCATGAAGGACACGGCCATATTTGGGAGGGAAAAATGAACTTAACATTCAAGCGCTTATTAGAACGGTCGCGCAAGCTGTGCGCGGTGCTGGGCGTTACGCGATACACCAGAAACATGATGGAACGCCGCAGCTATAATCGGTGGCTTATATTGTTTGTCGGTAATTCCATTTTAATTTGCCAATTTCATCATTTTATTTGCCGTGTTGTCATTCCGGTAGCCAATTCCATCATTCAGTTTGTCATTCTGTCATTTTTCATCATTCAGTTTGGCAAATTGAATGATGGAATTACCGAAGCAAACAATCTAAAGAAGATAGCTACGGCGTTCCTTAGGATCTTTGATAAAAACGGATTTGAAAAACCCTTTACAAATGGCCCCGTGAAAGACGCATCCACGGGCAGCCAATGCGCCATCTAGTTTTTTTACGAGGCTCTGTATACTGGAGTATCCAGGGTGAGTGACAAAATAGCTGCCAGGAGAATGAGACTAGCCGGACACTGCCAAAGACACAAAGAGCTGCCGGCCAGCAAACTGGTGCTGTGGGAACCAGCGCATGGGCACCGGGCACTTGGACGTCCCACAATAACATATCTGGATGTTCTCAAGAAGGACGCAGGAGTGCAAAGCACTAGCGAGCTGGCCGGAAGTATTGAAAACCAGAATGACTGGAAGGGACGATGGAATGCTCGTCTGAGGACGACCTAGAGAGAGAGAGAGAGAGAGATGGGGGAAACCAGTGGATGACCTACATGGTAGGACCCCAATTCCAGTAAACTCTTTATAGTGTGCACCTTATACTGACCTGATGTTCTGCTTCGTCTTTCTTTCAGATATCGGGGCCTGCGAGCGCATCCTCAATCTGAAAAGCAAACAGATAAACTTTGAAGAGCAGCTGCAGACCGAACACAGTAAGAATGCTTCTTGTTGTTTCTCTTGTACTATTGTGATAATTCCCTGATCAACATTGTTGCCCAGTAACTTCATGGTGAGGTACAGAAGCTAGCTTCAGTTCAACTTAAAACTTGAAGAGCAATAGCGCTCTGCACTTGCGCTAAAAATAGCACCGGACCTCAGACAAACATTGCAACCATGCACACGTGCGTGGGTGTGAGCGTGCATTTACACTTCGTGTTTGATCAATGTTTGTCTGACATCCGGGGATTTTGTGACGTCATTAGTGCGGAGTGCTATTGTGATACTGCTGAGCAGCCGCAGTTGAGTCCAAATACCCGGCCGGACGTTACACAACTGCGCGCACTGCGCTGAATAATGTGCACTCAGCATTGAGCATGCATTGCTGATACGTCGGTGAAGGGCAGGACTAATTCGCATAATTCTTTCTATCAAGTGACTTAAAGGTTGTATCATACTTTGGTAAGAGACCAAAACAGAAATGTTCACAGATTTACCTATAACTTTCAGGGTATGAAGATGATGCTGGTAGAAACATACCGTTAAAATATTTCCGCCTGAAATGGTGTATTTATCAAAAATTTAATCAAACAACGACCGAAAATCTTTTTTTGATCTTTTAAAAGATCAAAAATAAAAGAGAAAAGACTTAAGAAATACTGTGGCTGTTTTTCACTGTTTTCTCAAAAAGTTGGCACCGTATGGGACTGAAATTTTCACAGATTACTTTTACTGTATCTTCCTCATATTTTTGCCCATGAATCTGTATTTCTGTGACAAAAACCAAGGTATGATACTACCTTTAACTTGATGTAAGTTCCACACATTGCATCAACCGTGCAGTGCACACGGTTGAGTAACATCCGGGTATTTTGATCCTATGTGGCTGCTCAGTGAACGCCCTATTCTATGATGGCAGTTCTGCTTCCATATAGGGATACAGACAATACCCATTATCAGGGCTCAAATTTCATGAAAAAGGGCAGTGGACAGCAGGTCTAGTAACTGAAGCATTTTACTAGACCTGAACTTGTTTTCACTAGACCTGTGGCATTCACATACATAGGAAACCCCTAATTGTATGCAAAATTGTGTCAAAAATCATCAATTTAGGCATCATTTCAATTGTGCAAGGAAAACAAAATCACTAGACAGCCGAACTAGTGCAGTACACACTTTACTAGACTGACACTGAAATCACTAGACTCTGCCCACGGTCTAGTGGATATTTTGAGCCCTGCCCATGTTAGCTACAGAGCATGCACTTTATTAAACTCAATTGATTGTCGTGGACTTGGTAACGTTTAATCCCCAGGTATGCTGGAAGGCATCAACATGAAGGAATGTTACACCTACATTGAGGAGCAGATCGACAGACAGGTTAGTCAAATCATAGGTAGCCATCTTGACAAGACATCTTGGTGAAAGGCTGTGTGCCTCATTGCTGGGTTATGGCTTGAAATAACACACGAATCTGTGGGAAGTGGCTTCAGCTGCTGCCTTAGGCACGTGTGTTAATTTAAGCCGTAGCCAAAGAATTCACACACAGCCTTAGCTTTCTGTGAGAAGGGTCCCCTGACTCGATGCAGTGGCAACTTTATTTGAATTTGAATTCCCTGTGGCATTTCGTGCTGTGTTCGTAACCCACTGGCACCAGACTAATCTACTAGCTGGAGGTTGCTATTAAGATTATATGACCTGGCAACTAAATCTTCAGTCTACCACAATCAAATCATGAAGTGATGGAGTCTGTTCATCAGACTTTATTCAAATTCTTTTGATCTTTTAAAAGATCAAAAATAAAAGAGAAAAGACTTAAGAAATACTGTGGATGTTTTTCACTGTTTTCTCAAAAAGTGAGTACCGTATGGGACTGAAATTTTCACAGATGACTGTTACTGTATCTGTCTTGGTATTTTTGCTCATGAATCTGTTTTTCTTTGATAAAAACCAAAGTATGATACTACCTTTAATAATGAAATTTTCATGGCCGAATTGCCGACCTCAAAACTGTTTATTTTGCCATTTTTGCCACAAATACTGCTAACTCAGCACTTTTCAATTTGCTACAAGTTTGTGCGTAACCATTTTTTCTTTAATTATGCCTTTCTTTAACATACTTGTTTCTATCCATTGTGTGCTTATAATCAGCAGATTGGTCCACTTCAGGTAAACAGGCACAATTTGTTTTTGTCCAATTGTGATTTTGTTGCTTTTTTGTCTCTTTTTTTGTTGTATTCATTTGCATGAAGAATAATGCTGCTTCCCTATTGTAGAATCATGTGCTGTAAAGAGCATGCAGTATATAGATAGATGTCTTGTTTGTGTTGATGAAAAATGAACAAAGACAAATTGACTAAAAGTTTCGATGAACCTTGACTGCCCCCCAAAATTTCACTCATTGTGGTAAATTTACCTCCTTGATTTGCATTTGAATGGATCAACATTCACAAGCAGACCCCAATCTGTGAGTTCTGAACACAGCTGCGGTGACACCGATTATGTTGGCCTGGAATTCAGGATATTGTCCAGCAGTATTCAACCATTGTGTGCCCGTATTGTTTACGCCGAGCTCCCTGCACACATGGCCCGGCCAGATGATCTCTTTTAAAAACAAAAACAAAATCCTTGGCTTAAAGGTAAAACACATGATAGGTAAAGGTCACAGGACTGCACTCATACTTTGTCTGATCAAACATGTACATGAAATGATAAACCTGTGAAAATTTGAGCTCAATCGGACATCTGAGTCACGAGTAAATAGCGAAAACCCGACTCGAGTTTTCTTACAAAACATGAAGAATAGTTTACTTTATGTTTGTTTCAAAAATCGTTCGGACGAACGATCTTTGGAAAAGACACTAAATCTTGATTTCCTTGAAAAACCCAGCATCTGATGAACCAAGATTTCTCATGGTGACTGTTTGCACTGTTTACAAACTGTTGAGTCCATTTTCTGTCTAAAACTCAATAATTTTTTTTGGGAGGCCTTGCAAATCGTATATGCTCCCTTTAAGGGCTTTATAATGTAACATCATCTTGACAACATCATCCAAGGATCTTGGATCTTTTTTTTCTGCAAGTTTTTAAAAGCAATCATGAATTCAGGTCTTGATTCTCAACACCTTGTTATTTCGTCAGTTCAGCTGTACGTTCCAATTATCTCAATTTTTGCCTCCACATTTCTCCCCCATTTTTTTACAAGTTTGTTTTCATCTATGATTCCTGTGGTTACCATAGCAGAAAACATGTCTATTGCTTTATATACATGTAACTGTCTTAGATTTCACCCAAGTGGTAGTTGCTAGTATTTCAGTTGGAACTTAATTTGATTTGCAACAACATGCAATTATATACATAAGTGTGTGATAGGCTGTATTACTATACCTCATAAATATTCATGACCTATAGCCGAATCCCAATTGGTCAATTCACCATCACGTGCCAGTGGATATATTTGCTGATCACCAGCGAGTAGGTCGGGGAATCCCAGAAGGAACTATTACACATGTAACATCTCATTGCGCATCCTAGGAAAAGTTTGCAGCGCGCGCGTGAGCTACGACCTACATGTACATGAAGTTAATGGCGGCTCACAAACACGAACATTTTGCTGCATATCCTGATACCGATCTAGACGAATTAAATGTGAATATGTATGAGGTATATTAAAACAAAAATCACATGGTTTATTTTGGGTGGACAGTCGATTCTAGCTTCCTGAGGTGTTTGAAGTTGACATATAGTTTGTCAACTTCCAACACCTCAGGAGCTAGAATCGACTGTCACCCTCAAACCATATGATATTTGTATACTACCTGATCACCATTGTTACTGTAGTTACAAATAAGTCAATATGCTGAGGTGTACACACATTTGGTTGCATTTGTATCGTTGCATATTATGTACACCTGTACGGTGGTGAATTTGAATTTTCTTTGGTGATCGTAAAATAGTGCTGTGATTTACCAAATGTTTTATTATCCAAATAACCATTGTTTTTATAATCAAATAAATACTGCCAAACTGCCTGACTACCAAATGAACAAAGATAATTGACTATTGGGGTCACCACCAACGTAGGGCTGGATGGCTCAGTTGGTAGAGCGCCTGTACGGTATTCAGGAGGTCGCCCGTTCAAATCCCGCTCCAGTCAATTTTTCTTTGTTCACTTTTCGATGACTTTACAATCCAGTCAGTTTCCCTTGTATATATTTGATGATCAAATAAATAGTACTTAAATATTGAAGAAACCACATTATTTTGGTCAGAGCAGCAAAACTTCAAATAGAGAAGCTTGAAGTCAGTGTGGTTAGTGTGG
Source organism: Astropecten irregularis (assembly GCA_963971285.1). Classification (NCBI taxonomy): domain Eukaryota; kingdom Metazoa; phylum Echinodermata; class Asteroidea; order Paxillosida; family Astropectinidae; genus Astropecten; species Astropecten irregularis. The sequence continues at coordinate 188,220 of OZ020257.1, forward strand.
AAATAACGCTCATTGTTCAACAAGAAAACTTGGCAAAATCAAAACGTTTCACAAATGCTGCTTTTATTAAATTGATTATAATGGGAGACTTTGGAGAACCGGTCTTCAAGTCAACAGCACACGCACAGGCAATTGTGAGTATGCGCGCTTTGTTTTACGCGTGCGCTGTTGTGCGTGCGTGTGCGCTGTTGAGTTGAAGACCAGTTCTCCAAAGTCTCCCATTAACTGGTTTCCTCAAAACCCGGTATGGGTTTTTAGAAGTCTACCAAAACTTTGTCATTCATTTTTTTAAATGTTGTTGTTGTTGCTTATTCAGCCCTCAAAATGTTTTATAATTGTGTTATCATCCCAGTGCTATCATAAATTTTAAAAAATAAAAACTGATTTTGGGTGAGAACAGAAAGGTTTGATTAATTTCTCTGACCATAACAATATCAAATCCATCAGAATTCTAGGTTGTGTATTGTAAGATTTTATGTCATTGTACTTGGTATTGAATTTTAAACATTACTCTAATGTTGTGTCTGACAGGTAGTGCCTGACAAGGTTCTACGATTGATGTGTCTGCTGTCCCTGACACAAAATGGTGAGTTTTTCATCTCTGTCTATAGCAGGGACTCTAGGCTTGCCATGGTGTTTATGTGTTTATGTTTATGTGCGATGAAGTTGTCTTTGATACACCATGTGAATATTAAACTTAAAGGTAGTATCATACTTTGGTAAGAGACCAAAACAGAAATGTTCACAGATTTACGTATAAATTACAGGGTATGAAGATGGTGGTGATAGAAACGTACCGTTAAAATTTTTCCGCCTGCATTGGTGTTTTTATCCAGAAATGAGTAAAACCACGACCGAAAATCTTTTTGATCTTTTAAAAGATCAAACATAAAAGAGAAAAGACTTAAAAAATACTGGGCTGTTTTTCACTGTTTTCTCAAAAAGTGGGCACCGTATGGGACTGAAATTTTCACGGTTGAATGTTACTGTATCTGTCTTGGTATTTTTGCCCATGAATCTGTATTTCTTTGATAATATCCAAAGTATGATACTACCTATAGAGGTATGACTGATGAGCTGTATAAACAGTCTGTTCTTTCAGAGCAGAGTGTCTTCCTGGAAGAATCATTCAAAGATTACACCTTCAGTTTAGCCTTTGTTAGTGTTCCTTCTAGGAAGCTCAAGTTGGCAACACTAGTGAAGAGCATTCTAGGCCAGTCAGGCTTTCTCTTGGGAAGATTTTGAATTTAACAAGCCTCGATGCTGGTTTACCGACAGGCTTGCCCACCAAAGATTACCAGACCTTAGAGACACATTTCCTGCAGAGTCACGGCCACAAGCATCTCCTGACCCTCGCTAACCTACGCAAGCTGGGTATGTTCACCGAGCAGCCCTCGGTGGAGGTCAGTAAGCTGACGGCCGCCGACGTCCGCACCAAGATCACCGACAAGGCTCTGATGAAGAAGACTGCATTCAGGCTTCTCTGCAAGAAGCTAAATCTGGTCAGTCATGTTGTTTCTTGGGTTGGCAGGACTCAGTGAGATCTTTTAAAGGTAGTATCATACTTTGGTTTTTATCAAAGGAATACAGATTCATGGGCAAATATATAAAGGAAGATACAGTAAAACTGTAAAAGTCATCTGTGAAAATTTCAGTCCCATACAGTGCCCACTTTTGAGAAAACGTTGAAAAACGGCCACAGTATTTCTTAGGTCTTTTCTCTTTTATTTTTGATCTTTTAAAAGATCAAAAAGATTTCCGGTCGTTGCTTTACTCATCTCTGGATAAATACACCATTTCAGGCAAAAATATTTTAACAGTAGGTTTCTCCTAGCATCATCTCCATACCCTGAAAGTTATACGTAAATCTGTGAACATTTCTGTTTTGGTTTCTTGTCAAAGTATGATACTACCTTTAATGACCATAAACTACTGATTGGGAATGTTCCTACATGTCTTATCACGGAAACGGACAAAGTTTAAGCTTTCAATTTCCCAAAACTTATGACCGTCATATTTTTTTAACAACAGTGGGATGGGTTGCTCTGCCCAATGCTGTTCAAAACCGTTCAAGGGGGATCACTCCAAGAGGATGAGGCTTTTCAATCAATATAATCGTCAAATAACCACAAGGGAAACTGACTGGATTAATTTTAAGTCATTAAAAAGTTAATTGTGCGTATCTTAAATGATCCTTGGATATATAGCGTTATGTACGTGGTTTCATGGCTTCTGACTGCCAAACGAATAAAGATGACTATTAGGGACACCGCCAACACAGGGCTAGATAGCTCAGTTTGTAAGAGTGCCGTTACAGGATACCAGGGGTTGTAGGTCCAAATCCCGCTCCTGCCAAATTTTCTTTATTCACCTTTCAATGACTCAACATTAATCCAGTCAGTTTCCCTTGTGGTTGTTTGATGGAAGTTCATGTGGAGCTTAGGGTTAGGAGGGCCTGACATTTCGATCCCAGCAGGATCTTTTTCAAAGGCTAAATATTGGCTACCGAATTGAATTTGGTTTGGGGAACTGAAGAATTTACAGAACTTACAGAATCAGGTATTGTGCTGATACACAGGGTGTCCCAGAAAATACGCAACACTGTGTCGGAACCCATTATGTTAAAATTAAACTGTTTATCACTTCAAGATTCAGATATGGCATACAGCTATGTCTTGGCTATCACCATGTAGAATTTAGGCATACTGGGGCTGAAATTGGCGAAAATATGACCAATTGAAAGAGTACTCCTTAAAAACAATTTTGCAAGGATAACACGCATTGTTGTCAATACACACATAGTGTGTATGAAAGGAAGATGAAAATCGGGTTTTGAGGTTGGGTAATTAAGTCTTAGTTTTTCACTCAATTTTAGTCCAATTTTGCTCAAATTCTACATGGTGATAGCCAAGACATAGCTGTATCACATATCTGAATCTTGAAGTAATGAACATTTTAATTTTCATATACAGTAATAGTTCTCGACATAAGTGTTGCGTTTTTTTTTTGACATCCTGTATAGAGAGAAAAGATGGATTCCATAATTTATAGATGGCTCTCTGTTTGGATGTAGGTGCCTAAAACTGGCGAGGTGAATCTGAGGAATCCTGACGACATGTCCTACGTTTTCAGCGGCGCTTACACCCCTCTGACGTGTAAACTAGTGGAACAGGTAAACTGAGAATCAGATATCCAATGCCCCTGGCACTCCAAACCTTTCTCATTGCAAAGTCACTGGATTGTGCTGGCAGAACCTTATGGGGAGCCATTAAGTTAATTACAGAGCAATTAACAGATTAATTAACAGACGCAACAAATTTGGGCCCAGATTATTCCAAAGCTGGAGGTTACTATGTTAGAACTTGCCCTAAGCAACAGTTGCCATAGCAACAGTGTATTTAAGTCATAAGAACTGACATTTTGAAATTTTGAAAGCGTATTATTTCTTCTTTCCAAACCCATTAATTTTGTCACCAGAAATTCAGCATTTAATCTGTGTGGCCTTATTCATGCTTTCATTAGATTAAACAAATCCTAACCCTCACCTACCACGCACGCAATACAGGAGCTGTTACCACACATTACCACAGTCTCCACTGGGGGAACTGGATCATAAACCATGCATTTCCAACACAAACCACACTGTGGTATATTGTAGTGGTATTCAGGTTGCCACACTCATAGATATATAAAAAAACAACTAAATATCGCACTCGTGTATTAACGAATGGGGGTTGCATGCGTCATGACGAAACCCATGTTTACTCCCCACTACGCTCACGCGCTAATAACAAAGCCGCGCCGTTACGCGTTACGCGATGCACCAAGAAACATGATGGAACGCCGTAGCTATATTTGGTGGCTTTTTCGGTAATTCCATCATTTTAATGCGCCAATTTCATCATTTTTTTTGCCATTTTGTAATTTCGGTCGCCAATTCCATCATTCAGTTTGTCATTCTGTCATTCTTTTTGCAAATTCCATCATTCAATTTCGCAAAAATTGAATGATGGAATTACCGAAGGAAACAATCTAAAGAAGATAGCTACAGCGTTCCATAAAAAATGGATTTGAAACACCCTCCCTACTAAAATGGCTCCGCCGCATCCACGAGCAGCCAATGCGTCATCTAGTTTTTTATATATCTATGGCCACACTTACCACAGGAAATAACATTTGTGGTAATATTGTGGTATGCTGGTAGGTTAGGACTAAAAAAGGGACAAGTTAGGACTGATCGAGCTAGTGATATCATTTTACGCATGGAGGTTTTGACAAAGTGACCCTCAATTTTTACCTACATGACTGTATTTATTTGTAGGTATTTGTGGTGATTTTATTTTTGTTGTTGGAAAATGTAATGTTTGTCTTTGACAGGCTCTTGCAAAGGGTGGTTGGGCTGGACTAGATGATGTTACCAAGTTACTACCGGGACCAACCTTTGCTGAGCACAAGGCACAATCAGTCAAAGGTATTGGCTAGCATCGTATGCAAGGCGTTGCACACACAGTGCTAATTATTTTATTATGGCAAATAGCACATAGCACAAATATGCAAAATAGCAACTTGTATGGCAGAAAGATTAAAGGTAGTATCATACTTTGGTAAGAAACCCAAACAGAATTGTTCACAGGTTTACCTATAACTTACAGGGTATGAAAATGGTTGTGGTAGAAACACACCGTTACAATTTTTCCGCCTGAAATTATGTATTTATCCAGAAATAAGTCAAACAACGACCGAAAATCTTTTTGATCTTTTAAAAGATCAAAAATAAAAGAGAAAAGACTTAAAAGTACTGTGGCTGTTTTTCGCTGTTTCCTCAAAAAGTGGACACCATATGGGACAAAAATTTTCACAGATGACTGTTACTGTATCTGTGTTGATATTTTTGCCCATGAATTTGTATTTCTTTGATAAAAACCAAAGTATGATACTACAAAACAAAACAATAAAAGCAGTCCGTTTTACATTTTTTTTATGTAGGTCGCGCTGGGAACGGACAGCAGCCCGCGGTACCGTCGGAAAAGATAGTTCTGGTCTATTTTCTTGGCGGATGCACATATGCAGAGATGGCAGCGCTGAGGCTCTTGGGCAAAAAAAAGGGTACGTTTAATTGAATTTTCTGTTTTCAACATTCTGCCATAAACTGACAAGACAATCTTTATTAGGTCGAAAAAAAGTATAAAAACTCACCATTTTTAACAGAAAATGTAAGATTTAGTAGTAAAATGCGTGTCTCCTCAAAACGACCCAATACCGTTGATTTATAAGCCCTGGTGAACATAAATCCTGTATTTATTCTTAAATGTTTGAAAGTCGGCCAAAAAAAAAAAAAAAAAAAAAAAAAAATCGACCGACCGACCCAAAATTTTAAGTTTTCCACACAACAATTTTTTTTCCCGGCCTTATTATGAAAAAGAATTCTTTTTGAAAATCTTTTTATTTTTAAAATTAATATATCACTTTTTTAAAAATAAAATTGTAGTTCCATCTTTTAAAACTGTGGTCTCTCTGTCTATGTCAACTCACAGGATACCGGTTCATCTTTGCTACAACTGCCATCACCAGTGGGGGTAGCCTCATTGGCTCCATCAATGACGGCAAGAAATAATAATTACAGAAGAAAACTTCATTGCTGCATTCCTGTGATTCTGTCACACTACGGAGAGGACGAAATAATCCACTCCATGAAATGATTCCAAGATGTGGGATTGGATCCTCTTGTAAACTAATGTAAATGACAACATTTGGATTACCTCCTCTACATCTAACCAAAATATGAACATTTGGGGCTTCACGTCATGCAACGTCTGGTAAAAGTTAGACGTGTAGGCAAATCGTTTGGAGTAGTTAGGAGGGCTTGAAGCATTTTGTTGCAAGCAGAATCTTTATCGAAGGCTAAATGACAAGAGCAGAAGAACATGCAAGTAACGATACACATAAATGGATGAGAGGATCAGGAGAAGTTGTTAGATGTCACGTTGGTATTGTCTCTGCTCTCTTGTGATACTGCAATATTTTCTCGCAAGACTCGTGGCTCCGTCGTGATTTTGGCTCTCAGGACTAATTATGAAGTTGGCCCCCGAGAGCCGAAATCATGGCGGTGCTGTGAGAAAGACTTCACCTCGGGAACTAGTTGGTCAACTTCCAATATCTCAGGGGCTAGAATCAACTGTCCATGATGTCAATTTATTTTGACTGCTAGTGTAGCAAGCTCAACCTCAGTGACCAAATAGCTTGTGTTTTTGTTTTGTTTTCTGTGGTTCTCTGACACTTGACAGTACTTAGTGTACTTGTACATTGTAAATATTTTGTATTTATGTATTCAAATCGTGATATGATTGTTGAAAACTGCTCTGACTAAAATTCAGTGTTGTATGACTCGAGGCTGGCCTTGGTCTCGAGGCCATAAATTTGCTGCCTCGGCCTCAGCCTCGTGGGTCCATGACTCGGCCTCGGCCTTGGCCTCAAAGGATTTTGACTGATGGCTCGGGTCGAGGCCGGGAAAAATGTGTTTTAATCGGAAACATGTTCCCAAAGATTTCTGGGGGACAATTTTCAATTTTTCTCTAAATACACTTACAGAAAAAAAGTTAAAACATCACGCGAATAGTGCTCACCTACATTGCAACATTATTGTGTAGCATGTAATGCATCAAATGTAATGAATTGCATGGTGCCATGCGCTAGAGAGGTCATAAAAAAAAAAGTGAAGTTCGGGTACCGCGACTAGACTAGCAAACAGTCTCTCACAGAGTGAAATTATATTCTTGTGTGTGCCGAGGCCGAGTCATGGGCCTCCGAGGCCAAGGGTGAGGCCGAGGCCAAGGGTGAGGCCGAGGCCGAGTCTGCTCGTGAGCTTCTCGTGAGAAACTTGTCCTTGGCCTCGGAGACCCATGACTCGGACTCAGCCTCGGAGGTTGTGGACTCGGATACAACACTGCTAAAATCACTATGTATGATTGAAAACACATCGCTTGCTCCAAATCATGTGATGTGGCAACAGAGTAATTTTAGTCTGGGGCATTCAAATGTTGGATATGCATTGGCATTCGGAGGAGTCAGTGTACCAGACATTACTCATCAAATGACTAAGTTATAATGTGCAATATGAACAGTGATATGAATGATATAATGGTATTATTACAAACTAAATTTTGACACTAAAGTTGACAAAGATCACATTTTAATAAATTTGATCGGCAAATTCATATTTTTATTTCAGTTATTTCAGTTTTGTGTACAATTAATCAAGGTCCATAAAGGTTGTATTTACAATTGTGCACAATCAACAATGTACATGTTAAAAAAAGTTATTAAAATCAAAGCACTCTTTTTATGTATATAAAAATAATAAAATCCACAATATATATCAAAGACAATGTCATTTTCTTTTATCTGTAACCTGATTGGTCAGAAGTTTCGCATATAATTAACATAAATTTCTTCCATTGCTTAGAGAGGGCAGCAGTGTGCCCCTTTTGTTAAAGGATGTGCTTTGTGAGTGTGTTGAGTGTATATAATGGGTGTATTGTGCTGTGGTTAGGAGGGCAGGCAGAGAAGAAATTCCTGCCAGATTCTTGTGTTGGGTGTAGTCTCAGTCAGAGACTACAAGCTTGAAGTGAAGACATGCCATTGGGGACATGCTGTGTGCATCAAATGCTATGACAGACAAACAGTTAACTTGTTTATTGCTGGAAACTTGAGTACCAGATAGCTGCATCACTACCTTGAGAGCAAAAGTCAACAAATTAGAGGCCCAGGATGGTAAGTTAGAGATTTAAGTCATTTTGTGCTAAAAAATTGATAACCTGTTACATGTTTGTCAACTCCGACAACTGTCTTTGTAACCAACTGACCAAGGAATACTGTGTGGTAAAAAAACGTAAACCTTGTATTTTGTAAAAAGTCAGGCGGCCATTGAGCCAAGGCCTAAGTTCTGACGTGCATCTAATTTTTTTGGTTGTAAATTTGTGAGTTGTTTGGATTAAATTTATATTGACACTCTGAATATCAGATTCCATGGGTCCTTATCTTTCCTAACTGGTCTTGGGCATGTTCCTCCTCTTGAAATTGTCAGTAGGGAGCTAGAATTAAGGGATGGGTGGCATACAGGGATGACAGACCACATGGTCTCAAAGATTTGACAAAGATGGCTGACCACGAGTTCACAAATTCACAAAACGAGCGGCGTTTTCATTTCCTAGATTTGAAGATGTATAACTATAACTAGGCTGGCAGGAATTTTCCTCTCTTTGCCCTCCTAATAACCACGGCAGTGGTCTCAAAGATTCGACGAAGATGGCTGACCACGAGTTCACAAATTAACAAAATGAGCGGCGTTTTCGGTTCCTAGATTTGAAGATGTATAACTGCCAGTATTATTAACTAATTCCTGGCAGAAATTTTCCTATCTATGTTCTCTCCTAATAACCACGGCACAATACACCCATTATATACACTGAACACACTCACAAAGCCCAACATGGTTTAACTCTAAGGGTAGTGCAGCTGGTATTGTGTTTCATTGGTCCGGGTTCAATGTTCTGATTCAGTTAAACTATTAGCTCACTCGTACTCAAAGCGAAACGTGAACTAGACACTTTTTAGTTCTTCACAGCCATTTTAAGTACAAATTTAAGTACAAAGTAAGAATTTGTTCTACAAAAGCTGCGGCCACTTCATGAAATGAAATCTTTTAAGAATGAATTTGTCAGAAGATGATAACGTGTAGAAAAATACTTTGGGGAAAAATATCTATGTGCATATTTTATAAGTGTGCAGCCTCCATTTTGCTATAAATAATGTGCACTCAGGGTTCTGTAAAAAGCAGAATAGAAAACTAATCAGGCTACAATTTAGTTTAAAGGTAGTATCATACTTTGGTAAGAAACCAAAACAGAAATGTTCACAGATTTAAGTATAACTTACAGGGTATGAAGATAATGCTAGTAGAAACCCATCGTTAAAATGTTTCCGCCTGAAATGGTGTATTTATCCAGAAAATTAGTAAAACAACGGCCGAAGATCTTTTTGATCTTTTAAATGATCAAAAATAAAACAGAAAAGACTTAAGAAATACTGTGCCTGTTTTTCACGGTTTTCTCAAAAAATGGGCAACGTACGTATGGGACTGAAATTTTCACAGATGACTGTTACTGTATCTGTCTTGGTATTTTTGCCCATGAATCTGTATTTCTTTGATAAAAACCAAAGTATGATATTACCTTTAAACAGCAACTGTCCTTATCACATTGACTACGGTATTCACAGCAAACAAATAGTTACCATCGCCAATACCATTTTTACTCCTAAATCAAAGCAATATTACGTAATTTGAATGGCACGTCTACAATTCAAACTTCTATCGTGCCCAATACATAATTCATATCAACTTCATTTGAATTGGAAGTTGAAAAGTCATGTTGGTTCTTATTATTAATACATCGATGCCTTATTTGCATATAGAAAGTCAGGTCAAAGGTCATCATTCAGCCAATAGCATTGCAGACTGCAAAATTGATGCGAAATTGAGGCAGTGCGTCACTGCACATTGCAGTACTACACATTTGTTTGTATGTTACAAGATTTATCAAATTTTTAGCACTGATCAAGAGTTCACATATGAAATAAAAATAAGACGAAAAAAGCAAAATTAATTGCCTTATTTTTACTAAGCATCAAATGGACGGTAATCAAGAGGTAGTATTTGAGAACATACTAGTAATATAAAGCTGCATTTGAAATGAAATCAAGATTTTAAAATTCTGTTCTATTTAAATTCAAGAAAGATGCGAGATGAATTGCTTATTTTTAAATGAACATTGTTACTTTTTTGTACTTGAACACAAGATATATATAGCACCAAACAACTCCTCTGAAACTAGTCTATAAAACAGTGAGTGAAGTTGGTTTTGGGAATTACTTGTGATGTGCATAGAGTCAATGGAAACAAATAATGACATGTAAAACAACCCTTAACTGTGTCTATGACTGCAGAATGAGAGGGGTATAGGAGTGGAGATTACTGGTAGCCCTAAATATTCCTAAGCATGATTCTAATGGAATGATGCATGTTGGGTACAAGCACAATACACAGGTTTAAACTTCAAAAAGTGCGCATGTGTGGAAGTGCCTCGTTTTGAAGTCGCGATCAAAACCGCTGAAGTGTAAACCTGTGTATTGTAATTTCTCAATACGCGGGTTACACTTCGAAAAGTGCGCATGCGTGGCAGTGCCTCGTTTTGAAGTTGCGATCAACATCTAAGATGGCCGCCAAAGTGTGAACCCGTGTATGGGAACAATAACAATAAATGGCGCCCAGGCAGAATTCCAACTTCTGATGGCAATGAAAAACCCAAAATCAGACAAATTTTGAAAATGGACTCTTTCTTTATTTGTTCATTGGATTAGATTTCCGCCAAATGTCAGTTCCCGATTGCGAAGGCCCGAATTAGCATCAGAATTATTAGACACTAGTAATTCTCAATTCTGAATTCGTACATGAGCTTCACAGAGGCTGCGTTCGAGCGAGCTACTTGTGTTAACACGAGTATACTCCTGAGCGCTCGAACGGCTGGAGTACGACACTCAGGTCAGCGAGAGTATACTCTCTAGATATGGGGAGTATACTCCTGCACCGGAGAGTATTGCGCGTGCATCATGCTTGTGTTACCGGGAGTAACCGCTCGAACACAGCCAGAGAGTCTGTGTCATTGGTGACCACATTAACAGAGTGCCTGGCTAATTATAGCCACACTCCTCTCAAAAACAAGGTCATGTTTCATCCAGCGATGCCTTCACAGCAGCCTCGATCGCCGACACGAGGGCAATCTTATCACTCTCAGTGTCCGTCGCACAGACCCAGCGACGCTTAGGTGTCTGCAGAGCAAATAGGTTCTTCATATCTGTCAAAACAGAACACATTATCGGAAGGCTGTTGATTATTTGAAATTCAGGTTAATAGCAACAAAACACAGCAAAAAGGCTTTGAGAATACGGCCTCTTCACATGATGCTAACAAACTTTTTCTCACATGCTTGAGAAATCTTTACAAAACGGTTTCACTTTAACTGCTATTGTGTCTTTTCACACGGCACAGTTTAATTAAAGGTAATATCATACTTTGGTTTTTGTCAAAGAAGTATAGATTTATGGGCAAAAAATATCAAGGAAGATACAGTCACAGTCATCTGTGAAAATTTCAGTCCCATACGTTGCCCACTTTTGGAGCCAATCGTGAAAAACAGCCACAGTATTTCTTAAGTCTTTTCTCTTTTAAAAGATCCAAAAAAATTTTTTATATAAAAAGCCGTATCCTCTTTGAGTGATCCCCCATGTACCGTTCCCAGGTTGCAGCATTGTTGCGTGTATCATTGAAACGATCCCTGGGGTGTGGCGGTGTGTGCGTGGTTTCATGGCTTCTGACTGCCAAACGAACAAGGATGGTTGACTATTGGGGTCACCACCAACATAGGGCTGGATGGCTCAGTTGGTAGAGCGCCTGTACGGTATTCAGGAGGTCGCCGGTTCGAATCCCGCTCCAGTCAATTTTTCTTTGTTCACTTTTCAATGACTTAAAAAAAAATTTTGGTAGTTGTTTTACTAATTTCTGGATATATACACCATTTCAGGTGGAAAAATTTTAACGGTAGGTTTCTACCAGCACCATCTTCATACCCTGAAAGTTATACATAAATCTGTGAACATGTCTGTTTTGGTTTCTTACCAAAGTATGATACAATCTTTAACATTTTGAGACGCGAATACCATACTTATTTTGCGGAGTATACATATATAATGAATGTAAACACTGTTAGTACCAGTGCTACGCTGAGATTAATGGTTAAGCACGCGGTCTTCAAAGGCCCTGAAACAGGGTTACCACACATGCATAATGCACAGCTCATCGCACAGGACGTCGTATAAAAAGGCAGTTCTTCAACTCAACACAAGATACATGTAGATCTCATCAAGGGCCCCCTTGTTTAATAGGCAACATATAGGCAATGCGTCTTTTGATATCCTTGATTGCAACTTACACTTTGAATCCGGCAGCTCCTCAACCAGCAATCTTGGCAAAGCTACTGATGAATGGAAGTGGTACAGTGCTTCTGTCTGTCGGGTGTATGGTAAAGATTTGATAGTTCGGACAGTCACCATCAACGCATCGTTGAATAGGAAGAGTCCTAGGTCTTGCACATGCTCATAAATACTACAAAGAGAATCAATTCACATATGATTACCCACAATTACAGGCTTCAGTGAATTCACTTATGTGGAGTGAAATGTGATATTGATTATATTTCCCACAAATGTTTGCAAAACATTTGAGTTTATTCAACTTGTGTTAATTGCTCACATTCAGATGCCTTTTCTGTGGATAAGTTTCTTAAAAATTACCCTAACCCTCTGCACCTACCACACAAGACAAGAGCTGCTTACCACACATTACCACAGTCTCCACAGGGGAACTGGATTATAAACCACGCATTACCAGTTTACCGCTAATTCTCTTAATTAACCAGTCTTCAACCAAAGTCAATCCAAGGTGAACAAAAGGAAACCGACAGAGGCAGGATTTGAACCCGCAACCTCCGGAATACCAAACCAGCATTTTACCAACAGAGCTATCCAAGACTATGTTGGCAATGTACCTAATTATTATCAATTGCCTTTGCTTGTTACTGAGGCAATAGCGTTCCCCACTTATGACGTCACACCATGCATGCACGCGCACACTCACCACACGTTTACATGGCCGGTTGCAATGTTTGTCTGACGTTCAGTGCTATTTTAAGCACAAGTGCGCAGCGCTATTCTCATGGAGCAGAAATACAGGTAGATAGACAATGCAGGGTATTTTTCATTCCTTACCCTGTTGCTTGGCCGGCCCGTTCCTGCTCATGCATATCAGCTACCACCTCTTCCCTGATTAGGAAGCGATTTGCTTCTAGCAAGGCTGGACATTTCTTGATACGTCGCTGTAATTCCTGCATTTGACGTTCTCTCTCGGACCTTTCCCGGCACTAAAACAAAACAAAAATCGCAAATTACGCAAATAACCACAAGGGAAACTGACTGGATCAATTCTAAGTCATTTGAAAGAGAAGAAATTAAACTGACTTGAGTGGGATTCGAATCCGCAACCCCCAGAATTCCGTACCGGTGCACTACCAACTGAACTATCCAGCTCTATATGTGGTTTCATGGCTTCTTGACTGCCAAACAAACAAAGATAATTGAGTATTAGGGACACCGCCAACATAGGGCTGGATAGATCAGTTGGTAGAGTGCTGGTACTGTATTCCAGGGCACGCTGATTCAAATCCCTCTCCAGTCAATTTTTCTTTGTTCAGTGACAAATGACACAAAAATGGTTACAATATAAAGATGAATAGAAAAGGAAACACGTTTGAATCAGTTCATTATGCTGGAATACGATTTGTGAGAAGGGTATCCCTGTTACATATAGGTGGATGTGGCATCTACAATACTTGGTTATGGTCCAACAACCTTGCCTTAAGAATCATTATTGTGCCGCACTATGGAGTTGCAGCAATGTAAATGAGAGGTGCCTTGTGGAGACCGAGCACAATAGGATGAATATGTCTCCACAGGGAAATTCTAAAGGTGTATAGGTCTCCACAAGGTTTTCACCAAACCCCTTTAGACTATGGTCTGAGACCCTGACTGCATGCATGCAGCCTATACACACATGGCCTGGCAAGGCACCACCACACCAGATGACAGTGCAAGGAATTCATGATCACTGTACCTCATCCACGAAAGCCTGCAGTTGCCTAAACATGGTCACTGCGGTGCCAAGGTCCTGGTTGTCAGGATGCTCGTCTGCTGTCACGCCCTGCTGGGCCAGTAACATCTGGATGTAGTCTCCGATCCTCCTCGCTGGTCGCAGAAACAACTCCATGAGAGACATCATGCATGTCTCCGGAGATCGGTCGGTACGCTTGAGGAAAGCACGGAAGGCTGGAAACTGCTGTCGGCACTAGTAAAAAAAAGAAAACCTCAAAGTTATGTCCTACGTGAAGAATCAAATAGAAGGCATTAGTCTGCAATTTGGAAAGATTCTATGACAAGATCTAGAGACAGACCTCGGGAACATCGGACTCCACTAACACAACAAATCTTTGAAATTTTCAGCTCAACTGATCATTGGAAACAGTAGAAAACAGCGAAAAACCGTTGCAATTGTTACGCCAAATTGTGGCGGCTTCGTGAAATTGATCCCTGGAACCTTAGTTGAGGATAATTTTGAAGTTCACAGTAAAAAAAAAATGATCCATGATTATTTTGGAGTTTATAGGTTTGGACCATTCCGGCTTTGCTCTTAAGTCCCGCCCACGTGTGTGTTTTACATACAGCTGTGACTGAGTTTGACCAAGGCTTTCGTGGTAACCTGATTAAAAGGTGTTCTTCAATTGGTTAATGCGCACAGTTTGATTGACAGGCCGGAAGGGTCCATTATTCACCTTTCCTAACTTTGATAAAATAATTTGCTATATGAAGTCCCGATACCTTGTCCAATGTTGAGAGAACTATCTGATAGTTCTTGTGGAAGTTAGTGTAGGTCTTCATCTTAGCTTGTAACTTGATGAAGCAATCGCCGATGCACTGCTCAGGGCTCCACTGCTCTAAATGCTCACTAAGGTCCTCTGTCAATTCACTGTTGATGGGCAAAGGCATAAAGACACTCAGGTCACAATATGGCGAATCCCTGCTGAATCCGATGAGCCTGTTTGTTTTACTCAAGAATCTTTGCACACATGGATTCACTAGAACATGTGGGAACTGCAAATCTAGATCTTTGATCCATATTGTGTAAAATTAACAAGCCCTGCCTGTTAATGAGCAGCCAAGGCCACTCAACAATATCAAAAGCAACTTGCAAAATTTGTGGGTAAGAAGGGCACCACCATGTGGTGATTCACAGAAAGGTTGTGTTGAATGTCTGATCCTGTTCCTTCTTTTAATGTTCTCTCAAAGAAGGATTGTAATCTAAGACCAACAGACAACTCAAAGCCGGCAAAAATAACAGTCTTGGTCTTTGAAGGATGGTCTGCCAAGCTTGGCCCAAGTTCAAAGAATATGTTCTTCAAAGAATAATGGCTTCAAGGCCAAAAAGCTGCGTAAACCCAAGCAATGAAATGATATCAAGGAGCTGGCCTCGATTTCACGAAGCCCTACGATCGATCTTAACTCGAGTTACAAAAGATAACCTATCATATCCTACGACTTCTATGTAAGCATCATTATGTGCAACGATTGATATTAAGTTACAATGAGTTTGGTGAAATCGGCCCCTGGTCCTATTTGCTTTTAAATCATGAATTGTGATGTTTCTCTACTTTTTCTTCATCTCCCACCCACCCCCAAGAAATTGAACTGACCGTGTGACTGCAAGAATGAGGTTGATGTCAGTGAAGATCATCTGTATGTTGGCTTGGCTGATGATAGCTCTATTGGATTTGACAGCTGCCAGCAGCGGTTTGCGGTAGACGTCCTCGATGATGCCCAGATGCTTCATGTAGGCGACTTCCGATGACAAGATCTGAAAAGCGGTGCTGTGTCTACTATCACCAGTCTGCAACTGTGAGTGACAAAAATGAACATTTGACCGAGGTGGGACTCGAACCTCATAAGACCTGAGATACCATACACTGGTGCTCTACCATCTGATAAGGCCTATTTATGACAGCTTTATCCAAAATGTAAGTCAATATTTGGAATGCGGAGGAGCAAGACATGGCTATTGTAATGGCTGATGACGTACCCTACCTAATTAAGTCCACCACAAGGAGCATTTGTTCTTTTCCCTGTCCTTTTATAATATTTGCCAACATCACCAGTCTTGGTATGCATATTTCGTTTTAGACAACTTTGAAGTCCACAAGAGAAGACTTGTGACAAACATTAATATTCGCTGAAGGAGTTTAACCAACCAAGTATAATTAGGGCCACTGATTTTCCGTTTCAGAAAAGTGCAAATTCCATTTCCAGAAACCTTGGATTCCGTTTCAGGCTGAAAAATTCGATTTCAGACTGAACAAATCTGTTTTGTGCTATTTAGTTCCAAAACGTTGTATAGTGTATAACATCCAGTAAATTGCATACTGACTTTCTACGACTGTTTGGGCACTGCCACTGGAAAAGTGTCGTAACTTTTGCACAGTGAAGACTAACTTGTCAGACTGTGTTCTGTCACAAAAAACAGTCAACTATTGCAAGGTCAAAGCATGATTCAGTTAGCCTAGGAAATGTATAGCAATCAGTTCACATAAATGATGCATTTTGTGAATTTAATTGGTGGATTTACTTAGTTCCGTTTTGAAAATGGAATTCCGTTTCAAGGTGCAGATTCTGTGAATTCCGTTCGTTTTCCGTTTTTGCAGAAAATCATCAGTGATTCGACCCTATATAATTTGGAGAACTCCGAAATGAAATAAGACACCATGCACTGTACAACAGAGAATTCACATCACAGTAGAGTGGGGAGCCAAGAAGTTATTATTATTATTATTATTTATTTCTGGTAATGATACAAAGGATTCCTCAAAGGTGCCCTAGGCACTGTAGCTCGCAAGCCTGATGAAACCTGTTATGGAAAGAAGATGAGAAGAAGATACAGTTTTAGAGGTGGGAGGAAAACCCCAGAGTAATATTCTGGGTAAAACCCACGGAATCAGGCATGGACTGAAAACCCAATCCACTTATGAACCGAGCCGGATTTGAACCCAGTCCACAGAGGTGAAAGGCGAGGAAAGAACCGCTACGCCAACCTTACTCCCCGTCAAACTGTTTAGAAAGACCAAAACCTACCTGTGTGACTTTGAAGACTGTCGTCTGCCTGTCGGCACCTGCCGTGCTAGCTGGCACATCAGCAGGTCTCAGCTCAGAGACGGACGAGTAGAGAGCGTTGCGGTTGATGTTTTCCACCTCGCTGTCAAAGTCTGAGATTTCCTCAGCAATGTCCTCAGAGATCTGACTGTCGTCATCAAAATCAAGACTGGACATCTTCTGGGGTCGCTGCTGATAAAAATGTAAAATTTCTGATGATGTCTAATATTTAGAAGTCATTTCATGTCTGGAAAATCATGAGGGCCCCAGAGGTTCCACTGCCCAATGGGAGACTTTTGAGAACCAGTCTTCAAGTCAACAGCGCACACGTACGTACAACAGCGCAGGCGCAAAACAAAGCGCGCATGCTCACAATTGCGTGTGCGTGCGCTGTTGAAGACCGGTCCTCAAAAGTCTCCCATTGGTCTTGGACTTGCTGCCTCCTATCTGCATGTACTCTCACAGACCGCACACCAAGCTCCTAAACAACTCTCACTGAACCAAAGGCAATGAATAGCTTTGTCCCTTCAAGACTGATATTCCTAGTCCTAAACTGTCTTTGCTTTCTTTTCAGTGGAGGATTTCTCTATCAGGACTCTGAATGATGTTTACCTTCTTCAGGGGTGAACTGGCAGGGCTCTGCTTGGCAGGCTGCGTCTTCTGCAGGTGACCTGCTTCAGGGACCTTCTGCCCGCTCGCTCTGAGGAGCAGCTGATTGCCCAGAAACGCTAACGGATCCACCTGTGATAATGATGATAAAGACATGGGGGCACAAGCCGTTGAATGTGGGCTTCAGGATCAGGCACGTAGCCAGCATTGTCAGTCCGGGGGGAAAACATCAGTGTCATCCCTATTCTTTCTCTCTTAGCCTCTTTCTCTTTCATTATCCATTCCCCTTTTTCTTCCTCCTCCCTTCTCCCTCCCTCCACTGGGTATGATACAAGGCTAATATCAATCTTATTCTGCAAACATAATGACATAATCTGGATTCAGGCATTTATTTATATCTTGTTTACCCTTTGTTTACCAGCTCAGTGAAACACACACTGTTTTCCAGAGGTTCCCAGCAATTACAATATGAATTATGAAGGATGGTGCTACACGTGACCGAGTAGCAGGCTTTCATGTGCGCCCTTTGGCAGCCAGCCACATCAACCCATATATGATCATGAAGCACAGCTTAAGATTGAAAGTGTTTGTTTTTTGTGGAGGGAGGAAAACCGGAGAACCTGGAGAAAAACCCTCGAAGCATAGGAGAGAACCAAACGCACAACTCTACTCACATATGACCCAAGCTGGGATCGAACCCGGGCCACATTGGTGAGAGGCGAGTGCCCAACGCACTTTGCCACCTATGCCCAAGTAGACCAAGTAGGCATAGCTCAAGTAGACCCCAGAACTTTATGAAAATTTATCCCACGTCGATTGCCGGCAGCTAAAAAAGGTTTGAAAGATGTGCATGGTAGTCTTACCTCGAGGGACTGTGAGGTTAGGTTGGACAGTGCCTGGACGAGTGAGGGCGCTATCTGGTTGAGTCGTTTGTCCTGGATGCCAAGATCGTTAAAGATGACGTCTCCTGAAATGTGAAACAAAAATGCATCCTGCCATGAAGTATTTACTTCACAATGAAATTAATACTATATCGGAGAGTAGGAATTAATTTTTTTTGGTTCTTACCCGTCAACTTGGAGACCAGGTCCTCTTTTTCCTCCCTCAAGAAGCTTCCAAGAGTCTTCTGACAAGCATCTACTGCCTCCAAGACTCTCTGTGATGATGCCAGCCAGCCCTGCAGTTTATCATACTCTAGATACAGCGAGGCTGGACTGGGTGATCTACCCCAGTTGTCCCACTCACCGACCACTGTATCAGACAAAATTTATCTTCATTACAAAAATTAAGTACATCTACCGTAATAATTCACCCCAAGAACGCCCAGCATTATGCAGAATTCAAATGCAGAAGACTCTTGTAAAGTATTGTGGTTTATTAACAGCAAGACATATATGCACTAGGTAGCTAGAGCTTGCAGGCTCATTGATTTGATTTGATTTTTAATGTACTTAATCTTTTTATTGGACAGATACTGTCATCTCACGGTCAGACACTGTCACCTGACTGTCAGACACTGTCACCTGACAGTCAGACACTGTCACCTCACGGTCAGACACTGTCACCTCACAGTCAGACACTGTCACCTGACAGTCAGACACTGTCACCTCACGGTCAGACACTGTCACCTCACGGTCAGACACTGTCACCTCAAGGTCAGACACTGTCACCTCACCGTCAGACACTGTCACCTCACCATCCTATGTCCTGGCGGACTGACCCATTATATACATTGACTGTTTGACATGCACATACCGTGTCCATATTTGGAGTCTGATAAGGTGGAAGGGGACGTGATGACCACTCCTGTCAGGCTGGTCAGCTGCCGCAATAGAGCACATCCTGCATCTGGAAAGGAAGACAAAGAACCAGAGAAAGAAGAATGAGAATCAGAGACCATCAAGGAAATACCATCACTAGAGACCAGAGTCCATCAGGGACATGACTACACAGTATTCAACACAGGCAGATGAGAAATGAACCAGCCAGCAACGATTCTGATGGTATAACAGGAGAATGCCAGGAGCTTACATGTTAAGCTCATTTCATGTCAGACTTTTCAGACATGTCAGACATTTTGGAAGATACAGATCATGACATCAATGATACATCACACATCTCTTCAGTGCCAATTAGGCCATTTCTCACTTCACACATTGGCAGGAATGGACATTAAGCTGTGAAGATTTGAGCAGCATAGCATACTTACCCTATATAAACAGATTTTACAGTGCATCATGTGAACAACTCTCAGGCAGTTCTGAAAGAACTGGAGACAAATGTAGCTCAATGTTTCAGTCAACTACATGTATGCTCTAGTCAACAGGCTTCAATAGCTTCATATCTTCCTAAACCACCTCTCCTTCAGACGAGCTAACCACAGAGCGTACCATAAACCCACTACTATATTTGGGCCTGTTGTTTCACAGCGGATCTTGGTCGCCATATTTGATCTTGCAAATCTACGTCGCAAACAGAATACGCTAAAATGCGATCCGGAGCAGCTTTTGAGAGCAGGATAACTGATCTTGTTATTCCCACCATGCCTCAATTCTTCAAATCGGACAATCTTACCACATGCAGCTAGGGGTACAAACAGGTCCAAATGACCGCCCTCGGTGCCCGGCAGGACCCTAGCACAGAGCCTCTCCCAGAAGTCCTTCAGCTCCGGTTTCTCTAGTGATGCGGTGCTGGTTGCCATGGAACCCACCAGCCGGACCTCATCACAACCCTCCACCATGATGCCAATACTCCTGATAAAAAAGTAGACCAGGATTCAAATGGCAATAGCGTTCCGCACTAATGACATCACACCATGCATGCACACGCACACATACCCCCACTCACCACATGTTTGAATGGCCGGTTGCAATGTTTGTCTGAGGTTTGGTGCTATTTTTAGCGCAAGTGTGCAGTGCTATTAACACAGGGTTATATTCTGCTCATTCAAATGCCTAGTGACATTGACCACATTATGGAAACGTTTTAGGGTAGTTAGCCAACATTCACAACAAAAGAAGAGCAGAAGCCTTGATATATGGTACATGAAAGATTTTCTGTTATAAAACTTGAAATAGGCAATTATGTTAACAAAATAAATAAATGAAAAAGTAACAATAGGTCATTCTGCAGTGCCAGATTAACAATGTCCAAGTTTATTATCAAATTATTCAATGTCAAGTTGTATAGAGTTAGGAGGGCTTGACGTTTCAATCCTAGCAGGATCTTTCTCGAAGACTAAAAGAAAGAACCATTGTTCATACATTCTTTTTCAGCATTTTTTGTAAAGATTATCAGGGTGTATTTAACATGCTTGCGAAAGAACACATTTCATTACTGGGTTTATATCACAGATATAAACTGACTGAAACCATAGACTGACAGCACCCTATTCAAATACATGGCGGGGTACCGTAATCGTGACGGCACCCGACTATTGCCAAACTATGGGAAAAAAAAGTTACTTTTACGCACGATTGAATAGGAAGGATTGATTCAAACGAGAATTTCTAGATGAAAACGAATTGATATCCACTTTAAACCCATTGGAGCATTAGGTTTACCTCACGTACCATTGCACAGTAATACATGTTTCTCAAATAATGGAAAGATTGAAGGAAAACTTTTGTGTTTAAAATTTCATCTTGATTTTATGAGAGGGAACTAGCGTGAGATTACGTGCGCAACTGGCCTCTTTCAGAATCTTTTCGAGATTACGAAATAAAATCATTGTTTACGTACGTCGCGCTCGTCGCGTGATGCACAAGTTTGCCCATAGTTTTTTAGATGACGTCCGTTTCCAAAATTACGCGCTCACGTCCTATAGGTTATTTATGTCTATGGTTGACATAGCACATACCTGGCCTGCGATCCAGCCAGGCTGGACTCTATCTTGAACAGTAGGGATTCTAAGGTAGTTCCAATGTACTCATACGCCACCACCAGGACATCAGGCTTAACGGCTGACATCAGAAGCTACACAGGCGGACGAACACAAAATCAAAATCGTATTTCTAGCAAAAGAACCAGGATGAACTTATTCAGGTGCCCAAAAATTGTGGAATAAAGCATTAGATGGGTGACTTTTTGGTACACCTGGGCTGGATAGCTCAGTTGGTAAGAGCACCGGTATGGTACTCGGGGAATCGTAGGTTCGAAACCTGCTCCGGTAAATTTTTTCTTTGTTCAGTTTTCAATGACTACAAATTAATCCAGTCACTTTCCCTTGTGATTACAGTATTATCATTTGATGAAAATTGAAATGTTGTTGGTATTTGGAAATGGATTCACCAGGGTAAAAAAACATGGCTCATCACAAAGTCCAGTCAAGATGACGTATTACACATTTCTCCTACATACAGACCTGCATTGCTGTTATCTGCGATGAGACGACAAGGAGACGAGGGTTCTTTGCGGGCACAGCTGATGAGGAAGTTCTACCCTGCAGTGCATGATGGGAAGCTGTTGCAATGCCTCCTGGGTAATCGCCACCTGCCGACAAATCTCTCCTACAAAGAGAAAAGTCCAATGCAGAAGATATGACCATACAGAACATACAAGGTAAATGTCACCTGTTCAAGGTAGTCTCATTTGGTTTTTGTCAAAGAAATGCAGATTCATGGGCAAAAATATCAAGAAAGATATAGTAACAATCATCTGTGAAATTCCCAGTCCCATACAGTGCTGACTTTTTGAGAAAACAGTGAAAAACGGCCACGGAATCTTTAAAAATCTTTTCACTGCAATTTTTTATCTTCTGAAGATCAAAACTGTTTTTGGTCATAGGTTTGAATTAATCCAGTCAGTTTCCCTTGTGGTTATATGATTGTCTTGGATGAGCTGAATATGTCATACCGGCGGGACACTGGTTTCTTAGCCTGGTGTTTGATAGACTGAAGCAGTGCTTTCCCAACTGGTTGTCCCATCTCCAGGGCTATACTGGCCGACAGAGTTACTGCTTCAGTAGACACTCCAGACAAATCCAGATCATCTATCTGCAATTCAAAGTCAAGGCCATGCATTTTAATATCAGTTTGATTACTATAATTTAACGCATGAAAGGTTTATTGAGGAAGCTAGTTGAATCAGACAATACCTCATTAAGTGAGTTTACTTACTTCTTGTTTACCCTGGGTTTACCTGCTCAGTGAAACACACACTGTTTTCCAGAGGTTCCCAACAATTACAATATGAATTATGAAGGATGGTACGTGCTACACGTGACTGAGTAGCAGGCTTTCATGGGCGCCCCTTTGGCAGCCATCCCCATCAACCCATATATGATCACGAAGCATATCTTAAGATCGAAAGTGTTTGGATTTTGTGGAGGGAGGAAAACCGGAGAACCCGGAGAAAAACCCTCGAAGCATAGGAGAGAACCAAACGCACAACTCTACTCACATATGACCCAAGCCGGGATCGAACCTGGGCCACATTGGTGAGAGGCGAGTGCCTAACGCACTTTGACACCTATGCATGCAAGAGTTTGTGACATGAAAGTGTGTCATTGCTTGGACACCCTGACAGACAGAATGGTGATGGAGTATTAATTAATGCTCACCCCCTGAGCCCTGTGCTGCCCCTTCCTGGATTTGGACCCGAGACCGTAATCGAAGGCCCTGGCCGGCTCCGTCCAAGACCTTCCATGCTTCTGCGGAGATGCCATCGGCATCGCGCTGGTCCCGGAATGCCTGAGGGTAGACGGGGGAAGTCCAGGCTGATTAGGGTTCCCTTGATGCGCCATGCTCCGGAAGGCATTCTCTAGGTCTTGAGGCTGGGGATCGGGATCCAGCCAAATTGGTCGACTGTCCACTGAAATGTGAGTATGGTTACATGAGGTAATCAACATTTTTGAAAAGTCATAAGAGGCCCCAAAACGAAATGAAGGAATTGGGCCGAAGAAAGGCTCCAGCTTCGCCATCTCAAGCACTTCATTTCATTTAGGACACAAATAAATGGCGGTAGCAAAATAAATCCCAAGCCTAGCCTCAAGCCTCATTTCGTAAAGGGCTGGGATACACAGTCTAATAGCACTGCGCACTTGCGCTAAAAATAGCACTGAACATCAGACAAACATTGCAACCGGCCATGCAAACGTGTGGTGAGTGGGGGTATGTGTGCGCGTGCATGCATGGTGTGACGTCAGAACGCTATTGATATACTCACAGCTGGTTGTCTTGACAATGTCACCATCTTGCTGGTTTTTGTTCTTCTTGAGCGCTGTGCCATCCAGGCCCGATCCGTCTCCCATGCGACCATACAGCCCAAACTGTTGACCAAAGGAAATCAACTAACGTCATCAATTGCAATCCATAAAAATGTCTTCATCAAATATGTCAAAACAGCATCTACCATAAACATCCAACCCTTGGCCAAATGGCTCTTTTTGGGAGCATGTTGACACTTGTATAATAATAATAATAATAATAATTTATTATTATCCCTGGTCATCGGGCCAATTTACATTCCTGACGCACTCTCAGCTCGATCCCTGGGGAGTATACAGCCCGCAGCTGCCTGCAAAGCGAGCAGGGCTAATCAAACAAACAAAGCCCATCTCTACCCATCACAGGTACCCATTTAGACCTGGGTGAAGGGTAGCAATGTGTGATAAAGCATCTTGCCCAAGGATGCAAGCATCATTAGTCCATGGCCGGATTCGAACCCACAATCTGAAGATTGACCACAATATCTTGAGTACGACACGCCAGACCACTAGGCCACAGTATAAAATAAAGTCATAACCAGCCTAAGAGGCTTCACTTTACAAGGCCCTTTACAAGTCATAAATCGGAGGTGATAGGTCTACTTACGTCTTTGGGTGACTGAGCAACATCCAGGGTCTTCAGACAGTGAATGTAGTGTCTCTTCCACGCTCCGTACTCGTTGTCTCTGGGCTTATACGGCAGAAACCAGCCGAGCTTGATGCACTTGGGCATCCACAAAATATCCTGGAAACAATTAAAAAACGTTCAGGAGTTATGTTCCTGCCAGAATTTAAAGATCAAAGATTTAGAGATCAAAACTCCTGTGAATAGATTTTAAAATACTGTGAGCGTGTTTCACTGTTTTTTTTTTTAAAGTGGGCATTGTTTGGGGTTGGAAATTTCATACATGTTACAGGTACATTTTTGCCCATTAACCTGCATTTCTTTGCCAAAAACCAAAGTACATGTATAAAAAGTTTAGACCGTTAATGGTCAACTGAGATGACCTTTGAAAAGGAGAGATCTAATGAATCAACCCAACAGCGTTCCGCACTAATGACGTCACACCATGCATGCACGCGCGCACATACTCCCACTCACCACATGTTTGCATGGCCGATTGCAATGATTGTCTGAGGTTCGGTGCTATTTTTAGCGCAAGTGCGCAGTGCTATTAAGCAACAGATTACAGGAACTTGGCAACAATGGAACCATCGACACCTACAGTGTTGGAGTCGAGTCCACAACCTCCGAGGCCAGTGACGGCTAAGTGACCGATACCAAATGTTCAGCTTTTTGCAGGATTTTTATACTGAACTTTGCAAGAGTTATTTTGTAACAATTGTGTGGGTGATACAGCTGCCTTACAAGATTTTATCAAAATGATATACAGCACACAGGACACAGGGAACTGCGAAACCTGGAAGAAAATAACTTAAATAAGTCATGGGAAATTTGAGTCCAAACTGGCGGCCTCGAACTGGCCTCGGCCCATTTTCTGAGGCCGAAGGTGCAGAGGCCAAGGCCAAGACCGAGTCATCATACAGCAAGGCCGAGACCAAGGCCATCCAAAACCGGTCTCGAGACCAAGGCCGGCCTCGAGACCTCCAACACTGGACACCTACCTGCTCGGCAAGGAACTTCCAGTGCCAGCACACCATGGCGGCCTTGCTGAGACTCCGTGGATCCAGGTATGACAGGATGTAGAGGGACAGGAACCGTGGCAGTACCGTTGTGAAGTCTTGATGCTCCAAGGGCACGCGGCCCTCAAACCACCTGTAGAGGTACAGCAGCTGAGCCCGTCTGCACCGTACGAGGATGTACTGAAGGAAGCGCTTCCTTTGCGCATCCGTCCAAAGATCAAACTTGATGTAAACACCAAGGGAGAATGATTGGTTGCCAAGGAAATAATTATGTCACATCGCAAAAGATTGGCATTAAAAGGTGAAGTGGGAAGGGCGTTGACAATATATGTAGGTTACTGAGCAAAGCACATAGTATTTGCATGGCCTCCATATATACGGCTTCAGCAAACATGCATCACATACACTTTATGATTACAACTTTTCATGATTGTTGTTATATCCAACAACAACAAATGTGCTCTCATTGTTGATCGTGTTTAGAACGCCAATGCTTGAGATTTGAAGTTTTACATAGTGGAAGATTCATAAAGTGAGGTTTGCAGAGACACCATGGAACTCTTTCTAGAGGTGTGGTTTTGACAAAAAAAACGGTGCCAAATGATCTCGACGTTCCGGCCAGTGTACTCTAGAAAAGAGTTCCACGGTGTCTCCGCAAAAAAAAAAAACTATACCCCCATCTGGTTTGACTATTTGTAAAGCATTTTGCTTGTTAGTGGTAAAGAAGATCTCCACATGTGCTTTTTTAGTATAAGTACGCATCCATATTATAGTTAATCCGCAAATAGCAAGTGTTATTTCTAATCATTACAAGATAAATAGTTCCTCTATTTGTTATCTCTATTTGTCACAAACAGGAAAAGCACATTTAAGTAGATTTTAATAGTATAAAGGTATTGTACAAACTGTCAAATTCCTAGTAATAGCGCTCCGCACTTGCACTAAAAATAGCACCCGATCTCAGACAAACATTGCAACCATGCAAACGTGTGTGCGTGTGTACGTGCATGTACACTATACGTGCGTGAGACAATGTTTGTCTGACATCCGGGGATTTTGTGACGTCATTAGGCCATAAAAAAAAATTGTTGTGTTGGAGTAACGGAGGGTTGGGAAATAGGGTAGGGCGGGCGGATTTTTAATTTTTTTAATTTAATTTTTCCTGTATTAAATGCTTTTTTCCCTGTATATCACAGTATTTGACGAGTCAAATAAAGACAAAAAAATGACATCTTTAACCAGTCTGGTTTCCATCTTTTGCTCCTTTTAAGCTTTTAATCTGAGTACAAATTTGCGATTTATTTTTTTATTATTCTTTTTTCCCCGATTTTTGTTTTTATTATAAAAAAACAGCTTTTTTTTGTTTAAAATGTTTATGGTCGGGGCATATTTTTGGGTCGGGCGGGTTACGCCAATACAAATTTTTTTTTTTTTATGGCCTTATAATTTGTGCAGAGCCCTATTAAATTATGCCAGCATCAGTTTGTGGCTCATGGTTATAGAATCAGTAGTTGGTTAGTTTCCACAGCTTACCCAGTGGCCAATTAATTCTCGCCTTTCTACAAATATCTGCAAGGGAAATAGACAAAAGTCCCAGGATTTTAACAAATCATATGATTATATATCGCTATAACCAATTAAGTTACCAATCAGGTTAGTCAGCTAGAATAATTAGGTAGGATTTGAAACTTTGCATGGTGGAAGAACGTAATGAAGTAGGCTTGCGGAGACACCATGTGAAATCTCTTTTATAAATGTGTGGTTCTGAAAAGAACTGGTGAGAAGGATCTCGACGTTCCGGCCAGTGTACTCTGGCCGTCCTGACCGTACTCCGGCTCACTCACTCTCCTGAGGACGGCCAGAGTACACTGGCCGGAACGTTGAGATCCTTCTCACCGGTTCTTTTCAGAACCACACATTTATAAAAGAGATTTCACATGGTGTCTCTGCAAGCCTACTTCATTAGAATAATTAGGAGGTTTTATTTGCTGCTGTTAAAACGTTTGACATTGGTCTTCTTATTTCCAACTACTGGAAACCCATAATTATGAAAAGAAGTGATACAGAGTTAAAGTTAATATTCAGGTTACAATAAGGTGACCATATTTTGTTGAGATGATCCGGGGACAGTGATCTGTGTCTTGGGGAGCCGGAGGGGTATAATTTTGAAAAAAATTTGAATCCAGATGGTGCTACATGCAAAATGGTGGCATCTATGGACATCTTGTCCAGTTGACATGAGTGGGTTACATTAGGCAGTTGTCTTCGCATACTTCTCTGAAGAATGGATCTTCGTCAGCACATAAGGTGACCATACACTTCGTTCATTTTTTTTAGGACAATTAGTATTTTTTGGGGGGGCATTTCGTCGAATCGGGGACAATTTTTCATCGGGGACGGCACTGTCAAATCGGGGACTGTCCCCTGAAATCGGGGACGTCCGGTCACCTAAGGTTACAATCAGTCAATAACTGATGACAGTCCAGTTGATAATTCTTGCAAATTAGAATGCGAAGCGCAATAAATGACGTCAGAAATTCTTTGCTAACTGATTAATAGCTGAAAGTCTTGCTTTTACAGGATTTCCTGAAGCACAAACATATTATGCCGTAACAGATTCCATGAAATTGCGACCAGGAAAATAACCGCCTCTGGGAATGATTTGAACGATCTATAAGGGAGCATATAGGATTTGCAAGGCCTCCAAAAAAATTTATTTCATTTGAGACAGAAAATGGACTCAACAGTTAGTCAACAGTGAAAACAGTCACCATGGGAAATCTTGGTTCATCAGATGTTGGGTTTTTCAAGCAAATTAAGATGTAGTGTCTTTTCCAAAGATATCGTTCGTCCAAACGATTTTTGGAACAAACATAAAGTAAACTATTCTTCATGTTTCATAAGAAAAATCTAGTCGTGTTTTCGCTAGTTTCTCGTGACTCAGATGTCCGATTGAGCTCAAATTTTCACAGGTTTATTATTTCATGTACCGGGTACATGTTTGATCAGACAAAGTATGAGTGCTGTCCTGTGACCTTTACCAATCATGTATTGTACCTTTAATAACATAGTACACTTGTATACCTGCTCATTGGAGGGTTTATGAACAATGGGAGTCCACTGGCTCTGATTGGTTTTCATCTTCAGTGTTTGGAAGTTTCCGTCTATGGCCATTGGAGCGATCGTGGCCGTCTTCTTGGCGGACTTGGCAGCACGCTGGGTGGGGTAGACAGGCTCTCGGAGCGATGCTAGCGGCGTCGCACCGGTCCGGTTGCCAGGAGCACCATTTGATTTGGCTTTCGCAGCCATTCTTGCTATTTATCTCAGATTACTAGCACATTCTATTTTGTTTTTTGGAAGAACAAAGAAACAAAGAGTTATAAATCTGCTAAGTACTTCACGCCAATAAGCCTTTCGCAAGTTAAAATTGATCAATATCTGGTACACTGAATTCTTTCGCTGTATGTAAACATCAAAACCTGAATTCTCCAGACTAAAAAACAATGTTGCTTTATCACATGTTTCGGGGCAAGCTAAATTGCTTACTTAAAACATGACAGACGTTGTGCACCAATGCACTGTTCATAATGGATAAGAAGTCAGGTTGGCGTAGCGGTTCTTTCCTCGCCTTTCACCTCTGTGGACCGGGTTCAAGTCCGGCTCGGTTCACAAGTGGATTGGGTTTTCAGTCCCTGCCTGATTCCGTGGGTTTTACCCAGAATATTACTCTGGGGTTTTCCTCCCACCTCTAAAACTGTATCTTCTTCTCATCACCTTTCCATAAAAGGTTTCATCAGGCTTGCGAGCTGCAGTGCCTAGGGCACTTTTGAGGAATCCTTCCAGGTCATTTCCAGAAATAAATAATAATAATAATAATAATGGCACAAAGGAACCAGTCCAGTCCAGAGATGGTACCACTATGAAAAAGCTTATTGCCCCAAATCATGTGACATAGCAACAGTCTGGGAAATTCAAACTGGGGTGTTTATGTGCAATGAAAGAAGTGTATGTGCCAGACACTACAGATTTAACTCGCAAATTGGCTATGTTGCGAAGCAAAATGAATTTGACGTAATAAACTACACAAGGAACAATTCACACAATTTGAAGTGTGCTCAAATTCTTGCAAACACTCACTGCAGATATCAAGCTGCGACATTAATTTCACTATGCACGAAGCATTCAAGCATGAAATATGAACTGGGCTTTAAATTCCACACAGTCCAAATTATACGAGTAGTACAAGTGAGATATTTGGCTGGCTGTATTTATGCTTGTAAAAAACGTTGCTGCCATTGGCAAAATAGTCCCGGGTATAACTATACTATTCAACATTTTACTATCTACTTGAATATATATTTTTATGCTGGTACGTACTACTTCAGGTACTCGGTTGAAAAGAGATATATCCTCTTCAAAAACAGAACACCATTTTCACTTCAGTAACACTTGAAACTCAAAATGAGCAGCATTATAGACAATCTCAATTTCTGTACTAGACTCGTACGTGGTCCCATAAACTAAAGGTAACTTCATACATTGGTTTCTGTCAAAGAAATGCAGATTCATGGACGAAGATATCAAGGAAGATACAGTAACAGTCAACTGTGAAATTTCCAGTCCCATACGGTGCTCACATTTTGAGAAAACAGTGAAAAACCTCACAGTATATATTCAAATCTAACCATAACATGGGCCGATTTCACTAACACTTTGCGATCATCCTAAAGCCCAAATCCATCGCTAAACGGAAAATTGCTATGCAAAGTAGCGATCGATTTTCCGTTTAGCGATGGATTTGGGCTTTACGATGATCGCAAACTTGAAGTGTTAGTGAAATCGGCCCCAGGACTTTTGATCTTCCGAAGATCAAAACTGTTTTTTGGTCTTTACATTTACTCTTTAATGAATAAATACAGCATTTCAGGCAGAAACATGGAATTAACGGTATGTTTCTACCAGCACCATCTTTATACCCTGTAAAAGAAACGGGTCAAATCTGTGTTGATTTATGTTTTGGCATGCTACCAAAGTATGATAGTACTTTAGCACTTACCATTTACTAAAAAGTCAGCCTATAAAGACCTACTGCTAAGACCAGGCTTCACTTTAAGACATCAAGCCTCTGGTTCAGCAAGACTTCCTCTCACTAAAAACAAAGAAAAGAAAACAGAAATGTGAGAGGAAACACAACCGATACAAATGCATTCAGCAGACGACCTCCATGTTTTACGTTTTTCATCATGAGTAAAAATGATGAAAAATGAATAATTAGTCTGATGAGTGTGAGATCCCTTATTTTATTGGACTCTGTGCAAAACCAGCAATGTGAAGTCCATACACAGTATACTGTAACTCTCTCCCAAAAGTAAGGTTCTTTGAGAGATCCAGTAACTGGGGCGCTGTACTGTACTCCCAGTTTTAATTTTGGGACTTGGCTGTCATGCTTGAACAACCGTCGATCCCAAAATTTAAAAAGGGG
This sequence comes from Astropecten irregularis, assembly GCA_963971285.1. Classification (NCBI taxonomy): domain Eukaryota; kingdom Metazoa; phylum Echinodermata; class Asteroidea; order Paxillosida; family Astropectinidae; genus Astropecten; species Astropecten irregularis. The sequence goes on from OZ020257.1 coordinate 219,020, forward strand.
GTACAGCAGCCCAGTTACTGGGTCTAGTTCTGCTTTTGAAGTTGGACCCCGTTCCTTTTGGGAATAAGACAACGTTCTAGACAAAGAACCAGATATTTTGGCTTGTGTGCCCTCCTGTACCATGTTGTAGTTCACAAGATATGATATATCAAATGTTTGTAGCTCATTAGTAGGCAAAAAATGTCAGTGCTTCTTAGTCTGTTAGTTCAATTGCGATGAACAGAACGTTTAGGTACATGTACTGGACCTAAACGTACTTACTTAAAGGTACAATACATGATTGGTAAAGGTCACAGGACAGCACTCATACTTTGTCTGATCATACATGTACAGTGTATATGAAATAATAAACCTGTGAAAATTTGAACTCAATCAGACATCTGAGTCACGAGAAAATAGCGAAAACCCGACTCGATTTTTCTTATAAAACATGAAGAATAGTTTACTTTATATTTATTCCAAAAAATAGTTCGGAAGAACGATCTTTGGAAAAGATAAAAAAAAAAATTGTTGAGGCCTTGTAAATCCTATACTCCCTTTAAGGCTCCTCTGTTCAAGAAAGAGCCTTCTTAATCTAGAAGTAGTTGTCATGAAAGACGAATGGTTACAATCATCGCAACTACTCGAAATAGTACACTGACAAAATTTTCACTGAAAATAAATTCAAGATAAAATGCTGGTAGGCCTACGTGACTTTCCACATGTTCATCTCTCATGACTGAAGGTTTAAATTTGATGGCAAAACAAAAATGCAGGTAGGTCCAAATACTGTAAAAGTAAACTGTGTTAATTAGTAAAAATACAATCATCCATAGTCATTTGCTAAAATAAAAAATCTTGCCGAAACGGTTTCTCATTGAGTAGACCCGTAAGCAGGACACAGATAAATTGCTTCACTGAGATTCTGGGCCCTATCTCTTTAGCATGGAAATATAGGAGAAAGTTTTGCAGTGGAATCTTTGAAGCGACTAGAGGGCAAGATGGTACTTGAAGTACTCCCTCAAAGATTGCAAGTGTTCTCATCAAATCAGTACATGGTACCATTATATCTACAGGACAAGAGGGGGCAGCATTCTGTAAAATTGATCATGATCTCATTTTCTTTAATTTCTGCTGAATGGCGTATTTTACTATTTTTGAACTTAAGGATACCATTCTTTTTCGTAACTGTTTTGTGTTCCTGAACTTGCAGTTTGACCCAAATGTATCCCACAATGCTTTGCGGAATCACCCTCTTGGTGAAAATGCTATTTGTGGATAAACCTTAATTGACAAGCACTGATTGTTAGTGTTAGGCCATGGGCTGGCTAAGTCATTTAAGGTATCACAAATAGCATTTTTACCAAGAGGGGGCGCTTCCACAAAGCATTGTTGGACATGTTGGACGTCTTCAATTGCAATTGGTCAATCTATTCACATGACCAAAGGTAAGTGGTGGTGGTGCTCTTTCGACCCATAATTGTGCATGCCACAACTTGCACAAGCATGACAAGTTCACAAGTCCCAGCAGTCACTAGTTGGGACATGTGGTCAGTCCAGGTTATGATCATCGCAAACGTTAGGACTTGAAGTTGAACAGCTCATCTAAGTTACAATGAAAAGGGGCAGACTCATTCCTATAACTAATTATTAACTCAGAAGTATTTAGTAAAATCAGTAGCGAGTGCACTGAGCAAGCTGAGCTGGTTTATAACTAGTACAGCCACAGCACGCACATTGATGATCGCGGGACAACTCGACTCGAGACAACTCGACCGCAAAGACAACTCGACTCCGAGACAGCTCGACTCCAAAGACAACACGACTCCGAGACAACTCGACTCCGAGACAACTCGACTCCATGTATGCAATGCTAGGCTGATGTGTGCGAAAATCAGTTCCAACGTTTTCTTATTCTATTAACGTGATTTCATTCCCAGGAGTATATTAATTCTGCTAAAATAAAGTGTTTGTTTTGACTGGGTTTCTTAATTAATGTTTCCTTTATGTATTTTTAGGATAATTAAGTTTTGACAAGGTTTCTCAGGTATTATTTCATCCATGTAATATTTTTAGATAAATCTGTGGACATATTTTGGGAATTACTGGTGGTTAGAATAACACTGAATAAAAAATAACACAATGATGAATCTCTGAAAATTGAAATGTATATCTGAATAAGGTAATAATCCAGACGAAATAGCTTAATAAATATAATAAAATAAAATAATAAAATAATATAATAAAATAATACACCTGTATATTGATACTTATTTTTATTACACATTGTGCACATATTTGAGAGTGTAATAGGCGTGGGTTTGGCCTGCAGCCCGCTTTTTAATTTTAAATTTTAAATAATTGTAACTTTTTTGTCCTTCGTTTTTCTCAATGTGTTTTTTTTTCCTTTAAATGCCAAATGACTTCATTTTTAAATTGTTCTGTTTTAAGAAATACCTTTTAACACTCTTTGTGTAAATGTTTTTATTTGTATAATCTTAAATTTTTATGTAAACATGTGCAATTCAGTTTTTAACTGCTAGACATGTTTAATAATAAACCATTTTTGATTTGAATTGAATTTCTGCAGGCCCAAACTGTTCGAGAGAAATAATCATTATTTTTACTGTCAAAAGGTAATCTCCTTATTACATGTGTGACAGTGTTGTTTTTGTGTAATTTATTATTGAAACATTGACTCCAGCCGGTGTACTTCAAACTAGCCAGCTGCAGCGTGCCCGCTAAGCTCATCTTGGCCGTCGGCCACGGCACAGCCGTGAGCCGTGGTACGGTACACTGCGCTGCCCATGCCATGGTCATGTGTACAACTCCGCAAATTGACACGGCCAACCTGACGCCGCGGCCCGCAAATAGTCTGTTTTTTACATGCCGACAAGCAGCCTTTTGCTTCTTTATTTACTACTATCAAAACAGTATTTTTTCTGTGTAATGTTTTTTATTCACAATCACATAGGCCTAATACATTTTCGTTTATATAATTATGGTTTCGTCGCGCATACCCAGCCTAGCGTCGCGGTGACATGGAGTCGAGTTGTCTCGGAGTCGAGTTGTCTTTGGAGTCGAGCTGTCTCGGAGTCGAGCTGTCTTTGGAGTCGAGTTGTCTCGAGTCGAGTTGTCCCGCGGTCGACTTGTCTGACATTCTGACAGCGACACTGCACTGTGTTGCACTGTGCTGTGTGTGCAGGAATAACGGTGTCATTTTTGGCTTGTGCCGTTTCGAATTGCATTGCGTTGACCGTGATAAATAAATACTAACCGTAACACTTCAAAATTCAATCCTACATTTTCAAGCAGCCTTGCAGTTCACAGCCCTGTACATCAACCGTAAAGCTTACGGAGATCGGTTCCTTAAAAAACACGTAGAGTAAACCTAGGCCTAAATGAACAAAAATACTTTACCTACGAGTACGAAATTCGCACTTTCTAGCAGTCGACCTGTTTTTGAGTTGGTTGACCTTTCACCCCACTCGATTGGCCCGAGCTCCAAGTAATTCACTTCCTGCATACGTTCCGGACAGTGTGATGTTCATAAGCACGGGCCAGAGAATATGCAATAAACATTACAAGTCTCTCAGATAGCGTCGCGTTGGCTAGACAACGAAATTGAACAAGAGGGTCCCAATTATAGTTGATGCTGTCACGGTACGGTAGGCCCTACGGATAAGCAGGGGGGGCGATCTTAGCTGTGAGAATAATTAGAAATAGGAATCTTCCCAAACTGCTTATAAATTTTGGGAACCAATAATGTATTATACCTTTAAAGGTAGTATCATACTTTGGTTTTTATCAAAGAAATACAGATTCATGGGCAGAAATATCAAGGAAGATACAGTCACAGTCATCTGTGAAAATTTCAGTCCCATACGGTGCCCACTTTTGAGAAAATCCTGAAAAACGGCCACAGTATTTCTTAAGTCTTTTCTCTTTTATTTTTGATCTTTTAAAAGATCAAACAGATTTTCGGTCGTTGTTTGACTAATTTCTGGATAAATACACCATTTCAGGCGGAAACATTTTAACAGTGTGTTCCTACCACCACCATCTTCATACAAGACTAGTTATACGTATAAAATCTGTGAACATTTCTGTTTTGTTTTACCAATGACACTACATTTAAAAAACCAAGAATGGTTTTAATCCTAACCCGAGATCAAAACTGTTTTTTGGTCTCTGGATAAATACACCATTTCAGGCAGAAATATTTTAACGGTGTGTTTTTACCAGCACCATATAGGCCTAGCTACTGGTATATCTTCAATCTTCATACCAGCAGAAAGTTATTCGCAAATTTGTGAACTTGATTGTCTGTACTGTTATTAATGATAAAAACACGAAGCTCTTTTTAAAGGTAGTATATCATACTTTGTAACGGAAGCCGAAACAGAAAGGTTTTACAGATTTTACAGGCTTACAGGGTATGAAAATGGTGGTGGTAGAAACATATATACCGTTACAATTTTTCCGCCTGAAATGGTGAATTTATCCAGAAATATTAGTCAGACAACGACCGAAAATCTTTTTGATCTTTTAAAAGGTCAAAAATCAAAGACTTAAGAAATACTGTGGCCGTTTTTCACTGTTTTCTCAAAAAGTGGGCACCGTATGGGACTGAAATTGTCACAGATGACTGTTACTGTGTCTGTCTTGATATTTTTGCCCATGAATCTGTAATTCATCTGTAAGGTAAGTATGATTTTACCTTTAAAGGTAGCATCATCATACTTTGGTAAGACACCAAAACAGAAATGTTCACAGATTTAAGTATAACTTACAGGGTATGAAGATGGTGGTGGTAGAAACATACCATTCAAATTGTTCCGTCTTAAATTGTGTATTAATCCAGAAATTAGTAAAACTACAGCCGAAAATCTTTTTGATCTTTTAAAAGATCAAAAATAAAAAATAAAAGACTTAAGAAATACTGTGGCCGTTTTCACTGTTTTCTCAAAAAGTGGGCACCGTATGGGTCTGAAATTGTCACAGATGACTGTTACTGTATCTTCCTTGATATTTTTGCCCATGAATCTTTATTTCTTTGATAAAAACCAAAGTATATGATATTACCTTTAAGCTTCGTGTCTACTGTACTACAGCGCCCTCCAGCGGTTCTCATTAATGCAAGTTGGCGGGAATCACGCGTTGTATGTTGTTTTTTCTTGTTACCGTCTGCTAGCAGCTGGAAGTTGAGCCATATGGTGTAGTACGTGTAGTATAGCTGTGGTCTGTGAGTTACATGCATTATACTCTATCATTTCTTGTACAACATGGCCCCTTTTATATCGTCGCTATGTGCAAAATGAAACCGCCGTGCATATTTCCATTTCGCTTGGGGCTTTCTACAAAAAAATCTCCGTTGCGACACCCAACACTCTCTTCAACTCAATTACCAGATTATTTATAGGTATAGCGGGAATGAGAAGTGTCATGTCTGCGCCTATGCTGAACGGTAGTATCACCAGCAAACATGGATTTAATCGGCGTTTGGGGTAAAATATCGAACTGTAGTACTCACTACAGTGATCCGGCCCGGCCCCGAAGCTGAGGGCATCATGAGCAGCACGCATTCTCGACCGAGAATCATCTTCCTGGATTTGTCAATCGACGCTGTTATTTTTGTTCAAGATGTCTACGACCTACCATTATAGGAGAATGTCTTCAGTAGGGTTATGTTCACAACTCGACTGAATGGACAACTCGTCTCCCTGCATATGTGTGTGTGTGTCAACAAGCCGAACTCCACCATCTCAGGTAATGCACCGTGCGGCAAAATAATGTCATTTGTGCATAATATAATAATCCACCCACCACCTAATTGGTGCCTTATGCTGTTTTGGCTGATTTTCCGGATGCGCTTACAAAACGGCATAGTAATTATTATGTAGATAATGTATAAACATTGTTGTGTGTATCACATTTTCAGTATAATGTATTTCCGTAGGTCACAGGCAGTTCCGGCTCCCCCATGGATTATTTATTGCTGTATTATTTTCATGATGCATCAAAGACACAGTGCGGGATTCTATATCATGGGCCTTTTCCAAATCTCGGCTCGAGCTCCGGCTCCGGCTCCGGCTCCGGCTCCGGCTCCGGCTCCGGCTCCGGCTCCGGCTCCGGCTCCGGCTCCATTTCGTGCATCCATTGTAAAGTAACAGGTTTCCGAAGTATAGATACCTTGTGAAGGAAAGATTGCATTTTGGCCTATATTATATTTCCCAGCATTATTTTGGATGATCGAGGCAAAGCCGGAACCGTGAGGTTTGGAAAAGACACCAGCTTGACGTGGGTGGCACGTGGGATGTGTGTATATGCATGCGATGTTTAGAAGAGATGACACAAGGCGTGGTACGGACTACGCGTACTGGTTTTACATAATACATAGGCATATTACTGCGTCACTAGGCCTACAGGCTTTATCATAACTATCCGTGTCGTGTATGGTTGCTTTTACTTCAGAGCCTGGAATCAAAATGGCTTCCTTTCGTGTGTATACCTAATTTTTGTGAGCGTAGAGTGTTGGCAAAGGAATTTCTGGGCTATAAGTTATGCTTGAATTGAGTGGCCGTGTTGGTTCCACCTTTGGCCCCGTGTATCAACGGCGCTGGTACTGATACAAACAGCGCCCTCATAAGTCTGTATAGAAACTCACCAGGAACTCGTTGAAATTTGAAAATCAAATGCATTTTACTCCGTTGCGGATTTTTAAATAGAATAAATCTTATGACATAATTATAAGGGTGCAGTTAGCTAACACGGGTCAGCCCTTATTGGGAATGCTCGTGTTTTATTGCACAAAACAAGCGAGAGAATGGGGACGAGGTTGACTGGTGTCGACCCGGGGGAGCTAAACGAATGCACTTGAAGAAACAAATTATGACGGAATTTGACTTTAAGCGCTGGTCATCACTGTGATTTGGGCCTTATGCAGGACTATAATTATTATGCGCTATGCACGAACGAACCTAAAGCAATCGGTCTTGCTGGAAGGAGTCGTTTTAACCACCTTTGCATAGACTCTATGTAATTTATCGGAGGTCAGCGATACGGTCCATGGTTGATTGTAGGCTACGGTGACGTATACAACCTGTTAATGGCCCCTCGTTAAATTGGCTTGGAAGGGTTCGACAATATTTTACGGCCCGAGCACACCATTCTTCTTACAAACAAGGACATCTCCATCATGCCATGAAGTGCACCATTCACCGAGATAATGACATTTCAGAATTGCTTTTGCTTACTTTTGACATTTCAGACCGCGCGCGCGCGGCTCAGGCCCCGCACGAAGCATTTTTTTGAGGTAGGGCTAATGTTGATTGAACCCTCATTAAATATTCACCTATTGCCAGAGTCAGTTTTGATATATAGTTTGTCATTTGGTTAACAGCTACACGACATGATGCTATATTGTAATATTAGTTGTTTGTGAGACTAATACTTGCCCGAGATAAATAGGACTATCACTATTAGTGTCCGTCTATTGAATACATACATGGTCGCTGAACAGTGAACATGATATTATTTCAATGAGTATGTCTGCAGTATATTGTGCGTGCATGCATAATCAGGATTTGGGGAGCATAACCTTTTGCCAAAAGAGATAGAAAAATGTTTGCTCAATTAAAATGCTCCATAAATCAGCCTTGCCCTGTCACGACCCGTGAGCTGTGAGTCATGTTACCCCCACCCACCACCTAATGTACCCCAGCCAACATATGGCCAGGGCGACAGTGGGTGTGCACTGTACAGAATGATATGCACTGAGCACACCGTACCATCATGGACGTACTTAGACGTGATGAATGTCAACATCATTCTTTACCACGGACTGCAATTAATTGTCGTTTTTCATTACGATTGTCTTCCGCCGACGACGAACGAGCCACTCCAAAAAGAGTTGAAATACAACCTGCATGATGGCGGCGTGTCGCCCACGCTATTTTGTAGGGGCAATGTATGCACGCTCTTGCATTTTACTCTTGGCATTAACGTTCAATCACCATATGGATCCAAATTGAACCGGCGTGGAACAAAAAAATAAGAAATAATAAACATGCGCCGCCACCGTTAAGGTCCAACAGGTTCTGGGGTTACCTTATCAGCTTTCTGTTGGCCGGTGCGAGTGTGCACGGATCGCCTCGGCGGGGGCACCGTCAAATGGCTCGGCAAGCCAGGAACATCGATCTCTTCGTCTTCTTTTTCCCCATCGTGTAATTTTGTAAGCTCGCTAATTGCCGAGAAGATAAAGTGAAATACAGGCTTTGGCTGTCAACGTTCTTCACGGTATCGGTCAATGTTGAAGTGATGACTATTTTTCCCAGAATGTCAGTTCGCGGACTTCGCGTTAATCCATCAAACAGGTCTTGTTAATTACAGCAATGTACCCAAAAAGGGGGCTAACTGATAAAACGTGTGAGGTTCTAATGGAAGAACTAGAAAGGTGAGTTTTGTAATTAATGGTGAAGTACTCTGGCAGATCATGAAGGTATAGTATAACTGCTAACGCCAAGGTCCTTCAGATCACTCATTTGGCGATAGGCTAATCTCGCCACAAGCCTATCTGGTATATGCTCTGCAACGAGTACGTGGGCATTATTCCCGGCGCAAAATCCTTGGTGAATGGACCAAAAGGTTGCATTTCAGGAAAGTCAGAAATACATCGTGGCCATGCATTAGCAAAAAAAAAAGCTCAACAAGTCTCAACATGCCCGATGACGTCATTTGGAGTAGGGCGCCCTCTGTTGGAGGTCAAAAGACGGTAGCTCATTGGCCTTTCCAGCATTGCCTTGAGAGCTTTGTGTAATGATTAGTTGGGTTTGGTTTATGGTTTCGCCATCTTTCTGCCGGCAAGATGGCGGCAGGTTGAAGTCAGTGGGTGCATTCGTTTAGCTCCCCCGGGTCGACACCAGTCAACCTCGTCACCATTCCCTCGCTTGTTTTGTGCAGTAAAACACGACCATTCTTAGTAAGGGCTGACCCGTGTTAGCTAAACGAATGCACCCAGTGAAAGGGTTTGCCCCCCCCCCCCCAAAACAAACAAACAACACTTTGATGAATTACAGTCTACTCTTCCTTTTTGGATTTTCGGTAGGCTGTATAGGCACGATGCAAAATTATTGTTCACGTGTCATTATCAGCTGGTTTGCGTTTGAGCGATTTTTGATCTGCTATTTTACTGTAATCCAACACAGCAAAGGGTTTCCTGTTTCCCTTTACAGCCAAGTCGAGCGAAAACTACACCGACATCGCGTGCGTCAAGGATAGCTCAACTTCGTCGTCCCGTCATCACGACAGTATTAAGCGGCACATCAATAAGTTACTGCTGGGTTTCCGACAAGGCTGCTCCATACAAGTTTTAAGGTAAGAATGATTGTTTTTTGTAGAAATTGTTAAGCATAATACGGCTTAAGGCAGATTAAAGCAAAATAACCGGTTATCACGTATAATCCAGTGAGGTACTCTCATAGGAGCCAGGGGCGAATTTCACAGAGCTGGTTAAGCAACAAAATTTGCTTAAGCACCAAAAACATTGGTGAATAAAATCAGTATGTCAGCCAAACGTATTGTGAAAGTTATACTCAGAAAACAGTGGCCGAATACAAGTCAAAAGCAGTAAACATCACATGAAAATTTGATTGGTAATCCTGTTTGATCAAGGAAGACTTTCAGGGTTAAGCACTGGGAGACTTTGGAGAACCGGTCTTCGAGTCAACAGCGCACGCGCACGCGCACGCGCACGCACGCCCAAAACAACGGGCGCATGCTCACAATTGCGCAAGCATGGTTTGCGCGCGCGCTGTTGACTCAAGACGACTCTCCAAAGTCTCCCATTGTTGTGCTTAAGCAGTTCTATGAAAGTGACCCCAGTTTCACAGAGCTGCTTAAGGGCAAAAAATGTGCTCAGCATGAAAAAGGTATGCTTCGATGTAAAGTAGGATTATACAAACCTCAGTTTGTAAGTTATGTAAATTGGCATGGATTTATTGCGGCAAGTTGATCTTATTCAGCAGGGTTTTCATGCTTAAGCGAATGTTGGTGCTTGATTCCCAGGAAGTGGAAGCCCTCCACATGACACTCAACATACAACGGTGACGGTCATACTAGCCTGCAAGTTTTGAGTAATTTCCCTCGGTCAATACGGGTCACGTCACCCGGATCAGCCACCACAGCCGAGCTAATCGAACGCTTGCTTACCTTTCCGCCATCTTGAATTCGTGTGACGTGTTTCCCCACCACCACTGACTCTGCTCATGAGTAGGGTCACTGGTGGCTGCCCTGGGTGAACCCCGAGAATGACGTCAAACCTAATCGAACGGTACGGGTGCTGACTCGGAGCTCGGAGTGACCTCAGTGACTTGGTGACCTACTCGACGCACCTAATACACGGGTTTACACTTCGGTGGCAATCTTAGCATTTGATCGCAACTTCAAAACGAGGCACTTTCATGCGTGCGCACTTTTCGAAGTGTAAACCCGTGTATTGAGAAATAACAATAGACCTTTCTTTTGTTACAAACACGTAGCTGGTTGGCAATACTTGGCATGGGCGGCCAAATGTTGCAAGGCATCTTCGTCTTCTTGACAGACGGCGTGACCAAATTCAACATGATTTGCAAACTTTCAAAAGCTGTACAAATACATCTCATCATTGGTTTTGTTGTTTCCATTACATTCAGTACTATTTTTCAACGTTTATGAAATGATTTGTACAAATTGTGGTTATTTTGTACGCCCGGCTTTGACGGCTTGCCATAGTTTCCGCCATGCTGGTTGGCAAAAACTCATGCTGTGACGTAGCAAAAGAAAGGTCTATACACCACTATACACGGGTTTACACTTCGGCGGCCATCTTAGCTTTCGATCGCAACCCGTGTATAACACTAATGACATGTTATAAATCAGTTTGTGCCTCATGGTGGCAGCAGACTTGAATATTCAACTGTTGACTGGAGAATGCATATTGTCTCGCTTAAGTTCATTTGAAAAACATTACTGTAGAAACGATATTGCCCACCTTGCCTTCCATCGAATACGTTCACAGTTTATTAGTACACTTTACACCTTCAAAATATTCCATGATCTCGCTGAGCGGCATTTCGTGGTAACTTGAGTGAAGTATATAGGCCTAATACCCTTATGCCACGGGCCATTTAACCTGCTGATTATATTACAACACGCTGCCCATTATTATTTATTTTATGATACCTCATCGGCAATGAGTTAATGAATATAGGAGTTAATGGCGTCTAGATTTTGCACCGTTGGTTTTGGCAGGCGACCCCGAATTCACATGCATTCTGTCACGTTGTCGCCTGAGTCACAGCATTCAGAGTGAACTGTTTGAAATTCTCTGAAGAACGCGCGCCAGACATAATACACTCATACACACACTAACTAAAACGGTATACGGTAGGCCTACGGGATATAGCGACGTGTAACTTGCGCCGTCAGCTGAGAATTCCCCGTAGGTTACTGCAATCCGTTGGAGACAGTATCGATGGCTGCGTTGTTATATACAGACCTTAAAGGTATAATACATGATTGGTAAAGGTCACAGACCAGCATTTTACACTTTGTCAGATCCAGCATGCCGGCATGAAATGATAAACCTGTGGAAAGTTGAGCTCGATCGGACATCCGAGTCACAAGAAAATACCGAAAACACGAGTCACTTTTTCTTATAAAACATGAAGAATGGTTTTGTTCCCCTAGATTAACTTGTTTTCGGTCTTTGTTTTACTAATTTCTGGAAAAATACACCATTTCGGGCGAAATGTTTTAACGGTACTATTTCTACCACCACCATCTTCATATCCTGAAAGTTATACGTAAATCTGTGAACATTTCTGTGTGGGGGTGTCACCAATCCTGTATGTGCTGTACCTTTAACGCCAAAAAGAAGAAAACACTCCGAGACATTTGTATGTATATAGCCTATGCCGGGGATCTAGATTTACCCGCTGTGAGGCCCCGCATGTAGGACCGTTATAGAATCAAGATAGGCACGGTGAACTTTTGAAGTTGATCTTCCGGGAATTGTAACCGGAGAACACCAGGACGATGTCTCAGCCGTAACAAGCTGTCAGGTGAAATATTTGAATCATTTATTGTTAGCCATTTACATACAATTTTGGCAGCCAGAACGCATCAGCCATTGCACCGCCCTACATCATTATTCCTGATCGCGATCAAAAATAGAAAAGAAAAAAGATAAGAAGATAAGTACCACGGCACTGATATGAACTACAGATTAGGCCGCGGTGGGCTTATTAAAAAAGCAGAGGGGGAATATGTTACATTTTCGGTAGAAGATGAAATTACATTTCTGGGAAAATTACATTTCTCCACTTTGCTTTATGTATATTCATTTTCTCTGAATTATTCATTGGGGATTTGTTTGAATATGTATTGATTGATTAATTTTTTCTTTTAATCAGTATCCGTCAGTTAGACTTGTGAAGTTTTTTTTGTTGCATGGAATGGATACCCTGCCTGAGACGGTCTGGGTTTAAAGGTATACAGTACAGGATTGGTAACACACCCAAACAGAAATGTTCACAGATTTACGCATAACTTGCAGGGCATGAACATGGTGTTGGTAGAAATAAAACGAAATGCTGTATTTATCCAGAAATTGGTCAAACAAAGACCAAAAACAGTTTTGATCTCGGGGTAAGATCAAAACCATTCTTTATGTTTTAAGAACAATGAGTCGGGTCATTTTCTCATGACTCAGATGTCCGATTGAGCTCAAATTTTCACAGGTTTGTTATTTTATGTACAATGTTTGATCAGACAAAGTGTAAGTGCTGTTCTGTAATCTTTACCAATCATGTATTATACCTTTAATTCATGTTGGTCGTCCGAAGCACCCATATACTACAATGCCCGTGTGTTACCATAGACTGGCTTCGTTAACCAGTCCATGATCAGGTTAGCCTGTGTGTTGTAGACTTGGGTCGGCCGTGTAATGATATATCCTGACATTTCGGACGTGTTTTGACACGGGACGGGGAAAACTGTGCAATTCCGTCACTGTCAAGTTCGTTTGTTTAATATTTTGACAGTGCCATTTAGTAAACACTAATTGATCGTAACACGGGGTATTACGATTGCTGTCGGCCGTTTGCAATATGCTTATAATGTTATCATCACCGTATGAGTTGTGGGATCCTACTGGGGGATTAGTACATGTTCTGGGTGGATGTAGATGGCTTTACATTGTGCACACGAAGCACAACACGATCCGGCCTGGATTATACACACTGGGGTAGGTCTCTTTTATACCCCGGCGTGCCAAATTAAATGTTGCATGTGCAGAAGCCTACCCCCACGGGGTGTCTCAACTCTCAAGCAAATTTCTTGGGCCCATGTTCGGCTGAGTTATAATGCCGAATTTTTTTTTTTTTTCCTGGTTCATTTGGCATTTTACCAACTTATGCCCGTTACGTGCATGCGTGCACATCATGCTGCCGAATGTGGAGACACATTCGCCGTATGTCGATGCCGCAATACCCGTGCTTTTCCATTTTACTTTCTTTGCCCAGAAAAGAAATTTATACCCATTCTACCTTTTTGATTTGATTTCGACTTTTTGAGTGCTTACATATTTTTTATTTGAGTTTGAGGTTTTCACCTTGACAGTGTCAATAATACGATCTGCCTTTGGAAGTATTAAGTTACTGCTGTACTTTTACACATGTATATACTCATTTCAGCGGCTGCAAGCCTATACTCGCTTGTTTTATGCTGGGGCCTTGCGCGTTTCAAGAGGCATTTCGTGACTGGCATGGAAGCGCACCCAGTAATGTACAGTCATCGGCCTACAGTGCATGATAAGCATTCATTTCATAGCAAGCCATTTGTATGTGCGTCAAAACATGTGTTTTGTCGGGCATCCATATTCGAAAAGAGACAAAGTGACCTCATTTAAATGTAAATCGTATAAATATAGCATTTCTATTAATATTATGCTGACATTTCCAGCGCTTCATGCAGATTACCTTCAGTATATAGGCCCAAGTGGCTTTTTAGCGACATTTGAATAATACTACAAATAATGGGTTGTTTTGGTTGAGTATATTATATCCCCATACTATATACCAACAGGGCCGTCATAAATTGCTTTGTTATAAAGACATAAAATACATCAATAATGCGACTTTCCTATTATTAAGCTTGACAGATATTTTGTTGACCATGCACGAATCCTTTCCCTATGTTTGATTTTCTATAAACTGTCTTTGTTCAAGGAATATTGACCGTGTCTCCGTATTAAGCTGGGTGATTATGCATGATACGTGTTTGTTTTGAAGTTAATGGGGGATTTCAATATTCATGATGAGTATTGCGTAGGAGTGGTGAAGATCCGAAGAAAACACAGGCGGACACGTATAGTATAGGCCTATAGTCTATAATGTTGTGGTGGTTTGGGGAGTACAATTCGAACAAGAACTCGTTCATTTTGGGCTCGTGAAACCTCGATGCAAGATAGAAGGTAAGTGACTTTTCACATTATGTTGATTGAACATTGTTCAGTGGCGCGTGGGCCTCAATGGGAGGTCTTTTAAAGGTATCATACTTCGTTTGTTTTTTGCCAAACAAATGCAGATTCATGGGCAAAAATATTATGGAAGAAACAGTCCCATATACGGTGCCCACATTTTGAGAAAACAGTGAAAAACGCCTACAGTATTTTAAAAATCTTTAAAAGATCAAAATTGTTTTGGTCATTGGTTTTGCTCTTTTAAGGATAAATACATTATTTCAGGCAGAAACACTTGAACGGTATATGTTTCTACTATCACCATCTTTATACTCTGTAAGTTATAGGTAAATCTGTGGCGATTTCTGGTTTTGGTAACCAAAGTTTGATAGTACCTTTAAAGCATACTGAACCAAATGGAATCGAAGCACTTGAGACAATATCACCCATCACAGCGCTTTTTCCTGAACTTACAATTGATTACAGGTATAACCATTTGGTTCTAGGCCTACTACACAGATAGCATAAAACCAGATGTCTGTTTCCTATAATTGAACCGAAGCCCGTGCCTGCGCACGAGGACTAGTGACTAGTTCAACTTGTGCATATTTGAACAGATCGATCGTCAGAGACAGTTTTCTGTTGCCCGTTTGCCTGCTCAGACATTCTAGCCGTGTTTTTTTTCTTTCGGTGAGTCGTTGTTCTGGAATTGTCTCAAGTGTTGAATACGGAACTTTATATCTTGTCTATTGCTGTTGTTTCTACGGGCTGCTGTGCCTTATAGTCTTTATGTATAGGCCTATACCCCGTGCGTGACTTATGCAGACGTACACAAATGGATCTACATATTTGTCTGCATGAATCATCTCCATTGACATCGGTAGAGAGGTTTTTACGTGCATTAGGACTATAGGCCTACACCCTGGTTTCATTGAGTGGTGTTTACAACAGTAAGTACACCATGTAAATTGTTCATGGCATTGAATAGTGAACACAGAAAAACGGACTGGAACGGGATTCGAACCTGCGACCCCGGAATAATACCGTACCGGGGGTCGGGGGTTCAAATGCCACTCCAGTCAAATTTTCCACTTTTCAATGGCTTAGATTAATCCCGTTGAAATCAGTTTCTCTTGTGGTTATTTTGATGATTATTAAGTTTGTTTAAAATGTCGATGAATATCTGGGATATGTTTCACACGCTCATTTTTGCATTCCTTTTTTGGAGTATTGTAAATGTATTGATAAGTCCACCTCGAAAGGGAAATTCCCCAACCCAATAATCAGCACCTTTTCAAAAGGATTTGTACGGTGCTCCGTGATTGCCATTGCACTTAAAACCACATAATAATATCTCGCCAAGTCGACTTATAAAGCCCCTAAAAGTCGACTTGTCGAGATCCGGTCAAGATGACGTAGTGAAAACTGAAAAGTCGACATACCCTGATAATTCATATCGCCAAGACGTACGACTGAAACAAAGATGTCGACACGTTCTGATAATATTATTACGCCAAGACGACTTATTGAAAGAAGGTAGTCGACTCGTCCTGATAGATTATCTTGCCAAGACGCCTTAATAAAGCTGAGGTTAATTATCAGGATAAGTCGACTTTTTTTTTACATGCACTTCGTTGACTTGCCAGATAAATCATCAGCATATCGACTTCCAATTTGCGTTTTCACTCAAACTGTCTCAAAGTCACATAGTTTTTATAATTATTGAGACAAGACAACTTTTTGTCACTACAAATTTGATTAAACTTAGTTATTTAGTTTTTAAAATGCATATCGTAACACTAAGTAGTGGACATCCCACCGTCAATGACAATGGTCGCGTTTTCGAAAAAAAAAGGAAAAAAAACAACAACAACGAATATAGGCCTAACAACGTTGAATCGTAATTATAATTAGGCACACGTTCCTATTGTGTTCAATATCGAACGATGAAGTCCAAATGCTGATGCGTTTTTAAAGCCATTCAGATGCATTTTTCTCAGTGATAAAAGGAGTCCATATAGGGGAATATTTCACTGCAAGATTGATATTGATTATCATACACACTGAACAATGAGAGGTTTTTTCTTTCCTTCATTATGCCTGCATCATATCTATTGGTCGCCATTTTGGATTTTACGATCATATGCCATAATGTTTATACAATGTAGATTTTTGTTTGACTGATAATAATTGTCTCTGCAGTTCTTACTGTCTCCCTCCAATGTTAGCTTTACATAGTAATGTAGGCCTATGTGTATCGTGCATATCTTCTTAGAGCTATGTAAGCTGTCCGTGGTCTATTCTGAGCAAGCAAGCTCAGTCTAAAGGTACATAGCTGTTAAAAGCCGCTGATTCTTGTCGTCGCCACATTTTGTGTCGAGATCCGGCGGGGTATTATGTCTATGATCGATGCCCATTTTCTGGTTTTGGTCTGGGGCCAATTTCATAAAACTGTTAAGCACAAAAATTTGCTAAGCATGACAATTCTGTCTTCATTTAAAAGCAGGGTTAACAACCAAATTTCCACGTGTTGTGCATCACTTGTGATTGTTCGTTGGATGTTGTTCGCTGACCATCAAATGGAATTTTCAATGGTGGTTTGTTTTATTGGGCGAGACATTTTTGTGCTAAGCAAATTTTAGTGCTTAGTAGTTTTATGAAATTGGCCCTTGTTTGTTCGTTGGACTGTCGGTCGGGCTGTTTGTTTGTTTGCTTTTTTTTTTATAAGTATTCAACCGGCGAGCCTGTGGTGTCCTTAAAGTGTCCTAAAGGTACTACCATACTTTGGTAGCATACCAAAACGGAAAAATATTCACAGATTTGCCTATGGACCGATCCGACGGCACGACATACCATCCGCCATTACTGCGGTGTCCCCGCCCACCACCTGTTGTGTGGCAACAAACGATTGTACGCTCTGCCGCAGTCTTTCCCGCAGGGTGTAAACGTCCCCTGATACACCGCAGGGCCAATTACATGAATCGGAAGTCGGATTCGTGTATAAAGATGGTGATAGTAGAAACATACCGTGAACATTGTTTTCTGCCTGAAATGCTGTATAAAGCGTAAAACCAATTGATTAAAACAATTTTGATCTGAAGAAAATCCGGTTAAACGTTTTTAAATTACCGTTGGCGTTTTCACTGTTTTATCAAAACGTGGGAGCCGTATGGGACTGGAAATTTCACAGATGGCTGTCAGTGTATCTTTCTTGAAATTGTTTTTTTTTTGCCCACGAATCTGCAAAAACCGAAGTCTGCAATTACCTTTAACTTGCTATTAATGGCGCATGAACACCGCCAGACGTGAATCTGTGCAGACGCAGGATAGGCTGGGAAAAAAACCCCAAAACAAAAACAAAATCTGCTTCAGCTGTGGGTTGTGAAGTATTCGGGTCTCGCGTCAAAGAAAAAAATATCAAGTTGCCTCTTCGAGAAACCCAGCACGGTGCGCAGGAGGAGCGCCCTAGACGTATACGGTGGCAGACGGTACAGCAGACTGTAGTCTTGGCGCCTTCTGGCCGTGTAACTGCTACTCCCGATGCAGCACGTTATCTCTTTCATATTTCTGCGTGATATTTTAACCATCAAGAGCCTCACACCTTCAATATTAAACTAATGCATAAAGGCTTGGACCAGATTCTTTATTATCTGTTCCTAATCATGTCAAGTGTAACCCATTACGCTTGGCCTAGATGTCGGTTATCTGACTACTTTTTATATTAAAGAGAAAGATACTATCAAGATATTGCTGTAGACGTAACGGCACTGGCCTCCAATGGTGACAAAGTGAACGGTTTGTAATAATGAATAGAACACCTTTGCACATTGTAGGCCTGCATGCGTGTCATTTGCGCACCTACATGTACATGTACATGTAGCTTGCCCAACGTGAAGGCTGTAAATGAAACTTCAAACTCTCAAGCAGGACAAGACGCCGAGCCGTTGGCTATCTCGCACTTTTTTGCAACTGGACGTCTGGTTCCAAGGCGTAATTACCGGGCTTTAAACATGTTCCTTTAAGGAGGTAACGGACATGCACCAAGGCACGTAGTCGTGAAATCGGGCATCATACCTCCTAGCAATTAAGGCTACTCAGGTGTTCGGCACTGAGGTTGATGTAAAGGTTTTAATATGAAACATGCAAAGATATAAAGATGTACATATCTGCCTCGTATCATCATCATTTCGAGTATCGTAGCGGTGAACACTCTCTGTATGGTTTTATTTCCTCTACAACCAATAGGACTAACAAAATCCGTGTAACTTAAAAATTCTGTATTCCCACTTCGATCGATAAATAGATCTATCGATAGATCGATCAGTTCAACTATCGATTAATAGATCGATCAATTTACCGACCGATCAATGGATCAATGAATCAATTGCTTTATGAAAACGTTCAATAAAATAGTTAAGTGGAATCAAGTGGTCTATGGAAAATTCAAATTAATCGATCGATCGGTCAACTTATCGACTTATTGTTTGAGAAATCGATTACTTGGTCCTTCCTATCAATCAATCTGTCAATCAAATGATCAATTGCAAGATGAATCAAAGATAGAAAGTACATTATACTTTGATGACCATTGATTTTTGATATGACATCTGTGGAAACGTTGACTTCGGCTAAAGCCCAAAGAAGCTACTTAGCATATTAGTAAAAACAAACTGTATGCATGGTTGTAGTAAAGGGAAACCTCGGTCACGTATGGTGCCCTGCTATACTTTGCCTTTTACTGCATATATTTGCCCTAGTGTGCTTGTGGCACTAAGGCTTGATAAATCTGACCTCAAAAGGACCGTCAGCCAATAAAACGATGATGTTTTTTGTTTGCAATTTCAACCCATCCTATCCTCAAAAACACTCATCTTTCTTCACTTGATTTGCAATTAGTGGAGACGTCATTCACTGAAATGCTTATACTCGTATACCTGAAGTGGCAACTTGAGGACATGTCACGTTTTGCGGCCTTCCTCGCCACTCACCTAGCCAAGCTGACAGCAAGGGCCTGTTTGTTTATGACGAGTCCTGCGGATCCGGATCCCACTTTAGCATACCCTGCATAGGAGGTGGATCCCAAAATATCGGATCCTGTGCGTCAAACAAACAGGCCCCAAGTTATAATTCTATGGCGATGGAGGGCAACCAACATATATAATTGCAAAGACTAGCCAGCAGTCAGATAGCTGCCGTTGCAAAATGCATGCATGACCAGATGACGGCAGACGTTTCTAAGGGATTACGGATAAATTCTCGTCTCCCAAACGGACGGACATAGTCCGATGAAGGCTCCGACCGTCCCGGTGATGAAGGCTCGTGCGTTTTGGACTTGGACCAAACTGCCCAGAATCTCCTGCTCACACGTTTAGTTGCAGCTGTTTGCGCACCGCTAATGGCCGAGTACAATGCACTCGGAGGCTTAACTCATCCGTATTTATAGAAATCATCGCAAATAATTCCTTACTCGCGCAGTATATTACGTCTCAAGGCTTAGGCCTATACCTTCAAATGCGACCTGAATCTAAGCTATAGATATGCGCTGCCCGTTAAAGCCCAACGAACAGGTGTTTCACGCCAATGGAAAAACATGAAATGAAATAAAGTCAAATGGCCAAAAATAAAGTAAGATAATTACGAAGTTACATCGTTTGGATCACCGATCTTCGCATTGAAAACAAGAGGTCAATGAAATAAGGTCTACCCCGAACCACTTCCATACGTCCGTTTTGCCGAAAAGCGAGTATAGGTCTATTATACCAGGTATAACCTGACTAATACATAAATATACACTGGTGAGAAGTCAAGAGTTCTGGTCTTTGGCAGAACAAAGCCTTTTGTTTCGAAGAAATTCTAGCCTGTACTCATATACATGCATAAATTAAAGAGTAAACAAAGTGAACTAAGGATGAAATGAATTCATGAGCCAATGAATAAAAGCTATTAGATGAATTAATGCAGTTAAAGATAAGTAAACGAACAGATAAGCAAACAACTGGAAAACGAGTGAAAAGCTTAACCAGTAAACGAGTAAAAAGGTTAACTAACCAGTAGTAAACGAGTAAATAGGTTGACTAATAAACAAGTAAATAGGTTGACTGGTAAACGAGTAAATAGGCTGACTATTATGCTGTGTGGTAAACAAGTAAATGAGGCTGACTATAGTAAACGAGTAAAAAGGCTGATTAGTAAACGAGTCAATATGGTGACTAGTAAACGAGTAAATACGCACACTAGTGAACGATTACATAGGTTGACTAGCGAGTGAATGAGTTAACCAATGGAAATAATGAGTAAACAAGTGAATGATAACA
This sequence comes from Astropecten irregularis, assembly GCA_963971285.1. NCBI lineage: Eukaryota > Metazoa > Echinodermata > Asteroidea > Paxillosida > Astropectinidae > Astropecten > Astropecten irregularis. The sequence goes on from OZ020257.1 coordinate 239,813, forward strand.
CGAATGAATAACTTAATATTATACATATACTCCAAAAACGGACGAAGGGAAGCCATTTTGTATTCGATAGTACGTTCTTTATTCAGAACCTCCTCAGGAATATATAAGCTATAGGCCTATACTACTGAATGAAAGATGCATTGCCTGAACTGTTGTAGCTACTGCATCAGTAGTGGGCGTATATTATGTTTTGCCAAATTTTCGCAATTCGCTCAAACCCAAGAGGCTGATGTTGGAAATACATATTTTTACAACAAAATTAATCTGAAGTATGGAATTTGTGCTGCTGCGGTTGATCATTGTAAACATGACGACATGCATGTATTATGTGTGCAGTCTGGATCAAAATGCTGTTCATTGTGCGGAGGACTGTTCCACCTTTACATGCCCCCGAATAGTATATCGCTTGCTGGCACAGAGCTCTGCTTTGAATGCATAGAAGTGCACGGACGGAGCTGGGTATAATTCCAAATTCAGGTACATTATTGTATACAGGTTTCTGATTAAGAATCCCAAGGACGACCTCAGTACTCGAGCAATGCTACGTTTAAAATCCGCTGCGCCTTACAGTGCGGGGTGCTGTGACATAGTGGTGTAGCCGTGTCGTTTTCAAGATCTACGGTGGTCAATCTACAGATTGTGGGTTCGAATCCATCCATGGGTGAGTGGCGCTTGCGTTCTTGTGCTAGACGCCCTTTGTCCCATGATCTTGTTTCTCTTCACCCAGGACTACAGGGTGCACCCAAGTAAATAGTGCCAAAATCCGTCCGCCGAGCTCATGAATAAAAGTTAAGCACTCAATATATTTTAAAGAAGAGAGTTGTGAGGGCTATGAAAATAAAGGATTGGAGAAATATGGCACTGGACCTCCTGCCTGGACTCTGGGCTTCCATTTGTGACCATTATTGAATTGGGTGAGAAAGTGGGTCTATTTCAGCCGATTTGCAGAGGGATGTTTTTGTTGAAAATGGCTTCTTTGACTGGAGTGATCCATACCTTGTTTTAGGGGTGGTCAGCTGAGAATGGGTATATCTCCAAAATTCAATGGTCACCCTACCATAAAATGAAAAGAAAATGAAAGGTGACATGTTCATCATAATTTTTCTGTGCAACTTGAACAGCTGTGAGAGTTCTGTATATTTTAAAATGATTTTTGAAGTTTGAGGATTTATCACTGTTGTCTATGGGAGTTTATTTACTTGGGTGCAACCTGATATGGCTTTGTGCTTGTTTAGCCTTTTCGTTTGCTGTACGCATGCGTGATGTGACGTATTTTTGACCTTATTTGCATAATTTGACGCTCCCCCTATTATCCAGACTGCAGTCAGACCGAGGAGCATGCCCGGACAACCTATCATGCCATGGATGACACTGGTACAAGCGTTATAATTCACTTACTTTATAGTTACAAGCCCCATGTTCTGGTTTGTCAAAACCCCTTCGTCGGGGCCCTCTGACCGAAGGCTGAAAAAATAGCCGTCGCCACTGGTGAGCGGCTGAGCGCCCGGTGTTTTTTCAGGGGGGCTGACATGCACAGGCAATGGGTCCAGGCGACAAGGTGATAGTCTATACTGTACTGGTTCGCCAAACGGCTTACGTGACCAACATTAATCTCCAGCATATAAATTATAGACCTACGAACATGAATCATTTCACTTCTGTTTATTTTCTCAACTGAGGGGAAAGTCGGTGCATGGTGAAGGTTTTTAAATGTCAGTTGAATGCAGGAGAGGTATAGGCCTAACACTTTGTCGTGGGTTATAATAATTTTATATACATTTTGCAAGGGATAGACAAGCTTTTTCGTGTAGACCCCTCAGTCATCGTGGGTTCTCGGGTCGGCTCCTGAAAAAAATCCCCCTTAGTTTTTCGCCCCCTCTTGACACTCTGATCCCCGAGGAAGGACGCAGGATGGATGTGTGTGTGAGAAAGAGTTCAACACTGGATGAATTAGATGGTTCTGTGGGAATTGGAGTACTGATGGGGCTATTCTGTGCATTACAAGTAGAGAGGTCCCCGAGGACAGCTTATACGGCCCTCATCCGCCGTAACTTCCTCCGCGGTTGATGCGCCTAGCCTGCACGGTTCCCCCGTCAAAAGTTTGACGGAATAAATCTGGCCATGATCCTCCGAGATCTGTGCAGGAATACATAAAAAAACGGCCGGAGAGTTTAAGATTCACCGCCCCCTGGAAAAAGAAAAACTCGCTGCTATATTATCCGGGGAGGACCCTGGCCCCTAGATTTCTTTAGTGATACCACGACGAACAAGATGATTAATTGGGAGGTATAATCTCGAAGCTGTGGGGTTTAAAATCTCTGCGAAAAAACAGTATAGGCTATACGTCCTTCCCCTTTGCATGTAGAAATCCGATCGAAGAGTCGACCTACTCGATTGAACATAGCACCCTGAAAACATCTTGCCCCCAAGTTCTGCTATAAAGTCGTAGTGTTATTATCGTAGTGAATTTCGTTCCTTCGCATAGAATTGGCCACGGTGACATACTACCGCGTGTGCAGCACGTGTCACGACAATCCAGCTGATAGTATATTGAGAATACGTTTCGTGAGATGCACGCCAATATTGCAATGCTTCATAATACGCACCCGTCATACACCGACACCATGGAAAAATGAATGCATATACGACCCTCGATCCCCCAGCCTCCGTCCCCCGTCAACCATACATATCCTCCGGGGTGAAGTTGACAGCAACCTCCACGGACAGAAGTTCACAGAACGATGTACGGATGTGAACTGTAAAATAAACGATTGTGGACGATTTCCCCCTCCTTAACATCACGTCTCCAGTGACTAACGCCCCCGGGTTTACACGGAGGGGTTCCCGGCCGGTCATTGGCCCAGCAGTAGGCCAGGCGCCTGCCGGTATTATGCAGCTGACGATGTTGCGTGGGACTGGGTCTATTATAGTCCAACCATCCGTCATATGCTCTCTCTCAATTACCCACCTCCACACTCATCCACACCTGTAGACTTGTGCCCTCCATATTTGTGTATATCATTATGATAAGATATGGAAATTACGCACTTACATAAAAATATACATTTTGTATAGTCATTAATAATATTAAGCAATAATGTTTTTTTTTTTATGGAAGTCGCCAAACACAAGGCACAAAGGCCACTCGAGGTGAGGGCTAAACAAGAAAGAGAAAGGAAAAGAAAGCGCACAGAATTATGATAACAGAAGCCTATTCACATTGCACTTGAGCTTAGACAAATTATAAAATGTTAAAGCACTTTCATCCCTTTTCTAAATTTCATTACAATCAACCTTTAAGCTATGCGTTCACGTCATAGCAGATTGAATGTCACGTGGTTAGGCAACGAGACTACGCACGTCATTTTGTACGTTAGTTTCATTTTTAAAAGTTTCTCCTTAGCTTCTATAGTCTTTTTACGCGTTGCCCCCGCAATACGTTATCCAGGCTAGTTTGCATATATAGGATTGACTAGAAAGATATTATCGTGACGTCAAATTTAAGCACATTGTCCAAATGCATGTGGGGATTTTATGCATGATTTTACTTTCAAATGTGCCTCACTTGACTAGCTGTTTGACTTTACGATTCTTGGTAAGCTTTCAGGGTATACGAATAACAAGTTTAGCCAACTCCATGACAGTGCACGCCAACGCAAAGAGCCCATCATTACAATGCGCAATACACCGCGCGCATGCTCACAATTGCGCAAGCATGGTATGCACGTGCGCTGTTGACTCAAGACCGACTCTCCAAAAGTCTCCCATTATATTACTTTCATAACAACAGGCATTTCTTCCTCGAAAGCCGGTATAATTATGTGTTAGTAATGTAATTTCTCTATAAGGGTATTCGGTCACAAACGTCCACTCAGATATTGAGACTTAGGCTCGGTTAATTTGAAATATCCCACCTCTCAAGATAGAAATCTCCATCACAGTTATCAAAATAGGATTCTCTGAATTGTGATAATCTGAAAAGAGACCTTTTTCTCATTAAAAACAACCCATGCATCGATTCTGTATTTGTTTAGAGCGCGTCAAGTGCTATGTCAGTGCTAAAATCAACCCCAGTGGTTGACTGACGAGGCGCTGCGTTCGATCGTAACACGAGTTACGAAGGATAACCCTTCGTATCATAATGTCGGGCTGCAATGTATCATAAGTCCTACGATTAGTACAAGTAATAAACTGCTGCAATCTGCTCATCAGCCAAAATAATGACCTGAAATTTATAAAATACTTGGAGCTTGGAATCCCAATTCCTGGACTCCAAGACCTATACGATTGAAGTTACAATGAGTGGACAACCAGTCGTGCTATACATTATGACAAGGGACTTGTTTCTCAATGCTGCATAATAATATAGGTGGAGGCATATTGTCTTGCTTGATGAGGACAAGGTAAGATACCCTGCCCAGTCCTCGTTGTACCGTCACGAAGACTGAGAGTAGTTAGGCCTCGGTTTCTGTCTCGATGTGATGGGCTGGTCTTACTGTCTATACTGGAACTCGTAGAACGTGCAACTCTCACTTTTCTGAAATGGCAACATGTCCTTGTGTGCCGAGAGATTTGCATAAAAGCTGGGTTTGAACGCCGAAATGAACAAGGTTCATGTATCCCCAAGGGGGCCGTCCCGTTTCTTGCATTAAACATGATTTTTATTTATTCGTTTGCCCAAACCGCCGCAGCTTCCACTGAGCACATTACGGGAAGACAAATTGACTCAGTCTAATGAAGGATCAGCTAACTCTGTTCAAAGTTATACAGCACCCTCGACGCCATACCATAAATATACATAAGCTTTAAACATAAAAAAAAACTAGAATATGGAAGTGCGTCACATAAAACAAATTGAATATAAATGACATCATTATTGTAAATCGTAGATTTAGTCTGACCCGGTACTGTCACATTTGGAAGTCAATCCGACATTTCATGTTCAATACAAATCAGGACTACATACGACAATGTATATTATTTTAGAAACATGACATAATAGCGAACGAAGTACAACTCTATAGCTTTACCCGAAGCAAAACGAGCTAGGTCAGAGGAGATCCACTCAGGAGAAGGCAAGAGCTAGAAAGAAACTGTCGCCCAGAGGTTTGGCTCTACAAGATCCCTACAATATATTACCAAATGAATAAATAATGATTTAACTTTAGCTACCTCAAAGTACGGGCCACGATATAACCTCTGTGTGGTGATCTAACATTTAGGCTACCTTATACAAGGGCCTACTTGCCCCAACTCGGCCCAATCTTGACAAAATCATGCGCTGGCTGCAGGTGGAATTCGAACCCACGACCTCCTGCTTACTAGTACAGATGCCATACCTGAGCCAGCACATGACCTTTTTGCATGCACTCAACAAGCACTGAGTATGAAGTCACTGGTGTCGATTTCTTTTCATGATTGGGTGGATGATTGGTGATTTGGTGTCCTATGCGAGGGAACGAAGCGGCCGAGCAGGTGGAGGCTGTGGGAGGTGGAATACCCCCCTCCCAAACTAAGGACTTTTTAACAAAAACAGAGTAGAAAAGTCGCATTTTAGAGCATTTAAAAACGATATTCGGAAGAATTAAACAGTATAAATTAACTGCGAAGACTAACAAAACAACAAGGAGCATAAATATTTCTATACAATAAACTTGAATGACATTCAACCTCAAAATATTGGGGGGGGGGGGGGGGGGGGGGGGGGTGATAATACACGCCATCCCCCATCTCAAATATTGGGGGGATATATCACCCCCCCCCCCCACCCGGCATCGACACCCATGTATGCAGTGCTCATCTACGTCGGTGAAGGGCAAGCCTAATTTGCATGATTTAGCAGATTTTACTGTTGCAAAGGCCCTCGTAACTTAACTCCAAGCATTCTCGGTCATTGTTTTGGATGATGAGCAATTTGCAGCAGTTATAATTACTTCTATTGGTTCAAAAAGTTAATTTTGTCTAGATCGAGTCAAATTTTATATTTATATAACCACCAAAAAACTTGGCTGAAAATGTCAACGATCTCTCTTTCTTTATTAGAAAATAAGGAGACCCCCCCCCATCATTCTAATAGTTTTAAAGTCTATAAATCTAAAAGCGAGTCTCAGACAGAGACGAGCACTAAAGTTCTGAAGTAGAGGGTATAGGGAGGATTTCACAAGCCCCCGGCCAGTAAATTGCATTACAAGATCCATTATTTGCCACACTACACAGCCACGAAATCATAAAATTACAATCGATACTCAGACATCAGAATGGCCAATGGAAAAAAACAAGAAAGAAGAATGGAACAAGCATCAAGTAGGCAGTTGATACTTTAAATGATCCTATTGTGTGTACAATCGCCTGGCGACCTGAGTGACGTAAATGGCTGGCCATTTGTTAACAGGCGGTGGGCTTTTATCAATACGCCTTTTATAATGGTGAGGAGGGGGGGGGGGGGGGGGGGGGGGTGCTGCTGATCACACAGCGTATATGTGTGCACACTGCGTGCAAGTTGCGTATTGAATGAAGGGGGAAACCGTTTGAATGGAGGTGAAAGGTATACTCCCTCTGTAAAGAAAAGGTACTCACTTCCTGATAAATCCCTCACTATAGGTTTGAGTCTTTCATTGGATGCACTGTACGGGCAGGATTGTTTACTGTTATTGTCGCTGTGACGAGATCGGAACCGTGTGATTGTCGCAGGATTCATAGGACATTTAGCGCAAGCTACGACATTTTCTAGGATGTGACACAAACATCTGAGAGGACTAACCAGGTAGGTGGAGCTAGATTGGGCAAATTTGAGAGGAAAATCGTGTTTGTGTGACAGCGACAGGCACTGTTAAGTGGTCGTAGTGTATAGGCATGTAGCCTACGGTACTACCCCATGTTGCTACGTGTTGATGCATGATGGAATAGCGTTATAACGGTCGTTTGGCATTTCGCTTAAAAAAGACGGCTAGATTTGTGCATTTGGTAATTGCTCTGTGTCACAAGCGCCGTTACGTGGTTGTAAAGCCACTCGAATTATTCACAGAATCTTACAGAATCACGCATAATGTACATGCTAACATATACCTATCGTGTTGATGACAGTGTAACGTAGTTATAGACCTACGTTACAGCTGTAAACAGTAACATTATGTAGTTAGAGATTTCTTTAGTTTTATTGGTCTGAGTGCATACTGACGCTAACCCAGATGGCTTAAATTACATTAAACCCTTGAAAAAAAATCGTTTATTATTTTTAAGAAGCATCCCATGACAAGGACGCTAAACTACATTGATTAATTGTTAGCTCACGCCTTCTGCCAACCTACGTACACATGGACAGTGTTAAACGCACATTGTGTTGCGATTAACCAGTGACTTGAAGTGTTTTCGATCGGTTATCGAACTAAAGGCTTCGTCGAAAAGGTGCTACATTTTCATTCATTTCAAAAGCAGGGGGAAAAGTTGAAGTGGAAAGTGCAAGCTCCCATATCGACTTCGGCGTGTCATGAAAGAATAATGTGCGAACTCGAGAGGGCCGAGTTGGTTGCCTTAGTTTTGTTTTGTTTGTTTGTCTGTTTATTTGTTTTTGATTTACCGTGCCATAAGAACCCAAATATTCACCAACAGCAAGGCCACTATAATACAGTAACACATCATGTGCCCTCAACCTATGATCTATAATGGCTCTCGTCTCTTTGCAACATTTAGGTGAGTTTATGTTCACCCCATGGGTAATATTCACTGAACTTTTCAGTCGCACTATAGTGCCCACCGTTGAGAAAACAATGGAAAACAGGAACAGTATTTTGTCACCACTATTTTGTTACAATTGTCTTTGGTCATTGTTTTTCTGAACAAATTTAATACAGCATTTCACAGAACAAAATGTCAACGCTATTTTTCTTCCATCACCATCTTCATACCCCGTAAGTTATAGGTAAATCTAATAAGATTTAATGTTACAGGAATAGAAAAAGTAATAGTCCTGCCGTCTGAACATCCGGGCCATAATCAGATTCACTTTCACTTTTAGTCGTGTGAACGCACGGGCGCTGTCCCATTTCACACATGTATGATTGTGTTTTGTATCCTACATGCTACTCCCTAGCCCACGCTTGAACACCTTGTTGCTGACGTGTCATATTATTGTTAATAGTTCACTCCATCACGCCGTGATTATATCAGCCAAACTATGACAGGTATTTATTACTGGAGTTACAGGAGGGACATAAGAGGATCTCTTGTTATTAATACAGGTAACAAACTGCTGCAAACTGCTCATTAACCAAGATAATGACCTGAATTATAAAATATGCTTGGAGTTTATAGGAGACCTTGCCTTGACGTTTCGATCCTATAGCAGGATCTTTCTCAAAGACTAAAGTGGCACTTTTTTTTTACTCCATGGTGACATGGCTTTCGGGTTAGGCACGGTTTTCCGTTCATGTGGAAAAATAAACATTCTTGATTCAAGGCTATGCGCATTGCCTTTATGTCGATGGCAAACCTTTTGTACGGTTTGAAATGACTGCAGACTTTGGGCTAGACTGCATTCAGGCCGCGTAAATAAATCGACAAGAATGCAACTCAAAGTCTGTGCAATCGGACTGGCTTGAACGTGTGCCAAAAAGCAGCTGTTTTATAGGGCCTGTGATTTTACCCACTTCCACAACTATTTTAGAGCTAACAACAAGTTATTTGTTTGTATGTTAATTGGAATGTTCATATTAATGAGCAAAACCGTGATGTCTCGTCATCTAGATAAATGTGAGCAGAAACCCAATTGATTTTTGAACAAAATGTTGTGCACAAAATGTATAATTTTCCCTCCAAATTATTTTTTTGGGGTCAAATTTGTGTAATTTTTTTTTTCATTGGCCTATATTTTTTGCTGTTGGTTCCGTAGGCTTACATGAGCATGCATGAAAATCCCCCATTTTGCCATTAAAATAGGAAAACCAAATGCTGGTTTGAAACCAACATACATGTACATGTAAGACTTGTAATTCATTATCGGTCAGCAAATTCTCTGTATGAAGGCAATGCAATAACATGAATGGTAAAAAGCACTGCAGGAACCCTTTTGGGCGTAGCGGGTCTTTCCTCGCCTTTCACCTCTGGCGGACTGGGTTGAAGTCCGGCTCGGTCCACAAGTTTATTGGGCTTTCAGTCCCTACCTGATTCTCTGGGTTTTACCCAGAAAATTACTCTGGGGTTTTCCTCCCACCTCTCAGAACTGTATGTTTTTCTCATCATCTTTCCATAAAAAGGTTTTATCAGGCTTTCGAGCTACAGTGCCTAGGGCGCTTTTGAGGAATCCTTGGTTTCATTACCAGAAATAGATAATAGTAATAGAGGTAAATAGATTTGCAATGTGCTAAATGATTTCGATCACAATACAACCCAAGACTTGTATAGGAGACTATGTAAGGATAGGTAAGCTAATGCCAAGATAGAAAATGTAAGCTTACTGAGAAATGACAGCACCATGATGACAGTCAATCCAGGTGATGAACGATTCTTCAACACCCGATTAGGATATGACGGCAAGATACCATTTTATCCTGTCATCGCGACAAGATAACGAGGTCATCTCACACCGAGGGTTCGCTGAACGAAATGTCAAGTTATCAACAGCAAACCCAGTGAGAAGCTAACCCAGAGTGCTGGGTGTGATCAAATAAACAAAAGGACAACCATGCAGACCGCATAACCTTATTCACGCAAGACAAGACTAGAAGGGCCTGCTTCCCTCTCATCAATGCTGCTCCATCCCGTCATCCCCAAAAGGCTTCTCCCGTTCCATGAGGCAATTGAAAACCGGATCAAACTCCATTAATACAAGATCCTAACGAGTAGCCTGACAGCCATGCCACATATACATCTATTTCGGTCTTTCTTTAAGCATCATTCCTCGTGATGCGTATCCCCCTTTCAAATTGTAGGATTTGTCCCTCGGTCGCAAACAAAAGGAGAAACTGTACTTGTTTTTTTCCTGGCGGGGAAGAAAAATCATTACCACGGAGCTGGTCTGAATGTCGGGCACGTGGAGATCGCGATTCTTATGGCCGGAAAAAAGGGAGGGAAAATCAAAAGGCACGACGGCTTTATTTACTCGCTAGATTTCCTTCTCCGCTCTCCATTATTCACGAGTTTCCGGATTATTTTGACAAGAGCAGACGACGAAAATGTCCACAACAACACCCAGCGCGCTGTAGTCTGGTGCTCCTCCACACGAGTAGCGAGCGGACAGCGAGGCAAAAACAGGACATCATCTATTTTGTTTTCCGTCGGCTCCCCTGTCAGAAGGGAGGTGGACTACTAATTGTTCGCTTCTCAATTTCAAATCCTTACAGATTTGGTTTCCTGCGACCAGACCTGCGATGCGAACACATAATGGCCACTATCGGAGCGAACTAATCGCTGACACACTTGAATACAGAATCGGTAATGTACCAATTCCTTATCTTGACTTGTCTTAATAAATGGGTGTCGTAACTTCTTTAAAGGTAGTATCATACTTTGGTAAGAGACCAAAACAGAAATGTTCACAGATTAACGTATAACTTACAGGATATGAAGATGGTGGTGGTAGAAACATACTGTTAAATTTTTTTCCGCCTGAAATGGTTTATTTATCCAAAAATTTGTAAAACAACGACCGAAAACCTGTTTGATCTTTTAAAAGATCAAAAATAAAGGAGAAAAGACTTAAGAATTACTGTGGCCGTTTTTCGCTGTTTTCTCAAAAAGTGGGCAACGTATGGGACTGAAATTTTCACAGGTTACTTTTACTGTATCTTCCTTGACATTTCTGCCCACGAATCTGTATTTCTTTGAAAAAAAAACCCAAAGTATGATACTACCTTGAAGTGCTGAAACGAATTCCATTCGAATTTCATCTCGGGAAACTTCTGAACTAGTTTTCCGGTATGATCCGTTCACTTCAATATTCGAATCCGCATCCTCTTATCGCCCAGGATAAGATGCCTGAAAACCGTTTCTCAGGTTGGGAGCTTTTATGAAAGGTACTACCATACATTGGTAGCTGCATTATCGAAACAGAAATCTTCACAGATTTTCCTATAACATACAAGATATAACGATGGTGATGGTAGAAACATACCATTAATTTGTTTATGCCAAAAAGGCTGTATTTATGCAGAAAAAAAAGTAAAACCAATGACTCAAAACCAATTTTGATCTTTAATTTTGAATGAAACCTTCAAGAAATTAAGTTGATGAAAGAAAGTGTTTTTTTCTGTAACTTTGATATTTTCCATTTATAAGATGTTCCGAGAATTGGTTAGTAAATACAGATTCATGGGCAAACATATCAAGACAGATTGAGTAACAGTCACCTGTGAAAATTTCAGTCCCGTACGGTGCCCATTTTTTGAGAAAACAGTGAAAACTGCCACAGTATTAAAGGGATTGCATACGTTTGGTAATTTGAGCCTACTGTTTGTTTCAAACCAATATAATTGTATATATATACCATAAAACTAACCTGTGGAAGTTTCAATTCAAAAGGTGGTAGCGTTTTTGAGATTTTGGCGACAAACTAGAGCGGTTATTTCACGCCAGAGAACAGTTAGTCAATAGCTGAGAAGCGTTACGGCCATAACGCTTCTCAGATTCATAATTTTTGGAGATAAAAAGTGACATATTTTTCCATAACCGCGGTACTTCGAATTGAACGTTTCTCAATATGCATTATACTATCAAAAGCAGCTGTACATGTACTTCTCCCCAAGTAAGTTTTTACTGCCATAAATTTTCAGAGTCATTACCAAACGTATGCAATGCCTTTAAGTCTTTTATTTTTGATCTTTTAAAAGATCAAAAAGATTTTCGGTCGTTGTCTGACTAATTTCTGGATAAATACACCATTTCAGGCGGAAACATTTTAACGGTATGTTTCTACCACCACCATCTTCATACCCAGTAAGTTATACGTAGATCCGTGAACATTTCTGTTTTGGTGTCTTACCAAAGTATGATACTGCCTTTAAGTGTACTACACGAGTGACTTTTTATTATCGCAACTGTCATCACAAGACTCTTCATAAACCCCCAAGACTCCAAGTTCGTAGAATTACAAAGTCTCAGTGATGATTGTTGATATTGGTTGAAGCAGATAATACCGTTAATCAATTCTGAGAATGATAAATTAAAAATGCCATTGTGTTCCTCCATGAGGATCGTAGTGCAGTAGCATGATCGTCAAGATATTATTTTTGAAAGGTACAGTACAGGATTGGTAACATACACAAGCAGAAATGTTCACAGATTTACGTATAACTTTTAGGGTATGGAGATGGTGCTGATAGAAACATACCGTTAAAATATGTTTGCTTGAAATGGTGCATTATCTAGAAATTAGTCAAACAAAGACCAAAAACAGTTTTGATCTCGAGGTAAGATCAAAAACATTCTTTATGTTGTATGAGAACAATTGAGTCGGGTTTTCGCTACTTTTTCGTGACTTAGAGCCTACATGTCATATTGAGCTCAATTTTCGCAGGTTTATCATTTCACGTACATGTTTGATCAGACTAAGTGTGAGTGCTGTTCTGTGACCTTTACCAATCATGTATTATATACATTTAAGTCCACGGAGAAGAAAACTTATTCTCACCTGTCAAACGAAGACGTGCTGCCCTGCCACGCCTACTCTTAGCTTGTACTCGGCAGCGTGCCCGACAGTGGCAGGGAAATCTTTAAGACAACCTTGGTCTTTATCGCATTTTTAAGAAATAATAATACTTCCTCCAGGACTACCTTGGAAATTCGTCCTTAGCCTAATTCTGAAGCGATTTTGTCAAATCAATTGGTTGATTGGGTTACAGTCAATACCCATGAACAACGCGCACATTTCTTGAATTTGTTTTTATAGCTACTTAATATTGAACACCTCTTTACTAATCATCGTGTCCCTCCCAAATTTCCTCGTAAAGCTGCTTTTGGGGGTAAATGAGATGCAGAATTCGTTAGTGTCTCAGCATTAGGTTTGCGATGGATAAATAGAAGAGATAAGATGATTATGATTATACAGGCTCTCTACAGTTAATTAAGCTAATTATGCAGTAATGAAAACAAAGTGACGTTGCATATACCCAAGTCTGAGTATATGAACCGTTCTACTCCGTGCCAAACTACGTACCGATTGTCTGATACACGCGTACATGCAATGTTTATGCAACGCGCGCAGCACATTTCCCGGAAAACATTTTGTGACCTTTACCAATCATGTATTATATACCTTTAAGTCCACGGAGAAGAAAACTTATTCTCACCTTTTCAAACGAAGACGTGCTGCCGTGCCACGCCTATACTCTTAGCTTGTACTCGGCAGCGTGCCCGAGAGTGGCAGGGAAATCTTTAAGACAACCTTGGTAAATAATATGGCCCACGGTATTGTAAAACCTTTTCACAGGATTTGTGATCTTCCGTAGATCAAAATTAATTTGCAGTCTTTTCTGAATAAATAATACAGCATTTCTGGCAGAAAGATTTTAACTGTAACGTTTCTACCATCACCATCTTTAACCCTGTAAGCTATAGGTATAAATCTGTGAAGATTTTTGTTTCGGTATGCAACCAAAGTATGATACATATACCTTAAGCCACGACCACTTTTCTGTGAAGCCCTGTAATGCATAGAAACTTATGTGAAACTGTGGTCATGACTAAGTGGCCATTTTTAAAAATTGAAACATTTCTCCTGCTCGCATACATGGGAGGTTCTTAGGCATAGATTTCACACATCTACAGTAACCGATGCCGGTGTCGTGGCTAAGCCAGCATGGATAACGTGCGTAATTGCTTGTTTTGTGACACCATTATTTTGTTTCCAGGACATCACACTCCCTTGGTCTCAATTCTCCCCGTAAGGATGTATGGAAGGCCTACTTCTTTCCACGTGCACTTTAAAGCTTAAAGGTAGTATCATAATTTGGTAAGAAACCAAAACAGAAATGTTCACAGATTTACCTGTAACTTACAGGGTATAAGATGGTGGTGGTAGAAACATACCGTTAAAATTGTCCCGTCTGAAATGGTGTATTTATCCAGAAATTAGTAAAACAACGACCAAAAATCTTGTTGATCTTTTAAAAGATAAAAAATGAAAGAGACAAGACTTAAGAAATACTGTGGCTGTTTTTCACTTTTTTTTCTCAAAAAGTGGGCACCGTATGAAACTGAAATTTTAACAGATGACTAGTACTGTATCTGTCTTGGAATTTGTGCCCATGAATCTGTATTTCTGTGATAAAAACCAAAGTATGATATTACCTTTAAACGACAATCCTGCTTTTCCACCGTTTTTACCGTGATAAAAGGCATATCTCGGAATCATGGAAAGCTTTAAATCCTACTTAAACACAATCTTCTGGTCTTTACTTTGATATTCATTGGGGTACGGTGCAGAGCACAGCCATAGCAGTTTGAGGTTCATTGGGGTACGGTGCAGAGCACAGCCATAGCAGTTTGAGGTTCATTGGGGTACGGTGCAGAGCACAGCCATTTCAGTTTGAGGTTCATTGGGGTACGGTGCAGAGCACAGCCATAGCAGTTTGAGGTTCATTGGGGTACGGTGCAGAGCACAGCCATAGCAGTTTGAGGTTCATTGGGGTACGGTGCAGAGCACAGCCATAGCAGTTTGAGGTTCATTGGGGTACGGTGCAGAGCACAGCCATAGCAGTTTGATGTTCATTGGGGTACGGTGCAGAGAACAGCCATAGCAGTTTGAGGTTCATTGGGGTACGGTGCAGAGCACAGCCATAGCAGTTTGAGGTTCATTGGGGTACGGTGCAGAGCACAGCCATAGCAGTTTGAGGTTCATTGGGGTACGGTGCAGAGCACAGCCATAGCAGTTTGAGGTTCATTGGGGTACGGTGCAGAGCACAGCCATAGCAGTTTGAGGTTCATTGGGGTACGGTGCAGAGAACAGCCATAGCAGTTTGATGTTCATTGGGGTACGGTGCAGAGAACAGCCATTTCAGTTTGAGGTTCATTGGGGTACGGTGCAGAGCACAGCCATAGCAGTTTGAGGTTCATTGGGGTACGGTGCAGAGCACAGCCATAGCAGTTTGATGTTCATTGGGGTACGGTGCAGAGCACAGCCATAGCAGTTTGAGGTTCATTGGGGGTACGGTACAGAGAACAGCCATAGCAGTTTGATGTTCATTGGGGTACGGTGCAGAGAACAGCCATAGCAGTTTGATGTTCATTGGGGTACGGTGCAGAGAACAGCCATTTCAGTTTGAGGTTCATTGGGGTACGGTGCAGAGCACAGCCATAGCAGTTTGAGGTTCATTGGGGTACGGTGCAGAGAACAGCCATAGCAGTTTGAGGTTCATTGGGGTACGGTGCAGAGCACAGCCATAGCAGTTTGAGGTTCATTGGGGTACGGTGCAGAGAACAGCCATTTCAGTTTGAGGTTCATTGGGGTACGGTGCAGAGCACAGCCATTTCAGTTTGAGGTTCATTGGGGTACGGTGCAGAGAACAGCCATTTCAGTTTGAGGTTCATTGGGGTACGGTGCAGAGCACAGCCATTTCAGTTTGATGTTCATTGGGGTACGGTGCAGAGCACAGCCATAGCAGTTTGAGGTTCATTGGGGTACGGTGCAGAGCACAGCCATAGCAGTTTGAGGTTCATTGGGGTACGGTGCAGAGCACAGCCATAGCAGTTTGAGGTTCATTGGGGTACGGTGCAGAGCACAGCCATAGCAGTTTGAGGTTCATTGGGGTACGGTGCAGAGCACAGCCATAGCAGTTTGAGGTTCATTGGGGTACGGTGCAGAGCACAGCCATAGCAGTTTGAGGTTCATTGGGGTACGGTGCAGAGAACAGCCATTTCAGTTTGAGGTTCGGATTTCCATGGGTGAACAAACAAACATAGATTGCAAACATAGATTGCACGTGACGTCACACACACATATCCCATGATTCTCTCTGGTTTCTTATTGTCGCCATCTTTAGCGTCGATGTTTTAACCACGTTCACCTGTGTCATGGCAACGCTCGGACGAAATGAGGCACAGAATGACATTATTTTCTCAAATCTAACACGCATATTAGGTGTACATGACGTAAGCAGGTGCTATACGGTAACAGTTCAAAGTGTTTGACTTTGATAGATAGGGACATTATGCTATAAAAGTGACGGGGTCGATTTCACGAAGCCCCACGATCGATCGTAACTCGAGTTAAGAAGGATAACCCATCGTATCTTACGTACGACTTCAATGCATCACCACTACTCCTACGATTGATAGTAACGGTTATTTGGTGAAATCGACCCCAGACAAGTCAGGATGCCAGACCACCAAGTCATTTGAACTTTGGTAGAAATTATTTATTTTGGTTTGGTAAATCGATGTATCGCACCCGTCTCCAATTTTCATCTTGCAATGTGGCATTGTATCTTAAACACTTGCCTCTCTCCGCACCCCTTTCCCTCACCCCGTACCAGAAAGAAATCTCTCTCCAGTCCTGCTGAAAGGTAAATTACCCTTATGATGGGGGTTTATTTATCTTCCCAACCTCGGCTGCTGTACGTTGTCTAGCCTCGGTAGAACCGGGGCCCTTTTGCTCGAGAGGTCGTGACATTATACATTCATTTCCCCCTTGTTCCAGCGTGGTGCTGTCATCGCCATACACTCGGCCTGCGCTCAGCCCAGGCACGGGATTACCCTCAGGGCTCACGCCAATTAGATTAGAGACGAGTTGTACATGTTTGTATTAACGATTACAGCGGTATAGATTTATTTAATGGCGTCTTTCCGGGGGAACATCGCGGACGGTTCTTGTGTCGAGTTCGCCCTCTGCCTCCGATGTACGTACGGCACAGCGTGAAATTCGTGAGGCTGATCGGCCCGTGCGAGAGGGCGTTTACACCGAAGACAAGCCACGTGCCGTGCCGAGCAGGAAAATCGATGGTCGTAGAAATTGAATCATCGCCCGGCCCTAGTTCTGCCTTCGATCTCTGTTTCTCGGTCTTTATCGCCTTTTTAAGAAATATAGTTACTTCCTCCAGGAATACCTTGGAAATTCGGCCTTAGCCTAATTCTGAAGCGATTTTAATCAAATCAATCATGATTCGGTTACAGTCAATACCAATGTACAATTCAACGCGCACATTTCTTGAATTTGTTTTTATAGCTACTTATTGAACACCTCTTCACTAATCATCGTGTCCCTCCCAAATTTCCTCGTAAAGCTGCTTTTGGGGGTAAATGAGATGCAGAATTCGTTAGTGTCTCAGCATTAGGTTTGCGATGGATAAATACAGGAGATAAGATGATTATGATTATACAAGTACTCTACAGTTAATTAAGCTAATTATTCAGTAATGAAAACATCTTGACGTTGCATACTGATCCCAAGTCTGAGTATATGAACCGTTCTACTCCATGCCACACTACGTACGATTGTCTGATACACTCGTACATGCAATTTATATGCAACGCGCGCAGCACATTTTCCGCCGAGAACATTTCCGCCTGGATCGTGACGGAGGCCGAGGATGTTGAACTTGATTGGTCAAAATTTAGAGGTCGGTGCTGGGTTGGCTTGCATAATTAATCAGGAAATCTGCACGTATGTGATAGACGCTCGCTCGCTCGCTCGCTCGCTCGCTGTACGGTGAGTGCGCGCGTCTATCACATTATAGACTAACTGATCCCCTGACAGAGAGAAAAACAGATTTACGGTTGAGTAACACCCGGACCATATACTCCATGCGAATTGCGAAGTGAACCGAATTTGACGTCATAAAATTCGCAGCGAACAATTTACACATGTTGATATGTGCTAAAATTCTTGCAAGCATTCCCTGAGAATATCCAGGGGCCAATTTCATAGAGCTGCGTAGCACAAAAAACAAACCACCATTGAAAATTCCATTTGATATTCATGATCAGCGAACAACAGCCAAAGAACAATCACAAGTGATACACAACACGTGGAAATTTGGTTGTTTACCCTGTTTTTATTAATACAGAAATGTCATGCTTAGCAAATTTGTGTGCTTAACAGTTTTATGAAATTGGCCCCTGTAGTGACGTCAGTGTTGATTTTTTTTTTTACGAAGCATTAGGTCTCAAGTGCGAACCGGGCGGCTTGATTTTTTTCTGCCTCTTGTTCGTGGGAATGCATGCTGAGGTGTAGTTTCGAGTCGGAAAGGTCATGGACCTTCTTTGTTGATCAATTGTAATTTCCAACTCCACACATTTTGTTTCGAGTCGACAAGGTCGGGGACCTTCTTTGTTGATCAATTGTAATTTCCAACTCCACACATTTTGTTTCGAGTCGACAAGGTCGGGGACCTTCTTTGTTGATCAATTGTAATTTCCAACTCCACACATTTTGTTTCGAGTCGACAAGGTCGGGGACCTTCTTTGTTGATCAATTGTAATTTCCAACTCCACACATTTTGTTTCGAGTCGACAAGGTCGGGGACCTTCTTTGTTGATCAATTGTAATTTCCAACTCCACACATTTTGTTTCGAGTCGACAAGGTCGGGGACCTTCTTTGTTGATCAATTGTAATTTCCAACTCCACACATTATTGTTTCGAGTCGACAAGGTCGGGGACCTTCTTTGTTGATCAATTGTAATTTCCACATACATCTTGTGTATCTGTTGTTGTTGATGATGATAATGATATTGTTGTTTTGTTGTTGATGTTGTTGTTTATAATCATCATTTCGTTTCATTTGTTCTGTTGCTGTGGGTTTTTGTTGTTATTGCTTTGGATTTGTTGCCTGTGCCAATTATGTTGATTTCTAAACAGGGAAAGTTAGGTTATAACTAACATTAGTTCTTGAAAGGTGCAGTACGTCATTAGTCATGCATTTTTGGACGAGCATATGCATTTAAATCATCTCAGTTTCAAAATGCTTATCTTAACACTGAGTTGTGAAAAAATGCATTGAAACCGGTGCTTCAGAGAAAACAGTGGGTGCATTCGTTTAGCTCCCTCGGGTCGACACCAGTCAACCTCGTCCCCATTTTCTCGCTTGTTTTGTGCAGTAAAACACGACCATTCCCAGTAAGGGCTGATCCGTGTGAGCTAAACGAATGCACCCAAAGAACGCTGGTTGACTTATAAAGGGACTCTAGTTGACTTTACCTGTAGCGCCCTCTTGTGACTATCCAACGCGTAGCTGGTGGCGCACTCTAACCTCTACTGCCGCGGTTTGAAGTGGGCGACGATGCCTTGGGGCCCAATAGAACGGACATAAGTGTACCCAGGGGAGTCTAACTCGCTGTTTTCTCGAAGTGGACCGCAGTTTTCAGAAATATCACTCGAAATCCCCGTGCATATAAAGCGCGCCCTCATGAATATTCATCAAGACCGGTGACAACATGTGGACTATGGGAAGCCAGTAAGTCAATGACCATGCAGCAATCTAATCACACATGTCCACACAAGTTGCCCGTGGCAATGTATTCCATTCATGGTCTGCTGTTTGCAAACATAACTGATGTTTGTTTGTTTGTTTGTCTGTTTTTGTTTGTTGGCATTGGGGTTGGAAACAACAACAATAATATAAAATTGTGTTAAATTATGATTCAGTTCTAGAGCAGAAATAATAATAATGACAATAATAGAACGTACCCGCAATTTAATACCCTGGACATTTTCTGGAATGCATGGACAATACATTCAGTGATCGCTAATTTAATATGGCCGGCCTGGCGGCGCGTAAATTTTATTTAACAAAATTATGAAAACCTGTTTCGTGGCTATAATAGTCGCGTCGAAGTCGCGTGGAACTCGATTGTGTTCGTCCATCATAAATAAAACAGGGCCTTGCATACTGTACTGAGGCTAGGCAGGGGAACGACTAGAACCTTTGTAGAATCTACCTGAGAACATCCAACTTAGGGACCACGATATAGGATAAAGTGCTATATCTACAATGATATTTTGTGTCTCGAGCTAATTATTTCCTGGATTAAATATGAGAAAAAAATGTTGAAAATTTTTGTCCAAGCTACTACGCCCCTTGAGTGGGACCCTCATTAACATAAATCTTCCCAAATGTGTGACGTAAATCGAGGCAGCTGCAGCCGCGCGCGCGCGAGCCGGCGCCCCATTCACCGGCCGGTCACATTGTATACATGCATGTCCACGAAGCCTAAAATCGTTCATCAAAAATACTTTTCGAGAAAAAAGGCTTCAAAGATTTTACACACACCGCGTGTCGTAGTGCTGACTGACGGTTTTAAGTTTGTCTGTGTGCGAGACGGATCACAACAGCAGCTTGCCGGGGGTCTGTGACCGTGCAAGTTAAGATGTTTTCTAGACCTTCGATAAAATAATGTCCGCGCCTCGATCTGCGTCACGAACAGCGCCCTCAATTTGAGTCGCGGCTAATTCCCAAAAGAAGAGGCAATTTTTGGGCGGCACAAAATCAAATGAAAAGTTCACTTGCACCAGTTTGGCTTTTAATTCACATTAAATACATGTAAATGAATTTATTTATGAAAGAAAATGCGATGCGCCCAGTTCAAGCAGCTTATTTCCTTTAAGCAAAAAAAAAAAACGTAGACTGTGCAAATTAAAAGAGTAAATTTCAAGTCGTTATACGACCAAAAACACAATGGATAGAAATACAAAGAAACTACACACTAAAAATGTTCCATTTTCTCAGCCAAGCGAACCTACATGCACTGCTGTTCTGACGAAGAAATTATGATAATGTTTCAATGACTAGCCGACACTAGTGAATGGCTTATCTGAAATCTACCCATGCATTATGAATAATGAAAAGCTAATGAAAGCTGTATGAGAGATAAGCCATCAATAATTCTTTTTGACAAATTGAAAAAATATGGATTAGGCAAAAGCAAACCCAACTGATTCGCTGCTGTGACGTCATTATCAGGTGATCACTGAGCATGGAACGCTTCTACCCGTAATCCGAGGTGCCTAGATTTGCTTCAGGCGTTCTATGACGTCATCCGCAGCTGATTATTGGTATTTTAGTCGGTATAGGAGGGGCCCCTTTGCACACGTGTCACCCTGTCACACCATCTTCTAGCTCTATGTTCACACACACCGAGTTCGAGGCTGAAATTCACGGATCAACCCATCCGAATCACGCTCCAGGCCGGACACATCATCACGCACGGTGGCGCTGTCACCATTGTCACACTTAGGGCCTATGTGTACGTATACCATAGCCGCATCATTGCATAAGCCCCTTTCACACCGGGCCTTACGTACAGTTGCGTAGCGTTGCGTATAGCAAGTACGCTGCCATACGCTGTTCCTACGCTGTTCCTACGCTAGTATACACTGGCTTACGTAACAATTCGCCGAGTACGCAGAAGGAGTACGCGACATGTACGCAAACAATTTAACATGTTTAATTTGTCCACGTACTCTTGGCGTAGAGCACTGGACACCGGACGTACGCAGTTTTTACTCACTGAGTCTACGCAACACTACTGTACGCCTTGCCTACGCAATAGTACGATACCCTACGTTTGTTATACGCATTTCTAATTACGCCAATTATATTATTCCGGTAGGTACGCGGTGCCTCTGCACAGTGTACGCAACATTACGCCATCGCACTACGCACATCTACGTGGGCCCACCTCGAGTGCGCAGCCTTATGTCGGCGTACACGATACGCAACACTACACAACTCTACGTAGGCCCGGTGTGAAAGGGGCTTAAGGGACATTTTGATTCCTCCTCCGTAATTCGCGTATAGCACGCACTAACTGATGGCGGATGCCCTGCGAAGCCTGCATGTTGTAGGCTTACATTGGCTATCTAGCTGCAAGAATCGATCTGTATGCTGGCCCTCTCTCGTGTATCGAACACCTCGTGCACACTCATCACGTGTATGCCTACATCATGCAATGTATACCTCATTCACGCATACTCCATTGGCACGTGGACCTGATGTTCACATCAATCGT
Source organism: Astropecten irregularis (assembly GCA_963971285.1). NCBI lineage: Eukaryota > Metazoa > Echinodermata > Asteroidea > Paxillosida > Astropectinidae > Astropecten > Astropecten irregularis. The sequence continues at coordinate 261,747 of OZ020257.1, forward strand.
ATTCACCATCTCTATTTCACATTACACAGATGTTTCTGTGTTAATTAATCCCCCTGAGAAATGGAAATTGTTCTCCTTTTTGGGGGTAAAACGTCAGCTCAGGTGTTCACGGTTTAATGGAATATTTCTTTTGGACCAAATTGCTCAGGGAAGTTTGGATCTCCGTTTATGACTTCTGTATACAGTATTGTATATATAGCTTCACAGTATTTAGCTCAGTAAATTCACTATATGCATTATCATGTGAATGAAACATGATTTGCAATTTTTGGTAAAGCAATCCAATATGGCTGTATTATCGTGTTAATATCGCCGTTGCTTCATCTTTTCCACAAATATTCATAAAACATGATTTGCAAATAATCATTCATTTCAAAGATTGAGAAACATCAAACGAAGAATGTCATCTTGTAATTTTCATGATTGGCAATTGCCAATTTTGTCATTATTCAATGTAATTTAGGTACGAGGCATTGCACAATATAATTATTGAGTCACTGATTGTTTTATGTAGATGTGTTTCCATCTAAAATTGTGAAAATCGCTGTGTAATGTGATTGTAATGAGCATTAGTATATCATTTATTGTATTTCATCGCTCTAGGTTCGTGGGTTAGACCTTGACGTCCGAGTCCAGTATTTGCCGCGTGCTGCAAGCCGCGCGTGACATACCCGCCTACCCCTATGTGGGATTGATTTCAAGGCCATCCGTAATATCGCTCTAGGAATTGATTAGTTTCTCTCGTTTTCCGAACGCGTGAGGTCATCATTACGAAATTTAATTCGCCGTCTTCACCGGCCTTGCCCTGGGAAAAAAAATCCCGAGTAATTACGATACGAAAATGGAGCCTTAATTGTACACGTAGGACGCAATCCTAACGACATATCGCCCTCACACACATACAACACATACCCTACAGATAAACGATGAAAAAGAACATTAATAAACTGCATTTCTATCTAATACAAAAGACTAGAGGGCGTTTTGAGACTAATAATAGATAATAGAGACGCATTGGAGCGTGTTTCTTTATATGCATGGATGATTTTTATTGCACCAGCATATACATGTTAATGTGTTTTCTATAGGCCTACAACCCACCATGTGCTGACGAATTAGCAAAGACGTATAATATACGTAGAACAAAATAGGTGTGTCGCAGTTTTTGAATTCGGAAGGTAGAGCATCTTTATGTTGGTCTATGGCATTGATGTCCTGTGTTTTGGGATCTGTGTATAATCTTCACAGTCATTTCAATTGAGTCGAGAAGCTAGTACCGCAGTATGTATAAGGTATGTGGTCTGCATAGCGTAGTGGCTTGTTTTTTCTCCGAGTGTCATCAGGCATTTTGTTTTCGTATTAAATACTGTATAGTCAAAATTTACTACTGGAATTGCTGTTGGCGGTTTGCATCAGTATATATATGATTTGGACGCCGACATAAAATCTTTGGAAAACAGAACTGGATGAAACAATTGTGTGTATTTTGGAGCATTGAGGCTTATATCTGGTGTTTTTCTGAATAGTATTTATTATAAACGTGACAGGGAGGATAAAGCACTGCGATGACTTCATATTTGGAAGCAAAATGGCTATGTGTACATTGTGTGTAATTCAGCGATGCAACCAGGGGCCTTTCTCAAACCTCGGATCCGGCTCAGCCTCCGTCTCCGATGAAATCCATATAGGCTGTGGTTTTTGATTGAAGCTGAAACTGTTTTCTTTTTCAAAACATAGAATTTACTTCTGAACCGCAGCCAAAAGTCTCTATTTCGAAAATGGATTCACGAAATGCAGCCGGAGCCTGAGCAGGACACGGCGATCCATCCGCCATTACTGCGGTGTCCCCGTCCGCCTTTTGCCGTGTGACATCAAAATAATTTACGCTCTAAGCCGCACTTTCACTGTAGGGGATACACCGCATGGCCAACTACATGAATCACTCGTCGGATTCGTGCATACCGTGATGAAGGGTATGCTTTTGTTTTTGGCCGATGCTCTATGTGCACCGATGCATATCGGCTATTTTGTATCCAAACCATTGAAGGCGCCTATGTCACTCCTTCTATAGAAAATGAAGTCAAATCTTAAGAATGTTATACCGCCCCCTAGCGAGTACCGATCTTGGCCCGTGAAAAACCCATACGACCTAGATATACAGATCGCAGTTTACAGAGGTGTATGGTGTTCAGTGCCCAGTTTGGTATTCAAACAAGACCACAAACTTCATGCCGAATGTATTTGCATTTCGTGGGAAAGAGAGAGAGAAATAATTTAATTAGCATCGCGATTTCTCCAGAAAAAAAAAACCTGCCTCAGGCAAATGAACTAATTCCACGAAGCTGTGAGAAACCTAACAATCATGTGAGGTTTCGAGCTGCAGGAATTTAATCAGCGTTGAATTACATGCAGGGCTTGAAATTTTAAAGCATCCCAACTCGAAGTTTTGATTATGCGTGGTGTTTTTTCCCTAATGTTTGGTGTAACCATTTTTAGCACAGCCATTTTTATACCCTTCAATATGTGACAACGGTACCCCCATGTGCCTCTCCCCAAACACACGCTGCGTGGCGTTGTTGCGTTGTTGCGTTGTTAACGGACCCAACCACCATGCCCCGGCCCCCCTGTATCCTGTATAGAAATTCCTCAAGTTTCTGGAACACAGTGGAAGGTGCAATGTACGTGTGGTGCACTCTGTCTCAAATCTTGCAGCCAATGATCATATTGTGTCAGTGTTGCAGGGTTACTGTTCGGATGGAACATGGGTTATTGCTTATCAAAGGCGACGCAATTTTCCCCTGATTTGAACCGATAATTAACATGATTTATCAAATACATAGACTCTTAAACAGACCCTTTATAAGCGAACCTTTCATAATATGATCGTATTGCAGCGCATACTGAATGAGCGTCACTGTCTCACCAACCTTTTGTCTGTCAATTACAGGCAAGTTTACCTGGACGGGAGTAGACTCAAAAGTAGTGTATCGGGTCTGTTACCCACTAAGCCAATTAAACTAATTTACAGTCCAGAGTAATTCAAAAGGGCCTGTATAGCATATGTCGAACTTATTGTAGGCTTACAACATTTCCATATGGAATACATCATGTTGAAACCGGGCAAGACAAAAAAAAAAGAGAAAGCCGAATATTCCGCACACGGGCGACAAAAGCGCGCTATGACTAGAATGAAAGCATACATCCGGCCGTTTTGCAAACGTGCCCGGGATGGTCAAAAAAATACCCCGTGGAAAAAACAGGCTCTCAATAAGTCTAAACGTGACATTTGACTATATGGCCCGCTGTTCAGTTGCTGTGCATAGGCCGCGCATCCGTCTCCATTTGATGCATAACAGGTTATATTATTCCTCGCTAATGACGCGGTCTCCCTTAGAGTTCATCGGATGCTTGATCTGTCCACAAGAAGAGTACTGATATTGTGTCACTACACACAGATTGTTTTACTGGGCTTATATTTTACGGCATGTATACCTGTTTATCGGGTAGAATTCAAGCGTCTCGGCTATGCATGCTGTGTGTTTACACTGCACAGGTAAGCTCAATTGCTTCAGTTGCATGTATAATCTGTGCCGAGGTATTTATGCTCCTTAAATAGGTGTCCATATGGGACTGGTTCCCAGTGCATGGGACAGTGAAAAAATATCGGTTAAGTCGACAGATTTCCCGGTTTGTGCGATGCAAATCAACAGTGAGCATGCATATCGTCACACCCAGTAAGTACTCGTGCAGTTTAAGATAAGCTGTTTCGATTTTTAGTCGTTTGGCCGTGTACATGATGTTCTCTACAGTGTCGAATAGGCCCTATATATTATACACTTATACACACTATTTTCCTTTTTGTGTTGGATTTGTGAGCAGCATGCAGCATGTTCAACAAGTGGCAGTGAACATAAAAATATAACTCAAAGGACTCCCTCCCATCAAACTGACACGTGAACATTCGTGTGTCAACACCGTATGATTTATGGAAACATGCTTTGTTTATCATTTGAAAACAAAACATTTGTAGTCGTGTTAGTTAAAAATGTAACCAAAAACGAAGTCCATGAATAGACCATATCATGTATACATGTACTTGTCTTGACGTTTTGTGTAGTAAAATATTTTGATTGTAGGTATCAAAATCAGCTGGCATCAGGTACAATTTTTCTCTGATACGAGACTGCAGTATTCGTTTTTTTCTAACATTACATTTATGAATATTATAAAGACACTGACCTGAAACAGGACAATGACGTATGTATCCTTGTACGTTACCTTTAAAGGTAATATTATACTTTGGTTTTTGTCAAAGAGATGCAGATTCATGGGCAAAAATATCAAGAAAGATACACTGCAACAGATACCTGTGAAAACAAACATTTTGAGAAAACTTAAAACGCCCACAGTATTATTTAAAAAAATCTTTTCACCGTTATTTTTGATATTTAAAAGATCAAAATTGTTTTTGCGTTTTTTGTCATTGGTTTTGATGGTTTTACCATCACCAACAGTTATATACATGTAATAGCTAAATCTGTGAACATTTCTGTTTGGGTATGCTACCAAAGTATGATAGGTTCGTACATTTAAGCTTATTATTTTCACCGTATAACGCGTTTTGCAGTGAAAGTTATTATCGCAAATATTCAGTAATTGATTCGATTTGGGGTTTATTCCTGGGTTGAATTCTTTTGTTCTGCGCTTCACTTTTTTTTTCAATCGAATTTAAACCGGCTGTTTTGTATGTGTGCAGTATAATTTCAATGGCATAGAACACATGCAGTAGCAGCAGATGCTTGAATTTTTGATTGAATTCGCTGTTTTTACTCTTCTTCACTCTATGTCTCATGCTTTCATCCATTGTGAGCGCTGATGATGAAAAACAGGCATTGCAGGGCTGTCGCAAGCCTGGTTGCGCAGTTATTCAACCATGAACGCAGAAACAGAAACATAACAAACAAATAAACAAAAAAAACATAAATAATGTCTTATTTCAAGTCGCTTTTTGGCAGTTAGTCCATCGTGTGCTACGAAGATCCACTGCTGATCAAAGTCTTTTCACGATTATTTTTGATCTTCCGAAGATCAAAATTGTTTTTTGGTCAATTGGTTTTACTCTTTTCTGAATGAATACATCATTTCAGGCAAAACATTTTAACGTTATATGTTTCTACCATCCCCATCTTTATACCCATTAAGTTATAGGTAAATCCGTGAAGATTTCTGTTTGTTACCGAAGTATGATGGTATACCTTTACATACAGTATAACCATATTGTTTTGCTAACATCATCTCGGGTGCATATTGGTAAATTTGTTAGTGAAAAATAAAGTTTTACATTGGAAAAGTCCAAAAGGTATTCTTCTTATTCTTGCTTGGCGATACCTGGAACTTAAATTTAGCATTTTTTGTCTCGCCATGAAAATGTGTGATTCCCCTCATTCACCCGAGGGGCTTGTAGATTGGCGATTGTTGACGTCTTCTCGAGATGTACAAATGTCAGCGCTAGACCCCCTCAGTTTGCACAGAGAAATCACCATGCACTCTTTGCTCTTTACCACAATACTCTTGGGAGAGCCAAAGCAAACTAGTGAAATACACTATTTGAAAAGGCATGAATAATAAGTTCTCTTTGGGGGGGGGGGGATTAAAGAATTAAAGCGAATTCACGGCAACAAGTGGTTCCAATCATAGTGGCCCCTGGAATATACCGTTTATAACGCCCTGGTGTAGATAATGAACTTGCTGGTGCAGTGAAGTGGGTGCGCCATTCCGTGTTCAGGAGCTGACACCGGCCTAGCGCTTATGAAATGGACCGTGAAAATGAATGCTATAAATGCGGGCACGTACTAGACAAGTCCCTGGAATAATTCTGATTACCCTCCGAGCAATGCCGGACTATATATATATATATATATATATATATATATATATTGGCCAGAATTCTCTAGAACCCCCCCCCCCAAACCTTCCCCCACCCCAACTACATTATATACAGTTGTCATGGAAATGACCTTACTGCGTATGACCAATGCAGCAGCTAATAGTGACGGTTTTCGTGCGAAGTGGAATTGCGAAAATTACCTTGGATTTTTTTTCTTCTTCAATTTCTGCGTGTTTCTTTATGTTTCCTCGTGTGGATTAACATTTCGTTGTTGGGGAAATTAATGTTGAATTATTGAGGACAAATTGCCATATTAGTGTCTTTTTTCCCGCCTAAAAATACATCTCAACATCAATAATGCACTCGAACGCCGTTCCTTTGTGTGTGTACTCTATACGTGTTGATGACGCGTAAAAGATACGTGCCATCTTACCATATAGTATCGTGTGTACCAATGGTTGATAATGCTAATGTGGGTACTTGTAATGACTGTTATAAGTGTATGCAGTGTTCCATGCGGCTATACGTGTTTTAATATTTGTATCATTTTATCAATCATTCTGCCCAAATAATTTTTACCAATAAGCAGTTTAATTCAAAATGCCGATATGCTTGGGCATTGCTAATACTATAGGATCTGTGTAACGTTGAGTGTGTTTGTTTCTGTATACCCAAATGAAGACATGGTGTTAATGTAATTGCCAGAAATTGTGATGACTGCGTTCCTACTTAGGCCTAATGTATATTTTCACGGTCTGAATCACAACGTGTGGATTGCCCATAAGTGGTATGTGTCAAAGTACCGCAGTAACATAAGCAGTGCAAAATAGCGGTAAATTAGATTTGTGCATGCAATTAAGAGTGCATAAGCCCTGGGTCTCGTAGGGTTATACATAAAACCAATTAGCCTGAAAGCTTTACGGGAGAATTTTTCGTATTGTACAAAGGCGCAAGATAAGAATTTTTGTGGGTTCTTGTTTGCCCTGTTCAACAGTTGTCGTTGTGAGATGCATCACGGTCATATGTTTGAATTGTATACTTCACTGCAGTCTGACTGGAACTAGACTCCAATACCAGTCCTTTGACTAAAATGTTGTGGCCACGCAAGCAATCCTTTCAACTTGCCCTTCACCTACGTATCAGTACTGTATACTCAGTGCTTTTGAGTGCACATGAAGAAGATATTGTGTTGGCTCAAGTGGGATTCGAAACCACGACCTCCTGATTACTAGTGCAGATGTCATACCACTAGACGACCGCAAATAGTAATTTATTAGTACATTCCTTGAGAATTGAGTGTTTTCCTTTTATAGGTTTGACATTGATAAGGCATGTAGGTTACTAGCTACGCGTTATGGTAGTCATTGCATGCGCAGCCATCGTTTACATAAGTTACGATTGTCTGAAATGACATCCTGGTTGCGACATATTTTCGACCGGTTGAGAGCGCTTCAGTGACGCCATATTTGGTGTACACTTAGCTTGACTCTAAATGTCTCTAAATTTATCTATACTATATTTATAAATGTTGCCCTTAAAGATGTCTGGTAGATTGTACCTTTTTGGTTGCATTTGTAAATTGAATTAGCGGTTTTTCAATAATCAATTTCAGTGCAGACTTGCTTTGTTAACTTGACGGTTATATTTGTTTTCCTCAATTTTTCTTGCAATGATCATTTTTGTTCAAGCTGTTAAGGAGACAATGATAAAATCCTATCATTTTAACGACAACCAGCTTAATAACGTTCAGTGACTTTCCCTGCATAGTGCAAACTTTTTACAACATCAGTCTGGTTATTAGGGAGACAGGTTATAGCGTCAGATAGTGAACATTTGGGAGACATTAGGTATTAGGGAGACATTTCGATCTCCTTTACGGTATCAGCTACCTTTTAAAGACACATGTTTATATTGTAATAGAAGACAGAGAATGTGAACATTATGTCAATTTCAAGTTCATTGGTTTGGAGGATGTTTAGAAATAGGCAAGTAAAGTCTGTGCACGACCCTATGGGAATGTCTCCCTAAGGTACCAATTAGAGGTAATGCTATGGATAAGCTAATCTCAAACGACACTGATGAAATTTAAACACAACTTGCTGCATCTCTTCCTGGTTTATAGACCCCCTATTGAGGGCGTACCACTGGCGACATATTTGAGGTATTGGCACAGAACTATTTGTTGTTTGTCCCCAAATGTCAGAAAAGGACAATAATGCATGGCATTCTTATAAGTTTTACATGTTGAAGTATTTGAATAGATTTAAGTTGACCAATTTAGTGAATACACGGGTTTACACTTCTAAAAGTGCGCATGCGTGATAGTGCCTCGTTTTGAAGTCGCGATCAAAACCGCCGAAGTGTAAACCCGTGTATTGTCTTCGACAATGGACGGGTTTACACTTCGAAAGGTGCGCATGCGTGGAAGTGCCTCGTTTTGAAGTTGCGATCAAAATCTAAGATGGCCGCCAAGGTGTAAACCCGTGTATTGATGTTATAGCAGTAATTCATGTTTCTTTTTCTGACTTTTTCTGACTCCAAAGATGGCGTCCAGCATAGCGCCCCCTAGAGCTGCCATAAGAACGTATTTGCGCTTGTTTAGTCCAAGCCAGTTATGTGTGCCGTGTATTTTGTGCTAATGTAGTGCCAGTGTCATCTTTAAAATCATATATGGGACGGCGGGGGCGGGAATCGAACCGGCGACCCCCCTGGCGGTAATTCGAACACCGAGCCTAGTAATTATACCGTCCGTATAGATCCATGTTGGATCTATATTGGATCCATATTACATATAGATTGCTTCTTCATATATATTGCATATAGTTAATGACAACCCCCCACCCCCCTTCTTCGTGGATCCAGCTAATTTGCACGTCACTTAAATATGCATGAAAATCTCTTGGTAGGGAGAACATGGAATCTAGAAGTACGTAGTTCGCCTATAGTCTGCCAGGCAATCACAGTATACACCTACAGGCTGTGCTTAATATTAGGTATAGACGTTTTTTCTCTGGTAAGGCCTACTCCTTAGCCTAGAATATTTGGGCCGTCTGGTGCCCCGACTCCACTTAACGGATTGTAGATCTTGCGTGGTGAGTGATAGTACTAGCCAGCTACACGTGTATGTATGTCATCGACTGAGGGTAAATGGAGCCTTGTGCATTGCAACATTCATATAATCTGAGACCGTAGTGACATTTAAGCGACAAGGGCTGAGTATGTGGCCTCTATGTACTGTTCTTTGGGAATGTCTCTTAAGTGTGTTCCTATTACGAGCATGCACTTTGAGGTTGTTGTTCAGTGTGGTTTTCTGTTGGCAATTTCACTGTCAGAAAACTTCATGTAGGAGCCTCTTATTTACGAGTTTGCGCGAATTTGTGAGCGTGACCCTTGTTACCTAGGCAACCGTTGCCATCTATTATCCTCATTGTTGAGGATCATTGATTATAATGAAGTCGATACTTGTACCTCTCGCTGCTTCACACATATCCGGATTCATATCCGAGTATGTACATATCCGGATTCACATCCGGGTATTAATCCAGCCGCTGGTTCACGCCATCCAACAGGTAGGAACTGATGTGTTGGAACCAGTGAATCCGGAAGGAAACTCCGGAACGGACACGGAACATTCACGCGCCACTACATGTTGTTTGGCCTTGTGTTACATACCGCTGCTCGACTGTTAAATAGGCCAAAATGGCATCTGCCCAACACTCCAAAATGTTGACCACATTGGTCACGAGTGAGAGGGCGCCACGGTGGAGATCACACACGTACACGAACTCCTCAAATTACAAATTACCTTTTGCATACAAGTGTCCTTGCTCGGTGCATTCCTATGTTTATCATGTAACAGTTTATTCATTCTTTTTCAGTTGTTTATGCCGGTTGTTTTGTTATTGCTTCATTTATTATTATTGTCTTTTATTATTAATACTTCCGAGCTCAACTTCTTGTCATATCAATCGGTGTTCATTCGCTTCCTAATCACCGTTATCCTGGATTTAACTCATCCCCTAGCGAGGTTTTCTAGTCATCCTACGGCCAAATAAGATGACCTTTAATTACTCCGAGAGCTAGAGAGAGAGAGAGATTGAGAGAGAGTTTGCCCGGGCGAGACTGGGAAGAGGGTTTCCCCGACATGCGGTCGCCCCTTGCCGTCTTCTGACTACGTGTCAAAGGTCAGCATGCAATGAAATCAACGACAAACGTACGCGCCTTATATGAAAATCCTCGAGATAACGCCGTTACAGTTTGCAAGTGAAGGTTGACGGCGTTGATTAGAGATGTTGCAAATTAAATGCACATGATATTCGGCAGGCGGTTTTGTTTCCGTTGGGGTTCGCAATAGGCACCATACGTTGGGTTTAGCGATCGACTCATGTGACTTGTGGCAACAGTTATTGCTGTTTGATTATACCGCTGTTTAAACGTTGGTCATTGGTCATGTACCTTATCGAAGATGAGCCCCAAACTGGCTATGCGCAAAGCATTCTGAGTATAATTGTTAGGGCTGGCTCCGAGTGATGTACAGTGTACTATACGTACGTACGGACATAAGATTCACTTATGAATAAGTACCTAACTTCACACCGCTGGAACAAGTGACTTAGTTAGTCTGGTTCCCTGCCCAAAGATTCCCTGACGACTCTTATTAAAAATCTTAGGTCAGGTATCGGCTACGGTTAAAAATAGAAAATGACACAGCTGTCATGTCTGCGCAGGCGCGGAAGCTAGTTTTAGCGTTTACCGAGAATCAATTTTAGCATTCATTTTTGCACTTTTGTAAGCACATGCAATTTTATCTGGACAGAATAAGAAATCAAAGGGTGGGAAAAAAACCATACAACAAACTCCTCAAAAGTGCATAATAGGAAAAGTGCTCTGTTGTATGTGAACAATAATTATGCTCTATTTGGGCTAACTGTAGCCGGAATGAAACATATTTACATGACGTGTCTTTTCCTGAACTACGTGACCTCACGTGACCTGTCGGAAATAGCCGAAAGTCAACGTTACTACCCGAAGTTGAACGAAAACGAGTTCGTAATCATTCGGATTTTTCCGTAAAAGACCAAAACTTGGTCTTTTTGGTCACGTGACCCTCCAGTACACGTAGCCGATACCGGACCCTATATTTGACAGACAATAGTCTGGCGCTTTTGCGGTCCGGGAACCAGACTACAAGTGACTCGGCATTTCCATTCCATGGGCCGTTGTGCAGCAGCGCCATGTATAAACAACTCAAAGTAAGGCTTTCTTCGAGAAAAAAACGTACGCGTGTCGACCTATGTATAATTATGTAAAGCTTGTTTGCCACAAAATTACCCACTGTTCTTTGCGGGTCAATTGAAAATGCTGTCTTGATATTCCTTAAATCTAGGGGCCTTAGTTCCAAATCTCGGCTCAGGCTCCGGCTTCGGCTACGGCTCCATTTTCGTGAATCCATTATAGAATAATGGGTATCAAAATAGAGGCTTTGGGCTGCGGTTCGGAAGTATACCCTGGTTTGAAAACGAAAACAGAGCTTTAGCTTCAATGAAAAAACACTTCCTGAGAATACAGAGATGATGCTGGAACCTGAGCCTGAGGTGAGCTTTGAGACCCTAGGGTTGTTCCCTTGTTCAGGATCATCACAATCATCAAGATCAAGGCTTTGAGACCCTAGGGTTGTTCCCTTGTTCAGGATCATCACAATCATCAAGATCAAGGCTTTGAGACCCTAGGGTTGTTCCCTTGTTCAGGATCATCACAATCATCAAGATCAAGGCTTTGAGACCCTAGGGTTTGTTCCCTTGTTCAGGATCATCACAATCATCAAGATCAAGGCTTTGAGACCCTAGGGTTGTTCCCTTGTTCAGGATCATCACAATCATCAAGATCAAGGCTTTGAGACCCTAGGGTTGTTCCCTTGTTCAGGATCATCACAATCATCAAGATCAAGGCTTTGAGACCCTAGGGTTGTTCCCTTGTTCAGGATCATCACAATCATCAAGATCAAGGCTTTGAGACCCTAGGTTTGTTCCCTTGTTCAGGATCATCACAATCATCAAGATCAAGGCTCGTATCCACCACCTCGAATCTTCTCACAAGCTCATAGGTGTTAAATCACACGACCCTCCTCCATGATTTATAACACTCCACCGACCATTGAAAGTAATGTGATCATACGTTTTAATTAAGAAGGCCAGGCGTGTGTCACGCTCCATATATTCTTTTAATCCAAGATAACTCGACACAACGAGGCGATACTGGGGCCCATCCTCCCCCTTGCACGATGATTGTCTTCATAGGACGCTCCACAGGAGGAGACTGGCTAGGATTATTGATTAACCAGGGGAGTAGTCCAGCTCAATAACCAGGGATGTTACTCTTACCTGTCGTTTCGCTTGTTTTCCCACCTTACCAGGTTCTCCGATATTCGTCAAGGTTGATTTGTTTCTACCAAACAAAAAACATTTTCCGTACGTCCGGTTTTTTTTTTCCATCACAGACCATTTAATTACTTTTTTACAAGATCCTGTACGTTCAATCGAATATAATCCAGTTTGTTTTGCTGAAAAGTACACATCCATTATATTGGGCCATCGTTATGGTGTAATAAAGAGGTCGGAGTTGTGATGTTATTCACAATCATGATCTTTGCTTCAAGTTGCTTCACTTCGGAGCCGTTGATAAGGTTTAGAAATAAGAACTGCCGACCGCCAAAGAACTGTTAACATTTCTGAAGAAGCTTTGGCTTATTTTAAAACGTCTTCTCAGAATAAAAAACACAATTGAATGAAAATTGCTCTTTTTTTTCGCGCGACTCTAACAGTATAGGTTGGCCATGCGTTTCCACTCAAACATGTTTTTGTCGTAAACAACCACTATGTCCGTTTCAATAGAATGCACTGTTTGTTTGATTGATTGTTTGGCTTGCCTTGTTCAATTTTGCAACCAACCAAAATGTCTGATATCCTTTTCTGAAATAGTTATGATTACTATCGAATGCTTGTCCACGTTTCAGTGTATATACGAACCAATTGCTTGCCATACAATATTTATATACTTGACCTATGTATGTACACGCGCGCACACCTTGGAGTGATTTCGAGGTTTAAGGAGTGGCACGTTTCTCCGTGATAAGGAAGTTGAAGAGATGGAGAGAGAGGGCGGGCTCTGCAGGTCACATGCCAGCTTGCCTAATGTCTTGGCGCCATCTTGGGCGGTATATTATGATGAAATAGTGTCCAGGTGTCGAATATCACAATAATATCTGAAACATTTTGAACTGATATGTGGGGTACTGTGGCCGAATGGTCTGGCGTGTCGCACTCAAAGTGTTGTGGTCAATCTACAGAATGTGGGTTCGAATCCAGCCATGGGCTAGTGGTGCGAGACGTTTTGTCACAATTGCTCCTCTTCACCCAGGAGTAAATGGGTACCTGTGAGGGTAGTGATGCCTTTGTGTGTTTGGTTAGCCCCTGTGCGCTGTGCAGGCAGCCGGGGCTGTATAACCCCCCCCCCCCCCTCCCACGGTGAGCTGAGATTGTTTTAGAAAATGGGGCCCGATGACCAGAGATGATAATACTTGTAAGCGCTGTGATTAAGTTTGAAATGCTGGTGACTGTATTGGTTCATTTACCTAATTGTTATATATGGTCTTGAGTTTTTTGCTCCTAACTTATACCTATAAAGATGGCACCAGATATAGCCTAGTGGTTTCTCACAATAACAAGGTCTACTGAGTGTAAACGTTTCGGCGCGTGTGGTTCAATACAAGTTCAGAAAATATGGGCGGCAACAACTCCCAAAAGATATATTAATTTTTAAATACAAATTCCTGTACTCAGCATGTCGCTACACATTGCACTACCGGATTCTTCTCATGACCTACGCGTTACCTTGCTATAAAGTAGTTTGTCGGTAACCACCGTGCAGTTGGTGTCGGATTGTTGTCAGCGTAATGGCGTATGGCTTATATAGCGTCCGCATAGAGATCCCATGGCATCATCCTTTCACTTACCATCAAACATACACAAATATTAATCATTTACCAGGACGGAGTTTGCAAAGCAGGAGAGCCAGGTAAATCAGTCTCGGGTCCATCACAGAATTATCACCGTAGTCATTTGCATTCCATCCGGAACGAGTTATACTATGCCCGTTCCTATTTACCCGTAGTATCTCTACCCGCATAATGGCATATTCATCCCCAAGCTACTACTAACTTGCTATTCTATGCTTCTGGATATAAAAAAAGGATATTTTAAAATGAAAACCTGAAGCATTATGCTAATCAAGCACTGAGTGGATGAGGTTGGCTGCCCGAACATATGTCAGTCGAGTCGGTTCGGACTTTGGTCGTGTGCGTCTATGTTGCCGTGGTATACAGTGTGCATGTGGAAGAATGCAGCGAGTCTCGTGGAACCGATTGCCAATCGTGTCTGGATGAAAGAGATAGGGAGAGAGAGAGAGGGAAAATCTCGGTAACATACACCAACTGGAGGAGGGTGTGAAGACGCTATTTAATTCAATTTAGAGCTTGGACTGGGAACGAGTCATGAGAGCCTCCCTTTTGCCTGTTTTACTCACCACTCCTGTTCAGATGTACTCCGTGAATGATTCTTCTTGTTTCTGTCAGCATTAGCGCGTATAAACACCTGTTCATCGGCTGGATCGGGAGCGATGGCTGCCGTTCATCATCAGTGTACATGACCACGGATAGTTCACAGGAACCGACTGTTTCCGCACAAGTGTATATAACACCATAGCGCTATATAAATCAAGCTTGGTTGTGAGTAATTGTATGTCTGGTGCAGGAATGGCAGTCTTTTTTATCATGGTTGATCGAGGTGAAAGTATTCAGCAATCGGATCAGAAACGGCTTGTTCCCGTGTGTGAAGTCCTTACCAATCTCGTACTTTCCCCCGACTTCCAGTTGCAGGTAGGCTATTCATGTTTGAATATCATTTTGATCAGAAGAGTCAATAATGATTTGAAAACTGTCTCAATAGGTTACCGGTACTAGTGCGTTATTTGTGTATGGAAATTCCTTTTAAAGGTACTATCATACTTTGGTAGCATACCGAAACAGAAATCCTCACAGATTTACCTATAACTTAACGTTAACATTTGTCTGCCTGAAATGCTGTATAAGTCTAGAGTAAAACCAATGACCAAAAAACAATTTTGATCTTTTAAAGATAACTTAAAAAACGGTGAAAATATTTTTTAAATACTGTGGCCGTTTTTCACTGTTTTTTTTTCAAAGCGTGGGACTGTAAATTTCACAGATGACTGTTACTGTATCTTTCTGAATATTTTTGCCCATGAATCTGCATTACTTTGACAAAAAACTAAGTATGATATTACCTTGAACCGAACCAGTCCTAAGAGGATTGAGCGTGGAAGGGATTTTTGTTTCTACAATTTAAGTTGCCATTGTTCCGTTTTGCCGCCCATCACTTCTTGAGTTACGATTTTTGTGAGCACTGTCGCCCCATACTTTTGTCGCGGTCGTCATGGATCCACTGTCATTGTCGCCAATGTCCCCAACGTATGACATGCTGGTGTCGGTCGTTATCCAATTACACGGGTCACATTGTTACACATTAATAACTGTACGATAATCGAATTCGACCGCTGTATTCGGAAAATCGTTGTATCGATAAAATTATTGTTATTGTATGTTACTGTGTGATGACTGCATAGTGTAAATATGTATTCCCTTATTAATCGAAAAAATGTATTCGATTCTGTAGTGTTTGGAAGATACGGGAACATGTTTAGAGTTTGGACAAAGATGATGTCATTCACTGCATTAGCCTATATGTCAAATTTGACCCCTGACCTCCATTTTTCTGGTGTCGATTTTATATTTGCCTGCCTCGATACATACGTATCCCTTTGGCTCTTGTTTAGCGGGCGGAAGTAATGCTAAAAGGAATCATCTTTCTGCGGAAAGGTTTTGATTCATTCTGGGGGTCTCCTAGGCTGTAAAATGTGTAGATCAGAATCGATGGATGTTTTGTATTTTTCCATTCTCCCTCCCCATATCTCTCTTGGCAAATACACCTCTCAAGGGGGGTTAGGTGAAAGCTTCTACATGTCCCAACACAAATCATTTGATGGATATTTTCGGGAACTGACTCGAATGAAGTTAATGATATCGGTCGGAACCTCAATGTGAGTTGTAAGACCCCTATGAATGAGTATATCATGTTCCCCACTTGTCATACCTGAAAACATCAAGGTGTCCCATAGAGGATATGGATGCTTCGAGAAATGCATTGGGCACTACATATGATAGATTAACAGTGGTAATATGTTTGACAGAAAGGAGGGATAAAATGTCGAAAAGATAACGATAAACTTGTCTTTGCTTGGAGATATAGGAGGGCCTGACGCATTTCGATCCCAGCAGGATCTTTATCGATGGTTAAATGACAAGAGGACAAGAACATGAAAGTAAAGATACACAATGGATGAGAGGATCAGAATGAAGGGGATAGAGTGACCAGGGGAACAGGGAAAGCATGCAATAAGGCTGGGAAACCATAAAGAGAGGATAGAGGTGGGCAAGTGTGGTCAGGGGAAGTGAATAAAGGGGTATGGAGTGTAGACAAGATCAAATTTGATCAAATTTGTTGTTTTTGGTCATTTTGTCGGTGCTATTGTTGCTGCTGCTATTGCCGCTATTCAATCCTTGCTTATGTTCATGTTTTTGTTGTTGATGATGTTGCTGTTGATGATGACGACGTTGTTGTTGTTGTTAATTTTGTTGATGATTGTTGTTGTTGATTGTTTCGTTGTTGTTGTTATTGTTGTTGTTGTTTTGGATGGTGATAATGATAATATTGATACCGTTTATGTAGAAGTGCTTAATTACTTGACAAAAAACATTTTCCTTTTGTTAATTACAGTCACGATAAAACTATATATGCAATGCCATGAATTATGTTGAAGTGTGAGCAATCAACATGGCAAACTTCGCCTTAACGTGATGTATGGTTCATAATCATTCTCCCCTGACTTCAAACAGAAACATGGATTTTTTTTTGTTAGGGTATCCAATCAGCCAAACAAAAACATTTGTAGCTGACTGTGTAAGAGAAGACGCAATCCTGTCTTGGCGCCAAAATGATAATTTGGCCGCGTGTTGTTGGGCTGGTATGGAGTGATGCCCCCAAATGTCTGAGATCCCTGTCGTGTCTATAGTGATGGATAGGAACATTCAGTGTACTGGAACATGATCATTTCATCCGCTGTGTGTCGGTCGAAGGATTATCATTATAAACATCATGGTATTTGTGGTTGTTGTTGTTGTTGGTTTTTACTGCTGGAATGTGGAAGTGGAATTCATTATGAAACAGAACCCGTTCGCCATGGCGTCGTCTTAGTTGTGTGTTTTTTTATTGCGTGCTTTTTGTTTTCTTTTAAAAGATTGATATTTATTCTTAGTCTCCATAAAAAACTTAACGACATGTTTGTGCATGTTCGAAGTATAAAGTGCATGATTATTTTTAACACTTCTTGTCATGGTAACGGAGGGTTTATGGCCATCAGCTATTCCGAACCTGTAGTGTCATTGCATATTCAGCAGTTTCAAACGGAACAGCTGTTGTGGTAAAGGTTGTGTGAGTCTCATACATAGTATGTTTCTCCCACATCATCGGCAACATGGTTTGGTTGTGTTGTTAAACATTACGCTGGATCGTGATGAAAATAATGATTCGTGTGTTCTATTACCGACTTGTTATACGCATGTAGGCCTATACATAATGTCAGTTTATATTGTCCCTTATTGTTAAACTGCTGCAAACTGCTCATCAGTCAAAATAATGACCTGGAATTTATAAAATGCTTGGAGATATAGGAGGGCCTGACGCGTTCCCATCCTAACAGGATCTTTATGGACGGCTTAATTACTTAGCTTTTGTTGTTGTTTTCGTCTTTCCTTCTTTTCACATTCGGTGATGATGTCTGTTTCATGGTTTTAGTGAGATGTTATCCACATGAACCTATCCGGGGCCGTGGAGCGATGCAGCTCGTATAAGAGAAAAAGTGGAAAATGCGATTGGTTCTTGATGGATATGTAGTCATGGGGTCACGCTTCTGACATTTCAACATGCAGCGGGACTTTTGGCTCGAATTCAGGTCCATTATTCTTGCTCATTACGAGACTGAGAGATCTGGAATGATCGCAGGGGATTTGGCGGCACCGCGGTTGAAGGACTCGCACTAATTAAAAGCCAGAATTATTAACGGGACTCCACTCATAATTTTTTTTTGTCTGTGGACGTGTGTGTGGCAAATTATTGAGGCACGCCATTAACATAAAATGTTTACACCATGGCATTGCCATGTAAATAACCAAAGTGATGGATATGCGTATAGGCTCGTATACAATGATTTATATATCCGTGCAGTTATAAACCAAGCATGGTATGACGTATTATACGATTAAAACTGTAATTTCATTTTAAGAAAAAAAAACAGCGAAGGATTATTGCCACATGATAGACATATTGTATAGCGAGTGGAGTTTGCATTAAGCCTACCAATCAATATATAACACATTAGGCTATTAAGGAAGAAACTGTTAAGACATTAAAGGTATACTATCATAATTTGCTAGCATACTGAAACAGAAATCTTCACATATTTACCTATAACCTATACAGGGTATAAAGATAGTGATGGTAAAAATAAACCTTTAAAATGTTTCTGCCTGAAATGCTGTATTTTATTCAGGAAAGAGTAGAACCATTGACCAAAAACAATTTTGATCTTTTAAATATAAACAAAATAACAGTGCAAAGATAAAATACTGTGGCCGTTTTTCACTGTTTTCTCAAAAAGTGGGCACACATTATCACAGATGACTGTTACTGTATCTTCCTTAATATCATTTTTTTTTTGCCCACGAATCTGCATTTCTTTGACAAAAACCAGAGTATGATATAATTCATATAATCAGTGAATGACTATATAACTGCACATTATTTCTATATGGATTCATGGGAGCTATTCTACAATGTAACAAAATACTGCTTATTATTGTGAATGATAGCTCGCACCTTTTCACAATATTCCAAATATCGGCTTTGGAACCGGATCAAACCCCAAGATTTTTTCAACCCTTTTCACACTTGAACATTTTCAACCCCGAGCCAACCCGGGTAGGACGGCCTAGCCGGATCGAAATCAACCCTGGTAGGGAGCAGGGTTGAAAATCTCAACCCGGTTTCAAACTGCATTTTGCGCCGTGATCTGTGTTGTATGAACCGGTTCACCATAAACGTATAGTGTGAATGTTGCGTCTCTTTGATCCGGTTCAAAAACTTGCCGGGCTGAACCGGGGCGGATCCAGGTTAGTTTCAACACGGATCGAAGGAGGGGTTGTTTTATACAAACCAGGGGTCGATTTCACCAAACTCTTCGTAACTTGATATCAATCGTAGGGACTTATGATGCAATGCAGCCCTACCGTATACGATGTGTCATCCTTTGTATATTACTCGAGTTACGATTTGTCGTACGGGGCTTCGTCTCTTCTCCTGGGCCCTTTTCCAACTGCTCCGGCTCCGGCTCCGGCTTAGGCTCCGGCGCTGTCATCCATATGCTGAAAATGTAGGTAGTGGCTTTCATTGAAGCTGAATCTCTGTTTTCTTGTTCAAAATAGAGTATCTACTTCCGGTCCGTAACCAAAAGCCTCTATACCTGTTTTTCACAAATGGAGTCACGAAATGGAGCCGAAGCCGGAGCCGGAGCCGGAGCCGGAGCCGAGGTTTGGAAAAGGCCCTATGGACTCGAACTTGGTGACTTCTTCACTTATCGGTCAATGCACGGCTCATTGGCATGTCTCGTGTTGCGCCGGTTATTAATCCCCATAGGCACCAAACACCACCGCCACCATATACCATCACCCTAGAGTCATATTTCTCAACATCCATAACATTGCCACTCTTTAATATCAGATAATGTATAAAAATGCTGCTTCTCCAAGTTCTTCGTGATATTTTCATCTGGCCTTGAAGACATTAAAGGTAGTATCATACTTTGGTAAGAGACCAAAACAGAAATGTTCACAGATTCACCTA
Source organism: Astropecten irregularis (assembly GCA_963971285.1). Taxonomy (NCBI): domain Eukaryota; kingdom Metazoa; phylum Echinodermata; class Asteroidea; order Paxillosida; family Astropectinidae; genus Astropecten; species Astropecten irregularis. The sequence goes on from OZ020257.1 coordinate 281,724, forward strand.
TAACTTACAGGGTATGAAGATGGTGCTGATTTGTTTCTGCCTGAAATGATGTATTTATCCAGAAACTAGTAAAACAACGACCGAAAATCTTTTTGATCTTTTAAAAGATCAGAAATAAAAGAGAAAAGACTTAAGAAATACTGTGGCCGTTTTTCACGATTTTCTCAAAAAGTGGGCACCGCACGGGACTGAAATTTTTACAGATGACTGTGACTGTATCTTCCTTTATATTTTTGCCCATGAATCTGTACTCCTTTGACAAAAACCAAAGTATGATATTACCTTTAAGTAAAACGTTCATTTTTTAGAAGTACATTCCTAGTTAATGGTTTCACATATGGAAAGTTCGACAAGAAGGCGGGGTAGATAATTATATTAGAAGCCGGAATGTTCTTCACCTCTGGTTTAGAGTGAAAAGTAGCCCGTTTTGAATTTAGATCTTCGAAATTCTTTGAAATGTATTAAAAATACATGTATTGAAAATGAAGTATATTACCACATGTTGCCGGAGTGATGGTAGCATTGAAAGAGATCAAAACATATTTGGATAGTTTCGTCACCGCATTAGTATCTATATTAAACAGATTATTTCACTGAATTGCGCAATAGTGCGACAGCTTTCACGAAAAAAAAGTAGTTAGGGTGACAGGCCACTATGCATTAGGGCGAGAAACTGACTGAATTTTGAGTCATTGAAAAAGTCAAGGAGCAAAGTTCTGAAAACCCTCTTATTAAGGAGTTAGCTCAACACCCACTACATCTAAGGTTGACTTTCTTAAAATGGAATTGTATATCATTTACAGCTTTGCTGTGACTTCAAATTTTGGTATCACTTTGGAGAAAATGTGGTATCATTTGAGGATCTACAAAAAACAAGATTTACTTTCCCACAATGCAACAGAAAAAGGGGCGTGTTAGTATTTTCTCCCCCCCCCAATCCTTGATATGTATTTTGGTGAATGATTATGTGATTATATAATTCATAATCCATTCACAGAGAAAAAAAAAAATTACAAAAATAAGTCAGAAGCAAGAGCTTAAACCCATTTGGTGAATTTTCTTTTGTTTTTCTTATTTTTTTCGGGGGAAATATTACAATAATTTGTGTAATATTACACAAAAGTGCTACCACAATTTGAGGTCACATAGTACCTAGAAATGTTCCCCGAGGTCCGCTCCATCAATTTCTTAAGTCAGACCTTAGATGTATTCGGGGTTTAGAACTCCAATGTTTTCATGGTCCATGCTCCTTGTCTAAACAAAGAAAAATTCGAACCAGCGATCTCCGGAATACCGGCGCTCTACCAACTGAGCTATCCAGCCCTATTGGTGGTGTCCCTACAATTGTCAGTTATCCAAACAAACAAAGATAGGCCTAATTGATATTACATACTTGATTATTATTATTATTATTTTTGTTTTATAGAAGCAAACCCTGATGATTTGTATTGATTCGTTTATAATTTGTTGCCTTTGAAGTTCCATTTAGACCCCTCAGTTTGTGACAGGGTCCTATACAAAACAATCGTTTTACGTCAGCTTTCTTTTTTACTTATCCATTTTATTTATGAATCGGGAGGAACACATAACCTACTCCATTTTGAGGGGTAACATTCAAAGACTCGATCCTGACAATGCGAAAATATCATTCATTTGGATGGAAACATATGAAATTCCTAGTAATATGGAAATTTTTTCTTGTAAGAACCTTGGACTTCGAAATTAGCTGGGGTGGGGGCGGCGTCTTCGGAGTCATTTTGCCCTTATTTGTGTCACGTTTATGGGACGTTCACCACCATCTTTGGGGAAGTGGTATGTCTTCTCGTTAAGTCGGCGAATGTACCATCATAATGATGATTTGTGCGTGCATGCTTCACAGCTGCTGTTCAAATTAGAACCAAATCTATCTCCCAACCGTTAATAACGGGAATTGCTAGCGAGACTGATCAAGAGTCATATACGTATAATACATGTAGTCGAGTAGGACATAATTAGCCATTGCATTGTTCAACCCGTCTATATTTAACAAGGAAACACCGTTATAATCAACTGTGCTTCCACAGTTATACGTATAACTTTCAGGGTATAACGACGGTAATGGCAGAAATATATTGTGGACATGTTTCTGCATGAAATGCTGTATTTATCCAGACAAGAGTCAAACCAAACGCCAGAACATTAGTGATCTTCGGAAGATCAAAAATTAGATAGCTATTCCCTCACAATTTGGCGTAACAACAATTGCAACAGGTTTCCCTCGTTTTCAAAGATAGCATGAGCTGAAAATTTCACAGGTTTGTTTTTATTAATTTTATTCCATGACAAATCGAATTATGAGCAGCCTGCACCTGCTCTATCACCTTTACCAATGATGTACATGCCCTTTGATATTCAGGTAACAACTACTCAAAGTGTCCTTCTAAACATATCAAGCATATAATTCATTGTCGTTAACGTACATGGTATTCATACACTTGACCTGAGCACCGCTGTAACAAAAATGGCGGGGGAAATAGCACAATACATACTAATAAATGAGAAATGGCTGAAATTTAACGACACAGAAAGAAAGAAAGCCTTGCAAATGAAGCCTGTATGTAAAAATATAAATATTTCTGTTGGAATGTAATGATAATATATCATTCTGTAATGATAATAAGTCATATATTTTGCAGTAACAAGGAAGTCATAGAACGAAAATTATATTAAAATGGTTTTTTTTTCCAAATATTACATAATTATACACGAGCGAAACGTATGTCAAAAATGAGTGTTAAATATTTATTTTGACATATCACTTGTGTCAACAGTACATTCAACTCATGTTTAAAATCAATAATGTATGCTTTGTTGAGCCTCAAAATGATATGGTAATTTATGCGTTATGAATTATTCGACATAATTCTTTTAATGCTTTATAACTGATGCATACTGATTTCAAAAAGATTTTGATTTAAAAAAAATGGTTGGTGCTTAAGCAAATTTCGGTGCAAATTGGCCCCTGGGGCCAATTTCATAGAGCTTCTTAAAGGACGTATATCATACTTTGGTTTTTATCAAAGAAATACAGATTCATAGGCAAAAATATCAAGACAGATACAGTCATCTGTGAACATTTCAGTCCCATACGGTGCCCACTTTTTGAGAAAACAGTGAAGACAGCACCAGTATTTCTTAAGTCTTTTCTTTTTTTTGATCTTTTAAAAGATCAAAAAGATTTTCGGTCGTTGTTTTACTCATTTCTGGATAAATACAACATTTCAAGCAGAAAACATTTAACGGTAGGTTTCTACTAGCACCATCTTCATATCCTGAAAGTTATACGTAAATCTCTGCACATTTCTGTTTTGGATTCTTACCAAAGTATGATACTACCTTTAAGCACAAAATTTGCCTAAGATAAAAGTATGAAAAGTCTTCCTTGATCAAAAACAGGATTGCCAACCATATTTTCATGTGATGTTTACTACTTTTGACTTGTATTCGGCTATTGTTTGTAAATGTTTTGGCGTTTAATCAAATTTCGGTGGGTTTTTTTTTGCCCCAGATCTTTAGATAGACTCATTGAACAGATATTATATACAAAGTCCTTGATATTTAAGTGAAGAAAATGACTGCAAGCGTCATGACTCATGAGTTATTGACATGAAATCAGGAAAGATGGGAGTTTAGTGGAACAGCACGAACATTTTGTCACTCTTTGGCGCCTTTATACATTTTCATATCCATGCAGTGACATTGTCGATACATTCGGCTATAACGTAAATAAGCAGTCTGGTGTTTCCACTGAAGAAAAACCACTCTTTCAATTCAATTCATTCCTCTCATTTTTGAAAATAAATGTATTAAAGATATTATAATAACATGCTGAAACAAACGTCTTCAGAACTGATGTGCAAAGTGCAATTGTTGTTACATTATGCATTTCAGTGGTCGAAATTGATAGTAGACCCCAGGAAAAAACCCATTTGGGGAAAGTAATGACCTAGTTCAACCAAATTTAGCATCATAGAGTCCGTAGGCCTAATTATACTTGGCGATGACAAATGAATACCGGTCTGTCTAGAATGTTTGTAAGGAGAGCTAAATAATTACCCATCGTTTTGTAAGTGGCCCAAACATGGATCGGGTTATCGGGAATCCCTTTTTTTTTTCTTTAATATAATTTTGTAAAGGTCATTGGAGCCATCTTGGGCTGACCCACTACCATAGCCGGCCAATTAACGTCCGACCGGACCCAGGGCAACAAATCCCTCGTAGAAGCAGTCGACTCTGCATTTTCAGCTGCGAGTTCATACTTGACTGCATTTTCTTCATTTGAAATCAAGTGGCCCGTGAATTTTATCATAATTTTAAAGACTCGGTGGAAAAAAATTTAATATATCGTTCCTCTTCTTTTTCTTCGTCGTCGTCTTTTCACGGCGGGATAGTTCTCAATACTAATGCACATTTTGTTCTCTCTTGTGTTTTCCCCCTTGTATTCACATGCAGGCTCCATTCAAGCTTCTCGAGAGGGCGACCGTATTACATGTTGACACGGGCGGGCAATGCGGCACGCTTCTTTTAATGGATATTCTGTGAGGAAATAGCTTGGAGGAAATTCTGGATTTGAGTTTCGAGTAGTGGCCCCCTGTCTCCTCGTCTACCTGACGCTCGCCCAGGATTCACGATCAGGTGATGGTCTGGGAAGGGGGAATAAAGGACTTGAAAGCCCGGATCGCTCGCCAGAAAACCGTGACTTTTTAAGCCCAACCAAAAATAGGGGAGAAGAAGAAGAATCCCCGATCAGACTTGACTTTAGACGATAGTGAAACCGGGGAATACGACCGACAGAATCTGTAGCATGAGGAGGACTCCATTTTACACAGATCTCGCAGAGAGTGGCGGTTTCTCGTGATCAGGAGCCTCTTCGGAAAACATCGCGTCAGCCGCGACACAGCGTAAGAAAATACAGCCATTCTGTGGAATACAGGTCGTTTATTTGACGGCTTTTTACCTCTCACTCTCACTGTTATGGAATATTACATGGTGAGCCGTGCTGTGTTTTAATTGGAGGATTGCCAAAGTCACAAATCGTCGAAAATTCAGGATCAACCTCGAGCGAAAGAAAAAAAATAACACCCCAGCCACAACTCGCCGTACCTTTGAGAATCATCTTGACAGGCCGGTGGGATTCCATAAGCCGTCGAGGGGACGGATACTGCGAATTTCCCCCACCACACGAGTCAAGTGTGTTCAGCTCTCATCTCCCGTATATTTGCATTTTCCCGTGATTTAGCGAGAAACGGGGAAAAAATCTCGCGTTATTAAAACAAGACGAATATGTCAATAAAACGGCGGGAGATAACATTTCTGTTGGCGGGGAAGACGAACTTGTCGAGGCCCAACGACTCGTCGGAAATTGCACTCTTGATCGTGCTGAATCCGCCAATGTAAGTCTTCCAATAGTACCATGGCGAAGGAACGGTGTCCATATTGCTCATTTCTCGGCACCGTCCGACAATAGATTGTTGTTGTTGATTTCGGTGAACACAATGCTATGGAAGGAAGGTGTGATATGTATTGTACGGACTCACCCTGAAAGTCGGCATGGCAGTGGTAATGGTTTCGCCAGCCAATGAGCATTCTTGCATAGACTCTACGGAGCAGTTGCTGCTTTGCCGGCAGACAGACGAGTCGACGGCGGCGTGTGCAGGCGTGCTGGCGCCCTCTTCTGGCAACGGGGCCAGCCCGACCACCAGCGCGGAAGAACAACAGCTGCATGAGGCCACCGGTGGCGAACGGAGCATGGATTACCGTGGCCATGGAGGAGGCTGGGAGCCACTCTGTAGTCACCACCACACCGGCGAAGAGTACGAACTGCAAGCACGGGATGGGTCCGGATCGACACCGGACTCTCCCCAAACCAGCGCTCATACCGGATTACTGCGGAGATCAGATAAAGATGACACACATGACAGAGTATCCAAAGAAGAACTGTTTTTTATCGGTGGGAGTAGCAGCAGTAGATATCAACACCGGGGTCAGACTAGTGCCTCCAGTAGCGGCAGGAAACCCATACAAAAACGTAAACATCTCGCCGAGCCGTCCAGTGACAATCGGTTCGTCAACCTGGCACACAGGTCGGCTCTCGTGAACGGTACCATCCCCCGGTTCACACCGCTGCAGTTGCACCGGTCGGAGCGGTCGCGGGCCCGCTCCTCGGTGTCGGACATGAAAGGCAACGGGGCAGCGGAGGGATCGAGCCGGAAATCCAGCGGTAGCGGTGGAAAGAAGAACAAGACTCACTACAGTCATGCCAATACGGGATACAGACTGGGCTTACGGAGGGCTCTGTTTGAGAGACGAAAACAACTCAGTGATTATGCCCTTGTGATTGCTATGTTTGGAATTGTTGTCATGATCGTAGAAACGGAGCTATCCTGGTTCTTTTACAGCAAGGTACAGTATACCATTTCAATTCTCTTTTTAATATTCATAACGTGAATATCTGGTCAAACCTAACAACATGTCAATTTCCACATAAACAACAATGACAGTAATCTCATGTATCATACTCAACCAAAAACACACCAATAGTGACAATACACACTGAAGATTCTCCCTTGACAAAACAGTCGTCATATTCATTTCTCGATTGTAAAATATCTCTCGTTGCAGCTGCGTCACTCTAAAGATGACTGGTCTCGTTGGAAAGAACCAAAATGTCAGGATTTTTCAATGCATAAACATAATACGTGCTGTCTTTAAAACACTAAACGAAGATGCTTATGGATGGAAAGATGCAAATAATTATATGCGAGCGACGGGGATATGCTCTCCTCTCCGTAAAACCATGGTAAAAACACACACATCGGCCTCTATGGTTGGTCATTGCCCATGCCATTTACCTAAAAGATTTTAAACCGGCCATTTTGGTCCTGGGGACTTTGCCTGAAATTGAAAAGCACTGTACTCTTTCAGGATATCATCGCATCATAGGATACAATCATAAAACCAACATGTTATCTGCATTAGTAATTTTTCACTGGCGGTATAGATAGGATTATGTAGGCCTAGTACTCGCACATGTTATGCATATAGGACTGTTATATAAATAGTACACTGCGCAATGCACAGTGCATGTTACTGTTGACTGTTGTAGTGCAAATTCTAGTTCACACACTATTGAATATTGACAATGTGCCATTTCTAAACATGCAATGGTAACACAAATCCACTACATGTATGTTCGGAACGGCTATGGGTTAATGATGAATCCTTTTTGGGGGGATGGTGTACGGATATCAGCGGCTAAGGCTAAGGCTTTGTACAGATTAATTACAGTGTCATCGCCAGTGTGGAAAATTACCATTCCAACCTTTAATAAGAAAAACCCGTATTTTTATTTTATTATGCCCAATTTTTTAACTGCAACATGTACACCGCTTGGTTGACTGTACAATGATCGAATGCATTAGACCGAGGAAATAGTGCAGTAGTATTATTATACTACACACACGTATGATTTAGACTCTAACGAAAATAATAATGTCTCGTTTGTGGTGCGTATATTTTCATGGCGTGCGCATGAAACGAACGAGTGTGCGTTATGATATTTGCCATCTGTAGCTGCTGTTCTATAAGAGAATCATCACATTTGCCTTATGATGTGATATTCATGCACGGTACAATCATTCTGTGTGTGTGTGCTCTTTGCAGATGCGAGCCATAAGCGTACGCAGTGACACACTCGGGGCAGCGGGGTACGGAATACCGTGCATGCCTTCACGTTGTCGCTGTATTACTGACCGCGTATATGATTGGACCAATGCATTATTAGGGAGAGCAAAGGCTAGAAAATGTGAAATGGCAGCAATACACCATAGCACGACCAGTGAAGCGAGAATGTCAAACCTATATAATTATAATGCCGACTAGCTAAGCATATCAGTTATAATGAGGTAGCCCTGACCAGATTAGTAGAGTTTTTTTGTCTGCTGCTGGAATATTAAAGTGCATGCCTATATTGTAGGCAAGGCCCTTATGAATGCATAAATATATGCTTATTAACAAGGCCTAGGCCTACTTGGTTCCATTGCCGTTGCACAATATGCAAACATGATAATACCCAAGTCGTAAAGTATGGTACATTGACTATTGTATTTGCATGCTGTTAATAGTATTATACCGTGTGTGTGTCGCTAATCCTCCTTCGTTTGTCAACAATAGAACCAGAGAACGACTTAGAATATTACGACAGCCATGCATGACTTGCATACACTCGTATCGTGCAAGCACATATGACACTCTGATATCAAATGTGTGACGGGCCCTCGGCCTAGCTCATTAGGTTTATCAACAGTAGATAGCAACACTAATGGCGTCTTTGGCAGGGCTGTACATCGCGACTGATTCTGTGTGATTGGCACGGCTTGCTGTGCTAGACGTTCTCTCCATGTACCGTGTGTGTCTGTCCTGTCATGTGACAGCACAAAATTAAATATGGCATTCTGAAAAAATGAGTAAACCTACTCCAGTACAAGTTGTTAGATTAGGCAACTGCTTAAATTTAATAATACTGCATGATTATTTATGTTTATACGCGTCTATTAATGTTACTACAGTACAGGATTGGTAACATACCCAGACAGCAATGTTCACAGATTAATGTATAACTTTCAGGGTATGAATATGGTGATGGTAGAAACATCGATAAAATATTTCCGCCTGAAATGGTGCATTTATTCAGAAATTGGCAAAACAAATGCCAAAACCAGTTTTGATCTCGGGGTAAGATCAAACCTATATTCTTTATGTTAAAAAAAAAAAAAAATGAGTCGGGTTTTCGGTATTTTCTCGTAACTCTGACATTCGAATGAGTTCAGAATTTCACAGGTGTATCATTTCATGTAGGCCTACATGTTGGATCAGACAAAAGTGTGAGTGCTGTTCTGTGACCTTTACCAATCATGTATTACACCTTTAACCTGAAACCACAGTCAAATACAAGTAGACAAGTTGAAAGCGATAAAACCATAGGGTTGCCAATGCTTAAAGTCCCACAGCAAGCCTCTAAACATTTTCCTTTTGAAAACATTTGGTCGATAAAACACACACTAAACACGTCAATGCATAAGCACTTCTTATGGACAAATTGCCACTAAATACCCCCTCCCCTTCTCCCTGTACATCACACTACGTCTGTACGAATGCTACCTATAGGCCTACCCTGAGGAGAGTGACATCGTCATGCATGTTCACTGCTGAAAAGTCATTTGTTTGTGTGTGTTTTTATTCGAGGGAATTTGTATAGGCGAACCTTGACATATACAGCTCATACGAATCGGCATTACCCCGTATTTTTCAAACAATAAAACCGCAAGAAAAAAGCATTAGACCTACACTTTTTACAGTATAGCTTTCTGCACTCAACAAAAGTCGGGCACAAAATGATTATAGTGCTACATATTGCTTATAACATTTAGTTCAACGCAGCAACTGCCTTTACACTTTGACCTAATGATGGCGCTTTATTTATGGACGCCATTTTGAGGACACACGTAAAACATTAGGTCATGTCAACAATAACATGACTGAAAGTTAGATAGATTTGATTTTGTTTTACTCAAATCGTTATAATAATGTTGATGGTTTTTTTTTTCTGAACAGGGCTTTTTAAACCAAAGGTGGCCAAACACAGCACACTAACTAGGGGCCTTTACGAAATGAGGCTTGAGTCTAGGCTTGGGATTTTATTTTACTTTCACCATTCTGTGTCCTTCATCATTAGTGAAGGGCTTGAGATACACATGGTAAATCTGGAGCCTTTCTTTGGCTTCGTCATGTGGCCCAATCCCCTCGTTTAGTTTTGTGGGCCTCACGTGACGGTATAGCGAAATAAGTCCCAAGCCTAGCCTCAAGCGCAGTTTTGTAAAGCCCCTAGGTCAAACCATTGTCTATTAATAGCAAGTTCTGTTTGCTCACAACTGTGAATGCATTAAGTTGAAATCTCTCAACCGTTTGGAACCGTAGTAAATGCACAACTTGGGGTCATATAGCTAGGATGGTGTGCTGAGCTATATTAATTTGTAAATGTTTTTAGTTGTTGGGTATGATATGTAAATTACCTGTGGAATTCGTCGCTTAAATCAGTTCTTTTCTTTTGAATTTTGTTTCATTTTCCCCTCCATACCTTTCTCGTGTTCCATAAAATGACATCGTTCAAACCGCCGCGTCCTTGAAGCTGATTGGCTGTTGAGATATCATGTCATTTGCATGTTTCCTTCGGCCACTTCGACATTAACTTCCCACCAACGTACATTGGCACTAGGCCTACACTGACAAACATTATTAAATGCTGTATTATTTAAAAAAAAAAAGATATCAATTTTGTAGTGGGTAGGCTTATACATAAGTCAGCAAGAATGTCATGTGGATTACTGTCTAGATGCTCTTTAACAAAATGCCAGATTATATTGGCTTGTCGCCTGCTCAGCACATTCCCAACTTCTGGTGGATTAACCACAGAATCGACCGACAGTTTTTGGCTGTTATTATATAGGATTTTTTTTTTCACCCAAACTGCCATTACATCGACGCACCTGTATTGATCGCATCACGCAGTCTGAAGCGACTTTCTTCCCTTCTGAAGCATGGCAAAATGCAATCTTTAATCATGTTAACCAGCGAAGAATGAAGATCGAGAGGGGAGGGGGAAAGGGATGTGGAGAGAGAGGGCGGGGGGGGGGGACAAAATGAGTATTGTATGATCTGTAGTGTGCACGCAGACATCGCAAAACGTTAAGGCACTGCGCCTTTTATAAGGTAATTAATCATTTTTGTTAAAAAATGCAAACTCATGAGCAAAAATAACAAGAAAGATACAGTAAGTAACAGTCATCTGTGAAATTTCCAGTCACATACGTGTACGGTGCCCACATTTTGAGATAATAATGATAACTGACGCCAATGGTTTTATTTTGTGAATATTTTCACAGGATTTTTCATCTTCCGTAGATCAAAATTGTTTTCGGTCATTTGGTTTTTATATAGGCCTACCGGTACCATTTTGTGGTTAAAAACAGCATTTCAGGCAGAACAGTTTTAACGGTATGTTTCTACCATAACCATCTTTATACCCTGTAAGTTATAGGTAAATCTGTGGAGATTTCTGATTCTGTATGCTACCAAAGTATGATAGTACCTTCAACAGTCCTGTCTCTATAGCCTAGTGCAGTGATTTGCTCGAAGGGCAGAATCAAAATGGAGGTGCATGTACCACTAAACACATACCCATTACATACATTGTGTAGGTGTGCGCGCGTGTAAGCATGTCGGCCATGAGCCTATTTTTCAGATATGGTGCGAGTGTATGTGATTGAATCTGGTTTTATAATAGCTCAGTATTTACTCAGACCAACTCGTCCTTAGTGTCTGTCGACCTGCATTATTTTGCCATTATGTGTACAACAAAAGCCTTTCTCAAACCATAACCTGAATACACTAAAGCGCTTTTAAAGTGCAGAAGGCTAGACGTGTTTTTATTTGCATTATGCACCGTGGCTATGCTGATGTATGGCATTTTGAAACGGAGAGGCCATATACCCTAGTTTTTATTGTTGACCTGTAAAATTCCGCTTTCGCCTTTCACTGATAAAATATGCAAAATAATATTTTCCCCATAATGTAGGCCTAGGCCTATAATTATGATATACAACTGAATTATGTGTACGGTGTGTGCATATTTTACATTATGAACCAGTACCAGCAATACTGTGCCTGCAGAGATATAAACGTTGAAAATGCCCTCGATTACCAAATTTAGTCGGATTTGGGCTAATAAAGTCTGGAACTAGTGGAAGTTATGACGAATCGTGCAGGTAGTTTAAGAGAGTTTGAAACATGGTAACATTGATCCCTTTCATTTATGTCATAAGCCAGTAACGTTGAACTAATTTTCTCTTGTCCATTAATCAGACCGCAAGCTGGCACACGGCCAAATCCATCAATCGCCTTTCGCACGACGTGACCAAATTCAGTACATTTGCAAACTGTTTATAGTCAAAGAAAACGTATCCTAAAATATTGTTATGCCTTGTTCACCCTGAATTTTTAAGAAATTCACTCTGTTTTGTTTAGTGCCCAAAACTGCAATAAATAGACACTATTTTAGCACTCGTTTTGCATTTTATCGGTGTTTCTCAGCATGCCATTTTTTTGGTTGGAAAGCCGCACAAGAAAGATACACAATTTGGCATGTTTGATTTCATTTTGCTTTAGATTTGGGGTATTTTGTGCAGAATTTGTATGGCGCATGTGCGCAGTTTGTTTAATATTATAGGCCTTATACTGGAACTTGCCTAACTATGCAAATGATAATACAAGTTTACCTAAGATAAATTGAATTGTTGATGGTGTGAGTGCTCAAGATAGCTATTATTGACAAGTGACATATGCAGTTTTGCTATAGTTCAGTCGCCGGATCGGTTATGAGCGGTGGTTTTGTTCACATCATCATTTTAGTTGCTTGTTTCTGTTTGCTTGTGTTTGTTTTTGATACACAAATTATTCATTGACTGTGAAATTACACCTGTAATGCAAGACTGGAGCATACCAGTGTCCGATACTACAATGTAGGCCTATACAGGATGTCCCAGAAAAAACGCAACACTGTCGTGACCCATTATATTAAAATTTAACTGTTTATCACTTCAAGACTCAGTTATATGATACAACAATGTCTTGGCTATCACCATGTAGAATTTAAGCAAAATCGAGCAGAAATTGGCGAAAATAATGACCAATATTGAAAGAGATACTCCTTAAAAACAAATTTGCAAGGATAACATGCATAGTGGTCAATATACACATAATGTGCAATTGTGCATGAAAGAAAGATGGAAACCGGGTTTTGAGATTGGTTAATTCAGTCTTAGTTTTTTCACTCAATTTCATTCCAATTTTGCTCAAATTCTACATGGTGGTAGCCAAGACATGGCTGCATCACATATCTGAATCTTGCAGTGATAAACAATATAATTTTCATATAATTGTTCCGACGCAAAGTTTTTTGGGGGACACCCTGTGCACGTGAAATAATCACACGTGCAAACAAATTGAGCTCTTGGCTATACCCTAGTCCATAAAACAGGTGAAAACAGACTCATATATACGAAAGAAGATTCAATTTTGTTTTCTTCATGCATCTTTGGTATAAATGGTTTCCCAAAGGGTAAAATATTTTCAGCATGAATATGTCAAAGGGATATAGTTTAGTACCATCACCGTATTTGTCCCGTGGAAGTAAAATACAACCGGTGTAACCGCTCATTTGTCAACTCTTTGAATGTAGGCCTATACTGGCAATTTCTTGCAAGGAATTGGCCATCATTTAGGTTTTACATCGATGATATTGACCATCAACATTTCAATAATAGAAGGGCCTGACGTTTTGATCAGAGTCGAGTTTTCTGCCAAAGGTCATTATTAGGTTAGGTTATATTTGCCCATCTTTTTTGCTGGAGGGGGGTGGGGTGTTAAAAAAGGCAGCTTCCAGCAATTTTCACCTCGCCTTGGCGAGGGAAAATGCCATAATGAAAGTGATTTTGTCTACCGTGAAATGATTTAAAGGGACACCAAGGCAGTTAATAATAGCTTGCATGCGCATCCATGAGCTTCGTGTCTCGCATGCATGGTTTTTACACTTGTACCCCGAGTCTGCCTGGCAATTTTATCCCGTTCCTGACTTGCAGAATCCCCCTCCAGTTAACCCCTTCCCCCTCGCCTGCTCACGTTGGGGCACGATATTAACTTTGAAGAAGAGATGTTAAAATGCCCATAATAACTGCAGATTGTAAGGCCTATACGTTGCATGCCTTCTTGTCTTCATGCACCAAGTACCATAAGGGTGCAGACCAGTAAATAATTTCCCTTAGGCTCTCATGCAAAATGGTCAATTAAACAAAAATATTGAAATTACTCAGAAGTTTCTAAGGCAATCAAACCATACACCAAAATAAAGCTGAAACTTCAATTTTCATTTTCTTTTCAATTTTATATTGACCAACCGATGACTTTTGGAGAAAAGTCCATCCACGGAAAAATAATTAAAAAAAACTGCCGAATTTACTGGTACCCCTCCACTACATGGCAAAAATAGAGCGACTTAGTAGGGCCTGATTTCATCCAAAAGGTGAAAGTCCAAACTCTGGTGATCGAGTTCCATCCATTTCGTTCTTACAAGACTTCCCACGTAGGGATCAGCAAATGCTTTTATCAAAAAGATTTCGAGGGTATACTAAAGATTAATGAGCTCTGCGGACTGATTTGGACCTATTTACAGGTCTGCACCCATAACGCACTATCCCACCAAATTAAATATCCAGGCAGCTGCACAAGAATCACAGTCCAAAAACAAACAAAAATACCCTCTATAAAATATTGCATAAAATTGCTTAAATATAGGTCTGCCGATTGTATTAAATTCACCCACGACACAGTTTTATTAGCAGTGTTGTTCAGCGCGTATGGGTTTCCATCTTATGTACACAAACATGCCATCAATTTGCAGCGAAAGGGTGTAAGTTTCACCCGAGCCCTGTTCGCCGACATTGATTTAACTTCGGGGACCTCTTCCGTTCCGCTCTTGCCCGTAGTGAGTGGGCTTGAAGTTGCATTGGAACCCACAACCTATTGCCAACTAAAATATATAGCTATCTTTTAAAGACGACAGGGAAAAAAATACCCAGACAAAATTTGGACATTTTCAGGACATTGGCCCTGTTGAAATAAAAGTTACGGCGTTTTTGTGTAGCGGTTTTAGTTTTGCTTGATGTCAAAATTCGTGGCTAATTGCTTCATGTAAAATCGGATACGTTGAGCCTATAGTGGTTAGTGGTGCCTAGTCTGTCTATGTCATTTTGTATTCAAGCCGGCTGCATATTATACGCGTAACACCCTGGGCTGTTTACCGAGTGTGGGACTAATTGTATGGCAGCCCCTAGATTAAAGAGGTATACACACTCTTACTGACGCTCCTAGCCCACTGTGTTTTCATATGAGTGACAGATGTCTGTATTTTTTGGAAGATCATTAATCTTTTGACAGGATTTGAGCGTTTTACAAGTGTGACATCTCATTTAACACAACAATCAATCATTAGGTTTGTAATAAATATACCGCAACGGAGTTCATTGTCCAATGCTAATGAAATCAGTAGATTAGCATATTGAGTCAGAACCCAGGAATGATTTTTTTTCCTTTTGACCTATGCCTTAATTATTATGTGGAGGTCATGGAAATTGCCCACCCCCCAATTTTCTTTTGTTTTATCTTATGTTATTCTCTTTGGAATGTTCCTGTACATATAGTGTATAATTGCTTCTGCACTGATAGAGTTACCTCTAGGTGCATGGATTAACCCGCATGGTTAATGAGGTGCCACATCACCACAGGGGTAGAGCAGGGGTACAGGAAGTGGCCTTGGTTCATTGTTCTTTCATCGATGGCCAAGTCTACATGCATTATTAAATAAAACTTGTATTCCTGTATTCCTTGCTCACCGAAGCTCTTCTTCTTATTCATTCCAGGTATGTTGAGTTTCACCCATTTTATGATGTGCAAGTGTATTTTCTATTTTATGACTGTATAACTTTATTTTGAATGACTTTTAGACTTTAAGACTTTCGGATTATGACTGGACTTTCCATCAGAAGATTTTATAGATTATGCAGAAAATATCTTGATTCTATATTTTCTACTCTGTTCTAAGGATTTATTGAAGTGATGTAGTCCTAAGTTGGAATTCAGTTATAGTTGTATTTTCCTTAGTATGAGTTTGTATTGAGAAATGATTTTATAGAATGTTAAAGGAACATTGTGATGTATTCATGCTGTGTACTGCATAGGACATATTGCATCAGTGCATTGAAGGCCTAGCCATGCCTTAGTGTGTGTACTGAGCAGTATTGGAGTCACTGACCTGTAATGTAATTGCCACTTGAGGAGTAGGACCAGTGGAATGTCCAGGAAGTGAATGTTTACATTATCTTTAGCCAACTGGAAGTAATGTGGTCCAGTAGACCTAGTATAGTCACCATGGTTACAAGACTTGAGGCCAGATTGATTTATAAACTTGTTCTTTGTTTCAGTAGGACCAGGTTTACTTTGTTTACATTATGGCCAGATGAATTCTTTGAGTTGTTTCCATTGAAGATGATTATGATCTCTTTTTAGCTATGTATTTGTTTAGTGCTAGGATGAGCAGATATATCGTTGCTTGATTTTAACAGTGATCTTTACTGTTATTAGATTGTGTTTTCTTTTATGGTTGAGTTAAAGGACTTTTTAGAAAACGAGATTTATGTTAAGTTTAGAAAGTTTTGGTTCATTGTTCTTTCATCGATGGCCAAGTCTACATGCATTATTAAATAAAACTTGTATTCCTGTATTCCTTGCTCACCGAAGCTCTTCTTCTTATTCATTCCAGGTCATCGTATGAACACAATTTAATGTGCCCTGTGTTGGTTGATAATCAATCAGCCACACGGGTGCAACATTTGGAGGCACGAGAGGGGGGAAACGTGTCCAGTTTACTCTCCTAGTGGAACTGGACGACATGCGTCTCCCCAGAGAAAGAGAACCCTAGTGATGAGTGGCCAGTAACCAGGAGGGACACCGGTACCAGGGCAGTGACAAGTTGGCTGAAGGTGCAGTGCTGGGAGGAGCAGAGGGATCGCCACATCGGGATTGCCTTGCGTCCTCATATGAATCACTGCAGTTCGAGTGACGTTGTCTACCTGTTCTTGTATCCGGCTTCCCAAGATGGAGACACTACTCGACACAATTGGACAGCTGACCACAAGGCTCGGAAATCTTTCCGTGCAACAACTTCTACAGGTATGTCAGGAGCTAGAGTTGGAGGTAGGAGGTGTAGCGGAGCAGGCAGATGGTCGAGTCAGGCTCGTCAGAAAGGTAATCAGCTACCTAAACAGTGATGGTGTCCAAGATCAGGAGGATGGTGGCCAGGAGATTGTTGAGCGGCTGCAGAAGTTTGTAGAGGAGATGGCAGCACCGGAACCATCGATAGCATTAGCAGTCCCTACCTCACAACCAGCAGCAGAGCCCACGGAGGCAGAGACCACCACACCATCTCACCCGACCCAGCTGCCTGTGGTTAAGACGGATGTTGCGAACCTGATCCGGAGGGAGTTTAAGATCTCTGGACGGATCGGCGAGCCGGGTCAGAAGGACCGCCTTACCTTCGCAAGCCTTGCGAACCAGATTGAGACAGGACGGGAGAAGGGCTACCCTGACCGGGACATCGTCCACGCTGTCATCCGTGCCATAGTCCCAGGCTCGGACCTCCGCAGCTATCTGGAGGGAAGGAACAAGATACCACTACCAAGCCTGCGACGTATAATACGATCCCACTACCAGGAACGGGATGCCACAGAGATGTTTAAGCAACTATCTCAACTAACCCAGGAGGCGAAGGAGACACCTCAGGCTTTTCTCCTTCGAGCATTCAATATCCGACAGAAGGTGCTCTTTGCCAGCCAGGAGGTAGAGTCAAAGCTGTGTTACGAGCCACAGTTAGTTCGTGAGATGTTCCGGCACACACTGCTGACTGGCCTGCGCAGCGAGTCAATTAAGACCGAGCTGCGCCCCTACCTGGACAACTCTGACACCGCAGACGAAGTACTGTTCGAGAAGGTGAATGTGTTCGCGAGTCTGGAGATGGAACGCCGAAAGAAACTTCACGCCAGACCAGCGGCAGTAAACGAGGTGCAAGACAGCCCAAAACAAACGGCACCCCCGAAGCAGGGACTCCTCATGACAGAGATCGCAGAGCTGAAAGCTGGAATTGCTGAGTTGTCGTCACTGAAGAGCCAGGTGACGTCGCTGCAGGAGTCACTACAGACGTCGTCCCAGAGGCGGTATCAGCCTGCCCGAGGACAGCCCACAAAACGATGGGGTTGTCCGAAGTGCCATGAGGAGGGACGAGGTGACACCTGCGACCATTGCTACAAGTGTGGATCGTCCGACCACTTTGCAAGAGGCTGCCGCAGTAGGAGGGATGGCCACCAGGGAAACGGCAACCGGTTGCTTCCAAGGGACGGGAAGTAACCCATGAGAATAGGTCCCATTCATCCAAAGCTTATCACCCAACAACGACCAAAGGATCCAAAGTCTTCATTTGCCACATCACACCCAAGCAACAGACCAAGATTACCAATCTGGTAGGGCGAAAGTGTACCGTAGACTGTCTTCTCAACAAGGTACCTGCAACAGTGCTGTGGGACACAGGGGCCCAGGTATCCATCCTGAGCTCCAGCTGGGTCGAGAAGTTTATGCCCAGAACAACCCTTCGTCCAGTCTCTGAGCTCTTAAGCTGTGACAGTGAGCTAGACCTGCAAGCAGCAAATGGGACGCCCATCCCATTTAATGGCTGGATTGAAGTTGAACTGCAACTTACAGCATCCAAAGCGAGTCCCCAGAAGGTTACCTTCCCAGCGTTAGTCACATCGGGCAACTTACAGCAACCCATTATAGGCTACAACGTGATCGAAGAGATGGTGAAAAGCTCAGAAGGCGAGTCGATCAACAGCATCCTTGGTGGAGCGGTACGAGGTCTCGACCACAACCAAGCGAACCAGTTGGTCCAGCTCGTTCAGGCCAACCACTCGGATGATCTGTGTAACGTAGTCTCTGGAAGGCAAGATGTAGTCATCCCATCGAAGAGTAATGTGGGCATACGCTGTCGTGTCCATGCTGGCCCGCTGGATCATCCCATCACAGTCCTGTTTGAACCTGATGTCCGATCCCACTGGCCGGAGGACTTGCAGGTCAGGGAGTCTGTTGTCACCCTGACTCGAGGGAAGTCCTGTCCCATTACCATCCGGGTCACGAACCCCACTGACCGCACAATTGTCCTGAAACGCCATTCTACATTGGGTCAACTCTACCAGGTCAGATCAGTCACCCCCGTTTGTCCGTCCTCTCTGGATAAGTGGACGCCAGCCCCCCAGCAGAGCGCCAAGGTCAGCACTGTGAGCTCTTCCGCTCCGACAGAAGACACCTGGTTACCTCAAGTTGACCTGAGCCACCTATCCCCACCTCAACGTACAGCAGTAGAGTCCCTACTAAGAGAGGAGTCAGCAGCGTTTGCTAAAGATGGGGACGACATGGGACGTGCTGAAGGCCTGAAGATGACCATCAAGCTGAACGACGAGACCCCTGTCCAGAAGACGTATACGTCAGTCCCTAGACCCCTTTACCAAGAGGTGAGAACATACCTTTCTGACCTAATCACACGTGGATGGATCACCAAATCCAGCTCACCCTACTCATCACCCATTGTATGTGTCCGAAAGAAGGATGGCACCCTACGACTCTGTGTGGATTACCGAGAGTTAAATCGGAAGACAGTGCCAGACCGCCAGCCTATACCTCGCATCAAAGATGTCCTTGACAGCCTTGGTGGAAATTCTTGGTTTTCCACCTTGGATCAAGGGAAAGCCTACCATCAAGGGTTTATGGCAGAAGAGAGTCGTCACCTCACCGCATTTGTCACGCCATGGGGGCTATATGAATGGGTTAGGATTCCATTCGGCCTCACCAACGCACCGGCGGTGTTTCAGCGATTTATGGAGGCTTGTCTTGAAGGACTCAACGGTGACATCGCGATGACCTACCTTGATGATGTGCTTGTCTTCAGTGACACCTTTCAGAAGCATCTCCAGAACCTGAGGACAGTGCTGAGACGGCTCCAGGAGAACGGGGTGAAGCTAAAACCCAGCAAGTGCGAGCTCTTCAGGAAGGAGGTGCGATATCTAGGCCGGCTAGTATCGGCAGAGGGACATCGAATGGACCCAGGCGATGTTGCAGCGGTGAAAGTCCTCAGCGAGAAGAAGCCAGCCACTGTGGGTGAATTGCGGAAGTTACTTGGGTTACTTGGGTACTACCGCAGCTACATCCAGGATTTCTCCAGAAAAGCGAAGCCCTTGTACGACTTGCTGACGGAAGACCCAAGCCCAGATAAGCACCACCCAAAATCTAAAGCAAAGACCACAGCGAAGAACAAGATGGGACAGAAGCTATCGAAGGAAAAGATCCAGTGGACAGACCACCACCAAGACGTTCTGGAGAAACTACTTGATGTGCTGGTTGCTCCACCGGTCATGGCCTTCCCGGACCACGAGAAGCCATTCATTGTGCACACCGATGCGTCTAATGAAGGTCTCGGTGCTGTACTCTATCAGAAGCTGGATGGGAAGATGCGGGTCATCGCATATGGCTCCCGTACACTCACCACAGCCGAGAAGAACTACAATCTGCATTCAGGGAAACTGGAGTTTCTGGCACTGAAATGGGCAGTGACAGAAAAATTCAGAGACTATCTGTATTATGCCCCGTCATTTCTGGTATATACAGATAATAATCCTCTGACTTATGTTCTGTCTTCTGCTCGGCTCAATGCCACTGGCCAGAGATGGGTTGCAGAGTTGGCAGACTTCCACTTCACGATCAAATACCGACCGGGTAGGAATAATGCTGATGCAGATGTCCTCTCCAGAATGCCAGTCAACATCGATAAGTACATGTCTGACTGCACGAAGGAAGTATCTCCAGGAGAACTGGGCACCACTGCCAGTGCTGTGCTGTCTCAGGGCACAGGACTGACCACATGGGCTGCAGCAGTCTCAACTGACCTTATACCATCAGCCGGAATGCCACCGGATGTACCATTGATGACAACTTCCGACCTACGGGAGGCTCAACATGATGACCCAAGCATTGAGAGAGTACTACAGTACTTGAAGAAGGGACATCGTCCTAGTAAGCGTGAGAGACTAGGGGAGCTACCAGCAACCACATCACTGATGCATGAGTGGAACCACTTGACCCTGGTGGATGGTGTCCTGTATCGGAAGAAAGGACGTCGGTCACAACTGATCCTTCCTTCCCAACTCCGGCAGAAGGTCTATCAGGAGCTACATGAGGAGATGGGACACCTCGGAGCAGACCGAGTGGTGATTCTGGCGAGAGACCGGTTCTACTGGCCCCATATGCAAAAGGACATTGAAAACTACTGCACCAAGGTATGCTCATGTCTCAAGCAGCGAAAACCCAACCGTCACACAAGGGAACCACTTAGGAGTATCGTTACCACAGCTCCATTTGAGTTGGTTTCAATCGACTATGTCCATCTAGAGAAGTGTAAGGGCGGATATGAGTATATCCTAGTGGTAGTCGACCACTTTACCAGGTTCGCACAGGCTTACCCGACCAGAGATAAATCAGGCAAGACAGCGGCAGATAAAATCTTTAATGATTTTATTTTGCGGTTTGGGTTTCCTCATCGTCTCCATCACGACCAAGGGAGAGAGTTCGAGAATCAACTGTTTGCCAGGCTCCATCACCACTCAGGTATTGCCAAGTCCAGGACCACGCCCTACCACCCAGCCGGGAATGGACAATGCGAGAGGTTCAACCGGACGCTACTTGGTATGCTTAGGACCCTCTCTGATGCCGAGAAAACCAACTGGAAAGACTCCGTCAACAAAGTGGTGCATGCATACAACTGCACAAGGTGCGAGGCTACTGGGTACTCACCCTTCTTCCTGCTATATGGGCGATCGCCTCGTTTACCCATTGACCTGATGTTTGGACTGCAACCGGAGACAGGCCCCACAGCAACCGACCACAACAGATTCGTCCAAGAGTGGAAAGAGCAGATGACAGAAGCCTTCGCCACCGCATCCAAACATGCCGCCACATCGGTGGAACGGGGAAGGAGGTATCAGAAGGTTCACAGTACGGTACTTCAACCAGATGACCGCGTGCTGGTGAAGAATGTAGGCAGGCATGAGGGACCAAGCAAACTGAGGTCTTACTGGGAGGACGAAGTCTATATCGTCGTCCAGAGAAAAGGTGACGATTCCCCAGTATACGAGGTGAAACCAGAACGAGGAAGGGGACGGCACCGGGTACTTCACCGGAATCTCCTTCTTCCCTGTGACAGTCTGCAGCCAGATCAACCTCAACACCAGGTTCCTCAGCCCCAGCGTCAGCAAAGATCCAGTCCAAGGTCACATCGCAGTCATGGGAGGAGCCTGCAGCAAGCAGAAACCAGTGATGAAAGCTCAGGGGAGGAAGACGCACTCATCTTTGCTCCCACCCCAGCTCACAGGCAAGGTTCCATTGAACTTGATCCAGAAGCAGAACCCTTTGACCTTGGCCCGCCTACTGCTGTCGAACCCCCACTAGAGGAGCATCCTTGTGTAGACGATGAAATTCAGCAAGATGAGGAGGCAGCTCCAGAAACCAACGAAGATTCGATTGTCCCAGCGGCTTCGGCGCCAGATGATGGTCAAGATTCACTTCCGGAGGTCCAGGAGGCAGACAGTCCATCACCTGAGACTGACCCAGCCCCTGCTTCCAGTGAACGACCAACTAGGCAGAGACACCCACCGCAGACGTTCCAGTATAGTTCCCTAGGGCAACCAGATGCAAGCTGCATGGACCCTAGAGTGAACACCCTTCAGCAAGCCGGTGTCCCGCCTTCATTGTCCCAGACTGGATGGCAGCAGATGATCCCAGTTCCTGTGAACTACTACCCACCTGCCTGGCTGAACCCGTATGGACACCCCTTTGCACCGTATCACATCGGAGGATGGGGACAAGCACCACAGGGAGCATTTCCTCAGCAGGCCTAGACACCAACTGCGTCCAACCCTGAAGACTCTCACGGATGGTGTATTTCTTGCCCAGCTTCGTGACAGCACCAGGGGACCCCACAAGCACAACACAGGAGAAGACGAGCCAGCAGAGAAGAGACTGTACAGTGTGAGCATGACTGGTTCATCACCGGAGCATCGTAGCCAGCCAAGTGTACTTGTGAAGCGCCGATGAGAGACCAAGTCACAGAGAACCGAGCTGCTGTGCTCTATGTTTGGCATCCAGCTGTCCCATAGGACAACAGTTCAGACCGACGCCCATGATGATCGTTTAGCTAGATCGGGAGGACATTGAGACACTGAGGAAGTAGCTATCCTTCAGCTTCTCCCAGTCTTCAACGGGCCATCTGCATAGAGTAGATCTATCACAGATGGAAGGGGTGACATGCCTCAGGAGCGGACTGAACTGTACCATGCTGATTAGAGACATTATGATTTTAGTGTGCTTGTATGTTGGGACAACATAAAATTTTGAAGGGTCGAGTGTGGAGGTCATGGAAATTGCCCACCCCCCAATTTTCTTTTGTTTTATCTTATGTTATTCTCTTTGGAATGTTCCTGTACATATAGTGTATAATTGCTTCTGCACTGATAGAGTTACCTCTAGGTGCATGGATTAACCCGCATGGTTAATGAGGTGCCACATCACCACAGGGGTAGAGCAGGGGTACAGGAAGTGGCCTTGGTTCATTGTTCTTTCATCGATGGCCAAGTCTACATGCATTATTAAATAAAACTTGTATTCCTGTATTCCTTGCTCACCGAAGCTCTTCTTCTTATTCATTCCAGGTATGTTGAGTTTCACCCATTTTATGATGTGCAAGTGTATTTTCTATTTTATGACTGTATAACTTTATTTTGAATGACTTTTAGACTTTAAGACTTTCGGATTATGACTGGACTTTCCATCAGAAGATTTTATAGATTATGCAGAAAATATCTTGATTCTATATTTTCTACTCTGTTCTAAGGATTTATTGAAGTGATGTAGTCCTAAGTTGGAATTCAGTTATAGTTGTATTTTCCTTAGTATGAGTTTGTATTGAGAAATGATTTTATAGAATGTTAAAGGAACATTGTGATGTATTCATGCTGTGTACTGCATAGGACATATTGCATCAGTGCATTGAAGGCCTAGCCATGCCTTAGTGTGTGTACTGAGCAGTATTGGAGTCACTGACCTGTAATGTAATTGCCACTTGAGGAGTAGGACCAGTGGAATGTCCAGGAAGTGAATGTTTACATTATCTTTAGCCAACTGGAAGTAATGTGGTCCAGTAGACCTAGTATAGTCACCATGGTTACAAGACTTGAGGCCAGATTGATTTATAAACTTGTTCTTTGTTTCAGTAGGACCAGGTTTACTTTGTTTACATTATGGCCAGATGAATTCTTTGAGTTGTTTCCATTGAAGATGATTATGATCTCTTTTTAGCTATGTATTTGTTTAGTGCTAGGATGAGCAGATATATCGTTGCTTGATTTTAACAGTGATCTTTACTGTTATTAGATTGTGTTTTCTTTTATGGTTGAGTTAAAGGACTTTTTAGAAAACGAGATTTATGTTAAGTTTAGAAAGTTTTGGTTCATTGTTCTTTCATCGATGGCCAAGTCTACATGCATTATTAAATAAAACTTGTATTCCTGTATTCCTTGCTCACCGAAGCTCTTCTTCTTATTCATTCCAGGTCATCGTATGAACACAATTTAATGTGCCCTGTGTTGGTTGATAATCAATCAGCCACACGGGTGCAACAATTAGAATGCACAGTTTGTTCATCCCATAAAAGAAAATCTTCGCCTGGCGTATGGCCAACAGTTTATAGTTAATTTGAGCTCTGCGTTTTTAATGACTACATAAATACAAGAATAGCTCGTGTCCCATGCATTATTATCATAATGCATGCAACAACGTGATTGACATTATAAAATACACGGCATTGGACTTACATCATTAATTTGAAAAGGGTTCTCGCGTTTTGTGTAAGGTTTTCGAATATAGCCAGGAGGAAAAGTTTCCCAATAATATATTGGCTGTTTTATGAACTTTATAAACCAAACAGTGATGTTTTGTTTATATTTAGGTTGCCTTTTACGAAGTCATGTACGTTACGATCATGTTTAGGAACAATGTGAGCATAAATCAGGTTATTTATTTGGCAAGTAAAAATGTGCATTCACTGCAATCAAATCCACATTTCTAATTCTAGGGCAATTAGATATTCGTTGCGTTAGCAATTGACGAACAGAAAACGAAGAAAAGTGGGTTGGCGCCAAATGTCTTAAGTTAGTCAAGCTCATGAGTACTATACTTGATTCTGGAGTTGTGTATAGATTCAGTATACATGGGTAATTGTGGTGACATGGCAGTACAGTCTTGTGCGTATTGGGTGGGA
Source organism: Astropecten irregularis (assembly GCA_963971285.1). Lineage (NCBI taxonomy): Eukaryota > Metazoa > Echinodermata > Asteroidea > Paxillosida > Astropectinidae > Astropecten > Astropecten irregularis. Next base: position 306,841 of record OZ020257.1, read on the forward strand.
GGGAGGGAGGGAGGGGGCCCTTTAAAAACCTGCTGTGAGCTGCCTGACATTTTGCTCGCATTTCCTACAGCAACGACACAAGTAATTCAGGCCTCATATCGATGCAATGCAATGCACGTTCATTATACATGTACACACATAATGCACCCATCCCCCCGTGTGTGCCAGCAGCACACGTCTGTTGGGTACCGTGTCTCTCTTGTAACAGCAAAGCCATGGGTTGCCCTTCTTTTTCCTAAAATAGAACTTCGGACCGGTGTGTAGGCCTAGGCCTAATGATTTTCTAGGCAACAATGTTGACATTTGAAAGGAGGTTGTATGAAAATATGCGGTCAATGTTATCAGCGGATCTGGCAGCGAGGAAAACAGGAGAAGAGATCTGCGTACATTTCGATTGCATGTAATTTGATTTCGAGGTTTTTTTTCAATTGAGAAAGAGAAATGCAGCTTGTATGTCATAAATTTGATCGCGGACGTATCCTTTCTTTTTTATGCAGGTGTGATGGACTTTGAATTGTTTTCGTTTTTTGTTTTTCTTCTGTGTTACTTTGATTTATATTGTGTTAGCAGGTATAAATTGGCACGTACCTCGTAACCTTTCTAGGAAATTTACTACATACTCTAGGCATATGTGTCTTACATCCGGTTGTTTTTCCCATATCGGGTTTTTAGTCTTTAAACTATAAAGTATTATCAAGAATTTAAATTCTTCATTGTATTTCCTGCATCTATTTTTCTAAGGGGGGAATAAAAACATAATTATCAGAAATGTCGCAGCGAGGGAGGAATATGACTTTTGGATCGTGGATGGTTCGTGCTCGGGAAGGCTAATCCCTATGCCATCGAGGGTACATGGCTGGCTGCTTGGGGACATATTAGGATGCTAATGGCACAGGGCCTCTAGCTCTGTATAGCTAGCCATGCAGGGATCCTTGCACAATGGCTTCTTCGCGGAAAGGCTAGTTGCTCGGTCTCTTCAGGGCTCCAGGCTCCCCTGCCCCTCCCTCCACTCCCCCTCTCCAGAGTCCATAAGCTGATCGGCTGAGGATGGAGCCGATGATGAAAATGTGCTGTACCGAGTTCTCGCTCGTATTGAGCTAGCCCCCCCCCCCCCCCCCCCCCCCCAGTGTGCAGTGGTTTGAAAAGTGGTGACGGTTGGGAATCAGACTTTATAGCACACCAAAATGGTAATGTAGATCGGTTTGCGGAAACTCCATGTAAGAATCGTTCGTACTTTCGCACTTCTTTTTTTCGGTCGCACTTCTGGTTAGGTCTCAACGTTTCGAAAAGCCTGCTCTAGTCATCTCTAGTCATCTCGTCTCCTGATGGTGACAAGAGCAGGCTGGTCGAAACGTTGAGACCTTACGAGAAGTGCGAACGTGATTAAGAAGTGCGAAAGTACCAACGATTCTTACATGGTGTTTCCGCAAACCGATCCACATACCAATTGTCACCATGCAAAGCCTCTGATCTTTCTTGAAACCGAAATGATGAAAGGAAAGTTGTGCAAAATCCAACTGAAATAAGAAGTGGGAGTGCGAAATCGCACATTGACATGGAAAATGAAAAGGGCAAAAGATTGAACAAAAAACAAAAGGTGTCATTATGTAAAGCGTGGGATGTTTGGAAGGCAAACCGTTAAGACTGTCATCTTGTTTTGGCTCAGTTTGTCCAGGAGGGCGAAACTGAGGCAAGATCAAGGGTTTAACGCCTGCAATAACACCCGGGCCCGTCCCGCGTATTGCCGCGCTGCACGCGGGGGATAATCTTCGCACCGTTCAAGCGTGGTCGACTGATAATTATCTTTGAATTCCCCGTGCTGTCTTGACACCGATCATGGGGCAATCATTCGTGCCATTTAGGCTCCGTGTTGGGCGTATTATTTGGTCCCTTCTTCTTCTTCTCTGTCCTCCCTTTTTTTCTTGTCGAGAGAGACACCTCCGAAGCCATGGTATTCGTTTGAAATGTCAAACCTCAGCCCTCCGTATTCAACGCCATACAATATCTGCATCTGTCATAGACGCATCTTTTGTCTCTGCGCCAAGCGTGCATGCATACCAGCCAATATTTCTTTAAAGGGATGCACACGGCGTGTATACAGTCGCCTGGTTCCCCTCCCATTAATGAGAAACAATATGGCAATATTACACGATTTATACCACGGTATGTCAGATCCATGCCAATGGTAAGCTATATAACACCCCTATATGAATGACAGTTTTTATTAAACCATGCTACATGGTTGATAAATATTTTGACTTTTCCATTTGGCTTTTTTTCCCCCAAAGCATATCAATTTTTGGTCAGATTTTATTTGTTAACCCGTTCTATTCAATCATATACAAAAGGACAACATATTGTAGCAAATTGCGGACTAATTTGAAACTTAAAATGTATAATACATGATTGGTAATTGTCACAGAACAGCACTCACACTTTGTCTGATCAAACATGTACATGAAATTACTCAAATTGTCTTATGAAACGTAAAGAATGATTTTGATCTTACCCCGAAATCAAAACTGTTTTCGGTCTTTGTTTTACTTCCTTGATACTAAATGCACCGTTTCAGGTAGAAATATGTTAACAGGGTGTTTTCTACTTCCATGCTTTCTACCAGCACAATCTCCGTACCCTGAAAGTTATACGTAAATCTGTGAACATTTCTGTTTGGGTATATTACCAATTCTCTACTGTACCTTTAAATCGGTAAGGTCCCCATCCCTAAAACAAACTAGGAAAAAATTGTCACAAACGATAATTTATGAGCTATGTCTTGTTTCCGGGTCAAGTATAGGTTGTCAACGGGTCAGGGGTAAGTCGGGCCGTTACTTGTGGTATAATGCTCGTTGTGTTCCTTGTTACTATAGTTCTCCCGTCGTTAGTAAAACGCACATCTGATTATAGTATAGTCCCCGTGTCATTCTGCATCATACACAACCAGCTGTCAATGTTATTACTTATAGGCGAATATTTTACAGCGGATAAGCATAGGCCCCTGACAGCCCCATGCCGACCCATGCACTACTTCATCACACATTTTGCCAGTTTGCGTATTCCGTCCAATATTATCGATTAGTTTTGTTGTCGATTAGTGGGCCAGATGGCACGTTTGCTTTGTGCATATTTGCATATGTGCGGCCTTAACAACACCGAGATACGGACAGAGAGGCAAAAAAAAAAAATGAATAGACTTATAAAAATAAATGCCCATTCTGTTGTGAACTCCGGGATGGGATTATTATAAGACAGATCTGTTATAATATGTGTGTATAGATACATATTGATTACGGTACTACACCTGCTGTAGAATGTTTAGCGTTTTGGAATATCGAGAAACATGTTGTGAATTTGTTAAAATGCACTCACAAGAAAATGTACGCAAATACTTCGCATTACAAGTTGATGTCATGCACTTTACGTCATCTGTATTTCCTGCCATGTAAAAAAATATATACTCATGGGACTAGCTTGATTGCACGGAGGTCTTACAATGACCTGTTATACTATTTACATCCATGGCCATCAACGGAATTATCACATTTTGCCTTTTCCTCATTATAGGCCTACACCAATCGGCCTCAAAAAACCAAAACCTGAAAGCTCACGAAACCCGGGAGACCCCATTTTGCCTCCAGTTGTCGCTATGGCAACAGTATAAACGCACTTTATCGGGCACGTAGGCCTACATAATGAAATTGTCTTGGAAATGACGTCACTATGACGTGTATACTCATGTACTCGTGCCGTGTGCATGACCGTGCGATGAAGTATGTGATGCGATATTTTGGTCACATCTATATCTTATATAAATAGAATAGCAATTTGTTTTAGTTATGTTAGGCTATATAGTTGATGTCATGTAGCTTGTGTTTGATGGGATGTGCCGCAAGCTACGTGTATATGATGTGCAGCCTAAGGCTTATGTCTAGTTTATATATGTTCTTCTCTGATAATTTTACTCCATGTTTAACCTTTCTGACGAAGCCCAATCTGTTAAACGATACTCATGCATCCTACTTACCTTTTAATCCGAACTGTGCGCGGTATATCGATATCTCATATAACCGAGCTTGATTTAAACCGCTGCATAAACATCTCATTGGAAATGTTATCGGCGGGAGAGCAGGGCCATGTTGGCTCTGCGTTCTACTCGGCTGTTGGCCGCCCGGGGCGGTAGTCGATGGCTCAGACAAAACAGGATGATGTCTGAATAGACACGAGGACACGGGGTTCTACAACTGTTGCCAATTCTGTCGTTTGAAAAAAAAAATGGTTCAGCTTTTTTTTCCAGCATTGCTAATACCACTGGTGCGCCTGCAACTGTTATAATACAATTACGAACAGATTAAGCGATACCCGCTGGTAAATGAAAAGCAAAATTTGTTCCCCCTGAGTGAAGCAAGCAGTAATATTGTTCAACATTAAGTCCACTAGGCCGACCAAGTAGGCCAGTGTAGTTGACTGGCTTATATTTATAAGTATATAACTCATATGATAAATGGACTCGAATCGTCCGGTGATTATTAGAATTTACAAATTTTTGACAAGATATGGTTCTGAGCAGACAAAATTTAAAGATTTAACATCTTTAAGACGTGGCTGAATGTTGTTTTCGACACTCTCGTTCTAGACGTAAATTAAGCTGACGCCGCGTTGTTTTTTCGCCACACTGTTTCCAGTAAAAATGTCCGTTACGTTGACAGAATTAAATGAGTTTTGTCAATAATATGCCAGGCTTTGTCAACATGGGGATGTCTAGCATTTTTTTTATGGGGAGATTGAAAAGCCATGTATGTTTGGGTTTCCGCTATAAATCATAAACACGTGGTAATATAAAACCAAATAACCCTTGTCAAAATCGTTCAGCCAAATCACCAACCAGCGCCATACTGATAAAAAAAAGAAAAGCCAAGCGAAATTTGAAACGATCATTATTTTGCTTCCGCCGTTTCTCGAGTGGTATAGGGTTCCTAAATGCCAATTGTCCCCCTCCCCCTACCCCGCTCCCGAATAATTATTTCCCCAGAAACGAACCATTTTGAACCCGTTGGGAGGGGGTATTATACGTGATAAAACATTTGATTTACAACTGTACATGAACTCTATGAAATTGACAATTTGTTCACTGTGCACACAATAACTGGTCAAATTGGAGCCACGCGTGGTGTGATTTTCACGTCAATCTTGATTTGGTTCCTGCAGTGTTTTCATCAGCTTGGCACGGGCTTTGGATGGGAATTGTACGGCTTACACGTATAATCTTGCACCCAGGAGCCAATTTATCGGTCTTTTTTTTTTTAGCACAAAAAAATGTGCTAACCATGAAAATGTCAGCCTTGATAAAAACAGGATAAACAATCAAATTTACGTACGTTGTGTATCTCATGTGATTGTTCTTTGGCTGTTGTTCGCTGACCATGATATCAAAATGGAATATTTAATGAGGGGGGGGTGTTTTAATGAGCAAGACATTTTGTGCTAAGCAATGTTTTTTGTGCTTAACAGCTCCATGAAATGCGCCCCACAGTTCGCAATATGTTAACTTTGAAAATCTGTAACCTCTGTGAATCTGTGTTTGCCTTTTTTAATCAAAAAGGTCCACAATGGGAGACTTTTGGAGAGTCGGTCTTGAGTCAACAGCGCACGCACGCGCACGCACAGTACAACGCGCGCATGCTCATTGCGCAAGCATGGTTTGCGCTTGCGCTGTTGACTCAAGACCGACTCTCCAAAAGTCTCCCATTACAGACCACACGCACATCATTTTTTGATGAAAATGTATACTTTAAGTCCTCGTCAGCCCAATATCGTCAATCTGTTGGTATCTCATCCATGTTCCATGTGTGATATCCTTGTCGGAAGATCAATCAAGACATCAACATGTTGGCTGGACACGGTATTTGGTAGAGTGCGAGCCATTGATGGGGTGTAGGCGTATGACTACAAGTGGGTCTGTATAGTCTCTCTACCTAGGCGGTTGGATAGGAGGGAGTGTGTCTGGTGTGATATTACAAGAGTAATCGTGCCTGAAACCGTGCCACAACGTTATTATTCGGTTAATGGAGGCACATCTTCCTTCAATTTGACAGTTCTCCTTTCTGTATGTCGATCGTTTCACCTGGGCGGGGGTGGTCGAGGCCGGTCGGGGACCTGTGGGGCCGATGTCATTGCGCTGCTCAAGCACAAAACTTTGCTGAGCATGGAAAGTCCTCCTCGATCAAACAGGATTCCCAACCTTTATTTCCACGTGATGTTTACTGCTTTTGACTTGTATTCGGCCATTGTTTGCTGAGTATAACATTCACAAGGCGTTTTGGCTGGCATATTGATGTTTTTACCAAGGTTTTTGGTGCTTAAGCAGCTCCATGAAATTGGCTCTGCTAAAATTAAGCATCGAATCGGCGCTTAAAAGATTCACACAGTACAATACATACCATACACATTGATAATCAAATATTGCATTATACGAGAACATTTGTATCCAGTGAAGTCGTGTATCATCCCTTGAAATGCCAAGTTTGTACAGGGGAGTGCCTTAAAAGGTACAGTACAGGATTGGTATTTGGTAACCTACCCAAACAGAAATGTTCACAGATTTGTGTAGGGCCTATAACTTTCAGGGGATTAAGATGGTACTTGTAGAAACATACCGTTAAAATATTTCCGCCTGAAATGGTGTATTTATCCAGAAATTAGTAACACAGTGAAAAACTGAGTCGTTTTTTTTTCTATTTTCTCAAGATTCAGAGGGCCGATTGAGTTAAGATTTTCACAGGTTTATTATTTCATGTGCATGTATGATCAGACAAAGTGTGAGTGTTGCTCTGTGACCTTTACCAACAATGTATTATACCTTTAAAGGTAGTATCATACTTTGGTTTTTTATCAATTATCAAGGAAGATACAGTAACAGTCATCTGTGAAAATTCCAGTCCCATACGATGGCCATTTTTTGAGAAAACAGTGAAAAACGGCCTCAGTATTTCTTAAGTCTTTTCTCTTTTATTTTTGATCTTTTAAAAGATCAAAAAGATTTTCGGTTGCTGTTTTACTGATTTCTGGATAAATACACCATTTCAGGCAGAAAAATGTTATCGGTATGTTTCTACCACCACCATCTTCATACCCTGTAAGTTATACGTAAATCTTTGAACATTTCTGTTTTGGTTCCTTACCAAAGTATGATACTACCTTTAATGTCGAACACCTATAACCATATCAAGTTGATTATTTTAACCGAGTTTTTTCTTGTCTCATGTTTCTTTCCTCCGATTGCAGGAATCCGTGTATTCGTACATACTCAAGGCCTTCATCAGTTTTTCCACAATTGTTCTTCTCGTCCTTATAGTATTATACCACGCACGGGAGATCCAGGTTAGTCGCTCAATATTTTCTCCTATATCAATTGTTATTTTCACAGGTTTGGATTCCCAAGAAAGAGCTGCCATCTTGGCCGTATGTGCCGCAGAGTGCTCCGTCCCAAATAAGTAAAAATGACTCTTTAAAGAGCTACTCCAATTCGATTTATGTGCACCTTTTTGTGGCTATGAGAAAAGACCATGTAGTCACCATCTGAATTATAAATAGGACTCGTTGTCACACCCTTCGTTTAAGCCACCATAATAAATTATCCTCACATGAATTTATTGAGTCAGTCTTGGTTAATGGGGCGGTTTTGAGGGCAGAGAAAGTGCATGTACAGTGTACATGTATACATACAATGGCGTAATTATGGACTCTATAGTTGAGTATACATTATGTGAGCGTGGGTTTATGTAAATGCATCGATGGCTCATAACATCGTTTCCCCTGATAATAACGCACAGCGACCTGTATTAATGTAAGTAATGGTAATATCCGTTTACCGTAAAATGTTTTGGGGTAATTTTGTTCCACCTTGATCGGTTTCTATTAAACATCTTTTAAAATAAAGGCGACAATAGGAAGAAGCTTCGGTTTTGACAGCTGAATAATGTGATAGTGGTTTCTGAATATTTTAAAAGCCATTATTGAGCTACCGTTCCGTGGATAACCCTGTTACAACTTATAATGATTGTAGTAACCAATGGGTTATGTATCACCAACCGATAATGCATCACAAATTGACCGATAGTGTATCACCAACCGATAATGTATCACAAATTGACCAATAGTGTATCACCAACCGATAATGTATCACAAATTGACCGATAGTGTATCACCAACCGATAATGTATCACAAACTGACCGATAGTGTTTCACCAACCGATAATGTATCACAAATTGACCCATAGTGTATCGCCAACCGATAATGTATCACAATTGACCGATAGTGTATCACCAACCGATAATGTATCACAATTGACCGATAGTGTATCACCAACCGATAATGTATCACAAATTGACCGATAGTGTATCACCAACCGATAATGTATCACAAATTGACCGATAGTGTATCACCAACCGAAAATACATCAAAGATTGACCGAATACGAATTTTGTGTGTTTCTTCGTATACAATACCCCTAACATTCAGTTCGGTGTACGTTCGCTTGCATACTGTGTCTTTGGTCTAAGACGTATGTGGCTGACTTCAAACACAATTTCTATGACGCCATGTTCTATCGCAATGTTCTGGGGATCCAGTTCCTTGCCCTGTGTGCATCAATACAATTCTGTGTTGATGACACGAGGTCCGATGCCCGATGAAACTCGATACGCGCGCGAAAAGAACAAAAATCGAAATTTCTGTGTGGCAATCGTCCAACACAAAGCGAAATGCGTAATGTGCGCAAAATAGGGAGTGTAGCTGTACTGGAGTGACACAAAATAGGCAAATGGCAAGAAGGGTCGTATCTGGTCCCAGTATGCAACGCAGTAGGCCTATATTTCTGGCCCTCTTGTCTTTTGGGATGGAGATATATGTGGAGAAACAAGTCCCTCACGATTTGGAAGATTCGTTTGAATTACATTCACGTCCGTGCCCTTACTATTATGTTAATTATGTGCAGTGCAGTGCTGTACCTCTTCAGTTCTGGCGAATGATGCTCGGTATTTTGTTTCAGGACAAGCTTTGACCATGTTCACTTCATTGCAGACATGTAGAGTCGGTACGTTTTAGCCTCCTTGAGTAATGAAAGAGGACTCTGGCTTGCTCGGGCAGGATTCGAACCAGCGACCTTACGCCAACAAGCGCTGATTTGCTTCTGTCGTACCGCCAAACGCTCCTTCGTCGAACGCGATTCACTATAAATTATTGTGTACCAATGCTTTCAGATGGGACTGCACAAATTATGCCGTGTTACAAATCACTGGCTGTCACGCTGCAAATTGCACACGCAGCCGTTTCCATAGACTTGTGCGGTAAGTGCAGTCGTAGCCAGATATTTGGGGCACAGCCTTATAGCTCCACGTATTTCGCAATTGCACTGTGTCTCCAGTACTTTTACAGCGTTCATCTGTCATCACCTTGAATCTTGTTTTAAACCACGTCGATTCGGTCAAGGCACAAGCACTGTCCTTCACGCTACAACTCCACCGTATTCATATACCATACCGTGATGTGTATCTGCTATTGTAATCTGCACAAGAAAATTCACAGTCGGGCAAGGCAGTTACCTCGCTATTAATGAAAATACGATTAGACTTAAAGTGCTATTTATTATAATGGTGCAGCATTTGTATTTCGCTTGGCGTGTACGTAAATGGGGCCGTGCGGGTGTTAGTGTGTGCGAATGGTTTCGTTCGTTTGGCAAGAAAAAATGGCGGCACTTCGGTTGATTCGAATTGGATAATGATCACGTGGGAAAAATATATCATTTTTGACACGCTGTATACTGCATATGCACACTGTCAAATAGCCGTGTGGGGCATTGTATGCAGTCCTTAAAAACACTTCACCAGAATCGTCTCTGGGGTTTCTTCAGTGACACTTTGGTAGCATACCGAAACAGAAATCTTCACAGATTTACCTATAACTTATATGTTATAATATGTTATAAAGATGGTGATGGTATAAACATACCGTTAAATTTGTTTCCGCATGAAATGCTGTATTTATCCAGAAAATAGTAAAATCAATTGTCCAGAATCAATTTTGATTTTCGGTATAGTTAAAAAAAATCTACTCCTGTGAACAGATTTTTAAAATACCATGGGAATTTTTCACTGTTTTCTCAAAACGTGGGCACCGTACGGGGACTGGGAATTTCACAGATGACTGTTACTTTATGTTTGCCCATGATTATGTGTTTCTTTGACAAAAACCAAGTATGAAATTACCTTTAAGCATCGTAGTTGATGACCGTACGAAAAGACCAATGAGGCCCTTAAAGGGTTTAAATCACATTGAACGCCTGTGCATGAAAGGTTAATAGTATACAGTCTGTTATTTTACTTTCAATAACTCTGTGCAAACAAACTACACGGTATTTATAGACTTGGAAGTGCAGACGGAGTATCCGATTACAGAATATTGAAAGCCAACGATAATAAAAAACAGTTATAAACTTATAGGGGGAAAAACTACACATTTTCGGCATAGAATTCTGGAGAGAGACTGAGAGAAGTTGAATTCATCTGTTAGTTAAATTGCCATAGACCTTTGTGCATAGACATGTACTAGCTAGCTTGCGCTAAACTTTGAGGTTTAACTACCGGTTAATAAGATTTTCAGATGGTGCGGCGTGGAAAAGTTTCTTGCCCTGCGGGTTCACACCGCGGTTTAGCATATGACGTTCGGCTAAGCTGTAGCTGCAGTACCGTGCGTGCACACACGGGCCGGCCCGTCCTTGGCCGTAGATGCAGCCAAGGGGAGTGGGAATAGGGAGACCTAGCTCGTTCCGTTTCCCTGCATCGCGATAATGGAAGTTATATTAATGCCGATTTTCTGCCGAGTTGGAGAAGTGCGGTGATACGACCCATTGACCTTTTTGAATTTTTTTTTATTAGGGATCTGTTGGTTTGTTTTTTGCCTTCTGATGGCACAAGTCATGCATTAAATCTCAGCTTCCGCAAGCATTTGGGCGATCAACACTTGAAATGTCGATGTGTAGGCATAGGCCTACCATCACTGGCCTCGAGCCCTGCACAATACCCCGCCTTATTAACCATTCAAACGGAAGTCACTGGGGCCTTCCTTTTCCCCTTAATATCCGGAAACCCTCTGTTTTCAGAGGTAACATGAGAATTGATAATTAGCTTTAGATAAAGATCCTGCTAGGATCGAAACGCGTAAGATCCTGTTAGGATCGAAGCGCGTTGGGGCCCTCCTATATTATAACTCCAATCGTTTTTATAAATTTAAAGTCATTATTTTGGTTGATGAGCAGTTTGCAGCAGTTTTTTGATTATTACTTGTTCCGCACTAATGACGTCACACCATGCATGCACGTCCACAAATACTTTTGCATAATGGCTGGTTGCAATGTTCGTCTGAGGTTCGGTGCTATTTTTTAGCGCAAGTGCGCAGTGCTATTCATGAATTATTAACACTAATGGAAAGTATTAGGGTTAAGTTGGAGGAAAGCACAAAATGGCTCCATATAGGACGCACCGGTGTGTCATCATAGGTCGTGTCCAAAAATCTCTGGCTGCGGCCGGAAATTACACACACGTCTATTGATACGGCTGCAGTCACTGGCTAGTGGCTGCCATTATGTGTGTGTAATTTTCAGCCGCAGCCGAAGATTTGGGACATATCCTTTCTCTTTGGATTCGATATAATATTCTCTCATTCATACATCTGCCTCGTCCCCAGGGATCGATTTCACCAAGCTCTACGATCGATCGTAACTCGAGTTACGAGGGATAACCCATCGTATCCTACGTGGGGCAGCAAGGCATCATAAGTCCCTACGATTGATAGTAAGTTACGATGAGTTTGGTAAAATCGACCCCTGATGGAGGAATATGCCACATACGATGCATGCATTCGTATGAGACTGCATTATACACGTTCCCTGAGGATAAGATTGATGTTTGCCTAATTCTCGTCGTATCCCGTGTGCCGATAGACGAGACTCGAGACGACCATGATCATGCCATGCGATATTAAGCCCCGGCTCGGAAGCCCAGGCACTTAGCCGAACTTGTTGAAAAACAAAACAAGATACAGAAATGGTGCATGGGCAATTTGCACTAATGTTTTCGGCCGAAAGAGCCATTTATAAAAAGAAAAGAAAAAAAAGACAAGAAAACGAAAACCTGCAAGCCATTAAACAGCAAGCGAACCGCGACGTCTTCGGTATAGGCCGACTATAACAATGATACCTAAGGCATGTAGTGCGTTGGATGGAATATGCACGAGGTGTATTCTCATAATTATGCAAGTTGTTTTGTGTACCTTTGGGCATGAATGTGTGAGGTCAGTATACATGGTTTCTTCTTGAGATATTGATGGAGTTGACGGCGTTCCATATTATGGGCAAAGATGGCGGCTTTTAAGACTGCGTGTTACCATGCTGATGATGCTACTGTTGCTGATGCTAATGTTGCTGCTGGTGCCATATAGTTATAACTGCTGCTGCTATTGCTGCTGCTAGGTTGTTGCTGCTACCGCTAGTGCTGCTTTCTTGCTGCTGTCACTGATGCTGCTGTTGCATCGTTGTGCGTGTCATTAATGCTGTATCACTGCTCCGACTTACCTTGCTGCCCGAGGCTGCTGCTGCTGCTGCAGCAGCGGCAACTGCTGCAGCAATAATAGCTACTACCCAAACATATCAACAAACCTACATCTAATACTAATAGCAATATGTCTTATCCTTCGTGCAGAATCCCGTTGGTAATTGCCATATGTCCATTTTCGTAGAGTTGTATTTTGCTGTCCCCGTAAAACCCTTCCCCCTGGGGCTGTTATTGGAGCACATGTAGAAACTTAATATCATCTTCAATATGCACTTATTTATACACATAATATTTTTAAAAGAAAAATCTTGTCTTCATTTGGAAGGGAGTGTAATGAATACCGACATAATGTATGCACTAGCGAGATAATGAAGAAGAGAGAAAAAAACAACCTATATGGTTCATGGCATCCCCATAATGTACGCGTGGACCATATAGGTCAAACCGCTAGGTAGAAAACCGCACTGAATTATTGATGTCACGCAGGAAGCTCATCTTCAGTTTCAGGGCCCATGTATAAAATATTTGCCCTGCAGGGGAGGAGAAAGAACGGGACGCAGATAAGAAAGTGGCCGTTAGGGTGGACATAATCTGATATGTCTCTTGCATGCGAGGCTGGGCTCGCTCCCCCGGTTGAACTTCGCCCCTGTTTCGGGGAGTTGTTGACTGGGCACGCGAAGAACAAAACGCTCATGTATGTAGGTTTCCTTCACCAGGGGCCCATTTCATAGAGCTGCCTATGCACCAAAATTTGCTGAAGCACCCATAATCTCGGTACATAAAATCAGTATGCCAGCCAATACTCCTTGTGAATGTCATGCTCAGCAAACAATGGTCGAATTATTCAAAAGCAGTAAATATCACATGAACAATTTTGGTTGGTAGTCCTGTTTGATCAAGGAAGACATTGCATGCTTAATAAGCAAATTTGTGTGCTTAAGCAGCTCTATGAAACTGGCCCCAGATCGGGCCTTTTCCGTCCCATTGGGATAGCATGCACATTATTCCCCCGTCACTGATGGTCGGTCTTTCCCCGCTTGACTTACGTGTACTGCTTAGAGCCCAGAACACCTTTTTTTTCTTTCCAGCGTTCACGGCGGTCACTCATAATTATTGTGCATGGTTACCTGTGTGCTTTCTCAGTTTGCTATTTTCACAAATTCTGATTGTTTTGAGGCAGCGAGGATGCCGTTCCCTTAAGGAACGATCTGATGCAGTAATAGATGAACTGCGAGGATGTCGAGGATATGCGTTCTGATTCCAAAAGAAACAAGCCTTAAAGGTAGCATCATACTTTGGTAAGACACCAAAACAGAAATGTTCACAGATGTACGTATAACTTACAGGGTATGAAGATGGTGGTGGTAGAAACATACCGTTAAAATATGTCCGCCTGAAATTGTGTATTTATCCAGAAATTAATAAAACAACGACCGAAAATCGTTTTGATCTTTTAAAAGATATAAGAGAAAAGACTTAAGAAATACTGTGGCCATTTTTCACAGTTTTCTTTAAAAGTGGGCACTGTATGGGACTGGAATTTTCACAGATGACTGTTACTGTATCTGTCTTGATATTTTTGCCCACGAATTTGTATATATTTAAAAAAAAAAAAAAAAAAAAAAAGTCTGATATTACCTTTAAATCAACAAAACCGCCATGTAGGCAGGGCCTAGCTCTATAATTAGCCCAATTTTTTGCTCTATACACGTTGTAATGGCAGATATCCTCATGCTCTTTGCTGCCTTTTTTATATAGAATATTGGAAGCTGGCAATCATCGGCCTGGTGCGATCATGCGTTGCATTATTAAGCGTGCCCGACCCTTTTCGTCAACTCGGAGCAAAGCAAGTCCCGTACCTCTCACGCTGTTGCACGATAATTGCTCGGTGCTTACTTGGTTGTGGACGACTGTTGCATGTATGGGGGAAAATGAAGTCAGAGCTTGCCCATCGTTGCCTCATTCGCTTTGTAGACAAGAGGGACGGACAGTTTATAACAAGACATGATACAATCATCAAACAACCACAAGGGAAACTGACTGAATTTTTAAGTCATTGAAAAGTGAACAAAGAAAAATTGACTGGAGCGGGATTCGAACCGGCGACCTCCTAAATACCGTACAGGCGCTCTACCAACTGATACTGTTAGACGTGCTTATTTGAATACTTCTATGAAGATCCTGCTAGGATTGAAACGTCAGGCCATCCTAACTCCAAGCGTAATATCAATTTTGTCTACGTATGAAACAGAAAAACGCATTTCCCTTAATTTATGTTAAATAACCTTTTCTTACATGCATTCGGATGATATGTACAGAGTTTCTTCTCTTTGAAGTTGTGAATGGTGTCAGTGTTATAACGGTTCTCCACAATGTCTATTATAAAGAATGACACCGGGACTTTTGTTGGTATTTATAGTTGAGGGGGACCTCGTCGGCTCACGTAGCAATTTCACTGGCAATCAGTGCTTCCAGACCAATCTTCTAGCTCAAAGAAAAAGCAATTCACCTTTCTATTTTTGCATAATTTTCTTAAAGGCAACATCATACGTTGGTAGCATACCTAAACAGAAATGTTCACAGATTTACCTATAGCTTTCACGGTATGACGGTGGTGATGGTAGAAACATACCGTTAAAATGTTTCTGCCTGAAATGCTATTTTCAACCAGGAAAGAGTAAAACCAAAGACCAAAAACAGTTTCGATCTCAGGGAGATCAAAACTCATGCGAACAGATTTGAAAAATACTAAATACCGTGATCGTTTTCACTTTTTCCTTAACAAAATTGGCACCGTATAGGACTGAAAATGTCACAGATGAGGCTGTTACTGAATCTTGCTTGATATTTTTGCATCTGCATGTATTTGGTAAAAAAGGTATGAAGTTACCTTTAAGGATGTAAAAAAGGCACGTGCGGTCATTATAAATGTCGCCTGTGTTATTACGACTGGCTCCCCTTGCATGCTATGCAGTTGGTTGCCTCACGTGCAAGTAAAGAAGCCCTTTATACAGGGTGTCCCCCAAAAAACGCAACACTTGTGTCGAGAACTATTATATGAAAATTAAACTGTTGATCACTTCATGGTTCAGATAGGTGATACAGCTATGTCTTGGCTACCACCATGTAGAATTTGAGCCAAATTTGACTAAAATTGAGTGAAAAAACTAAGACTGAATTACCCAACCTCAAAACCCGATTTTCATCTTTCTTTCATGTGTGTATTGACTACTATGCGTGCCGTCCTTGCAAATTTGTTTTTTAAGAGCACTCTTTCAATTGGTCATATTTTCGCCAATTTCAGCCTCAATATGCTTAAATTCTACATGGTGACAGCCAACACATGGCTGTATCACATATGTGAATTTTGAAGTGATAAACAATTTATTGTTAACATTATGGGTCCCGACACAGTGTTGCGGTTCTTTTTCTGGGACACCCTGTATTATGTATAAGGCAAAAACTTTCCACTGTTTGTTCCAAATACTGCCAACTTATGAACACTGTAAACTCTAACCTCACGGGGATGTGGTTTTATGATTGTTGGTGCATTTATAGAAGATGAAAAAAAAAACTGATTGAAATTCTGATCGGTTTGGGCATCTCGGATCTCGGCCAGGCCGACCTCCATGCCCGGTCATGTGGCCTATCTTACCGTCGATCAGGTACTGTAGAGGCACAATAAATGAGAAGGGGACAATTTGTGCGTTGTTTTCATAATCTTCCCTCAAACATGCCTGTGGCATGCTGCAATTACCGCATATTTCCTCGCAGTTGTTGCTGTTACATCAAACATTTCAGTTCGTCTTACGAATTACGAAAATGTTCACGGTATGTTTCTACCAGTACCCTGTAGGTTACAGGTAAATTTGTGAAGATTTCTGTTTTGGTATGATAGTTTCTTTAAAGGGTTGCTGCAGTGCTTTTTTCTGTCAGGTTATTTTATTGGCTTCATACAGAAAATATACTGACAAATAATGAATGACAAGTCTTATTTTGGTTTCAAACCAGCATTTGGTTTTCCTTTGAATGGCTTTGTAAAACGGGGGATTTTCACGCATACTCATGTAGAGAACCAACAGCAAAAATATTATGAAAAAACATAAAAAATGAAGAGGCAAACTTGACCTACAGAAATGGTTTGGTAAAAAAATTACACCACCAGATGAGGGAAAGGAGCATATTTGGCAAAATAAAACCCATTAAGGAGGAAAAGGTCTGTCAGAAAACCTATAAAACAACTTTTTGTGCACAAATCAATTGGATTACTGCTCTCAGTTCCCCAGATGACATCACAGTTTTGCTCATGAATATGGAAATTCTAATTAGCACACAAACCAAAAAAAACCTGTTTTTAACCCTGAATCAGTGTGAGGAAGTGGGTAAAATCACAGTCCCCCCCGTACAGTTTTTTTTAATTGGCACTTGTTCAAGCCATAATATTCCCATTGTAGAGACCCTTTAAAGAGGGCACACGTTTATAAATACTGATGTTTGTTAAAAAAAAAAATTGTTTGAATGCCATGTCAGCTCGGCCTGTTTCTTGCTCCATGGTTAACAGTTTTAACATTGGGCTGCGTGGCGGTCCGTATATTAACCCATATGCGATTAACTGTGATGTTCTATATAACCCCTGCATTTTATTCAAGGACACCCCTCGAGTGCTTCCGCCTGTGCCCCCACAAAATTCAATACTTCGTGTGAATTTGAATGATTTTTTTTACACTGAGACCTTAATTTCGGATTATTTATATCGTGTTGATTTGTTATACACCGGATGTCGCCGTGTCTGATTACAATTGCGGATTGTGAAATAGGCCCGGAATGTAGAATCGCGTTTTAAGGTACAGTTCGGGATTGGTAACATACCAAAACATAAATGTTCACAGATTTACGTTTAACTTTCTGGGTATGAAGATGGTGCTGGTAGAAACACACCGTTAAAATATTTCCATCTGAAATGGTGCATTTATCCAGAAATTAGTAAAAACAAAGACCGAAAACATAGCTTTGATCTCGTTTTGATTCTTGTAAGCTTGCACTGTACTTTAGCCGCTATACACGTGTCGTTTAGGGCAACACCTCCACGAGAGTGTATAGCTCAATATATTCTTTAATCGGTAATGGAACACTTAATATTGACACTCTGGTTGGACGCCCAGTCTTGAATCAATAGCAATGATAATATTGACAGAATGACGTCTTTCCTCCGAACGAACCTACAAAATAAATACTGTGTCGTGAATTGTGAAAGGTACCCAGTGTAAAACTCAAAAAATAGAGTGGTATAGGTTTGCGCGGTGTGGGTGGTGGGTGGTATAAGCCTAGAAACGAACAACATGCTGTACACGTTGACACCTCGTAGACCAGGGCCTATATTTTGAAACATGCACCAAGCCTTGCGACGCAGTATGGTAAGCTTCCATTTGCAATGTGCATTAGGTATGAGCGCAGCTTTAGTCTAGTATTAGTACAAAATGACTACACCCCCCCCCCCCCCCCCTCGTATTTTATCGAGAATGGACACGTTATACTGAATTAATAATGATGAAGCCATGGTGTAGGTGATCTCTTATTATGGTTAACGTTGGAAAGTATATAGAAGCTTGTTGCACCGCCGAGCTATATCATGTGATGTACATTGTATATTATTAGGTACCTTCTCGTATATTATACAGTCAACCGACCGCATCGAGTGTACTCAACAAACTCCCAGTCTTCCAAGGATATATCGCCCCAATTTTAAAGTCGCCACGACAGTGACAAATATCCAATAAAATTCAAAATAAAATTGCTCATAATTTAAGTTCTTGACATCAGAATTCGGTTTTTTTGTGATTTCTTGTACACACAAACGAACTCTTAAACGAAGACTAAAATTCATTGGCGTGCGAGTATGATTAATTTCCATTATCATAATCATTTAATTATTTCACCCAGACACTTAATATTACATCTTTAATTGCATCGGAAATGACCAACCTTCATTCTGTTTGGATAATTACATGCTGGTACTGTTACACACGTACCTGCATAAATTTACATCAAATAAAAAAAAAGAACGGAAGAAAAACAACAAAAGTGTTGTCATAATGTTATCATTAATTTGTATTAATATCAGATACTGTCGTGGGAGGCTGATTATGTAGCGCCCAGTCTCGAGATAAAAACAGAAGAATCATGATTTTCTACCTATTCGGAAGGAGCATGGACCATGAACAAATTTGACTTCTCAACTCCGACCACATCTAAGGTCTGACTTAAGAAATTGATGGAGCAGACCTCAGGGAACATTTCTATGTACTATGTGACCTCAAATTGTGGTAGCACTTGTGTGTAATATTTGTAATATTTCCCCCATAAAATTAAGAAAAATTAAAGAAAATTCAACAAATGGGTTTAAGCTCTTGCTTCTGACTTATTTGTTTAAATGTTATTTCTCTTTGAATGGATTATGAATGATATAATCACATAATCATTCACCAAAATATATATCAAGGACTTGGGGGCAGAAAATACGACTACGCCCCCGTTTTTTCAGTTGCATTGTGGGAAAGTTATTCTTGTTTTTTGTTGTTCCTAAAACGATACCACATTTTCTCAAACGTGATACCACAATTTGAAGCCACATACTGCGTAGCAAAGCTGTTAATGGTATAAACTTCCATTTTATAAAGTCAAACCATAGATGTAGTGGGTGTACGCTAACTCCTTAATAAGAGGGGTTTCAAAACTTTGCTCCTTGACTAAAAGACAATTTGGCACAGAAAATGTCATCTTGCAACAATCGATACCCTTTTCTTCTATGCAAATTGTATGGTATGTGTGTCACATACGGTTCCATGCACACATTTAGTCAGAATGATGAAGCCACGTGCACATTTGAGACTTAATTGAAAAATGGCGGGAAAATTGTAATTCTATGTTTCCAGTTAGTTGTCCTTTTTATTGAAAGGGAAATATAATTATGCAAATTAGGCTTGCCCTTCACCGACGTAGATGAACACTGTATACTCGGTGCTTGTTGAGTGCCCATGAAAAAATCATGCGCTGGCCCAGGTGAGATTTGGCTTAGTGGCCTTTAGTGGTATGGCATTTGCACTAGTACGTATAGGAAGTCGTGGGTTCGAATCCCACCTAAGCCAGCGCACGAGTATGCAGTGCTCATCTAATTTGGTGAAGGACAAAGCTTTATTTAAATAAATGCAGGATAGATGTAAACAAATATCTGATCATTTTGAACCAAAGGCAGGTTGCAACCAGTATTTCTGTGAAATGATTTGATCTAAAATGCTGTCGGGTAATCACCAACTAATTTTGCTTAATTAAGCACACTGAATAGGTTATGCAAAAAATGTATCAATTAAAACTTGTTAATCATTGTTTTCTTACAAATACATATACAGGATAATATTAGCACAGAAGTGACCACATTTTGATTTTGTGTGTGGTATGTGCACTTTACAAGCTGTACAGCTCTATTCCACAAAAGCAATATATGTCCTTAAAAGGACTGAGTTGTGCGGTATGCTGAAAAACATCGCATGTGGCCAAAAAGAGTACACGATTGCTAGATTTCAACCGGTTATAAAAATCGTCAGGGATCTCCCGTCATGTTGGTTATTTTCACAGCTCTGACCAGTGCGTACTTTGCGATGCACATTAAGATGTGTTTTTCCGGGCCCGGGAAAAAAAACCCAGAGAACAGCTGCCTCAAATAACATGCAATTTGTCATTTTTTGATAAATACTTTCCTGAATCGACACACAGTTTGCAAAGTTGTCATTCGCGCATGGGTCTAGGGAAACGCTTCACGGCAGCCATCTTTGTGGCCGTTGCTTATCACTTAATCTTAATTTGATCTCGGAATGACCATGTGTTTTGTAAACACTTGTGATTGTTCTTTGGCTGTTGTTCGCTGACCATGATGAAATCAATATCATATAGAATTTGTAATGGTGATTTGTTTTATTGAGGAAGACATTCTGTGTAAAGCGTTTTGTTGTGTGTTTAACAGCTCCATGAAATTTGCTCCTGATCATTATACAGGTTGTACTGAAGTCTGTTTAAATGTACATGTATATTACAAACGGTTAACAAGATAACAAAGTCAGTCTCTGCGTGCACTTTGGGTAAGATAATAACACGCGCTAGGAATAACATCTCCAGCCGAGTACTCGTCCAAAGGGATATTAAGTAAGATATGAGAGAAACAAGATGTCGAATCTTGGGTCATCGATAAACAACAAAAAAACGTTCAAATAAAAGACCTTGCAGCGCGGGCCATTTTGTTAATAGCTTGTGTGTGTTTTTTTCTTTCATCTCTCCTTCCTGCGCTGGCTTTCCATGGCAACCGCTCCGTTACCATGGTGAAGGTATCCCGCAAGCATTCACATAATCAGGGCCGCGGTCAAAATTTTAATTCTAATGGCGCCAATCGAATGAAGACAACAAATTGAGACATTTCTCGAGAATTGTGGTGGACTTTAAAGAGACTTTTTTAGTCAATATTTTGCTTGAGGAATTTCAAATGTCATCAAAACATGCCGAATGTGAAAGCAAATGTAAACCATGTATTTGCAAATTGGTAGATGACTGCAAAATGTCACGGTGCTTTTTTGTGTATAATCATAGCTCAGAACTTCACCACACACTGGCAATAAGAAATACATTTTACATCAATGACATTTTGCTGTAATGCCCTGTAATGCGTTTATAATGTGCCTGGCTGAAATGCAGTTCATGACATTACATGTACACTTTAACTTGACCCAACAAGTGTGTATTAATTTAAATGTTGTACTGTGGGTAAATTACATTACGTCAGTCAATCAAGCTATATTTGCAACCGATCTGATGGCTACGAGATAAGGGCTTGTTTTTCTACTCGTATCGCTTGGCCACCAAAACAAAACAAAATGAGCAAGCTATCCCTCAGTGTAAAATAAACGCAAGAGATAGCGTAATGGAGCCAGTATCAGCTATCGATGATAATTTTGTTATCTTCCGAAGCGATGACGGATTTTCTTTCGCGGCGCGCATTCAGAGCCTATTCGCCTCGTATTGCATGTAATGCATACATTGTATTGGCAAATTATCAAATTGAGCACGCCACTCTGTTTTCCCAAGACAGTATACATATAATACATTCTTTCTGCTGTCATTGGCACTCAACATGGATCTAGATTTCTTGAGTGAACTTCCTGCCGTTTTGGGTCCTTTGGGCCCTTTGCGAAACGGTATAGGCCTATGATACCCCACAAAATGCATCTAATATCTTGTTGATATAATTCCCACACGGACGTTGAACGAGTCACGGTAATTTTCCTGCAATTTCGCAATTTTTGGGGGGGTGTTTTAATATCCCTGATCCAATTCCATTTTCAAAATTGAAGTTCCACCCAAAGGACCGGAGAGGTCTATGACAAACAAAGTTTCAAATCTTTCCCGGCCTCTCGAAGTTAACACTGAACAAGGAATGCTAATTTTCTTGTAGCAAAATGTCACAGGCCATGTCCTTATGTCATATTGGATGGTAAAATAAAAGCGATACCTATCTTGCGTTTGCGTTCCATGACTTGAAAATTTGGAATTTTGTCACGTCTTCTGAATTTCAAATAACCTCGAATGCGTGGATCATGGAGGTAGATGTAGTCTCTAACGGTCAAAGGTCAGCTATATGCTCCGAAGATGTTTAGCCTTCTCTATAGCGATGAACACCATTTGTGTGAAATGTGTGCATAATGAACTCAATGGCTTTTTAGCCTGCATCAAGTTGAAGAAGTGCATCATGCACGCAACATATTGCTTACATTTTCCTATACATGCATCAGGGCCACGCTGATTATTAAGTCCGCTCGTTTAATTTGTCAGTAAATTAACAGAATAATGGACAACCCGTGTACAGTCACCGGTTCGCTGGCATCTTCAACGGGGGCGGGGTTGGGGGGGGGGTGGGGTTCACCTCGCCAAATACCACGACTGTTGCCTTGAGGGCAAGTCTAGGCCGATAAGAAAAACTCATTAAGAAAGTGGAATTGACTAATTATTCCATTAGGCCAGCACACATTCCGCGCAGTCCTATAGAGTCTGTGCATGTACATGTATGTATGACATGGTTGTATTTTACGTTCTTTAATACGTGGGCGCTAAATTTATTGCAAATGTGAAGTTATGTGTATATCTTTAATGGCGTTCACTTTTTATCTGATATCTTCTATGTGTGAAGGAATGCTGTCTGCCTTTTAGGTGGGAGGCAGGATGATATGTTTGGTTTTGTTCGATTTGTTTGATTTGGGGATTTGAGGGATTTTAATATGATTTGCTTCCTTGTTTTGCCAGTTCTTAAAAGATGTATGATTTAACATTAGCATAATGTATGCCCCTAACTGTTTTACACCCGTAGCACTAACATGAGAAACTACCCCTACCGCAGCAATGACGCCTATGTAGAAAACAAATAATAAACTGCTGCAAACTGCTCAACCAAAATAATGGCCTGTAATTATAAAATTCTTGGAGTTAGGAGGGCCTGACGTTTTTCGAATTTCGATCCTAGCAAGATCTTTATTGCTTATAATTATAGGCTAAATGACAAGAGGACAAGAACATGCGAGTAAAGAAACACAAACAAAATTGAATCTGTATTTTGGTGGATATATTTTGTTTTACTGGTACAACCAGAACCTTTTTTTTACTTCCAAAAGTTCGGGTGACTAGTTGTTGAAAGAGGCTCTTTGAACATTGTTTCGCATCCGCCGTGACCTTTTGCAGATCAAAACGAGAGCTTGCACTTAGACCCAGTCGTTAAAAGGCTTGTTCTGGGGACAAGGCCACCGAACCCAGCCAGGCATGTCGGTGCATTCTCTTCAGTCATGGATCACTTCATCAACTTGCAATTTCAGCTCTGTCCATTCTTTACACAGCAAGTCATTTTTCATATTCATCATAATACCTGGTGATTAGGTTTTGACTTCTGTATTGAAAATAGGAAAAAGTCGCTTGCGGTTTCGACTTTTTTTTTTTTTAAAGGGCAACCCTGTGTTGGTCTTTATATTACTACTACTTTGCAATTCTGCCAAATTCCATGCTTCCTTTGAATTTTCTTGTCTTATATTTCTTTTCGGAATGAGTTTAGATTGATGGGTTTTTTTTGGGGGGGGGGGGGGGGAGGGGAGGGGGGGGGGGGGGGCTTCGGAGCCGTGACGTCATTTTTGGGAGGGCGCCCTCTTGTAAAGGTGGCAAAATGCCTTTGGTCTGACCCCAACCTTGACTGACGCGTTCATAGCTAGCTATGCGATTTTCAAAAGGCTTAATCGAAACCTTGGCGCCGTTTTCGGGGTTCATTTTTGGTTTCGCCAAAATGGCGAAGAGATTCATGCCTGCACTGTCGTGAATACACTCAGTCCTACACAGTTATCAGCATAACCAACGGCCGGTCGTTAAGTCTCAAATGAGGAACTCACTTAAATTATTTTATGCAGACCCGGATTTGTAATGAAAAATTATTCTTTTTCGACTAACCATAACTGGAACGATTTTATGCAGCAGAGTGTATCACAAGAAAGTATTGCCGACAGCAAGGATTTGTAAGAAATTGCCGACCGTGGAAAGTAATAATTGTCATCTTATTTGGTCGTAAGGAAAAAACACATCAACAACCATTGTCAGATGGAAAAATGCAGGTCGGTTTGGCGGCGGTTCAGTTTCTTTGCAAGCGAACATCAATAATACAGTTTTTGTCCAGCCGCAACAATGCACAGGTACTTACAGGTAAAGAATGCCTGTTCCGCACAGCGTAGCGAATCCATCAGTTTTGACATGATTGTGATGGCCAAAAAAGTCAAAGTTGTTTTAATTTGTGTGTCGGTTTTTCTTTATTATGCAACAAGTAGACCGACATGTTCGAGGAGCATGACATGAACTCGTGGGCTTGATGTTTGTGTTCTGTATCTTTTCACACCGGGTTAAGTAGTTTACTTTACCTCCAGAAAGGGGGATTCTAATACTTAACCTTCAGAAAGGGGGATTTGGTGGCAGAAGTGGGATTTCGTTTTCGTATGATCTTATTAACTCATTATGAAAAAAATACCATGTCCAAAATAACACGTGTGTGATTTGAATCGTTTGACGTCTTGCGAACGTTGAGTGCCTGTTGTACGTTTTGGCCCCAAAGTTCGGACAGCATATGTGTGTTTTGGTTGTTCCAAGCAAACCAAAGGCCCAAGCGCCTGACCTTGCTGGGATGGAGCGGTTTGCGGCACTGTGCGGCCTGCCTGCATGGCACCTTCCCAGTAATCGCAGTGGAATGACAATCAATATGATACATGTAGGCGCCAACCTCCATGGTTCCAGGTCCTGGAGTTCTTTGTCGAAACAGACGCAGACATTCTCACAAAACTAATGAAGAATACTCCGCCTACGTCTTTTAATTGGAATGTAGGGACCATTGTCTGTGCAGTGTCCGAATTTTGGACCATACCAAGTTGTCAATTAGTAACACGTCACAGACAGAAAAATCCCTAAACGAAGGTAAAGGCTAAGGCTCAGTACGAAATCAAACGTCTAGGGCTAGATCGAGGTATTCGCCCATTAGAGCATGCTGAGAATAGACGTAGCCCCAGCTCTGAAGCTTGTTCTGGAACACAACCAAAAATACGTTTTCATAACGTCGCCGTCTCGAGACAAAACTGTGGTGCAACCATAAAAACCGCTTAACTAGTAACGCACGTTTAACCCAATTGAGCTACCTTCTATTGACCGCCGTATGGGGGCGCCCTCTTGACATGATGTCACATGCCTAAGACCTGATCGATATTAAGTTTTTTTTTTTTTCTGTCTGGAAATCTTTAGATGACAGAGTCACATAATGTTTTTAAAATGTTATGCAACCACACGTTGGTAATTTGTATGAGGTTCGTGGCATTTAGAAGAACAAATCGTATATGAATTCGTCTGGCAAATAAGACGGACCGCCTCCATACACAGGCGTGGGTCGGTTCAAAGCAAACACGTGGGAGCTAGATGCTGCTTGGCTTGGCCCAGCATGTACAGCAGCTGAGCAGACTTCAAGCCTCATTACTAAGAATCTGACCACTGTCAAATTGTCTGTGCTTCCAACGGTGACGCCTGCTAGGAATATAGTTTGCCATCGCACATGAAGGCGGGCGGCACCCATGCAGTGTAAGGCACATGTTACACAAAGAATTTACAGTCAATCAGTTCCAGGCAATCTCAGTGAAGAAGTAACTTTCATCTTTATATCTTTGTATAATTCTAATTTCTATAGTGGATAGTGAGATTAAAATTCCAGGAAAATGACTTATGCTGCCGAAACTTTCCATTTGCATTAGGTGTACTTGGTTGCCTCCAACTTGCCTCCTGAAAAAAATGCCCTTACAGGCCTGTAATGTAACAGGACTTTGCAAGTGTGTTTAATAACGGTGTTTCAGCAGGGAGGTTTATTCAGGAGGGTTGTGGCACGTGCGCGGCAGAAAAGGTCTTGATTTTGGATTAGGGTTGCATGACTGAGCTCGCTTGGACTTCGGACTCATTCTTGCTCCGTCTCTCTCCAGTGTTCGGTCCGCGGTGGCCGACCAGGAAGAGACTCGTTGGGTTGGTGGGAGGAATGTAAGCTTCCTGTCCCCTCTCTGTCTTGTTGATGACGAGACTCTTAGTCCGTCGAAGTGAGAGGGGATATTTATTACCAGAGGCCTCGTGTCTCTGTCCGTCATTCTTGATAAATGGCTGGATTAGGATAGATGACGGTACGGTGATATATGTAAATGTACTATACACTCTACGCACAGTGTCAGCGATCGTACCACAGCCACCATTTGCTCAGGTATTACACAAATCTGGCGTTGCTAAGACTTCTTATATTTTATGTTTAGGTCTGGTATTTAAACATTTACATTTAAATATTTAGACATATTTGGTTACACGCCCCTATCTGTTTATTTATTGGCTTAATATTTATGTCTGTGCTACATGTATTTGTTTTGTTTCTTTTGTTATGCGCTTTGTAACTTTTGAAAAGGCGCTTTATAAATGTTATTATTATTATTATTATTTATTACCAGTCATAAGGCAAACATGTATGTAAGTCGCTCATCACTTGACACTAGACACTGGGTGGTGTCCATTCATCCATCATTGGTATCCATCCACGCTTACCAGTGGCCACTCCGTCATTCAATGTACATTAGTGGACACCGTAGTTTAAACTAGTGCCCACAAAGCAGTGCATGAGGCCGGGAACCAGTTTCATGGAGCTGGTTCACGGCTCAATGTTCATTACGTGTATTTAACAGTAAACTGGTTCGCGGCTTCTCGGCCGATTCAGTTTCCTGATCCTTGATATGTAATTCTGCAAAACAACCCCAAGCAGTTGGGCCAAGATTTCTCAGAACTCCAAAAACAGTGTATCATTTAACCCTGCTTTGAATATTTTCTGTATATGATGCCTATATAGTGTTACTTTGTTTTTATCAATTGGTGCTTGTTTACTATGATGTGGATGGTTCAGGCTAACTATTGATTGAACTCTGCACAGCGCTAGCGCGGTCTGACCTATGCATTTGGATGACACAACCTTAGGCTATATCTCCAGTACATAACGTGCCGTTGTTGACATCATGCTGTATCCAGGCTCTACGTGGCAGAACACCTGTGTGGGTAATTTGGTTTGGGAATCTTCTACAAAATAAAATAAAATAGGGTTCTGAAAGTTCACACGTTGTATGGCGTATATCGGCACACAACGATCATTACACCTGGTGCTACTTCGTCTGCAATATTGACGTCATCGCATTGTGTGCGTTCAACATGTGGCTCGCTTTTGGCGCGTTTTCCCCCTCCTTTAACTTGCATCACATCAGCACACTCTGTGTTTGATGTCAACACGTCGGGCAAACGTGTAGGATTTTTTTCCAATCCGTGAACAACACACATGTTATAAGATGTCCTGTGCATAGCATTGATGGTTCCTTGTCGTGGCTAAATTGGTTTTAAAATTGAACCACTGAGGGGTAAAGTTTGACCGCCAAAAAAAACATGAAGAAAACGTGGGCTGGGCAGCCCATCTTAATGCATGAACAATCTCTAATTGTACGACTGCAGAAACGTCACGTGCATGAGCTCATATCTCACTAGACTTGCACTTTAATAACATCCAGGCTCTACTTACGGAGCAAGATGCTGCTATACTTTGTTTTTTAATACGTCTGGAATTGGAATTTGTTTTTCTGGAGCGTATAGAATGTCATGTTTGTGCGGGTACCTTACAACAGGTAAAAGAAATACTTCACGAATACTAGTCCATGTTCGTTGCAAAACATAAAAAGTAAATTGAATTCGGCTTCGATCGAACTGCCGACGTTTAGTTTGTAGACAAATTGTGCATTTTAACGTTTTTTTGTCAAATATTTGTATCCGAGTTTTTACACCTAGGCCTATAGCGCCCAACAAGTAAATATTTCAATTTGTCTCACTGCCCATAACTGTTTATTAACTTGAAGGTAGTATCATAATTTGGTAACATACCAAAACAGAATTATTCACAGATTTGCCTATAACTTACAGGATATAAAGATGGTGATGGTAGAAACATACCAATAAAAAAAAAGTTTCTGCCTGAAACGGTGTATTTATCAAGAAAAGAGTAAAACAACGACCGAACATCTTTTTGATCTTTTAATATATGTATATACATCTGCACATTATTTTGGAAGGGCTGCATAATTAGCTGAATAGCTGCCAGATTGCAGTAAATCGGAGAATAGGCCTTATTCGTGGCGGATCCATTCCTTGTTTACCCCTCGGAAAAGATAACACGAATTCTATAAAGAAAACGGGTACCAGACTATTTTGAATCATAGGGCGTTTACGAAACGGAGGCTCAGGCTCAGGCTGCGGCTCCAGCACTGACATCCATATAATAAAAATATAGGTTGTGGATTTCAATTGAAGCTGAAACTTTTCCCTTTTCAAACCAGAGAATCTATTTCCGAACCGCAGCCTCAACCGAAAAACCTCTATTTTGGTAATCGTTATTGTAGAATGGATTCATGAAATGGAGCTGGAGCCTGAGACGGAGCCTGAGCCTCCGTTTCGTAAACGCCCCCAAGCCCCGGTTTGATTGTACTGCTTCGAATGTAGGAATGAGGCCATTGCTTGAGAACCGCCCCTGCATCCCACCCTGAAAAGGTCTGTCGCTTCTCGTGTACAACACAACATTCGTTATTTTCATCTCCGAACATAAAAAAAAAGACATTAACATCCAGTCTAAAATAAAATCCATTACTAGCGGGTCGCCAATACAAATGAACGAAAAAATCATAAGGATTTACATCCTTAATGGAAATTGCCACAAACCACCTGTGTAGAGAGGGATTAAGTACTTATAGAGTAATCGAGAGTGTACTTCTTCCGCAGGTGTTTTTTCCCCGAGATTTCCAGGGAGCAGCGGCTTTTAAGGTAAAGCAAAATGAAAAAAGGGCGGGCTTTTCTTAGGATATCCAGGCAATGCATAAACCGCATGTGTCTGCAGTTTTTTTTTTCTTCTGCCTCTTACCAACTTGCGTGGCTGATTCGATA
Source organism: Astropecten irregularis (assembly GCA_963971285.1). NCBI lineage: Eukaryota > Metazoa > Echinodermata > Asteroidea > Paxillosida > Astropectinidae > Astropecten > Astropecten irregularis. The sequence goes on from OZ020257.1 coordinate 336,043, forward strand.
TTCCGCATGCAGTGTCTTGAAGGGAATTGGCGAAAAGGGCATTGGATAGAACTGAGAAACAAACGTAACGACGACAATAACAGCCTTCCATAAGTCAAAGATATATCGACGACTGTTTAGATGTTTGTCATTAATCTCGAAGCATAATCATATACACGACATTAAAGCCAACGGCTATTGTATGTTCAAACAAAAGAAGGAATAACGTGTTATTGTCTGTTTTATTGTCACCTTTAACTTGAATGTTTTTTTTTTCCTATGACGTATTTAAGTCCGAGAGTTAAGTACAGTATTATACAATTTCCAAAATGGCATTTCTTCCGTCGAATTTCGGGGGGGGGGGGACGAATTTAAAAACTTAGTTTTAAAGGTAATATCCTACTTGGTTTTTTGCCAAAGAAATGCAGGTTCATGGGCAAAAATATCAAGGAAGAAACAGTAAAAGTCATTTGTGAAATTTCCAGTCCCCATACGGTGCCGATGTTTTGAGCAAACGGTGAAAAATGCCCACGGAATTTCTGGATAAATATAGCATTTCAGGCGGGAAAATGTTAACGGTACGTTTCTACCATCAACATCTTTATACCCTATATAGTTATTTCTGTTTTTGGTTTTTTACCGAAGTATGATACTACCTTTAACAATTTCAAACGAAACCGAAGTCTAATCTGGAGGTAAATTTTCTTGTTGACTCATTTTGCATTTTGCTAAAAAAAAAAGAACCTGAAATCCCACACGATGCTCCAATTTCAGAGTTGTGTAACACGGTGACAGATATTCCCAAATGGGAATCCTACCCCTGTCGGTGTTTTTAACAAATACCGACAGTTCGTCTTTAGATGAGCCGTCGCAGGGAGAACCTGATACCCAGGATGAACCTAGATAGCTTGTCTTTCCGTTCTTATAAACTGTTTCTCCGTAATACACGATGCTGTTGTTCCATGACTTCAATGGCGGCCGAATGGGATTGCCGCTTGTCCGTTTAGCTTGTCACTCCACACGTTTTTTCGTGGACGAGCATGTTCACTGGATGGCTTTTTTTTTTTATCATCGCAGACATTTGAACGGAACTATGGGGGATTTTGTTTTCTCGGTTGATGGCAGAGCTACGTTGATTGTGGTCGTGTTTTCAGATGTTTTTTTTTTTTTTGGAGGGGACGTATTGTGTTTTCATTTCAAAGAGTATCTTGTGACGTGGGTAGTAAATGGAGAAATGGCCATGGCATTCACCGTATCACTCGCCTCGTATTGTTGTATTATTTAGTGCTATATTTAGTGCAATTCAGTGGCCAGTCTTGAAGGCATATGTAAGCCTATACCCTCACTATACAACCCCTTCCTATTATAGTGAATACCAAAACATGAGATTCACCTTTAAAGGTATTATCAGACTGGTAGGAAACCAAAAAACAGATATGCTCACAGATTGACGTACAACTTACTTGGTATATAAAGATATACATGGTGCAAACATTGTTCTGCCTGGAATGCTGTATTTCCAGAAATGAGTGAAACAAAATACCGAAAACAGTTTTGATCTCCGAGATCAAAATCTCACAGTTACAATTGCGTCACAATTTAGCGTAACAATTGCAATGGCTTTTCGCTGTTATTGCACTGTTTCCAATGATCAATTGAGCTGAAATTTGAGGTACAAATCTAATTATGAACAGACCGCAGCTGTTCTATAAACTTTACCTAAATATGATTGTACCTTTAAGCTAGCATTCTCATGTCACCGTTTTGATTATAAAGGCGTTAGGCAATATATTTTCAGGGTCGTTTGTGGGGGAAAATTACAAACAAATATCGTCTGTGGCAAATATTTTGTTTTCGCTAGACGATCTGTTGACTCGGTTGATATTTGGCACCGACTAGGCCTACATATCCTGTCAGTTTCTTTTAAATTAAAAAATAACGGCAAAATTGAAGGTTTGGCACGAACCAAGTTCATCGTAAATGAATATTGTAAGCTTTTGGAAAATATCAGCAAATGTTTTTCATAAAGGTAGTATCATACATTGGTAAGACACAAAAAACAGAAATGTTCACAGATTTACGTATAACTTACAGGGTATGAAGATGGTGGTGGTAGAAACATACTGTTAAAATGTTTCCACCTGAAATGATGTATTTATCCAGAAGTTAGTAAAACAACGACCGAAAATCTTTTTGATCTTTTAGAAGATCAAACATAAAAGAGAAAAGACTTAAGAAATACTGTGGCCGTTTTTCACTGTTTTCTCAAAAGGTGGGCACCGTATGGGACTGAAATTTTCACAGATGACTGTTACGGTATCTGCCTTGATATTTTTGCCCATGAATCTGCATTTCTTTGACAAAAACCAAAGTATGATACTAACGAGAGGAATGGATGAGTTGAAGTTTCCTGTATCTAGATTGCGATATGCTATACGTTTCTGCTTCGTGTTTCCAGGTGGGCGTGCTCGGTTACCTGGTAAACGTTGCTAACCCCAATGGTACAATGTTATAAACTGAGCCACAAAAGAAACGCAAACGGCGAATCCATTTAATTCATTGCTATTTAAAGGGTTCACGCGGTGCTTTATTCAGTCAGGTTATTTGATTGCCTTCATACAGAGAATAAACTGACAGATAATGAATGGCAAGTCTTATTTTGGTTTCAAACCAGCATTTGGTTTACTTTTGAATGGCTTTGCAAAATGGGAGATTTTCATGCATACTCATGTAGGGAACCAACAGCCAAAATATAATGAAAAAACATAACCAAATGAAGAGGCAAACATGACCCACATAAATGGTTGGTCAAAAATATTACACCACCAGTTGAGTGAAAGGAACATATTCAGCACAATAAAACCCATTGAGGGGGAAAGGTTTGTCAGAAAACCTATAAAACAACCCCAACTTTTTGTGCACAAATCAATTGGATTACTGCTCTCAGTTACCCAGATGACATCACAGTTTGGCTCATGAATATGGAAATTTTTATTAGCATAAAACCAAAAAACCTGTTGTTAACCCTGAAACAGTGTGAGGAAGTGGGTAAAATCAAAGGCCCATGTAACCATTTATTTTTGGCACATGTTCAAGCCGTAATATTCCTATTGCATAGACCCTTTAAGTCACTGACACTATCTATGACATTCTTGTTATGACAACAAGAGCACCACTCAAGTCAGAAACTTTGTACCAAATTTGGTTGAATTCGATTAATTTTTAAAAACAGCCGCAATGACAATCTCAAAAACATTGCATTGGACCCACCGTTTGCTTTCGTGGCTAAGTATATTTGGATCTTACCTCTAAGTAACTCTTCCAGCATTGATCGAGTCGAACTTAATTTACGGCAGTATAAAGAAATTAATCTAGCGATATGTGTCCTCCTTAGTGTACGCAGAATTCTACACGTTATTTTCACGTCATTGCCAAACAGTGTCTGCGACCGATATTTTGTTTTCATTCCTCCTTACCCCAATTACATGTTTTCTCCATCAACAATTAAGTGGAATTTATTCCTGCCTCCATTCACAGATCCTAAGCGAATTGCAATGTGAAACTGCTGTGACACGGGACCTTTTTGTAATTGCGTTCCCTGATCTCCCTTGGTACCAAAACATCAATAACCAGACAGATATTACTGTTGTTGTTTGTTGAAGGCCTGGTGCTTTAAGCGTGTTTTATAGGAAATCGATAATGTAATCGTCTGACCAAATTGAACATAGGACACCTAAATATACATATTGGCGAGATGTATTTTTTCCCGCCAATTTTATTTATGTGCATTGTATCAACATGAGCTCGGCCTATATACGCACTGATACTCGGACTATATAGATTTCATGCATTTCTTATAACGTCATAACGGACCTTCTTGCAAACTCTTGGTGGCGCACTGTCTGAAGTCCCAAGCATTAATTTATTTTGTTGTTTGATAAGCTGATTTGCATTGTATAGCTGGATTGGTACAGCATTATTCTATCGAATACTCGGTCATACACTGAATGGCTGATAACAAGTGTGGCATGGGATATTTCCCACAGTGGGTGTGTAGGAACATTTGTTTCAAATTTCATGCGGTGCAAGTCTCGTCATGGGAGCATAGTTGTTGGCTTGAAGCAAAAGGTCGTGGGTTCGAATCCCACCCAAGCCTACATTTATAGCACAAAACTTGCAGTGCTGATTTTCCCGACAGTTTTGAATCTCATAGAGGCTACCTCGAAATTCAATGCACACAAAATAATCGAAGTAGTTTCTTATGATTTTATTTAGATATCGTTTACAAATACCGTACCACCGTTTCCCTAAATGCATGATGGAATTGCTATTTTATTCATAACCCACATCACTAGGGAGTCTAGGCCTATTCATTTTTAGCCCATGCAGGACATTTGTGATTAAGTGATTACATCGCTCATCTTTGATGAAAGAAGATGGACTTCGTTCTGCCTGAACTTAATGGCGATGTCATCGTCCCAGATTCGTCGCTACATAAACATATTTTTGACTTTTAATGTATTGCATTTTGAGTGCCGGCCCAGAATAGCAACGAAAACAATCTGATGAGGCTACAAAATAGCGACAAACTGAAAACGGAGCAAAAATATTGTTCTCCCCTCGAGCTAAAATATCCTCGTTACGTGTTTAATGGCATCGCCAGCTAGTGTGCCTACAGTAGTTATGCAGTGCAGTTTGGAGGATGTTTCGTGCGGCTAGATTGAATTCTAGCAACCTGAAGTGTTGAGCAAATTAGTAGCAATTTCCTGTGTTTTCTTAAGCTCGGGGAGGCCATCGTTTGAAGCGACCAGGAAAAGCAAGAGAGCCATGCCGGGGCCATTAACGGCGAGGCTTTCCTTGCCGTCATTTCATCACATGAGGCGGCGAGGTGAATGTTATGCTTCCCTCGGTCAAATGAAAAGAAGGAAAAAACTCTGGCCAATCGAGACAATTTGTGCCTTCTTTCAGTCGTTCTCTTTTCATTCGTGAGTGCACACAGCAATCTTGGAGAAAGGTTAATGGATGCTGTTGATGTAAGACCTTAGTTGTTTTAACATTTAATATGCTAACAAGAATACAAGCATGACTGGGGCCGAGTGTGTCTCCTTCTCATCGTAATGGCACGTGGGCAGGAGGCAGAAATGACCGGGCCTAGATCTTATGTATGAATATACCGAAGTAGCACGATGAATACAACTAGAATATGCACTGACTATTAATGCAAACCTAATGTGGGTGGGGTTGTTTTTACACTCCCTAAGCAACTCGGTGAGGAGATTATGCCTGAAAAGCTCAAAGAGTAACGGAGCTTCTAAGGTGCCGTCTCAATTATTGGAATAATTTATCGCGAGCTATTTCCTGAGAGAAACTTGCAGTCAAATTTCTTCGAATTCCTCATCTCGGATCAACGACTTTATTCCCGGGCTTAAATTATTCCTGCTTCACGCTGATATCGACATTTTTAGATCATTGCTGATGAATAAAGGTATCGAATTTTGCAGGGTATCGTTGAGATTATTTTAAGATAAAAATCCGGCTTATATAGTGACGGGTGTCTTGCATGTTGCATGTGGTACACTAAGCTGGTGATTTTTCACTCGTGCCTGATAGTGATGTCGATTATTGGGAGAATAATCTTCAATCTGATGATATCGCGCTCTGACGTTAAAGATGACGTCACGCGCACTGCATTACCTCGGGTGGTATGGTAGATCCTCCGTAGTTCCGCGATTAGGAACATATCTAATATGTATAGTCAATACAATGCTGCATACTGCTCATCAGCCAAAATAATGACCTGGAATTTATAACATGCTTGCAGTTAGGAGGGCCTGACGCGTTTCGATCAGAGCAGGATATTTAATGGAGGCGTTTTATACTGTATAGCTTATACCATACTACCATGCTTTATTCACCCGTATTTTAGTGTAAAATACTTGTCCTGATGGTGACTGTTTCGTGTCCATTGCGAAAATGGGCTTAGATTTCTGAACACAAACATTTAATACAAATTGAAACAATTCGTTTCCTAGTATTTACCATCTTTGTCTAATATCCTGCGTAAATAATCAAAACAAAAATTGTCATCAGCTTTAATAGTCAAGCGAATGCAACATGTTATAGGCCGCCACACCGGATGCAAAACATGGACTGATTCATAAAACAGCCGTCTGATTGGGAAAACTTTTACGCTTTGTCGTGTCGACAATACCACGCCACGTAAAGCGAAGAAGACATGCCTTTTGAACATTTTCATTAACGGGTAGATGTAGGCGTGAAATTGTTGTGAATATTATTTTCCCTTGAACTAGTATGATATCCAGGGGCCGGTGCTCATATAAACACCGCTCCAGGCACTCTCCATTAAAAAAGCACATAAACTGTTCGTTTGTGGTAAAGTATATACATTTACTAACAGAAAATACTGAGTCCAATTTCATCAGTATTGTTTTTCATTTTATTACTTCGTCAGTTATATTGTTGTTGTTTTTATGTAGAATTTGCCATACGGGTATACTGCTAACAAATAAATAGGTAAATTAATTATTTAATTAATGAAACCTAGCATATAAACAAATAACCGTGTTGATATATTTATTTCACTAATATTGTGTGGACGTTAGGTCGTGACTGTTTCTCCACAGTAAAAGAAAATAGTCATTTTAGGCAAAATTTGACCCCTTGTCGCGTTGACTATCCTGCTACGGCATAGGGTACATCGGTACACAATTAATTCAAATAGCGAATTTAAAAAATCGTTTTTATAAAGTTACATTACAGAAATCGTCATCATGTAATCTTTTTCGTGTTGTCATTCTGAGGTTTGTTTCTTAAACGAGGAAAGACAAATAACCATGTAAATGTCAACGCGCCATTATGGAAGCTTTCCTTAACGGCAGTTTCACTGAAACGTATCCACTACATCAATTCACTTCAAATGATAGAAAGAATAAGAAGAAAGCAAGAGAGAAATTATGGCTAGTTTTATCTGCAGTTTGAAGTGTCCATTAGTGTCCACAATGTGCTCTTCTCGTAGCAATTCAAGCCACACTCTGGTACGCTAAAACAACATGAATCTTGTAGGACTGGTAGCTGCTCAGTATATATTCAGCTAACACATACAGTTATCCCAGTGATGGTGTTTATCTGTTAGGTGCTATGTGTGATACTAGAACACGGGAACAGTCAAGAAATGTAATGCTTAGTGTTATTTAATATGTCATTTTCAAAAATAATTTCCCTTTGCCTGTTTTTTGAAATTGAATGTGAAATTCAAAGAACGAAGAGGATTTTTTCTATTAAATTAAATTTTATTCTTTTCAGATAAAAAAAAATGCTCAGGAGGACCTGGCGCGTTTCGATCCTAGCAGGATCCTCATGGAAATGTAAGATAAAGATCCTACTATGATCGGAACGCGTCAAGCCCTCCTATAACTTGAAGCATTTGATAGATTTCAGGTCATTATTTTGGTAACAGGGTATAATATTTGTACGTATCAATTTTAATGAGAAAAACCTATATGCTTCAAACAAGGAAGAGATTGCGTGTTGTGTGCGATGTTGCGATTATTTTACTGGAGTGTTACCTTTTGCATTAGTGAACGTTTTTTAAGCTCAGTCATTCTTCCATTCTTCCTTTTTTTATCCCGAGATTTTTGCACTCACAAAAGAAAAATGTCCAACTTGTCAAACCAAGGCTTTCCTTTATATCAGAAGAATCATAATTTATTGCAAAGAATTCCCGATGTTGGATGGCATTTATGCGATCTATGTTTACGTGATGTGTTCCTACTCATCGGGAAATCTGCCTCATACCCGAGTTATGTAGACGCAGTTATCACTATCAGCCGGGAAAATTAGTCACGGAGAAATTTTTTTCCTGGCTCTCATTTTCCCGCTCTCAACACCCCCCCCCCCTCCCCCTCCTCCCCCTCTTCCCCACCCCTCCTGCCGATCATTGTGTCATTCTGTGCATTCTTCTCTCACCCTTGCTTGCGGGGTTTCCTCGTCGTGTGACGTCATCCTTGCCATGTGCTATTATTAGGGCGGCTGTTGCCGATCCGTCAGATCAGATGTCGTTGTAGTCTCGTTTCGAGGAGTCTGAGTGGGCGATTTTTTTTGGGGGGGGGGGGTGGGTTGGTTGGTTGTTGACGCCGTATATAACGGGCTGGGAACGCATTTGGGAATTTCAGGGACGGGTTGGGTGCTATATTATAAGGTATAAGGTATAAGGTACGGCAGATGTGGTCTGCATGCCTTCACGTGCTGCATCATATATCCACGTAGATCGCAGTCAATTTGTAATGGCGTGCCCAAATGGTATTGCTTTGTATAAGGGATGGTTTTATGGCTGACTGGGGTTCCAAATAATATACAGGTGCGGTGCGGCCGTTCTGCCCTTGCACACAGTCAAGGACCCCAACGTATTCCGAGTTGTTTGCACCAGGCGCTGATGTCAGTGTTGATGAAGGAGTTACCAAGGCTTCAAACCGTACGTGCATATACCTTGGCCTTTACTATGACGGGAACGTGACAACACAATATTTATAAATCAATTGCAGTATATCATACGTCACTTTTAGATTTGATTTTATGCACACAGTGTGGGTTTAGAAGGGGAATCACGGTGGCTGTTAAGTGACATTGATACTTGGAGTTAGGAGGGCTTGACGTTTCGATCCTAGCATTTCTCAAAGACTAAAGGAAACCTTTGATATATTTTAGGTCTTCATTTTAAATCATCAAATAACCACAAGGGAAACTGACTGGTTTAATTTGAAGTCATTGAAAAGTGAATAAAGAAATATTGTTTGGAGCGGGATTTTAACAAACTGAGCTATCCACATATGGGACGTTGGTGGTGTCCCGAATTGTCAATTATATTTGTTCGTTTGGCAGTCGTGAAGCCATGAAACCACGCACATACCAGTATATCCCAAAGATCATTTAAGATACACACAGGATTAGCAATGCTACAACATGAGAAGCAGGTCATGGGGGGGAATCACTAAAGCATGCTTTTTTAAATCACAATGCCATTTTCCCTATTATACTGCAAATGTTACACCTTATGATTTCAAGGTTTAGGTCTACTTCATTGTCGCTGCTGGCATTCATGTGCAATCAGTTGTTGAAATGTTATTTGTTGGCGTTCTAGCCGGTTGAGTGGAAAGGGGTTGAATGCCTTCCCAAACACATACAGCGATCATTATTTTATTTTTCGCCATTCAATCATGCAAAAGAGAACATGACTTGGCAATGAAAAGAAAAAGAGAAGCATAGTCAAAAAAAAATTTCCAGAATAATTGCCGCTTTGTTCGACCCGTCTGGCACACATCCCGTTGGGGAAATTGTTTTTAGGTATAGACGTTTCTTTTATTTGATACGAACAATAGCTCATGGTTGGCATTGGCGGCCAAATGTTACAAGTCATTTCGTCTTTTCGACAGACGGCGTGACATAATTCAACATTTTTACAAACTTTCCATAGCTGTACAAAATACACACCACCATTTTTTGTGTTGTTTCCATTACATTCAGCTAGCAATATATTTCAATATTTATGAAACGTTGTGTACAAATTGTGGTTATTCTGTATGCCTGGCTTTAACTGCTCGCCATTAAGTTTCCGCCATCTTGGTTGGCAAAAAACTCGGCCTGTGACGTTGCAAAAAAGATAGGTCTATGTTATAAGAACCACCCACACGTCACGTGACTCTTAAATGGACGTTGTGGCGTCGCACCCAGTATGACGTCACTGGCCGGTGTAAAAAAAAGAACCCTCCCAGGCTGCTGGGCCCTCTCTGAGCTAGCTGTGCTGGGATGACTGCAGGGCGATTGTCTCATCAGACTCACGGATCGAATTATGAACCCGATTGATCTGCATGTTGGCCGTGTGTGCAAGGATATAATATACATCTGAGCGTGTGTATGTTTGTGTGTATAAAAGGATATTGGATTTTGAAGGCTATGTCAACAGCACACATGTGGTTCATGTGCCTTTATTATAAATATTATCAAGGCTGTTGGAAATGTTTAGAAAATGAATTCGCCATGTCAGTCCTTTTTTTGTCTTATTGGATATGTAATCGAGTGTACGTACACGCATGCTGGTACGTTTCAATGTAATTTTAACGTTTTTCCAATTGAACACGCCGTGGGCATTTTAATTTCGATTCAATTCAAGATTACATTTATTTTTATACAAGTAGTGACAATAATACACGGTGCACGAGGCCACGGGGTTGTGCAAGTGATTACAAGATACAAGTACTTATCATAAAAGTCCTTGAAGCAGCTTGCGTGCTAACATGTGATATCGAAGAGAAAAGAACCTTAAATTGATATTTTTGCTCAAGTATGATTTGCTAAAGAACAATGAGATATTTCAGAAATTGTTTTGATTGTTTTGTTCTATCCTTTTTGTTCATGTTTATTTTTTACTTCAGCCCCACCGTGGATCATTGTTTAGCTATTTCTCTATCTTCTTTAATCTTCTTTCCATATCTTTTAATTACCCTTTTCATCCCTGTTCAGCCCTCATGTAACCACCTTTTTGTGATAGTCTACCTTTGATCTTGCCTACCTCAGACCCCTTTGTCCCCATCCCATGGTCACACTTGCCTACCCCTATACTCTCTGGTCGCTCTAAACCCCCCTTTATTTTGATCTTCTCATCAATTTAAATGTATACCTGACTGGCATGTTCTTGTCCTAGCTCTTCGATAAAAATCCAGCTAGGATCGAAACCTCAGGCCCTCCTAACTCCAAGCATTTGATATATTTCAGAAATGTTAGACACCCAATTTTGTTGTTGTGTTTAAACTGCCCGTTCCACCAATACCTATAGTACATTCAAACTCAATATGCACAAAGACAAGTTATACATTTTTTAACACCACTGGCGTCATTTTGTGTAGAAATCCCGATACAGACTTGGGCTCTATTTCCTTGGGCTCAAAGGGTACTTCGGAATATTCCTGAATAAATGTTCCTTAGGAACAATTTTGATACAAAGATAGGAATGAATTCTTCCTAAATTTATTTAATAGGAAATGGGAAGATATGAATGTTCCTAACTTTTATGAAATAGAGCCCCAGCTGCTGTATGCTGATAGTTTACATCAGATTATTCGCCTTTAAATAGTGTGACATTTACGTAAGGGAATCTTCGGAACACAACAATTATATAACCATGAGTTGTTCAACAGTAATTACGTTGCGAATTACCGGCCAGCGCAGCACTGTCTGCCAATGACGGTTGTAATTTTGTTTGATTCCAAATTGACGATGTCTAATACTTATACATATGCATACCAGGCTTGCGGGTAATTAATTTAACAGACTATAAATACACGCAGATGCTGCCTGTGAACACACGTTGTATTCAATTGAAGATTAATGTCCGTCTTAATTTGGCGAATTCTGTTGTTGGGAAAAAGTACAATGAAGACAGAATGATTGAATTGGTGGGAGAACAAAAGCAATTCTATGAATATTGTTTTAAGAGTGAAATTGTCTAGCGACAACGAAGGCTTACGTTGTACGTTGTGAGCATAATTATGTGCATTGGTCGTTGTTTTCCTTTAAACTCAATCAACCTATCCACCTGTATACCTCATGAAAGTACGAAAACAAAATAATAAACAAAACAAATCAAAGAAAACACCCCCCCCCCATAAACTTGCTACTAATTTCTCCAAATTCGCCGTTGAAGAGTCGAGCTTTTTTTCACACTTGTATGGCGTTATTTAAAGCTGAACCCTGTTGCAGGGCTTGTACCGAAAGGTTCACAGTTTTCTGCAGACGTTCCACGTTGTCCGGAGGGTTTCTTCAATGCGCTGAAACCCCCTGCATATTCTGGACGTGTGACCAATAGCCCATACAGTGAAACATGGCGTGAGATTTGGACCGAACATAAAATCCAGCGGGCAGCGACTCCAGTAGAGCCTTAACACACGGAGCCTGCCTCTCTCAACAGCCGAAGATGACACCAATAATTCACCGGCTCGCCGCATCTTGCGTGACACCGAATCGATGCGAACGAATGTTTGTTTAGGATTTCATTACCTCACACTTGAATGTGCGGCTACATGGGCCCTCTGGCATATAGATCTTTCCATTCCAACAACGACACTCGAAGATTCTCCTTCCCTTTAGGAATTTGAAGACGCGTTAGGGGGAGGGGGTGTCCCTGCTGATTTATAGGAAAAAAAACCTCAGAGGTATCCTGGTATCGTTTTATGAACATTGCCTCATACGGTATTAATAATAATTGGCGAATGCATTGGATTGCTTGTTTGTGACCTACGGGGCAAAGCTGTTAGTGGTGAACCCACGGCACTAGAGACATCCTCCACCCTCTATCCCGCCCACTTGCCAAATACCTGGGGCTGTTCTGAGAGGGTCTATATGCTCCCTATGAACTTCCCGCCAATAATGTTTCCAAAATTCATTTTCAAACTAACTTGAGGAAGGCGGCTCTTAAATGTTTGTTCCTTGGAGCGAATGATTTTAGGTTTGCTCCTCGGGGGTTGAGGGAGAAAGGGTCTGATGAAGATCGGGCAAGGTGTATTGGGCTGCCTTCTGATGCATGTTGTATATAAACGCGAGCCCAGACGACGGTTTCATTTTGGTTTGTCTCTCCTTGGTGAGTAGACAGCTTCGAAAACCTTTTCATGGCTTGCGACATGAATGGTCAGTACCCCCATCCGTTCCTTCACCCTTCCCCCCGCGGCTGCACGTGCATTCAGTTAATCAATAACACTTGGGGATGTTGGAAACTAGACTCCGACGCCAATAAAGACGAAAAACCCTCCTTTTTGATCTGAGAAAGAATTACCAACTGGGTCGAACATAAAAGACCTTGTATTCTTCAATCCGCTTATTTTTTTTTTCTTAGTCGTCTATGTCAATGACGGGCCTAATTCTGTTCCTGCTTTATTTCAATTCATTACCCATCAGGCCTGGATAATAATGTTGCATGTGATTTCATTATGTTGAAATAAATCCACTAAGGGTTTGCTTTAACATTGACATTTATAAAAATTAAAAGATAAATATACAGAAACAAAATCCATATGGAAAGTGCTGGTCATAGTATACTTAAGGCGGGCTGCGACAATACTCGTAATGGGCAACTCCTCCTTTCGCAAGCACCCTGACGCCAAGCGGTCCTTTTCACAACAAATTAAACCAATCTGTTAATTTAATGAAACATCAACATGGATTCGTCGTCTATGCGTGGGTAACTAGCTGGGAATATGTTTTTCCAAAGACTTGTGGTAGCCATTTTATTTTTGATCCTGTTGCCATAAGTCTAGCTGACGTGGGAATCAGGGATGCTTTCATGATTAGTGTTTGTATAATCTCAGAGCGGAGGGAGCTCTTGCGTCATACTGGAGCGGAAGACGCCATTGTGAATATTTTAATGTTTTGCTGCACGTCGTCGCCGCCATCTTGAAATGTTTCTTCCTCTGTCCGTTTGATACTCAATCTGGGCTCTGGGTCTGGCTCTGGGTCTGGCTCTGGGTCTGTGTCTGGGTCTGGGTCTGGTTCTGGGTCTGGATCTGGCTCTGGCTCTGGCTTCGGCTTAGTCTCTGGTCTCCGTTGTTCAAAACTTGAAAAAGAAGCTTCGATTTTCTTTTCATAAAAGGTGTTTTTTCTTCGTAGTCACAGCCAAAGGCCTCAGTGTTATAACCTGCTTCTCGAAAATGGATGCGAGAAATGGAATCGGAGCCCAAGCTCAAGTTCAAACCCAAGCCCAAGTCTAAGTCCAAGCTTAAGCCGAATCCCAAGCTCAAGCCCAAGCACAAGTCAAAGTCAAAACTTAAGCCGAAACCAAAGCTCAAGCTTAAGCCCAAGCCCAAGCTCAAGACAAAGTCAAGGCTTAAGCTGAAACCCAAGCCTAAGCTCAATCTCAAGCTCTAGCCCAAGCCCAAGCCCAAGCTTTGAGGAGGGGAAAAATGAGACCTATTAACTCCCTGTATGACCTATATGAAACTTAATTTCATAATGATTATTGACTTTGTTTCTTTGGTGTCTTTTGATGGCAAGGAACTGCACCACCTACTTGATTTTGTTATGATTATCTTGATCGGTCAGCTTGGTAATGCAAGTTTGGGAGAAGGTTAAAGCTTACCTAACAAACCACAGACTCATTGTTTAGTAGTGTATTCTAAAATGTTGTATTTGTTCTCTGTCCTGCAGCTCTTCTTGGTCGACAACTGTGCCGACGAATGGAGGATCGCCATGACGTGGTCACGTATCTCCCTCATCAGTTGCGAACTGTTCGTCTGCATCATTCACCCGGTGCCGGGCAACTATTTTTTCCAGTGGACGGCCGAGTTCGCCTTCACCCACGACCCCAGGACGGCCCGGGCTGATGTGGATCTGATCCTGTCCATTCCCATGTTCCTAAGACTCTACCTGATATGTCGGGTCATGCTGTTGCACAGCAAACTCTTTACGGACGCCTCCTCACGCAGCATAGGCGCCCTGAACAGAATCAACTTCAACACGCGATTTGTGCTGAAGACTCTCATGACAATATGTCCGGGGACCGTATTATTGGTCTTCACCGTCACGTTGTGGATTATAGCGAGTTGGATCCTACATGTATGCGAAAGGTGAGTGTGGTCATGTGTGGAGTCTGACTGTGGAGTCGCCACCGTGAGCTCATTTTGTATATAACTAATTTATTTTGCATTCAAGCAGTGTAAGATAGTGCTGCCACAACTGTCACAATGAGATTCTTGTACTCAAAATGGCCGCCAACATGTGTATTGAGTGAGCGTGTATTGTCGTCAACCGTTTTGTTCCCATTGCTCTGTCGATTCCGAGTGTGCAGCGCTCCCGCGCGGTACAGTGCCAAATGTGTAACTTCAACAATAGATTAAAGTGCATCACAAATAGCAAGTCAGCGCGCCTTTACCTGTTTTAGATCTTTTAAACACTTAAGCGTAGTTTCTTTAAAATATTTTGTTAGCAATCGACATTGCAGTTGCATTGCTGCAAGTAAAATGGTTAATTGACGTCTGATGTCAGAACAAGATATCAGTTGAACTGGATCATTCCAGATGGAGCTCGTCTCAATGTGCACGGAAAAACCTCTGTAACTGTAGTCTGTATCCACCATGCATGCTAAGCTCAAGTCGTTTTAAACAATATGTCCGTAAACCAAACCAATCACACCTCTTCTAACACCCTTGAAAATATAAGCAACCTGAGCTCGATTTCACCAAACTCATCGTAACCTACTATTAATCGTAGGACGTTTTTCTTACATTTTATGTCTTATTTGTGCAAAAATTCACATTTATTTCTGTTGGAAGACAAGGGAACAAGGCTGGGGATGGTTAATGTCCAACACTAATATACAACATGGACATGCCGTGATATATAGGCCTATATATATCCACAGTTGTCAGAGGCGAAACGGGCAGGCTATATACGGAATAATGGATGAATCTAGGGTCCCCCTTCCCCTCTACCCCTCCCCGTTTTTCACCATCCGAAGCCCTACGGCTGTTCCAACCCAGTACATCGCATGAATATCAAATTCGATTCTAGTGTCGTTAACATGGAGTAGCCTAGGCGCTATGACGTCATCATCTTTGGTATTAAGGTCTCGTGAGACAATTACACAGCTTCCGCCATGGCATGAATATTAAACCGGTCTCATGCAAGTGATATACTGTTCCTACTAGCATTGCCCCCGGTGCACTAAATCAACCTAATAGCCTCCGTAATATAATTAAGCTCTGCTTAGCCCCCCCCCCCCCCCCCCCCGAAAAAAACCCTTATGTAAATATTTAAAGACACCATTTAGGGATTTTCAGACGGAAATGTTGCTGGGAAAATGTCTGAAAGCTGGAGGCATGACTGTTTGTGCTATGAGTATACCTTATCACATTGACAGTCGCCAGGGATATAGTTTTTTGAATTTTGTAGAAAATTAGACTTGTTTGTGCGTTTGTGTGGTATACCGAGGGACGGTCATCCAGTACACAACTCTTATTCCATCGCAAATTTTGTTGTTAGGTTTCACTTTTGGGGACATGGGGTTTATGTGTGCTTGTTTATCTGTTTGTTTGCCTTTTCCGATTGTCTGTTTGCCCGTGTGTTCGTTGGATTGTCTGTTCATGTATATAATGTTGGGTGTCCCTGTCTTTATGTCCCTTGTCTGTCTGTTCTCTTCTGCGTCGTCCGTTTGTTTGGTTGTGTTTATTTGTAATTGCATTTGATGCAGTACCCATCCTCATGTACATGAATACATAGCCAGCAGCTATATATGTGCTCGACGGTGCATCTATATGACTCATTGACCCCCTTAAATTGATGTTGTCGAGCATGCCCTGATGCCCCCCCCCCCCCTCTTCGTCCTTTAATTCGGTTTACCTAGATACATAACATTCCGTGATTGAAACGCATGCATTGCCATTTCCAGTAATGTCAATTTGTTTGTAAGCCGACAGATACCGTACGCCATTATTTATGCACGTATTTCATCTATACGTTAAGGCCTATATACAGCATCCGGTCCTTGTTTTGCGCTGTCCGTTCCATGTTCAGGTAATTATAGTAGGGGATTGTTACTACCTTGTCCGCAGTGCATTTTTTATTCTGACCCTTGTTTTTTGTAGTGTTAGTTTTGTTGCTGACAGGGCAAAAAAAAAACGATCCGACCGTGTCTGTTTACCGACCGCTATTCAGATTGATGCAGTTCAAGCGTGCTCCGTCGATTGAGTTGCCAAACCTGTACATCTCTAGGGAAATTCCGTATAAAACCATTCTCATCCCAAGCCCTAGAATTGATGACGTTTTTCCATTCTAGGAATACGAATAAACAAATGTAGGCCTACACTTGCTGGTTTTTTTTGGGGGTCTCCGTTTCTCTGTATGCGATGTACAGATAACCTCTATGAATATACGAGCATTAGATGCAGTGG
This sequence comes from Astropecten irregularis, assembly GCA_963971285.1. Classification (NCBI taxonomy): domain Eukaryota; kingdom Metazoa; phylum Echinodermata; class Asteroidea; order Paxillosida; family Astropectinidae; genus Astropecten; species Astropecten irregularis. The sequence continues at coordinate 352,971 of OZ020257.1, forward strand.
TATAATTAACGGCTGACGAATATCATTTCCCGTATATCTTAAGAGCAACCTCGGTCTCGAAAAAAAAAAGACTTCTCGATCGTGATCGGAGGGAAGAAAAGCTTTTAGTGAAGTCCAGTCGCTAGGAAGATTCCCATGTAAGCTTCTTGGAGTAATCACATTATTCAGGAACACAGAACAATAATCTAGGCATTGACAATTGTTCGTTGCTTTTCCAATTTTCCCTCTCCCTTCTATCAGCAGTGAATGACCATTTTGCGTCAGTTTTGTTAGAGTAAAAGAAAATAATACCGAACATCATCCCTTTTTCCTTCCTTTTTAGAGAAAATAGGGATACTTTTGTGTTGTGAATCATTCGAGTCGTTGTTGCTTTTTTTCCCTCTAGTTTAAATGCAATTTATTATAATTTGTGTTTTTGTGAATTGACAAAACGTTCTTATTTTCTCTGCTCGGTCGAACTACTTGGATTTTTTTACGCGAGTGTGCAGTAGATGTGCGGTTGATTTGAAGAAAGGTGAGCCATGGAAACGGATGTTAGCCAATTTGATAGAACAAGAAAACCACAAGTTTTTTTTTCATCCTCGGTCGAACTTTCCCTTGAGCCATTGCCGTGTTCTCATTTATATTCGGCCTCCTGGGCTGCTTCAGGCCTTGGGTATTTTAAGAAGACCGTGGCCTGCGTTGCCCTGCATCGCCGTGGCCTTGGTGTCCCTTTTATTTCACCCACTCGCTGACATTTGGAAATTTTCCAATCGAAGTGTCCTTATTATTCAGTGGGCAAATAACCTTACCCCCTCGACAAGGCAAAATCCCAGGCATGCTTATCTTTTGGACACGTAGATAAGGTTGGATGTTAATTCGCAATCCTAGCACGCTCATAATAATTACATGAAGTGGTTGACGTCACACGGCATATAGCCTCGATTCATTCATTATATCTCGCCATCAGACGAAAATTATTCTCTATCAACTTGTAAGATTTAATACGGGAATGCCTTGAATTATTTTTTAATACTTTGCAACAGTCCCGGGGATTTCGAGGTGGAAAAGGATAAGGTGATGTAATCAGGTTAAGTCGCCATTGCTAATACCATCACCGACTGACCTTCTAAGGCCGTCTGGCGGTACATGTTGGCCTGGAGAGCCTCTCGCCGAATACGCTGGACGAGGATGTAAAGGCAGCTCTATCCATTTGTCCATCATGGTGTCCGGACGTCAAAACGACTCATGCGTCACTTTAACTCCGAGGAGCGTGCTTGATCACGCCTGTCACGAAATGCATATGTGTTGAGTGCAAAATATGGACACAGTTATAACCGCATTGAACCGTGTACTGTGTGAATATTCGGACATTAAGCCGTGAACAGGCTCGTGAATACAATATACGCGTCCCGAACTTCCCCAAAAGCAGTTCAGAATGACGTTTCTCTCTGTAGTTTTTTCCTGTCGATTATTGGTTAAGACAGGTACAAAAATAACATCAGTGAGATAGAATTGGGTGGCAGCAAATCCATTTTCTCATATTCATGAGTTTGCTTCCATGCTAACACAAAGTATTGTTAACCTTAGTCCTACAATCTGAACGCGTTCGCTTACAAGTAAGCAGTGTTCTTTAGATCACTAGTATAACTTCCTTTGTAACTTTTTTCAGCAGTAGTTGTCTGTCTTTGTTTGTCTTTTCAAATACTGCATAAGTCCATCCATACCGACTTATACCGAACCATACCGCAAGATTGTGTTTTCGTCGAGAATTGCCGAAAAAGGTTACTTTTGTGTAAGAGATGCAAGCTGAAAGCTTGAGCAAAAAGGGAAAGAAAGAAAGCCAACTAACAACACGATTCATGGCCATGCAGGAGCTAGACAGAGAGCATCTACCCCCGTCCCCCCCCCCCCCCCCCCCCCCCATCGCATTAATACCTTTCCCCCCAGATTTAATTAGCCCTACTCCGTTCACCGCACTCCGCCCACGAGGCACACGGGGCAGGTAATGGGCGAGCCTCTTGATTAATTTTGGCGGGAAAGTATGGGCTAGACTAGTTGGTTGTCGTGTTACATGGATGGCGGTACTTCGTTCTATGTTCCAGGCCTTTGGCCTTTCGCAGCGGAAGGTATAATGACCAGTCCTCATGAGATTCACGCGAGGTATTTCTGTCTGACTTTAGTGGATGCCATATAGACCTACCACTGTCAACTTTCAACCATCTTATCCCAAACATCTGCAGTGTATTTGTATATAATTAACATGGCCTATATCGCGATAGTCCCTATATCTAGCACCCACATTGGTAGGGATCAAACGCAATGGTTTACTTCGGTGTGCAAACTTTCATTTTTGTTATGAAGTTCGAACTATAAGCGCTTATTTCTGTGAAATATCTCGCTCTTGTAAAATGCTAGAATACTGTACAGTATTTTGGTATAACCTTGAAGCACCATAATTGTCCCAGGTAATTTGGGGTGTTTAAATCCAAAAAGCTCGTCCACAAATTCTTTGATAAAATAATGTTATTGATTTAATTTCGCCAAAACGTGAACAGAGAATTTGACGAAATTTCGATTAGTCTATTTTTAAATGTGTGTATTGGCGCTATATGATTGGAATACATGCTTTTTGAAAGGTGTATCATTACTTTGGTAAGAAACCAAAACAGAAATACTTATAACTTACAGGGTATGAAGATGGTGCTGATAGAAACATACCGTCCAAATCTTTCCGCCTGAAATGGTGTATTTATCCAGAAATTTGTAAAACAACGACCGAAAATGTTTTTGATCGTTTAAAAGATCAAAAATAAAAGAGAAAAGACTTATAGAAATACTGTTGCAATTTTTCACGGTTTTCTCAAAAAGTGGGCACCGTATGGGACTGAAATTTTCACAGATGATTGTTATTGTATCTTCCTTGATATTTTTGCCGATGAATCTGTATTTCTTTGATAAAAACCAAAGTATGATACTACCTTTAAAAAAGGATACAAAACAAAATCAAACAAGTTTAGAATCAAAACGAAAACTCCAATCGTATATGCTGCTTTAAAGACTCGGTAAAATGTTTTACTCACACTTTGTGCTGACAACTCAAATCTATTGACATTGAAAATGTGAAAGGTCGAAATACAGAAATAGATTTACTATTGAACGGCACTGTGTATGCATACTAGTGGATGCAACATTATGCATTATATAGCTTGTCAAAATAAATATCGATTTTCCCTCTCTTTATTAAGGTCGATATTAATTCATTGTTGAGACAGCGAACACGTGTACTGGAAAAAGCTTAGTTCATTATTTAATGATAGTCCCTGTCATAATGGTCTTTTGTTACCGGAAGTGGTGACGTCATACCGTGACGTTGACATCTATATATATCTCGTTTGTACGATTTATTCACCTTTTTATTTATACATTTTTCATACCGTTTGTCAATTTAGTTCTCAGGTTATTTATTTATTTATTTATTTATTTATTTATTTATTTATTTATTTATTTATTTATTTATTTATTCATTAAGTTTCCTCGGCAAAGTAGGGTCCTTGGGTCAAAATATGGTTTTATTTCATGCCACCTTTAGTTGACAACCTACATGTAATAGAAAATTACCGTTCGCGTTTTGTGCAATAGAACGTTAGTTATGTTCGAGTTGTGCTGAAAGTGAAACCTTACACTCGGTGGCGCTCTAATGGGCAAATTTGAGCAACAAAATGGTTAAAAACTAAAATCATAATTTTTTTTTTGATTGTTCACGACTGCTGAACACGGATAGTTACCATTATGAGTACTGTTCCCGAGGATTATGCACTGTATAAAATTGCATGCATGGTTCACCATATTCCTTGTAAAAGACACTGAATGTTCTGCTTTTCACTCGATAACTGCCTGGTCATTGGCATCATTCTGTGACCTCGTGACCCGCACATTGAAGCTGAACAAGCCTTCATCAATATCGATTGGAAATTGCCCCCAATTTTCGGCGAAGAAACTTGATTTCCGCCGTCCCACGGAGCGCCTGCCATGCTTTTCTTTAGATCTACTTTAAAGGTAGTATCATACTTTGGTTTTTGTCAAAGAAATACACATTCATTGGCAAAAATATCACGGAAGATACAGTCAAAGAAATCTGTGAAAATTTCAGTCCCATACGGTGCCAGTTTTTGAAAAAATCGTGAAAAACGGCCACAATATTTCTTAAGTCTTTTCTCTTTTATTTTGGATCTTTTAAAAGATCAAACAGATTTTCGGTCGTTGTTTTACTAATTTCTGGATAAATGCACCATTTCAGGCGGAACAATTTGAACGGTAGGTTTCTACCAGCACCATCTTCATACACTGAAAGTTATACGTAAATCTGTGAACATTTCTGTTTTGGTCTCTTACCAAAGTATAATACTACCTTTAAACTGGGCAGCAATACAAAATACGACTACGGAATCTGTCTTCTCTGCAGTATAGTTACGTCTGCATACCCCTGTAATTGTAATCATGACATTTTCATTGCGCTAAATTTGCTCTATGCAGATTAGTATATATGGATATGTGTTAGGTATGCGTCATCTCATCCTGAAAAGAAAAAAATGTTCGCAACCCACAAAACTCGCATTTCATACATACATTATTTTGATTGAATCAGAATTGATATGAGGGTTTTTGTAGGAAGCATCATGCATGGGAAAGTCTTTATCTGGAAATTGGTTATGGCTTGAGTCCGTCTTCGGTAGGCCTCCTGCAAGGATGATACAGGGGCTCGCTTTTGTTTTGGCCGCTTTGACGTGTAGCGGGGAATTCTTTTTTTATCACACGGCATCTGTAGGCGTAGTCATTTTGTAACTTCGTGCCCTATAACCACGGCACTGGAGACAACAGGACACCACACCCTCGGCATCACGCGACAATTGATCTCATGCACGTATACGTATAGTCTTCTTTCAGGTGCTCTTTTATTTATACCCTTGCCAATTCCAGGTACCGGTATACGAATTAGCTTTCAGCGGCTGGAGGTGGGCCTAGGTCTATACCTGAAGCTCTATAGGAGACACTTCTTTCTTTTTCCCCCCTGGTTTGAGGCAGGACTTGGGATACAGACTCTCATCTCTAATTAGAAATGGGGAGCACGGATACAAAGAACCTGAGCTGGATGCACGGACGCTAGGAGAATGGGGGAAACCTGTAATTCGGATAACACTCCGGATATTCACGTCTCCCCCGAGGGGTGGTGGGGGGAGGTTGTTGGCGAGGCGCATGCTAGGCTATACAAAGAACGACAATTGTTGGATACTCGAGCCGGCCAAAGAGATGCTGTCGGGAACCAGGACAAAGTGTGTGCTCCGGCAGAAAGAAGAGAGAACTGATATACCCGTGATGGGTGATAGCGAGCATCGACTGTTATCCACCCGGGGACACACCGGTATGGGGAAAGGAATCCATCCCTGGACCTCCGTTCCGTTCCATTTTCAGCGCGCACCTCAATCAGACCGAGCTGGAGAGGGCTTCCGGCATCAAGGGACCCCGCGTGCGCGTGTCTCCCTCTGCATCATCCCCGGACCACCTCCTCCTTTCCCTTGATGAAATTGGGTCTCTCCGCTCCTCATTCCAATCCCCCCGTGTATCGATCACCGTGCTCAATAATCCATCAGTGTAACTCACAAGGTGTTTCGGGATATCCGTTACGCCGCGTAAAATTGGGGCGAGACGGCGTGCCCTCCTTTCTGTCGGTCGGCCCGGCCGGCCGGTCTGCCTCAAGTTCCCCCCCGCGCCAAAACTTGTAAACGTGAACGAGACAGTGCCTACACGGGTGAATTGGCAAGTAGCTGTCTGGAATTTGTAAACATCTCAAAGCTGTTTCTTGCACATGTAGGTGATGTCCCGGCCAGTGGCACCTCGTGGGCGCAAACCTGTGGATTTATATAGATCCTCTTGCAAAGCGACCAATACCCAAAATAGACCTCTGTATCCAAACAACAAGAGAGATCAATCGCAGAATTTCTAAATTTCGCGAAGAAAATAATACAAAATTAACACATTCAAAATAAAAGAAACATAGGTTTTTCATTTTGTTTTCTTGGAGTAAGGAGGGTCTGACGCATATCGATCCTAGCTGGACCTTTATATCCAAAAATCCCGCTAGGATCGTAACGCGTCACTCCCTCCTAACTCCAAGCATTTTATAATTGCAGTTCATTTTGTTTTTGCTTATGATCAGTTTGCAGCAGTTTGTTTCTTGTATCCTCAATTTTAAATCAGATTTGTCCTCGGTGTTCCTTGTTATGTACATACATATGTCTGTCCGAATACAAGCGATATTTCGTCGTATATAGAAGGCAAGAGAGAGGGAGAAATAAAAAAAAAACATCGCAAATGGACAAGATTACATTTGGCATTTCAGAATGTAAAATGAATTCGTCAATTTAACGCGCGTAGTATGCACAGTACTGACTCGAGCCAGATTAAAATGTTGCCCCCCCCCCTACTTCTAAATATTTCCATATTGCCTCGAAGCGGTTTTTGTTCTGCAAGTGCTGTGTACTCCGTAATGTATTTTTGTACTGCATATTTTTATTTGGTTATTGCTTATACGGTTGCGATGCATTTCAGATAAGGCCCCCCCCCCCTCTCTCTCAAAATAAAAACATGGATTTAAGGGGGTTTTTTAATCCAAAGGATTGTATTTTGTATTCTTTCCAAATAAAAAATTACATTTTCTTTTGTTCATATTGGCACTGTCAGTTGTATAGGTGTAGCCATTGGTGAAATACAAAACCTGTTCCGGGTCTTTGTATTCACCTTTTGCCACACTAGCCCGTGGCGAAAAGAGTGATGAAAAAAGTCTGTCCTCAATATAATTACGAAATCGATAACATACAAGTTTCTCTTCCGTGTTACATAGGCTAACCTACCTCAGTTGCAACGTAATCGCATGATCTATATGCCAAGCAAAACATGCAGAATGCAAGCTGTTTAGTTATGCTGGGTGAAAGATATGGTAATGAATGCATTTTCAGTTTTAAAGGTATAATACATGAGTGGTAAAGGTCACAGAGCAGCACTCAGACTTTGTCTAATCCAGCATGTACATGAAATGATAAACCTGTGGAAATTTGAGCTCAATCGGACATCTGAGTCCAGGAAAATAGCAAAAACCCAACTGAAAAAGAAGGTTTTGATCTTAATCCGAGATCAAAACTGTTTTCGGTCTTTTTTAAACTAATTTCTGGATAAATTCAACATTTCAGGCGGAAATATTTTAACGGTGTTTCTACCAGCACCATCTTCATACCCTGAACGTTATTTGTAAATCTGTGAACATTTCTGTTTGGGTATGTTACCAATCCTGTACTGTACCTTTAAGACACAAAACGGTAAAAGCATGTGAGCTGTATACTGCGTAAGATAGCTTAAGGCGACATCTCTATAAATAAGTATGACTCAGATCGCTTTTATATTTATAGCTTTGATGAGCGATGGCGGCTCTTAGTGATATTACTTGCCCAACACTGAGCAATAATATCATTGTCATCATCTATGACGATATTGTATGAAAAATATAGAGGGTGGCAATGACGTCATCCAAAGTGAGATTTCATTGTCATTCATTACAATGATTCATTGTTATAGTCCATTTTGGTCATCCATTATTATCATCCGTTGTCATCCATTATCATTGTTTAGCCCTTGGCCTTTGTGATAGGTTTGTCATGACGCATTTGTCATTATAGATATTCTCCATATCCAATGTCGCTATTTATTACGTAACCTTCTGTGTCCCTTTGGATGGTTTTGCCCAGCACCGTAATTGAACACCACCGTTTTAAATCAGTACCAAGTAGTGGACATCTTTCTAGCCACTTCGGCCACCGTTCTCAGCCATGGTTGTCCTGAGTGAGAGACGGACCGAATAATAGACAGTATTCCCCGGGGCTCACACGGGGCCCAGGAAGATCTTGTCCCCCTTGGAAAGCCAGGTGAAGACCGGTCCACCCTCCGGTCGCCAACACTCAAGACACGGTGGCTGAAACAACAAGCAAATACGTCTGCGGCGATAAGGATACAAGATTCATAATAAAATAATGATAATGCTATAATAATCACACACACCAAGTTGTCGTGTGATAACCACTATAAATCACAGATCAAGCGTGTAGGAGTATTGGACTTCAATATTAATGGCGCACTGGACAAGCGTAATGTGCAATGACAAAGTATTACAAATTTGCTAGCAGATTTTGAGGATATTGTCTCATACATAATTGTAATTTTCTTCTCAAGCCTTGGAAAATACCAAAAATTGTTTTGATTTATGGTGATGATGTTATCCAAATAATTATATCATGAATGCCGTAGCTTGAGCGTGTACAGCACATGAAGTTGTATTCGTGACAGATTTATTTAGAATATTGCATGGGGATACATATTGTATGTACACGGGTTGGCCCTGGTTATTGGTGTTTGGGGGAGGGGTGATCGTAACAGAACAGGAAATATCACTCCAGTGTTCCATCCAGTATTGTGTATAAGCTCTCTTACAACTGATAATGTAGTAGCCAACGGATAATGTATCACCAAAAGATAATGCATCACCGATGGTGTATTAACATTTATAAGAGTTTTGTGCTACTTCATGATCCGTCGACACGTACGCGTGATACATTATCGGTTAAAACTTTTACTACACTATCCTTCAATATGTGATATAATTATTATCGGTTGGTGATATACTATCGGTAAATTTGTGATATATTATCGGTTGGTGATACACTATCGGTAAATTTGTGATACATTATCGGTTGGTGATACACTATCGGTAAATTTGTGATACATTATCGGTTGGTGATACACTATCGGTAAATTTGTGATATATTATCGGTTGGTGATACACTATCGATCAATTTGTGATACATTATCGGTTGGTGATACACTATCGGTAAATTTGTGATACATTATCGGTTGGTGATACACTATCGGTAAATTTGTGATATATTATCGGTTGGTGATACACTATCGGTCAATTTGTAATACATTATCGGTTGGTGATACACTATCGGTAAATTTGTGATATATTATCGGTTGGTGATACACTATCGATCAATTTGTGATACAATATCGGTTGGTGATAAACTATCGGTCAATTTGTGATATATTATCGGTTGGTGATACACTATCGGTCAATTTGTGATACATTATCGGTTAGTGATACACTATCGGTCAATTTGTGATACATTATCGGTTGGTGATACACTATCGATCAATTTGTGATACAATATCGGTTGGTGATACATTATCGGTTGGTGATACATTATCGGTTGGTGATACACTATCGGTAAATTTGTGATATATTATCGGTTGGTGATACACTATCGATCAATTTGTGATACAATATCGGTTGGTGATACATTATCGGTTGGTGATACACTATCGGTCAATTTGTGATCGGTTGGTGATACATTATCTGTTGGTCACTACATTATGAGTTGTATCAGGCCTTATACCCTGTCCTGTCTTCAAGCTCCAGTAGGTATTATGAAGCTTCACACCAAGCAGAGAGAGAGAGAGTTACTCTCACGGTGCCGGCTAAGCCCAGTTACTGTGAATAATTTACGAGTAGTGACGGTGATTTTGCCTCCTAAGATGTATTCCTTGTATCGCTACGGCCTTATGTCAAATCAGACGATGTATTGCTTTGGATACGCAGCGCTGTGAACTCACTCAAATGACACATCGCTAGAAAATAAAAACAACATAATTATGTGGACAATACAAATTACATGTGGATTGTGAAAACCGTATAAGTATACAGATACTACAAATAACATGATGATTAGTTAAACGGATACTACAATAACACGTGGGTTAATTATACGGATAATACAAATTACATGTGGATTAATTATACGGATAATACGAATAACATGTGGATTAATTATACGGATACTACAAATAACATGTGGATTAATTATACGGATAATACAAATAACATGTGGATTAATTATACGGATTATACAAATTACGTGTGTGTTTGTCAGTCTAATGCAGATTTTATTATTGGCTAGATATTACCAATTCATTATTTCTGTTTGATATTCGGTATACAGTTTTATTTTTCTGTTGGCCGGAGGAAAATGTACATATTTAATGTTGGTCACAGTCAGTTTGTACCATTTCATCATCTAATAGACGTCCGTACGCTCTGTACGTGTAGCCGTAGCATCCTGCGATGAGCACCATGTTAATTTCTCATTAGTGGCCCTTGGGTTGAACCAACAGCGATCGATATTCATTAACGACCCACCTACTTGTGCAGCTTGTTTCTATCTCTCTCTTGTTTTACCTTTTCGGACAATTAATTGATTCCGAACACGCCAATCAGCACTGTATAAACGCAGCACACAAACAAAAGTGGCTGACGTTCTGCCGCGCAGTTGAAGTTACACATTACGTAATGGCACTTGCGATCATTAGGTAACTCTCTCTGTATGTTGTTTTATACGAAAATAGGCTTGAGGCTAGGCTTGGGACTTATTTCGCGACCGCTATTTGAGACACACGAAACGAAACGAAGGGATTGGGCCACATGGCAAATCCAAAGAAAGGCTCCGGCTTCGCAATGTATCTCAAACCCTTCATTTCATGAATTGCCCGGAGCAAAATAAATCTCAATCCTATAGCCTCAAGCCTCAATTCGTAAAGGGCCTACAAATCTGTTGGTCATGCTGTTGGCCTTATGAGGGCGCTATATCGAAAAGATTTTGAGGTTCACAACATTACATCATGAGCTAGTTAGCTCCAAATGTTACAATATTTGGTTAGTACATTCTTCTAATTTGTACTGGTCGAATTGGCTCTGAAATACACAATTGGTAATTTGTTTTTCATTTAAAAGTAAAGCCATCTTTTGTTTTATTTTCTGGCTTGCATATCCGAAAGAGGGCGCCCTCACTTTGCCAATGGAAAGTTCTAAAGGCTGATAGAAACTAACTATGGGCGTTTTCGAATTTCAGGCTCCGGCTCCATTTCGTGAATCCATTCTAACACAACGGGCATCAAAATAGAGACTTTTGGCTGCGGTTCTGAAGTAGATTCTCTAGTGTGTAAAGGAAAACAGAGCTTCAGCTTCAATGAAAAACCACAAACTATAATTATTTTCAGCGTATGGATATCAGAGCTGGAGCCTGAGCCTGAGCCTAAGCATCCGTTTCGAAAAGGCCCTATATATCACAGGTTATTTCCATGCATGGAGCTATAATTCTTATTCAGAAACCTTTTGGACTTGTGGGGGCGCTATAACAGACGCCATCTTTTAGTAGAAGTCTGGATAAATCCCTGGAATGTGTAGTGATTATTGATAAATATTTATTAAATTCCAATAATATTCAATTACTGCCAAAGGAAATTATTCATTACATTTAAAATGTGACAATTTGTTTCCTTAGTGGAATGTTGCAACTTCATCATACAAGATTGTACATGTATTAGTTATATGGGTTGAGCTTAGTGCACGGTTGTAGACCAAGGAAAAACAATACTCTGTCACCGTGGATTACTGATACGTAGCATGGAGAAATGGGCTTGAAAACAGCATGTATAACATATATGTTTTGCTACATGTAATGTATGCACACACTATGCCAAGTCTGTAAGACGCCTGGTACGTAAACAAGTGGATGTGGGTGTGTTGCATCCTGTGGCCTCCCAATACACGGCGAACGTTTCTTTTCATCCCCAATGTTAGTCATTCGAGGCCGCTTTACATGGACGTGTCCTCGTCCTTTATGAGCTGCCCACTCCAACGCCGGCGGCCATATTGGATCTTTGTTAATGTACATGCCTGACATATTATATTTATCTTGTTAACCTTTTCCCGTTCTTTCTTTCTATCCGTGTTTCTCCTTTTCTATTTCTCTCTCTCTTTCTCCATTTCTCTGCAGATATCACGATAAAGATAATGGTGAAATTCTTAACGCTATGTGGATCGTTTCAATTACATTCCTGTCTATTGGCTACGGGGACATGGTACCAAATACTTACTGTGGGCGGGGCGTATCGGTTATTACTGGTATAATGGTAAGTAAATTGCTTTTGCGAAAGAAAGAAGGGACGTCAAACCTAATACAACAAGGTTTCCTGGCAAATTTCGGTATTGAAAATTGAAATACAAATTGTGCGTTCGAGCGCCGGTTTCATGAGAAGTGACACAAGATGGCGCTGTTTTGACATACAGCCATTGAGGAAAATACAGGTACGAGGGGCGTGTCCATGCATTTATTTTATATGGGCAAATGATGTAACGCGCATGTCGTTTACATTAACCCCGTGCGTACATGACACGTGTGCATTTGTATTTTTCCCCATCAGTGACGTCATTCTACTCAAAGCATGACCTTAACGTCATCTCTCAGAAATCGCATTTTGGCGGGAAATGACTTCATTTCTCATTCATGCTGAGTTTTGATAAAAACCTTGTTGTGAAAGGTTTGACGTTCGCTCCAAGTGTCTAAAAAGCGTTTACAACATGACAGTGGTTTTTTTCGTCTTTGTTGCTCTTTAATCTTATTCAGACAAGCTGAGTTCAGTTCAAGTTGAGCTCTCTCCAGGATTTTCCAGCGCTGGCTTAGTGGTTGATGAGACCACAACGACCGAATCCTTGCTCCCATTAAGTCTTTGAAGCGTGCAAACAGCTTGAGCATCGCAGCTACTTAAGCTAATGCACACATCACGGTATATTCTGTTTAGTCTGGTACTCTGTCCTAGTACACTCAGGTCCATCAAATAAAGAGAGCCACTACACGTGAAACGTACATAGAGTCGAGGGATCCACTGGAGTTCATTACCAGCACTTTTAAACACATTGACTCAAGTGCGTTAATGAAATCAATTTAAACACGAGGTTTTAAATTACACCATTAACAGTCCGGATTAACATAATGAAAGCACAGGTAATATCGAATGCGACAAAGAAAATGAGTTTGAGCCTTTGTAAACATGGAATCGTTTCTGCCCAAGGGTCGATTTCACCAAACTCATCGTAACGTACTATCAATCGTATTGGACTTATGATGCATTGCAGCCCCTACGTAAGACACGATGGGTTATCCTTCGTAACTCGAGTTACGATCGGTCGTAGGGCTTCGGGGAAATCGACCCCAGGAATCTTGCCACACCCTTCAGCTGACAAACGACATCTTATGTTTGCATTTTGTTTTTTAACGATCGCAAACCAATAAGGCCCCAACCTTGTTAAACAGTCGAAGCCTATCTATTTAATAAGTATAGATAATGAAAGTCCTTGTGTGCACCTTCTGTCAATCGAGCTGTAGCATTATTGATCGAACTCTTCGGCTCTGTGTAGACATACATCATCAATTCTTGACCTTGATGGAGAAACACATACATACATGCATAAGCACACAACGGCAGGGTCCGTTTGAGCCAGTCCTGTGACCGTACTGAAAGCTGCAAGGATGGGCTAACTGGGCCATAATGCCACGTATGAATAATTGAGAATGTGGACATTTAAAGAGAAGCATGTCAAGGAAGTGAGAGTGAGAATGTCATAACATCTTCAGAGACGGTTAACCGGAACTATTCCAGGATCCATGCATGGAGGAAAGAAGCTCCATGATCCAAAGTCCCTTTCGCTACAAGATAGAAATCGTTTAATGTCTCATTTGGTATCTTGGTTTATTTGTAAACAAATATTCATGATAAAAAGGCTGACCAAGCTTTTTAATCGGGTTTTATAAATGAAAGCGATTGTATTCAAGGTTTTTATGTTTCGTTACACAAACATTTCAAATTTTGAAATTGGTTTGCTGGAAGAAATTTGGTCAAGACCCTTCGACTAAACACGGACAGTGCGTCTTGAAACATTCAGTGATGGGATACGGGGTTTGAGCAATTGATGAGTTTCTCCGGTCGTCATTCCTCTAGATTAAACCAACATTTCGATAAGATTGGGTTTTTTTTTTCAGTGCCGCGACATTTTCAGAGGAGCACATGAATGGTTGGAGGCCGGCAAGTGTCAATGCTGAAACCATGAAGGAAGCTCAAGGGCGTGACAGTCGCTCAAGTGTGTATGTCAGATCCTGATGGCTAACAGCTTACTGGGTATATCTTGTAATAAGGTAGAGGGTATGTTTATACGTACGAGACCCATGGGGGACGGGTTAGGGAAGGGGGGGAGAGGAGGAGAAAGATCATGGGTTAAGAGGGACCCAGTGGATCTGTCTTGTCTAGAGTGGAGTGGGTGACAGCCAGATGTCTCCCACGGTGTATTGGGATCTCATGCTGGTATATCTTCTAGTATATTGACCGAGGATGTCGATTAGCCTACCGAGGATCTGTATGGCATGGCGTGGGTGGTTATAGGGTTCATGACGGGATAGGTTCTACAGCCTACTCGCTTGCCTCTGGGCTTGTGTGTACCTTCATGGAGGCGGCAGGGTATACACAGGCCCGATGCCTGGCGATACCTCGGTGGGTTTTGTTTAATCAAGGTCCTCTCGCGAGCCTTAAGTGCAAAACTGTTTTGCCGGATACCAAACTATCAAACTCGTCGATATCGATTCGTACCGAGGCCTACATACATCGCGACGGTCCCCGATGCCGTCTACATGGTTGACCTTTCGCCAACAACAGATGGCGATGTTGCGACTCGGCTTGGCAGTCATTCACAGCATCTTGGCATTCTCAAAATGCATGTTGGATGTAAACCATCCGGCACATGGCTGTCTCGGTCAATCAGAAGTGAGGGTGACACTTAAACGTACGGTGCATTCACAATTATTCAAACAGAAACTAATGGTCCCTGTACTTTAAAGATGGGATGGAAAGTGGTGCACCTAAAGTACACGACTACTTTGATGTATGTACTGTGCTGTACTGTCATTAACCATGAATGGTCTCCCATTCAAATCCTGGGACACGGTCGATGCAGGCTGCTCTACTTTGGTAGCAGTGTCACCTTGTTGGCATCCATTTGACTACTTTTCTTGCCTATACATTTTGAAGGGCACTGCCGAAGCTTAGCGTTGGGAGAAGCCCAGTTGAATGCAGGACGATTACGAAGCTTACAGACGAGATATCTGTGACATCACTACATCAAGGACGCACCAATGTCTCCCCAGCCCTCTCGCGGTCTCTCCATCCGGAGCTCCGCCTATGCCCATACAAACTCGATTATACTATGTTAAAATCGCGCTGGCATGTGAAAGACATTCTTCGTTGTCTGGTTTATGCATGGGAAGATGCGCTGGACCCTATGTTACTGATGAGATTGACATGTTAGTGTAATTTCGTTAGGAATTAGTTGACATTCGTCATCATGACAGCTGCATCAATACTCGACACGGCCCGGGCGAGGGTAATTACATTGGCTATTAAACTTCTAGCCGGTAAATTTGTGCTGATCAATTGAATCGTTATACCGTGCTGCAGGAGTAAGGGAATGGTCGCAGCGGAATTAAAACTAGGAGGGGTGGATTTACCCCCTCCGTTTGACAGGCAGTTGCTCTTCTGTCGGGAGGGAGGCGGGGTGGATCGAGGGGGCGACGATGTTTCTCAGCCCGGCGTTTGCTTTCTGCTGTTGATCAGATCGTAATGCGGCGTGTCACATTGTGAAACGGAGATGTTCAGTGAGCAGGAAGCTGTTTATTAGCCGTACACGAATCAATTAACGTATACTGCTCAGCTGTAATTCAATCGGTTTTCCCCGGGAATATCACGTCGAAACCCTCTATATACAGCTCTAGCCAGCGAGCCTACACAGTTATGATTTTTGAACAGTCAGCAAAAGATGAACTGTTGGATATCTGTCCCTGATATAACAAGACGATAACCTTCAAAGTACACGAGACGGATCACTGAAATCGAATTAATAGTTAAAACACCTAGACATAAAATATAATACCAGTCAGCATCGCGAAATATGGCAATGACATTATTATACCGTGGTGTTTACTTGACGAGCCAGATGGTAGCTTCTTAATTACCAAACGGGCTAGCGACACTTGATGCAAGCATGCAGACGACAAGCCGGCACGTACGTACGGAAGCCTAACATGCTTGTAACGCCTCGTAGTACTAGAAGCCACTTATACTGGCGATCGTTTACACTATAATAGGCTGGTCCACATCGCTTAGCCTACCTTTTTTTATCCAGCTAGCTCTCTCCACAGACTCTGTTCACTCCAGTCACACGCTTGGCCTGATTTCTTGCGGCGGTCGGCCCACTTCCTTGCTTGACATTTTGATTTTCTCTCCTCTCTCCTCCGCCAAGAGGACACTCTCCACTATGGGAGAAGCTTTACGTTCATAAGGATTGCTTGATCGTGGTATAACGAAACGACATCAGCATGTCGTGCCTTAAGGATGATAGATCCAATGATGGGCGATTATGATGTCATTGGAGAGGAGAAAGTACAAACAGGATTTCAGTATAATTAGGTTGGCGTGTGGGCATAAATGCGTAATTATTTTACCAAAGCAGCACGGAATAATCTTAAGTGCTATAGGGTTCTGAGTCCAAACTATTGATTGTTCTCAGAATCCGTGTACTTCATTGGATTTAGTTCGCGTTCACGGCTTCTATATACATTCCGTCATTTTACCTCGTCCATATAGGTCTATATATTGCATCGTGTTGTGTACGCGTTAAAACAACACCGACATCAACACCAACAATTAAACAGTGCATTTAACACTGCTTAATTAGATTCCGCGGTTCTCTAATTAGTTTACGCAGCTGACGCGATGGTGGTTTTGTGGGAGTATGATTGCAATGGTTTGTATATCGTGACGCTGCCCTATACGTCAACTGCCTGGTAGTCTGCGTCATGCCTTATGCCCGTGCACCTTTGCAAATAATGGCGCGCTGGAACCAGTGAATAGAACTGAGCGAGTTGTATAGGCTCCTATATACCCCCCGCCTTGGGGTGGATCATATCAGTATATGTCAGAGTCAAGAAAATGAACAGCAAACGAATAACCAAAGTTGATGTCAACCACTGAATCAACGAGAGAAAAACCTGATTCCTTTGAGACCGACCATCTTGTCCACCCACTATCTGAAGTACGAGGTATAGCTTTATTATAACAACCAAGACTACAAGAGAATACACGCGTTGACATGACCCGAGGCGATATACCTCTCCGTCTCCATAGCCAACTTGTGACGTCACGTTGAGATACTTGGTCGATCGCTTCTTCTTCTTCTTCTTCTTCTTCTTCTTCTTCTTTTGAACATGACGTCAAGTGTCAAATCGCACGGAAGGTCTGCGGCTGTGGAGTGGAAAACAAGTCTAGCTGGATGTTATCAAGCAAGAAGGGTGGTTTTTTTCGTTTGTATTTGGAAAAGGAGCTTCGGCACATCAAGCTTTGACGTGTCTCAGGGAACGCAGAAAATATAAAAAAGGATTTAAATCAATATTCGTCTTTTTCAATCACCACTTCGCCAGTTGTTGTTTTTGTTGTTGTTTATCATTTGGATTGTTGTTTTACGAATAGAAAGGTACCACAAATTTACGGTTAATAATTCATAAACGAAACGGAGCACAGAGCCCCTTTATTTTGTCTTTTTGTGGAACATTAACTAAATTGAGATTCTCTAAAACCGTCCAATACTTATTTTGTAATACGTCTCTACATTTGTTTTCCTCATTATGCTGATTAATTATGTATTTTTTTATAAATAAATTTCTTTTTAATACGGGCAATTCACAATAGTGCGCCACCAAGAGTTTGCAAAGCATTGGCCAATCACAATGCATTGAATTTGTCGACCCAATGCGCATCTGGAAAAGGTCCACCGATTCCGTGTATTGTGATTGGCCAATGCGTTGTAAACTCTTGGGGGCACACTAATTATGAATCGCCCGTATTCATATTTATTTGTGTATTATTTTGATGTGTCTTTAGTGACTGAGTTACACACCGATCCGACGGCGCGACCATGGAGGTTGGAAACACCCGCCATTACTGATGTGTCCCCGCCCGTATTTTGTCCAGCAACAAAAGAATTTACGTCCGCCGCACTCTATACTGCAGTGTGTATATGTCGCCTAATCATGGGACATACTCCCTGCAATTCTAGAATTCGGCTGAGCGTAAATTCTTTTGTTGCCGGACAAAAATCCGGCAGGGACACTGCAGTAATGGCGGACAGTATATCGTGCCGTCGGATCGGTGACGAGTCCACCAAGGTCCCTGAGGACCATGCAGTAAGTAGACAGAAAAGGTAATTTGGCCTATGTCTGCAAGATGGCCCCCAGGTATGGCCGCACCCTTTACCCACTAAGCCGTTTCTATATCTACGGCAGTATTTATGGAGGGTAAGATGGTAGATGATTAACTTTGTTCTTGTTTTCTTCTTCTTTTCCACCCAGGGTGCCGGATGCACGGCGCTTGTTGTTGCTGTTCTTGCGACGAAATTAGAACTCAGCCGAGCTGAAAAACATGTACATAATTTTATGATGGATACACAGTTGACGAAAAGGGTAAGCTGGTTGGAACCTCCTTCAAATATCCTTACATAATTCAGCGATAAACAAAAGCAATATGGAATTCATCAACTAGACCACAAGGGAGACTGGGTGCATTAATTCAAGTCATTTTAAAAAGGTGAACGAAGAGACTTATAACTGAAACGGAATTCAAATTTGCGACCCCAGGAATTGCATACCGTATCGTATACCTGAATAGACTATAGCAGTAAATAGATACACCTGAAAGGTGACAAGGAGTGCACATGATGATGTTGTTTGTGAACTCCGCCAGAACGGACACGATTTACCCAGCAGCAGTGTGGGGGGAAAAATAAGTAAGACGTCAAGCGATTCGTGCTTTTGCTTGCGAAGCTCGCATTTGAAGAAAACAGAAAAGCAAAGTAAGGAAACCCCGTCATAAATTGCTACTGTCTGGCCAGACATGTCAGCCTGTGCCTTCACAAAATGCAGGATTGCTTTCCTTGGCATGATCCCGATGATTTTTCCCGCGCTTTTCGGGGAACTAGCTGAAATATAAACCGCAGAAGAATGACGCGACTACGGTAAGAGATACAGAAACGGTATACAAACGTAAGAGAATATCAACAGTTGTCAGGGGTCGTGATGTTTATAGATGCACACAGAAAGGCTACAAAGAAAAAAATCTTTTGCCAGGGTTCAGTGTGAATAGTGAAATGATCGGATTGAGTCTGTGATCAATCGATGAGAAGCAAGGAGGCCTCGTGGTGCGCCAACACACGCCGTGCCGTATAACCTAATCAACTAGTTGCATCTGGATCTATCGATTCGTGAAAAGACAGCCCCCTGGAACGCAGCCGCTAGATTGGGAGGGTAGAGACACTCCCCACGTACGTCATGATAATGTGCAGACCCTGTTAAACACACAATGATTCATATACTTCTCTCAGATTCGAGACCTCCTTCGTCTGGGAAGTTTCAAGTGATTTTTAAAAAAGACGGAACGTCGATATAAGTGACAAGCAAGTTACATTATTTTCATGCGCCTCTTGACACCGAAAAGGGATGGGGAGGGGGTGAGATTTGGCGGGAAATGCGCTTAGATCCAATTCGACAAAAATCAATCTGAATAATATGACTTGTAGATTTTGCAACCTCGTGTCCCGCGATTTTCCCTGCCTACTGTTGACGCATGCGACGTTGGTGGCTTTTCTCTTTGCGAGTAATAAACAGCTGCAAACTGCGTGAAGGGCCCTGACGTTTCAACCTTTGTATGGAATCTTTCTTAAAGGTGAAACCGTTTATTATGCAGGTTCGTCATACTCTGAGCATGTTTGTTTTGTCTTTGTGATTATTTCTTTAATGCCAAGTGCTAAGCATGGCTTAGGTGGAAATGTCACTTCTGAGAAATGTTTTTTCTTTTCCATTTTTCTATTTTTTTTTAGATTGAGACAAGGGTTGTATGACGGATGCTTGATCAGATTAATGTAAACATTATATCGCCCAGTACTGCTCCTAGTGTTGGCTTTGTTTTTTGTTTTTTTATTTTAATGAGGCAATATTGTTTGTTTTCTGCCAGTATGACCAGACTCTGATCCAATGCAATACTTAATCTTTAAGAGTAACTTTAATAGAAGTGGCTCAATCAGAGTGACTCAATCAGAGTGACTCAATCATACAGAGTGACTCAATCATACAGAGTGACTCAATCATACAGAGTGACTCAATCATACATAGTGACTCAATCATACAGAGTGACTCAATCATACATAGTGACTCAATCATACAGAGTGACTCAATCATACATAGTGACTCAATCATACAGAGTGACTCAATCATACAGAGTGACTCAATCATACAGAGTGACTCAATCATACAGAGTGACTCAATCATACAGAGTGACTCAATCATACAGAGTGACTCAATCATACAGAGTGACTCAATCATACATAGTGACTCAATCATACAGAGTGACTCAATCATACAGAGTGACTCAATCATACAAAGTGACTCAATCATACAGAGTGACTCAATCATACAGAGTGACTCAATCATACAGAGTGACTCAATCATACAAAGTGACTCAATCATACAGAGTGACTCAATCATACAAAGTGACTCAATCATACAGAGTGACTCAATCATACAAAGTGACTCAATCATACAGAGTGACTCAATCATACAAAGTGACTCAATCATACAAAGTGACTCAATCATACATAGTGACTCAATCATACAAAGTGACTCAATCATACAAAGTGACTCAATCATACAGAGTGACTCAATCATACAAAGTGACTCAATCATACAAAGTGACTCAATCATACAAAGTGACTCAATCATACAAAGTGACTCAATCATACAGAGTGACTCAATCATACAAAGTGACTCAATCATACATAGTGACTCAATCAGGGTGAATCAATCAGATTGACTCAATCAGATTGACTCTATCTAGGTGGCTCGGTCTGAGTGACTCAATCAGAATGACTCAATTATACAGAGTGACTCAATCAGAGTGTAATACAAGTGACTCAAGCAGAGGGGCTCGCGTTTGAGGCACTTACGGAAAGTCACTGCTGGTACACTACACATTACAAGAAGAAAGAGCTCAAGCATAGTAAGAGCACCCTTTCACAATTATTTTGACCTTTTCCCCTTGCCTCTCTCCCATCTCTCTTCATGCAGTTAAAGAATGCAGCTGCAAATGTTCTCCGAGAGACATGGCTTATCTACAAGTACACCAAACTGGTGAAAAACGTCAGCTCACGACGGATCAGGAAACATCAGCGCAAATTCCTCAGCGCCATCCATAAGTAAGTATATAATGCACACGTCATATTCACCGCATCCAGGTTTGCTATCAATCATTCCCTCGGGCCGTCTGGGCAGACCTGGGCAGGGTTTTTTGTTGTTTTTTTGAAATAATGCTTTAGAGTGTCGAGTTTGGGAGTCCCAATCCAGATTGGTGTTCCATTTGGGCGTTGTACCGTCCTTGAATTAGGCACGACGGGAGAGTCTTAAGACGCACCTCCACGGCTTTGCGGAATCTAATTCATTTCGTTTCCATCATGTTTAAACTCCGTTAATATGATCCACTGGGCTTGTATGTGTGTGTGTGTGTATCACTGAGGGGACTTTTCACGTTGGGCTTCTACTGATCTAAATGAACACAGCCGTGTAACTAGTCATACCACCGTGTATTATACGAACCTAGTGTCAGCCTATTGCATCCAGTCATCCAAACATGACAAGGGCTCTTATTTGGGATCCCAGTCTATGCTTACTGCATCACTGAATCCATTGCCCTAGTTTCAAACATCAGCCCTTATGTGGAAAGTTCTGTGCGATTCTTCCATGGGTGACTTCGATATATGGATATGATTTTTTCGCCAGCTGGCTATTTGAAACCATTAAAGCGTGTGGTAGGTATTGCCTGATTAGGTATGGTGACATTTGCACTCTTGATCCTTCTGTTCACGATTCCTTTATCGGCGTCAGAGAAATACAACGTCGCGTGTACTCTTTTCGCACGCCTGTAGCGTATATTTTGCGTTCTGCAGAGAACATTTTCCACCATCAGATTTGCCCACGACTGCGATTCCGACTTCACCGGGCCAGCCAGGAGAATCCTCGCTCGGCGGGGCCTCTCTCACCCTGGCTCCCCGGGCCCCCGATCGTCGCGACACGATGCTGTCCACGTAGAAGCCGGCACCGCAACGCATTAACGCACATCGACATTTATACAGGCCTTCATATTCATACAAAACTTGCGACTGTTTGGCATCATGTCATTGGCAATTAAATCACCAAATGGTTTCCTTCAGGGCGACGAGAAAGCACGAGTCTTTTTTTTTCGTCTTTCTCCCCTGCCCCGTTGCGATTTCGTGCTCTGCACTGCTTCTGTGTTGTTTTTAAGGAGTGAACACAGATTCGCCCGTCTTTCGAAAGCGGGTATGACGTCAGCAATCGATCAGCCATTTTGTTTATCTCTCTCTTGGTAGTGTCGCTGCAACTCGTGTTGCTACACTGAAAAAAAATATCCGACATAGGCGGTACGAAAAAAATGTTGAAAGCGCGGCGAAATCCACCGGTATATCATAACAAAATATACTCTGTTTTCTTTTCAAACCAGAGAATTTACTTCCGAACCGCAGCCAAAAGCTTGATACCCGTTACTTTAGAATGGATTCATGAAATGGAACTTGAGCCTGAGCCTGAGTCTGAGCCGTGAAGAATAAGCTTACTTTGGGTACATGTGTGTCCCCTCACTCACTCGGCGCTGCGTGGTGCGGAACCAACAGAATTGATTAGAATACCGTCAAAGCGATACAGTCCTTTCCGACTTGGACACCTCGCATTAGACCCCCTCTCTCTCTCTTGGCCCAGTTTGACTGATGTTGCCATCGAAACATATCATCATCGTGTATAATAAGGCGGCGAAGCAACAATAACTCATTCTAACAGGTAATTTCTACTTTTGCAGTTAACGTGCGAGCCAATTTTTCTTTTTGCACGCGAGCATTAATTTGCAACGCTGCATGACAAGTATAATTTGCAACTGAGCTAGCATGTCACTTTATAAACATTGGTTTGGGCATGCACCGGACTCTCATTATCAGGATAGAGTGAACGGTGTGCATGTGCCAAGATGTATTACCGAGAAGGTGATCAAATTTGTTTGCTGTCATTACTGGGAGTGGACTGGACTTGCAAGGGACCGTGAAGTTTTGCATGATGTTCGGACGGAAATTGGGCAGAACACATACACTTACGGCCACTGCACTCTCCAAAGGCATCAGATCGCGACCGGCTTTTGTCTACGGTCTCTTCTTATTAACCAAGAATGATTCTAGTCTCACGATTTTAAAGAAACAAAATGGTTAGTCAAAAACAAGTGTTTTCGTTTTCGAGTTTATCTGTGGCTAGCCTGCTCTCTCTGGAGAGACCGTCGCCGGGTTTGATTGACATCTTCCCCGGTCGATGGATTAGCTCAACATCCAAGATTCATTCGGAATTCTTATGAAAGCAAAAAAACTTAATACGTTGTCGAGTAAATCCTGAAACCACTGCTATTGGCTAGTGTTGACGGATGGATTAGCTATCTGGCGTGATGTGACGTACCGGGCCGCTTTAATGCATGGCAACTTGTATATTGGGCAAGTGTTACCAGGGAGTGTGTATTATTCATCCGCCGTGCGGGTACCAGCGGGTATCGCTTAAATTCGCGCCGCTGAATGAATAAGGCATTGGTAACCAGGCATCGAATTCATCCGCCGTGCGGGTACCAGCGGGTGTCACGATGACGACAGCTCCGCGTGCGGCATAATTATGGCAACTTGAGATTTACGAATCAACATCGTGCGCACGCTCGTCCCGCTTTGTGTCATTGCTGACCCAATTCCTGTCATGACCCCTTAGCCCTCTGACGTCACACCGGCAATTGGCTATAATTAGGAACTCGCTTATTTGCAGAAGTGGCTGCAAATTACCTGTGCTGATGAATGCCAACGTTGCGGTCGAATTGCTCTCAAAGGCACGCAATATTCAGCGGAAGACGAGAAATTGAACGCGCGTGGACGTGTATATGGAGAGGCATATCCAATGTACGTAAACACCAAGAGGTTATGCTCAGAACCTCAGTTTCATCAGGGTTACATAGAGTTGAAGAGATGTCACTTGCATCTCCTCGTGGCGGGTATTTGAACAATATGACGGTGTCAACTTGGCATTCCGTCACGTTCAAATTGAATGCCTCGTAAATTTCAATCATTATCTGTTCATCATTTGCCAGAGTGAATTGTCCCCCAGAATGTAGCTGTATCAAAGCTGTCCCCTACAACATGCATTCATCTTGCTATTTTTATACCAGAGAAAGGGGACATACATTATTAACGACCATGATTTATATCGCCCCGCCGCCTTGTTTGGTGAAAGTACAGGCCCTCTGGTCATCCTGTGATTATTAATATATTTTTCTTTCGTCCTCGACACGTGTGTAGTTATATAAAGCCCGGAGCCGTTGGTTTACTCGGGAAGTTATCTTTCCCTCGTTGATGTAGCGCAGGCTTGGCGCCGGCTACGGAGTCTCTAAAATGTCAAACAATGGTCGAAGATGGACAAGTGTTTACGGAGTTATGGACGCACATGTGGGTGTGTGTGTGTGTGTAGCCTATGCGAGTCAACTTGGGAGACTGTTTACATGGTTCGCATAGAGAGGCGGCAGGCCGGTTGTATTTTTTTCTTTTCGTAGAAGATGAAGAATTGCTCCGTATACACGAAACAAACAAAGTTATGCCTCCAAAATGGATTCCTAATGTATATTCACGTGATTCTTGTTTTTCCACGGTCGTATAATTATTTGAACGGTGGACCGAGCCGTTTATTTGACTTTCTCTTGGTGTGGGCCCTCGACCGAGCGGCGTTGCACTTGGCGAAGAAAACAAAATCCTGGACGCCCAAGATTTCCCAGTAGGTCTGCATGTTATCAATCGCTGAGTTCAAAAAAAGAAAAGAAATATGAGTGCGCACGTTTTTCTGTAGCTGCATTGAATGTATAATAGCGAAAAGGTTAAGAAAACATATTTGAGAGGTGGGCACTTAAAAACATATCTGATATAACAACAACGTCCTTTGAACATTCTGACGTGCGAGGTACTAAGATCGCTTTTGAAAATGCACTGGGGGACTTAAGACTGCATATCTTGCAGGGGAAAATGAAATAAACACATTTTAGTGAAAAATATTTTCTTTAATATCAAAGTGATATAGATATTTGTCGGAAGGGCTGAAACAAATTGCCCGATTTGTCATTGTTAAAGACATGCCTGGTACCTTTGTAGTTCCCCTATCCTATGCCCACGTTCAAGTCATAGAGACAAACTTGATATATTTTGCCGTTCAGTGTATAAATATCTCTGCTTTATATATTTCCTTCTTCTGTGTAACCTCTTCATTTAACCTATTCCAAACCCCAAACCTACATGTCAAATCTAGTCAATCGTCAATTTTGTTGGCAGTTCGTCTAAAGGTGAACACCAATTTGCTTAATTTCTTTATGGCCCACGCACTCAAAACGAACGCAGTACGCCCTATAACACAGGTTTCCGCACTAATGCAAATCGACATAATGACAGGATCCTGTCTGACGTATAAAGGAGGAAAAGGCTATCTATTTGAGTGCTTGCTTGGCATTGGGATCAAACGGCTAATTAGTACCCTGGAGATGGGCATCCCATCCCCCGTCACACGGCGATCGTTTCCCCGCTCATTCCTTCCCCCCCTCCCTCCCTCCCTACCACTGCAATATAATGACCAGCACTGGGGCTCTCTGTGAAGATCACGATTAAATCTGACAACAAACCGCCGGTAAATGCCGGCCAGCTATATTTACGATGCTCGCTCGTTGTTTTGGAAATTTGTAATTGGTAATTGGGAAGCTAGATATTAAAGACGGTTTATTTTACCCGATGCCATGTTAATACGATGACAGCGCCATGGTCCTGATAGGATCATAATTGATTTATACGCGTGTAGTTGTATTCCCGTGAAAACGACTATATCGTTTGACATTCCAGTCCCACAATAAAAAAGGAGAAGTGATGGTTTAAATTAAAGTATTTACGTCACTTTCGGAAGCTCTTAGGGTGATGATTAATTGATAAGGTGCCTCTATGGATCTTTAGGACGTATAACCTGGTTGCTGTTTACCAAGGACGCCATCAGCACATACCCATCTGTTGTGCTTGTACACACTTTTCAAGATGTCGTATTGGTAGATAGTTGATGAAACACACACCAAGTTGTATAGGCACATTCTGGATAGAGCATTGACTACATCATTCTGAGTAATACCCATACGAAGGCCACGTTCTAAACATCCCATACCGGGTTCAGCTACCTCATTGGCGTCACTGTCTGTACCAGTCGTCCTATACCAAGGCCATGCACGGTCAAGATCACTGCCGTTGGGCCTTTGGGGAATTTTCGCTTCGATCGAAATAGATGCAACTGCAATCGTTTTTCGCGTTTGTGGAATGTTCTCTGAGCAACATTAATCGGAATGTAATCCCACATAACCACACGGATCATGTTTTCTGGAAGCGGCACTGAAACATAATACCATAGAAATGCCTTCACTTTAATGAGACTGTTTTCGGGACATGGCCAGTGAAAAAAGGATCTTATTTTAGTATATGCTTCTCCGATTGGTCGTTATTTTTAAGTGAATTTGAAGAGCCCCTTGGACGGAAATGCCGAAGTGGTTGTCGTGACGTCATATAGCTGCACCTGTCGTCCTCGCGAGGCCTGCATATTATGATCATTTGGAGGACCGTGCATGATGTGTACACGTCCCCAGTTCCTTGACCTCATCAGATGCTAGCTAGAGCTAGCCTCCGACAAAGAAGGAACACGAATATTCATGTCATCGGCTTTCCCTAGGGGGGACCCGGGTGACCTCTGGCCCGAGCGGAGCCCGATGGCTACTGCATCACACGCGAGGTGTCCTCGGTGGATAGTGGCGGGAGGGGACGGCTAGCTGGCCTGCCTGCGTGTCCTATACACTCGTACGGCGGACTCGGTGCCAGATCATTGATGCATCAATTCTCTCTTTTACCCCCTATCTTGCCCCCTTCCCCCTGGAGCCTTACACGAATTCCGTGACACATCAAAGGTGGCAGATGAAAGCCTGAGCGTCCATCTTTGAGGAACGCTCATCATTCACATTATTGTTACAGACCCATCTCCACTCCCCCTCCCCTTCCTCCATCTTGTGTATTATATGTGACGCCACAGGGTGCGAAACAGAAAAGGGGAAAAAATATATTCTTGACACGTGTTAGTGTGATGGAGCATGCCCAACTTTGATCAGTTCCATTAAAACGGGGAAACAAGCCTTCACACTTGGCGCTGTGACTGTCACTTCTCGGGGTGTTGGCCGTGCACAAAGGCACGCAGCCTATTTGCATTTTCCCTCTTATGCGACCGTCAGTTACAAAATAATGCCAGCGTTTAAATGTTTTGAGAGGACCGAATTCATCATAGCTCGCATCGTATCTACGATTAATCAACTGGTAATTGTACGCCATTGAGAGTATTAGATGCGTTTGTGCCAACAAGGAGAAATAAACGGCACCTTTCGTGTCAAGTAGACGTACGCGCGTAAAAACCCTTTTCCCGGAACTTCATATTTATTTACAGTGTAATTTGTTTTACCCAGTCAAAAGTAATTAAGATTTCTTTGAAATTGGAACATCCTCGTCTTTCAGAGGGCATAATTTCTTTCAGTACATTTTTTTTGTTGGGGGGGGGGGGGCACGGGGTTGCTTGTTGTTTTTACAATCACCCAACGTTTCGTTTTCCCTGCTGCAAGCGATGGCTATGCGAGGGCATCTTTTGGCGCGAACTTTTCGCGCCTTTCGTGTCAGGTACACGTTACTTTGTCCCGTGGTGGGGTGGGGAGGGAGTGTGGCTCTGTTGCCGGCTTTCTGAGAATACGCGGCATGACACGTCGGTATCAGTCGTGCAAAAGAGAGAAAAGGGGAGACACGGCTTGGCTGAGTGCAGTGCAGCCAAAAGGCGGAGAATGTCGTGTCGTCGGATCGATCTATAGGCTTCGGCTAGGGCTTCGGCTCTGGCTTCGTCTTATTTGTTAGGTCCATTGCAAAGTAACATTATTGTTAGCTGCCATTTGGGGAGTAGATTGCTTCAAGCCACATGCAAAGCTTTCTTCCACTGATTGAACCTTATCCGATTTCCCCCTTTGGCTAAGAAGTTATTTACTCCACCACATCCAAACAGAATGTGGTTTAAAAATAGGCTCTTGGTGGCAGCAGACTTGCTGATGCTAGCCTCTCAATCAAGACGCACATTCTCCAGAACCATGAGAAGGTTTAATAACTTCAATACGTTTTCCTATGCAGATTTTTAAAGCCATTTTTATGGCCTCTGAAGTAGTTCTAGTTATGTTTGCCATTATAGGTCAACTACGGACATTATGGCAGGTCACATTAAAGCGGTCCTTTCACAGTGCGACAAGCACGATACTAGTTTGAGCCTCTGAAATACATAGTGAATATCTTGAACTACTAGATCACTAAGAGCACCTCAGATCACTGAACTTGATTGCCAAAAAAAAGTGTCTTTGCAACATGTTCCTTAGGTAAACTCGTGCACGGGTAAAACGTGCAAGGACACCAGCATCACCCCCAAGTGTATTGTTTTTGTATAATGTCCCTGCAGAAAAGCTAAGCGTAGTAGATGTAAGTAGCACGACAGTCAAGGATGCCCCCTTCCGGGCCCAAGCTGCTGACTATCCACATATCGATTACCATATTCCTCCTCGGGTTGACATTTTGGCAAATGTTTGGAAGGATCTTCGAATTTGTAGTAACATCAATCGGCTGGAAGCCCGCGGCGTGACGTCTCCATTTTCGACGTCTCTGGGTTTGTTTCCCCCCGTGCGAGAAAATTAATACCATTATCGTGGAGTGCAGGGGAAAGGTGTTGATATTGTTTGCTTGCTTTGCCAAGATTCTCACGGTGGCCTTAAACAAAATCCATTCTAATCCCTTCACCTTGATTGGTAAAGTGCTTCCTGTAACAGCCCTTGGGTTTCAGCTGTGACAGTTAGTCATATTTATACTCGAAATATCCATACATGTATACTAGGTACCAGACCAACAGGAACATTTTGTGATCCTGTGACATTGTTTCATGTTGGTAAGCAGCGTTTTTTTTTAATATTGCTGGCTGGGTGCTTAAGAACTAGTAACAGAAAACTGTATACACAAGCACGATCGGTGTCCTACACAATAAGTGTAAAGGATATCATATTTTCCTGCTACACCGCCATGTTGTCTAGTTGCTCTAGGGGGTAAAGTCAGGAGAATTGAGAGGCTTGGTTTCAGGCTGACATTCTGCTATGTCGATCTCGTCTCCCTTCATAAGCTCAACAGTATAAGAGTGAAGCTCAAGTTTCACGTAATCGTGCAAGGAAGAAAAGATGATGGATACTGCTATTGGCAATGTGACGTCATCGTTGCCGTTCGATGGGTGCATTCGTTTAGCTCCCCCGGGTCAGCCCTTTCTGGGAATAGTCGTGTTTTACTGCACAAAACAAGCGATAGAATGGTGACGAGGTTGACTGGTGTCGACCCGGGGGAGCTAAACGAATGCCCCCATTGTGTAAAGGCTGATTGTGGTGTCCTATTTTTTGGCCGTGTGAGGGCGCTCTATTGACGTCATCGTTTTGGGGGAGAACAACATTGGATTGGCGCAGTGCGAAATGCTTGAATTGATTTTAACTTCAGATCGTCGAACATTTATTGATGGGATATGTTTATCCATGGAGGTAGGACGCATGTTTATCTGACTTGTGTCTTCAAAGATGGTCTAATCGGCATGCGTTCCACATCCTCGTGGTTTCTGCAGTGCCCATGCGCATGTTTGCGTCTGCCACACGTCTGCACAACCACAAGTATGCCCGTCTCTTATAGACCTAAACAAGGCTAATATCTAGGCTGTCCTTGGTTCAGCCTTATCGAGCGGTCGCCTGCATGCGCTGACCTTGTAAAAAAAATCCCCATATTGAATTCGGTCAATATTTTAGGTATCTGCGCTTTCTACCTGTGCCGTGTCGCATAGCATTAGGTTGATTTTACAATGCACGACTCTGAAGGTGTATAAAGAATTGCTAAATGTTGCTGGCCCACTTTCTTAACGAGTAAAGGCCTAGTAGAAGTCACCGCCTCATGCATGGGTTCCCAAGGAATCCATCAAACATGGACCTTTAAGGTGTGGCAGAGTATTTCAGTTTCTGTCTTCTCAAATTGATCTTTATGTAGTCGATATATCACTCTCTTCAAAAGGGGAAAGCCTTTCCGTATACGGTGCTTCCCGATTATAAAGAACACTGGTCACGTCGGGCTCACGTTGAAGAGAAGAAGTGTTTTCCCACAACTGGAGAAAAGCCCGCTATGAAATATTGATGGCACACTTCACTGATGTTGAAGCGGTCGCGGGAGGAAATCTTTTTTAGATTTATGAAGCCAGGAACTATTCCAAATGGCGGAACCTTTCGGTGGCTTCTTCTTCTTCTTCTTCTTTTTCGAGGGCCCGTGCTTAAAAGCAACCATTAGTCATGAAGTCATTATATATATATACATATATATATATAGCCTATATATACCACTCAGATGCAGCTCTGCTTGAGCGGAAGGTTAAAGGGAGGGGGCAGTGGAAAGAAGTCGACCTCGTGACGTCATCCTCAATAGCCGTGGTTGCCAAGGCAACTGATTGAAAGGATGCGTGTAATGTATTAATTAAATAACTCTCGCATGTTGCTGTGTGGTTTCGTGCAGCAGCTAGCGCGGCTCGGGCATGTCTGTTATGGAGGGAAATGTACGGCTTAGGAAAGGACAAGGACTTCGCAACAATTCGCTGCTATATTTTTTTTTGTAATTTTAAGCAGAAAATTAAGCATTTAATTGTTGACAAGATAAGCATGTGAATAAGCAATTACTTCCTACAGATTTCCATGACAACTTACTAATGGACTTATGTTGTAATCGTTTCTCGCACAGAGGGCGTGTGTTATCTTGAGCATTATGGGTGAATTTAGAGGTGACAAAAGAACTTACAGGGAAATAAAAGTTACACTATCACACCCAAGTTACATAAACCCATACATAAATTTCGTCTTGTGATTGGTTTAGAGCGCGTCACGTGACATGACATGTAATCTTACTAGACAAGGCGCACAGACGCACAACCTATCCCATGGCAACCAATGTACTAGCCTATGGCAACCAATGTAATATGAATGGCTCAACTCAACGCACCACTAGTGCAATACGTTTCGAATCATGTCTGTGGAGTGTCTAAACGTGCACACTATCGTGAATTTATATATTTATTAAAAACAAAAATGCGAAATTAATTGTTGAACTACGCAGAATACTTTGGCCAATAATTGAACAAATAGAAGCGATTGGTATTAGCCAGTAATGTCACAGGTGCTGCTGGTAGTTGATATGTTGATATACCAGCAACAAAATTACTCGGCTTGTTTTTATTTCATGAGCTCACAAATCGATCGAAAAAAAATGTAATACTAAAATAGGTCCGTTTTGGCGTTGTTTTTCTTGTCAAGCATCTTCCGATGTATAATGGCTTGACCATTTAAACTCTGTTTGAATATACAACGTTTAGGAATTGCTGTTTGGCCATTAGGGGCCTACGTAATAATATATTTGGAGACATAAACACGCGTTTGAAATTCACAAACATCTTGCGGTTAGTTGTTGAGGTCATGTTTAATTGCTAAGCATTTGTCATTTTAAACATGCTTTAATGCAAAACACATTCTGTGTTCAAACACCTTTTTTTATGGGGCGCAGTATATGGAAGTGTTTGCGGTAGGCCCTAAGTGTTATTATGCTAAACACCGTCTTGTGCAGTATACAGTATAGGCGCAATGTGGAGAGCTGTACAGTTATTAACTTGACAAGGTCACGGTTTGGAGAGGCGAGCAGGAAGCCGCGAAGAGGGAGAAAAAAACCCACAAATTACAAACTCACCTGGGGAACTAACAATACCACGCACGTGTGTACCATACAACAGTCTGACTACCTGGGCTGTATATAGTTCCATCATCCGCGTTTAGTCAGATCTATGAATGCATAATGCCAGGCCATTCGGTTTGTCTCCCTTTTGCTCAACAAATCGATCAAACTGGGCGATTAGGACGAGATTGGCGAGGTAGCTTCCGTCTCCCTTTTTGCTGCCCGGGGCCCTCTTCTCATTTACCCGCCATTACTGCACTGGTCGCACAATTTCTTCTTCCTCTATACCATTTCCTTTTCATTCGCATTTTGCTTAAAGGTAATATCATACATTGGTTTTTGTCAAAGAAATACAGATTCATGGACAAAAATATCAAGAACGATACAGTAATTGTCATCTGCGAAAATTTCAGTCCCATTACGGTGCCCACTTTTTGAGAAAACAGTGAAAAACGGCCACAGTATTTCTTAAGTGTTTTCTCTTTCATTTTTGATCTTTTAAAAGATCACAAAGATTTTCGGTCGTTGTTTTACTAATTTCTGGATAAATAGACCATTTCAGGCGTTAACATTTTAATGTTTCTACCACCACCATCTTCATACCCTGTAAGTTATACGTAAATCTGTGAACATTTCTGTTTTGGTGTATTACCAAAGTATGATACTACCTTTAACAGAGCTCTGGGATCTCAGTTATCAATCTTGTTCAATGCAACAAATTGATATTGTCCCCTGGCCATTGTTATGATATACTACCATTTCCTCTTCTATGTTTTTCATGGTTGTTTTTTGTCATATTGTATGATGATTTATTTTTCAGGCTGAGGAAAACGAAATTAGATCAAAGGAAATTAGCGGACGAGGCGAGCACTGTAGTAGACATGGCGAAGGTGAGTATGCCAGACACATTATTCATATTCATCTGAATATTATTAACGTTTTTTCTTGTATCGTTTGCTTTATTTGTTCATAATTATGAGGTTTTAAAAAGGAAACATGTTGTAAAATCAGATATAGGATTGAGCATCGAATGATGTGGAATAATTCGTATTTACTTCCGATGCTCCGGTCTAATGTCTATGCTAGCTTAGGAAGTCTGCTTTTGCTACGTTCGAATGTTTTTCCGTCATATCAACCATGATATCTCAATGTTCTGACGCCAATACATCAAGACACCAGAGGGCGCTATACGGGTTAAGCATCCGTACCTTGAGCTTGTTAATAATAATGGGGCGCTTGCTTCGTTGCAGCTATAGCGAGAGCCATTCCGCTGTTGCCTGCATTATATACCTGGCTGTATGCTTCATTTCCCGCTGCTGTGGATAGGGTCAGGGACGCTTGGTGGTTTTTTTTCTCCTTCTTCGTCCACATCAATTAATCGAAATGGCATTGTGGATTATTAAGGCTACGTTATTCTCCATTGGCAGTAAGTAATGGAGCGTGATCCAGTTGCTTCGCTTGTTGTGTTATCATGACATGATGTCTTTCCTTGACAATTTTATTGTTTTTATTAAGGACGAGTTTTTTTTTCTTCTTGTCATCGCAACGGCGGCACAGGTCAAAGTGAGGCTATTTCCTAATAAGACATTTATTGAGTGGCCAGGGCGATGGGCATATTAAATTATGAGCCATACAATAGTGCATTTTCTCTATTGGTGTATGTATTATAAATTCATCACATTTTAAATATATACTAGAACTGTATGGAGCTACACTAGATAAAAGGCCGCCGCCATCTTCAAAATGCTTTGCCAGACCAACTTCATTTGCATGACGTAGAATAAATGGCGGGAATTTTTGTTTTCGGCAAAGATTAGCAAATATTCCGCTTCGTCGCTTTTTTTTCTGTTTATGTTGTTGTTGTTTTGGTTCTTTTCGCTCGCTCGTCGGTTGGTTGGTGGGTTTATTTGTTTTGTTTTGTTTTTGTCATCGTGTTTTTCAGGTATTTGAAGGGGTTTTTATTTGGTTTTGTTGTTGGCAAGCCTTGGCTTTTTATGTGGGCATACATACAATTCTGATGCAAACCCCGGTAGTAAGGAAGCTTGTTTACATTTTGAGGTTCTATTTCGGGATCAAAATTAACCAGCATTTTGTTTTGCTTTTGTTTTGGTTTTTCTTATCATTTAATTGGATCGAGCTTATAGATAAAAAAGGATTTCAAATCATTTATTCAAAATCAAATCAAAACTATGAACACAAAAAAAACCTCCACGAGTAACTTAAATGTAATATCATACTTTGGTTTTTGTCAAAGAAATGCAGATTCATGGGCAAAAATATCAAGACAGATACAATAACAGTCATCTGTGAAATTCCCAGTTCCATACGGGGCCGATTTTTTGACAGTAGAAAATGCTAACGGAATTTCTTCAATCTTTTCACCGTTATTTTAAAGATAAAAGTATTTTCAGTCGTTGCTTTTACTAATTTCTTGGTAATTTTTTACAACATTTCAGGCGGAAAAGTTTTAACGGTATGTTTCTATCAGCACTAACTTTATCTCCTGTAAGTTATTCGTAAATCTGTGAACATTTCTTTCTTTTGCTTTCCTACCAAAGTATGATACTACCTTTAATTTAGCGATATTATTCGGCTAAGTGCTAGTTTGTAGATAATAGCGCTTATCATACTCGTTACTTGGCGCGTGCAACAAGTACACTGCTTGTTTACTCAAGTTACATTGGTATTACTTTACATCTATCTGATGTTAAATATTGTAGAAAGATAGGCTTAAGTGGGATGCCTAGAGCGTGTACAATCAACTGCTTTAAGGAGACATGGTACGTGTGCAGTCATGATCATAGGATCCGCCGTGTGTTTAAGCCGCTCGCCCAGTTTTTAATTGACTTCATCAGCAACTCACGACGACTGTTTTATGCGCAGTCTATTTTAGTAGAGGACTTGGGATTTGATACTAGACGTGTGCACTAATTCTAATGTTTTTTTAGTCTGCTCATGTCTGCTCCAGGTTATATAGGCCTTAAATTAATCGGATGGTATCTGTTTGTTGGTCAGGTGGTCTTTTGGATGGTCGGCTGCTTGGCTGGCTGGTTACCTAGACTTCGTTGTTTGTTGGGGTGTTTGTTTGTTTGTTTTTTTAAATGTTGTTTCGTTTGTTTGTTTCTTGTTATCTTTGTTCTCTGTGTTTCTATGTCTCTTTTGTTCACCATGTTCGCGTCCAGATTGGTCCCTCATTTCAATGTAATATCATAGTCATACTCGTGTTCTCGTATCTTCCGTTTTTCGTTCTTTTTTTGTCTTTTATTTATTTTTATTTTTTTTGGCGTTACTTTGTTTGACTTTAAAGAAAAGTGTTGGTATGCACAAACGTTAGAAGCCTTTAAGCATTTCCGGCCCTTTTTCGTATTTCGTGTTGCTGCTCATCCCATACACAAATAAGCAAAAGAAAAATCGTCTGATAAAGTAATTTATTTTGCCCGGGGTCTAAGGAGCTTATACCAAGGGTACCTGGGACTTGTAATATTGCCGAGGGGCGGGCCCACGCACTGTCAACATGTATGGGGTGGGTGGGCTCTGGCCCTCGGAGCACGAAGGTGCTGGTTTGTGGGCCGCGCGCTGGTGGTTTTAACGTTCTTCAAGACTGGCTGGCTCAGTTTTACCTGACCGGCCGAGACGGGGAGGGCCCCGCCTCGCTTCGTCGGCCGACCACGATTTTGCGTGTCGTGGCTCGCGAGTCGTGCTTGGGTTATTGCTTAAGAGTGTGACGGAATTCGATTCAGGCATTCCGTGCCCCCACCCCATCCCCCCTACCCAGACATCTTGACATTTTGAAAATGCAATATCTGCATGACTGTTGCCGAGTCCCGTCTCTGATGTGTTAGCCTTAATCCGTGCCGTCTTCACTCAAAGAAGTTCTTGAGAAGAAGACGTTATGCGTTTGGCTTTTCATCCGCAAAGCCGAGAACCAAAAATGTATTCATGCTGATATATAATCTTTTCACAGTAACTCTCCTGCTCATTCTGCACTACAGAACTTAATTATTCACTTGACACGTGTAAAATATGCACGCACATAACATCAGACGGTGACAGACAAAGTGTGTAGACCTGGCTGAAGATCGGAGCATAAAATAACAACCACCAGCTACGATGAATCATGGAGAGGGTGTGAAGTAGCTCTTTAAACTGCCGAGTTGATCCACACTTCACCGTACCTCAAAAGTGTGCTCCGAATTCGTAGTTGTTCACGGGGAAGAGAAAGAGAACGAAGGCAGCGGGGAAATCGAGGCGAAAAGCCGGCGTAACCGAAGCTCGTAACCGCTGCTTCAGGCTCGTACTTTTTTTGCCTTCCTAACTTGAGAGGGCCCTTAGGGAACAAGTACATGTAGTTAAGACGGTTAGAGGTTTTTTTTTACACTACCTGTGGCTGTTCATTTTCAAAGATCCATTTCTATATCCTGAGGTGTTTTTATACGACTTGTAGATCCGTCCACAATATCGCATTGGATTAAACCTATTTCATATCTGCAACCTTTATTCTTTATGCATGTTTTATGTACGCAAAGCAGTCATTGAAAGCAAACGGAGAGTGAATAATTGTATGGTTTGAGGCGAGCAAAGAATACCAACAATCAACAAAACGGGAATAGAACCTGGGACCGTCAGATTCCTTGTACGCTGTTTGTTTCCATCTTATTGGTCATTTCTTATATACTTTAACCCAGGATATGGATTATTGTCGCGTGTACATAATATTGGAAAAGGAACAGATAGGGGTATTGCTAATGGGCACAAAATACAACTGATATAAATAAGAAGCCAGCTACGAGAACCAGAAATGGACAGCGCTAGAATTTTGATGAACCTCCGTAGAATCTAAGGCCCCAATGATTGGACGCATTGAAACGTGGCATTAGATCATGTCCGCAAACGGCCATCGACAATCATACACTGCATGACCTTACCTGGAAGGCTTGTAATAGCTCTTGCACGCAGCACAACTTATAAGACTCGTCCAGCCAAGGACACGACAAACATTACAGCACTGGTTTATTAGGCCGAAAGATTTCTTTGAACACAGAAGAAACAACCACACAATCCATAAGGGCTCAATGATTAATTATTAAGATGATTAAGCGCCATTGTAATTGTTTTTCTTATTTTACTGTTGCAGAATTATGTAATCACTGAAATGCATATAAATTATGTAACGAAATATTATGCATGCAGATTACTTAAAAAAAGAAAAAGATTATAGATTTTGTTATTATTATTTTTTGCCAGGGGGATTAGATGGTTTATTTTGCTTGGGGGAAGGAGGTTGGTTTAGTATAGGAATGGTTTCTCAGGACTCAGCCTAATCGGCCTCGACCCCAGTGCTCACTCCCACAGTAATTACGGAATTGAAACCCCAAGTTGTAGTCAAGGATATATACGGCGACCCTTTGCAACCGCGACTTCTGGGCGGTGGCTGCGTTTAATTAGTCCCATCCATGTCTCTTCGGTCAAGCGTGCGACGCCGTCACTTAACGGGGCGAGATGGACGAGCCCTGCTCCACAAATTAACAGGCTACTGGTCCGTTTGACTCAAAGTGGATGCATGCAGCGCAGAGATAATGGCCGTGTTCATAATATTAATAAGGAGGCTAAAAGCTTCTCGAAAAAAGCAAACACAGAATTGTTCAATATTAATTTCCGTGGATCCATCAAAAGTCACACTCGCGGTTTCCCATTATTATTATTAGGTCTTTAATTATTGTCATTGTTTTAATACTGATTTACTTGTTCCTGACGATGAAGTCGCAACTTTTCCTGCGAAGCGCGTTTAACATCATAAAACTCTTTGGGACAGAATTTGGGTCGGTTTTGGGGTTTTTTTTTCGAGGCGCGATTATGCTAATCGCCAGATAAGCCGCAGGAAGAGAGAGCACCAGACCAACCTCATTCATGCTTCGAGATGTAGCAACTAGGCTAGTCTAAACCTCAACCTCACGACATATTCCAATGTAATCAAGACAATGTCTGTACTGTTACTGCACTGGGCTTCCATAAACGTATGGATTCATAAACGTAGCTTCTTCCATTTTGTTTTATCATATAACGAAGTGTTTGTATTTGGGGCGTAATTATGCCTTATTCACGGTGCATCCATCCTGCATTCGAAGCAGTGCAATCAAACCGAGGCTTGGATTCAAAATAGTCTGGTACCCGTTTTCTTCTTAGAATAGGTGTTATCTTTTCCGAAGGGTATACAAGGAAGGTAACAGAATGGATGCACCTTGAATAGGGCCTATTATGACTCTTCAAAAGTAGTTGTTAGTTAGAGTAACATTCGCACAAGTCTTCCACTAAATATTTAAGTGGACTGGTGGTGTGTGGTAGAACATTGGTAGGTTTCATGTTTCTGGATAAGTAGAACAGCACTATTAATAGCTATTATTGAGAATGGGTGTTGGATCTGTTTCTATACCAAGGACGATAGCAGATCCAATGTTCCACTCAAACTAAGGGATTTATATGTATCTTCACTTGCTTGTTATTACATTGTATGCGCATTATGCACTCGGTCTCATGCACAGCTCGGATGTGTATTATCCGCTATTAACCGAGCAAATATTCCCTGAGCAAATATTCCCTGTGCATTATTACGTAGCGGACTTGATGATATCCATTTGCCTAGCTACTAGGCAGATATTAAAAGATGGCGGATTGTGTTTAGCTCGGTGTCTAGTTTCTCCAACACTAATTACTCAATCCTCGAAGGGGAGCTTCGTCGATTGCAGGCGGCTGTTTGCTGTCGAGTTTATACTGGGGACGGTATATAGATGCACTATATCGTTTGTATTTATCGCGTCCCCGGACCGTAATCTCTAGGTACGCTAATTCGGGAGGGTGGGATTACCTCCCGGTTGGTGGTCACGTGCATGAAGCCAGCGCAGATCGGGTGATCATGGGAAATGTGCCCCCGACATCGACACGATCGGTTTTACTTGACCCGAACAGCCGTCGGCAACGAGAGCTCCTGCAACTTCTGAGCGAGTTTCAAATGACTGTCGTCAAAACAGCCAATCACGATTCTAATGCGCAGTGTGTATATAACAGCTGTGGTATGACATCATGTCCCTTGTGGTTTGACGTCACGGGGAGGTTTGGTGACGTCATTCCATCCAAAGTGTGAAAGAAGTGTTTAGGTTATATATCTTACTTTATAAATTGTTTATTTGATTATGATAGCCCTGTATATTATATATATTTATTGTCGTTTGTGTGATTGGCGTTGGGTTCTATAGTTTCTTGGTGTTGGATGTTGTAAATGGCCACTTCGAGCTCTGGGCGCACAGGGAGCACCATTACGGTCTTTTGACCTCATGGGGAGAAACAAAATCCTTTCTTCAAAACTTTCAGAAATTGACCTGAAAGAAAAATTGTCCCCCTTCTTTTCCTTTGCATGCATTTTGCCTTAATATAATTATACAAAGCCGAATTCAATCCTTCGTGTAGGACACATCACTTCCTTCCGTTATCCTCGACATAACCAAATACTGATTCAAGTCCCATGAAACCACCTCTAACTCTAAATAAAAAAAAACTCACTCTCAAGTCTCCATGACATGTCACAGTCCAAATTCCAGTTCAAAATAATGCGATCATTTTTTTTCTTCTTATTTTGGTTGAAACCAAATGAGGTCACTTTGAAAGATATAGCATTCACTTTGATGGAGTCATTGTGTTTCCAAATTGGCCTTCGTGCCATTTTTACCGATATAAAACGCCCTCAGTGATTTTCCTTTCCTCGCTATTATACCCTATCACCAATCATCTCCATGGTTACGTGACACTGATACTTATTTGGAAATGGAGGCAAAAAAATTGCCTTCCCGTTGGTCATGCTATTAATATCACCGCGCGTCCTTTTTGTTGTGCATGCTACATTTTTTGGCGGGAAAAACGCACTGAATCACACATAATGTATTTTTTTTTTTTTGAAGTTTTTTTGCATGTCATTCATCATTACACATTCTGCATTGCATGGTCAGCACATCATCATTTCCGACTAATAGTCAGAAGGAAAACAAAGAGAGAAAATTGATGGAGATTTTGAAGAAAATGAATGGAAACTAAGAATTATTTTACGAATTAAAAGAAAAATTGGGAAAAAAAATCCCAAAGAATTGCATCATCGATATTATCCACTTGCGGTCACCATGACTACTGACTGCGATGTTGCTCTCTATTTTGCTTGAGGCTCCAGGTGGTCGTTCACCCACACGTTTTCAACTCGAAAAAAAAATTATTATTATTTTTTTTTTGGCGACACAACCCTTTCACTACCATTTTCACATATATGTGTATTATTCGCCTTGACTAGATAACAATCGATTTCCTGGACCAGGAGGAATATATCCGTCCGCCGTAAATATATATATAAATATATATATCCCTCCGCCACCGCTATCACTACTTGTTCTCTATCTGATCTATTTCTCGTGTCTATCTATCTGTAACTTCGTTTTTTCCCCCATGTATGCATTTGATGGACGCTGTTTTTCTCCACTATATTTTTTGTCTTACACCGCTCCCGCCCTCTCTGCAGCCATTACTTGTACGCGCTTCCCGGGCAGAAATGGCCATGTACACGTCCAAACCTCCGGTATTGTACATACATGTAGGTATTCATGTATACAGACATTCCCCCCTCGTCATCATCCAACTTCGACCTTCTTATTTCCCCTCTCCACGTGGTGACTGTGGAGCCTTAATGTGTATGCAGTGTTTCTTAAATAACGCCGAGGCAATGTATAGTAGTTTGGCAGACGACATAGTGAGAGTCTGAAGAAGGACAAAGCGCGGGAAACCGTTTTTTGCTTTATTCTAAAACGAAGGACGTTGTGATAATTGCTCGTATAGTGACCTGCAATATGTTTTAGATTTCATTTGCAGAATGCGTGGTAGAAGTTGACACCGATTCAGACTTTAAGTAAATTCTAATTACTCAACATAATTACCGCATACGTTAGTTTGCGTCACAGTGTAATAAAATCAAATAGTGCTGGCACCACATATGGCATTGTTACAACGTCTTCGTATATAATGTACATTGTAATGGACTCTTCACGAGGTACTCAGTATATTTCTCCTGTACCAAGCCAGTGACTGGCTCCGTTGTATTGCGTTTGGCGGCAACCATTTTGGCGCTGTCACTCCCGACGTCGATTTTTCTTCTTTTTTTCCCCCTCAATAAAGCAGCTGACTTGGGAAGCATGAGTTTCTGCATACACATTACGATTCAGAGTCACACAGTGGAAGCATGTTGTCTGCATGATGAGTGTTTCTTGTCCATTTTGTCTCCAATTTTTTATTGTTTCTTGAATCTTTCTTCTTCTTCTTCTTCTTTATGTCTTGTTTAGTTGTATTCTTAGAAAAAAAAGCCACATTCAGCGAAATCGTGTTTTATCGCATTAATAAGTATGGCTGGTTTGATGTCTGTTCTTGGTATGGCAATTGGCGCTTGCGATAATTGTACATGAGACTTTTGAACGTTTCATCCGAAATAATAATTTTGTATTGTGACACACACATTGAAATAAACAGTTAGCCTTTATACCTGTACGTTCCTTTTGAGGAATAGCAGTGAAACTGCACAATCAACGTGATTATGTCCCAAGGTTTGATTTGCTTGAGTCATGCAGACCTAATCAATGGCGTCATTGGCGTAGTCTTGTTTCGTGCAGCTTGACACACCAGGCCTCACATATCAGGAGTTTCCACCCAGTTTGTGTCTGACGATACGTTTACATGACGATCAAACACGATACTTATAATGAAAGGTGTCCATGGTACTCCGCCCAAACTCATTTTGGTCAAACACCTCACATTATGTGATGAATATGTGGATATGAAACTAGGTTTATGAAATGACACACGACAGACACAATGCCATGAGAGTATTTTGGACAGATACAATACTGGCGTTTCACAGTAGTGCGCCACCATGACTTTTCAATGCGTTGGCACATTTGTCGACAAAACTGCGCGTCTTTATACATGCACAATTTGTCGACAAAATTAATTTCGTGCATTGTGATTGGCCAACGCGTTGCAAACTTATGGTGGCGCACTATTGTGAATCACCCGTATTATTTTATGCATGATTTTGTCAGTATATTATGTGCGATTTGGGCTTGGAAAATTGACAAAAAGTCTTTTCATGGCATTTATATAAGGAACTTGGTCCATCCTTGTCTGGTACTAGTTGCTAAACACATACCCTGGAAGGAAGGGTACCAGCGTGTTGTCATTGAAATAGACAAACGAAAAGTGTGACCTTTTTGTAATTTACTCTTGGTACCCACGTACTTTAACGCAAGAACGAACGCATGGGTATGTTCTGAAGTTTCGAAATCATGGCTATGTTTGGTGAATGGGCATATTGACTTAATAATCAGCACTGAACAATTCAACCAGAGCAACACGGGAAGTATCTTTTTTTAGCTATGAAACTATTCTGCCACTTGCATTTTTTCAAATTTACTTTTTGACTTTTGCACGTAGCACGTTGCATGTGGCATTGCATGACACCCAAATGTCCCGCACGGCATGTCACTAAAATATTAACATTCTCTCCTGTTACGTACACACAAAGCGTTGCTGCGGTCGCCATATTGTGACACCAGCTACTCGTTCTTTAATGGGGACGACGCCTGCCACTTTTTCTGTAGTTCAGTTACATTTTAATCATTCGTCTTGTAGATTTCTTCTGTGAAATTTTAGTAGAACCAAACTAATCTTAAACTATAGGCCATTCGGCCATTTTTGTGATTAACCACTTTTTAAATGTATTATTATATTTCACGTATTTTGTATATTGATATATCTATAATATGTTGATTTGTGCATGGTTGTAGATTATAGACCTAAGTTTTCGTTTCTTTTTTGCATGTGCATTTCAACTTTTTATTTTTATTTGTATAAACTGACTTCTGTATGTTAGGAATCTTGGAAATCCGGTGACTGTGAAACCGTGATCCAAGTTTGTACCACCTCGTTATTAACATAATATGTATACCCACATGGATTACTCTATTGATCTACGTGTGCTTTTTACAGCTTTCTTTCCAGTATAAACATCCATAGTGATGATCGCAGTTTCGTTATGTGGCATGCATACCTGTCAAAAAGGCGCCAAAAGGCAGACGTTTGTGCCTCCTGATCAAATACACCTTTCGCTCTATCGTTGTTTTGCCCGCCATAAAGTGGCTAACGTATGACAAGCACGAGCACGTTAGTAGTATGGCCAATGCAGTGGGTTGACAGTTGGTAAAAGTATCAGTGAGCATGGGTAGTTTAGGACACGTGGTGGCAGCA
Source organism: Astropecten irregularis (assembly GCA_963971285.1). NCBI lineage: Eukaryota > Metazoa > Echinodermata > Asteroidea > Paxillosida > Astropectinidae > Astropecten > Astropecten irregularis. The sequence continues at coordinate 396,307 of OZ020257.1, forward strand.
GACTCACAATGAGGTCAGAGCCTTGGGCCGGATCCAAATTATTGACTGCGATTGCAGCTTACGGCTGTAGCAACCGTTTGTAGGTGTACTGTTCAAAGCTTAGACCGCGAGTGGAAACGGCTTTGGTATTAACAACTTTAGTCGAAGCCGTTGCCAATAATTAGGATCCGCCCGTAGACCAGAAGCCAAGTTTGATCAGTGACTATCTCAGTCAACCACTCAAGGATTGTTCTTGGTACCCGGACATTCTTGTGTGTACAGGTTACCAGGGAAAACCTTCCTATGATTGACATTAATGGTCGCTGATTTAACGTTGCGACGTGAAGTTAGAAACAGCATTGCCTCTGTATGAATCACTGCACATAGAAACAAAATGGCCGACAAAATAGCACGTCGGGCACATGTCAATTACTCACAATGGGTAGGCCTAGCCATTTTTGTTTCTAGCTCTGAGGATATGGCAACATTATCTGTAGCTCTGTTATAAAGTACACAGTACCAAGAGCGGATTATGACATGGCTACAACCAAAGATTATATAGCGCTACGCGCAAGATGGGGAACTCTCCCTGAAACGTATAATCGCCATGGGCGCCATTCTGGTATTTGGCGGGCGCTCCACGTACGGAGTTTCCATAGCATGATATGAGCCACTTGCAAAGTAGGTCCAAAAAACCACAAACAATCGCCGTTTTCATATTCAGCTGCTTCACATCAATGTCAAATGTTTCTATTTACAATAAACAAAAGGTTTTAATCGAATCCAGGACACATTCTTACCTAACACTCCACTTTTCTTTGATAAATCTCCCAGCTCCCATATGTCCCGTGTACAAACTACTCACCAGTTGCACACCAAAATGGCGGATCGTGGATAATTTGTTTGGAGAATGGCGACCTCCATACAGATTACCACACGCCCTATGGTCAGTTCTCCATCTTGCGCGTAGCGCCATATAATCTTTGGCTGCAACATCCATGAGTTGTTTTCCTGATGACAAGTGTTGACAAAGTTCGGTATCGAAGTATACCGTTTACTCCCGATCCCTTGGATGGCACGTTTTCGAATCTGATTGACATGGAAGCCTGTAGATGCCTATAAAAACAGTAGCTGCTTTACAGTCATAGTTCAGATGATTCTTTGGTTGCATTTTTTGGCTCTTTTACAGCATGATTTTATTTGGACATTACCGTTCTTTCAATTTCATTCTTGTTTAGTTTAGTTGCAAATTGATTTTCTAACGCTTGCATTTTTTCAGCTATTAACACCATTTTGCATTTTATATTATTCAGAATCTTGTTAATAATTAAACAATTTTTGAATGCATAATGATCCCTTTGTCGGTTTTGACACAATGTTCCCTCATTATTCGTCATCAATAATATATACGTTGTCATGTCCTGAGTGTGATGTGCATACAAGGCCCATTATGTCACTTTTGATGTCATTAACATCAGTGACAGTGACATTGTTTTATACACGTCCTGTTTAATGTGTTAGTTCAGTCCAGGTATAGTTTTCCAGATTCTTCCTCTCAAAGCTTGTCACGGACAAGTTGAAAATCAACTTACCAGCACCGCCGCTACCTAGTTCAGTATGCAATGAGTGTAATCTATACATTGCCACTCGAGCTTCAATTAGGTCTGTAACCTTTAAAACCGACATGTTTCAGCTTCATATTAAGTTGTTGGTTTTTCTCCTTCCCACAGACGCAAAACGTCATGTTTGAGATGGTCTCCGACATGCATGCCACAAGGTCCGGCATTGACGAGCGAGTCAGTCGACTTGAACAAAAACTCGAACGCTTACAGACCACCCTGGAGGAATTGCCCCAGGTTCTGAATTCATTCCTTGAAAACGCTCAGCAAAAACTGCTGCAGTCGCAACAACAGTGGCTGCTGCTGCAGCAACAGCAGCAGCAATGTCAACCATCCCAACAGCAGGCGCAACCTGTTCAGCAGCAACTGCAACCACCTCAGCCTCAGCCACAGCCACAGCAACAGCAACAGCAACAGCAGCAACAGCAGCAACCGCAGCAACAGCAACAGCAACAGCAACAGCAACAACCGAAGGAGCAACTTCAGAGAAGACAAACTTTGCAATTGCAGAAAAACGTCCAGGAGAGTCCACCCCTGATACACAGTTCGGGAAACCCGTTTGTGCTGGAAGTAACACCAGATTCGTCTGCCGCAGCCGAGCCGTCCGTGTCCACGTCCAAACATCTGAAGCTGCGCTCCTACCCAGCGCAGGGAACCTCAGCGTCATTCGAGGAATCCCCTTCACGGAGAATAGAGCGCGAGGTTGAAAGGTCACGTGCGTACAGTAGCCCTGACGTCAGTAACAGTCGGATCCCCAATGCACATTGCTAGTTACCCATTACTTTGTTGTCGATCACTGCTTCCTCGGGGAAAAAAAGAATTCAAAACTTCGTGTGAAGACTTACATCACTCTTTTAAGAATAAAAATGATAACAACATTTGCAAGCTTTTTACATTTTACCCTCTTTGAATAAATGCATTAATCTTGATTTTGTTCCCGCGCCATTTTAAACGTATGGCACGTCACATACATTGACGGAAATGACATTGATGGTTTCAACAAAAAGCCAGGCTGCTCAAAATCAAACATGGTACCTAAGGATAAATTGGTAGGGCGGGTTACTTGTTCATTTATTTATAGATAACGATGTTTTTTTCAGCAGGGTATTTGATTCTCAAACGACTACTACCTACAAATAAAATGCATATTACCCATTAACCCAAGAGAAAGTAACATACGCGGGCGCGCAATTTACATGCAAAACTTGAAACATTTTTTTACACCTAAAATCTTGATCTCACTAAGTTCTTTCTAGATAAAAAGCAAGCAAGCAAACAAAGTTAGCTGCATGGATACATTATTATTATGGTTTCTTGTCGTTGATATTTATTTATTCATTTATTTTCAATATTTGTCATATGAATAACATACGCGCCGCTTCTTGGTAGCAGCAGACACACATGTCTGCTGCCACCAAGAGGATGGACCACGGACGTCATATAGGGTGCATTCGTTTAGCTAACACGGGTCATCCCTTACTGGGAATGGTCGTGCTATACTGCACAAAACAAGCGAGAGAATGGAGACGAGGTTGACTGGTGTCAACCCGGGGGAGCTAAACGAATGCACCCATACAAAAAAGACGTCCTTGCCATATGGACCTTATTGAAGATAGCCTTGTGGGTAAAATTGTTGCTAGAGCTTGGTCTGAGTGATGTACAAATGCCACAAATGTACCCACTGTCCTTTGCGTGCGCATGCGTATTGCAGAAAACAGGCTGTCTTCGATAAGGTCTATCGATCTCCATGGTCTTATAAACGCATTCAAACGCCAAACAAACCTGCTTTATTATTAGGTTGCCATGGAAACGTGAGTCAGTCTAGCATATGGAACAATTCCCACCTTCAGAACAATTGGCGGGAATCTCAAATGCTTCAAATTGGCCTTCAAAAACCCGAATCGTTTTTTTCCCGATGCGAGAATTGGCAAACCGGCTTTACACAAACATTTTTAATGGTAAGACTTTCCAATCACGGACTCACGACGATAAACTGTTTTTCTTTTTTTTTGATAAATTAAATTTGCGACTTCGAACAAACATTTGAAGGGGTTGTACAAAACGTTTCAATCGAATTTATTATTTCTTCAAAAAAGGTACTTCAAAACCTGCTCGAAAAAAAAAACACTTTACACCATTTCATAAGTCAATTTTCAATTCGACGTTCTATTGTTACTAACCAAAGACTCAGCAATTAGTGGTGATATTGTATCAATATATCATTATTCTATATCTTGTTATAGATTATTACGAAATGATTATTCAATTATTAATATAGAGGCTGTAAAGAAACTTGCTTGCATCTTCCATTGTTTAAGATTCTTTGTTCTCTTTAAACAGAAAAAAATTCAAAACCTATGCACATGTTTTAAAATCAATAATTAAAAAAAGTATTGTAAAAGAAAGAAAAAAAATAAGAAAAAAAAATCTGTTTTTAATGTACAGTGGACGATGGGTGTATAACGTATACCGATATTGTATATTCGTTTTACGGGTGGACTTGCAGAACAAATATTGCGAAATCAAGCTGGTGTACTAATCATTTCAGCATTTTACAGAACGTTTCTCGAAAGAACAGTGCAGTTTTTTTAGGGCTTTGTACAAGATAACAAAATGTATTATGTCTTTCTCAAGCTACGGACGGAATGTTGACGAATTGGACAACGTTCTTGTTGGGAACTGTGCTGATGTATGACGTGACGACACTCGGACAAACATTGAACCTATACGGAAGAAATAAAATGACCGAACCAGTGAGTGTCCCAATGCTTTAGCTTTGGGATGTGATATTGAAGGACATGGCGAATTGCGTTAAATCCAATTGAGCTGAAAGACTATACCAATAGAGACAGTTGCAGCTTGGTGTATGCAGTGCATAATTATGCCTCGTATTATACACCAAGGGAATGACCAAGGACGATTCGCATGTGTTGAACATTATGCAAAAACCGTCAAGCAGTTTGATGTGACGTTCAGCATTTGGAAGATGAAATATCCAAGGACGTTAACCATACAAACAAACAAACAATGACTCACCGTTGACAGACAAATAGACCGACAGCCCGATGGACGAACGGACGTGGACGGACAAAGAGACCGGTTGACGACTATACCCGACATAATTCAGACGGACGGTAATATGGTTCATATGCGTAGCACATTCCTCGTATGTATAGGATTTTAATGTTTTTATTTCTTGTCTTTTACGTCCCATATTGTCAGTTGGTTTAAAAGGTATACAAAGTAAATGCGTCCTCGAATTAATGTTTAACGGACGAGATGCTTGTAATATACATGTATGTGGTAAATACATACAATTTATTTATCAGGATCGATCAAAAAATACATGGGTAATTTTTTTATTTCGTATTATGTTGATATTATACGGCTATTTCATGTTCATGCTTAAAAAGTTAGATGTACTACGTCAAAGCAAGCGATCACACTTTTTTTAAGTCTGTAAAGTTCCCGCGCTTTTTGTTTATTATTTCCCACGGGTTGAAAAAAAACTACATTTGGAAATAATTATTTGAAAATAAGAGAAGATTAATAACTCATCCAAAAATATACTTTTTGCGTATATTGGGTTATTATTTTGATCGATGTTTGGCATTTTATCTATTTTATGATTTCATTTACTTACTTCATTATTTTGTCTGTTTATTTTATTTCATTTTATTTGCAATATGTCATGTGATCAGGGTTAAATACACTCCGTTCTCCTACCGATTGTATGAGTGGCACCTTTTTTATTTCAATATGAAACCGCTGAAGATTCATATGGTTATCATTTCATTGCAACGCTTTTTCCCCTTTTATTTTATTTTCGTTGCAGAGGTTCGTCATGCTTTTTATTCTTTCTTCTTGCTTTAATCATTTCTGAACAAATGATTCCAATGTGTTCTTAAGACATAATTTCCTATGCACGAATATAGTGTTAATACCACATGCAAAGCAATTGTGGTGTTTATTGTTTTATGGTTTTGTTAAATGACGTTTTCAGCTTTTCGTGTTTCACAAAAATCTTTGATTTTAAAACAGCAAAAGAAGAATTAAAAAAAGAAGCAACTAAATCATTTTCGGTAAACTCATGGGTACAAGTGAAAATATTAATATTGCCGAATGTTATGTGTCGGAATGTTCCATTCTATTCGTCAGTGTGTAGTATTCGGCTGAAAATGTTCGTTGCTTTTAATACTATAACTTGACATAAAACAATTCTCTAATATGTATATATGCATAAGTATATGTATATACCAAAAAAGGTGTATAAAAAGATTTATCTACTCCTTATTTTCTTTGTTATATATACTGAATATATATATATATGTATCTATGTATGTATAAACCAAGTGTACATACATATTTATATATGAACCTATTATATGATTGTACGATATTATATGTGCCTTCATTTTGTAATCTTGCTGGTGATTGTCTACAGTTCATACTCGTGTCTGGAAAAAAACTCATTGTCGTTGGATGTTTGTAACATGACAGAACGTTACTTTTAGGTGTAGACTTTCAAAAACATCTCTCTGTTTTCCTGGATATATTGTCTCTTACCAGTTGAAGCCCCAATCTGACTCTTGCATTGAAATAATTCATCACGGACATAAACTATACGGATGTTGTAACACAATATGCATACGTTTCACCCATTTCCAAAGTTTAGTCTGGTGCACAGCACATGAAGTAATGCAAAGACGATTGTTAAGGGTCAAGGAACTAGGTCTTCTCAGATAGCTATATCCCAGATTTCGAGAAACTATTTTATTCTGATTGCATATTCTTCAATTTTTGATATTGCTTTTGTGAATTTTTTTTAATTGGGAATTGGCGCAAGAAATATATGCTTTTAAGCTTGAATTAAGTTTGATTTTAGGTCAGATAATATTCGAACAAGCCTTTTTTTGGTAAGTTGATTCTATAAGCGTTTATGGTGGTATGTATCTAACATAAATAACGGAAATTTGGTTGGTAAATTAATTGAGGTCATGGCCAAAATTGTAAGGATCTAAAAAGCAAAATCAGTATATATCATCAATTATTTTTAGTTTAATTTAATTTTTCCTTCAAAAACAAAAATCAACAAAAGAACTATATTCAGGGGTTTTGTTCTAAAGACCCTACAACAAAGTATGTGGACCGCCTTTTTGAGAATTTTGAGAATCATTTCTTACTTGTTTCACTTGGATTATTGTGCAACAAGGAAAAACACCATTGAGTCAATGGCACAATGAACATTCACATTACAGTTCGTTATAGACTCACACATACAAACCTTGCGTCTAGCATTGTTTGCTCTTACACACCTAAATGACTGAAATGTTTAATTTGTTTTAATCAATGTTACATTATCGTGTTCAAAGTGCTTCTTTGGTTTTCAACTGTTGATGCCATGCACGTCGTGATTTCATGTATACTTTTTACGTTTTCTGTAAGGTGGAAGACTGATTAGCCTTCCCATCATGCATTTCGAAAGATCCGGTCTTTACAATAGGAATCCCAAATCAGAAAGTTTTTGGATGTATACATCATAATATTGAACATTTGCGTCTATATTCCATGAGCAAGTTTTCTACCCTTAACCAAATTAGTCTGGTGCCTTTACGGGCATGACCAATTCTTCCAAAAGTATTTTCCTCGTGAACTCGAGGAACATGACACGATGTTTTACCTTTTGAACAGAACTTTAAACTCTGTCGTTTGCGAATCCGTTCGTATACCTCCCCTCTTTAAATTGCACATGCACTTGAGTTTTATCCATAATCATTCTATTTTAGCTTATGACCTCAAGTTATCTCAAATTTAATATTTTTCGAGCGATTTAAACCTGTATAATAACCCGAGACTTTTTCCTATCATTCACCGTTCTAGGAGCCTTTACGAAATCAGACCCGGGGTTAGGCTCAGGATTTATTTCGCTACCGCCATCTGAAGCCCACAAAATGAAACGAATGGATTGGGCCAAATGACGAAGCCGGGGAAAGGCTCCAGCTTCGCCATGTATCTCAATCACTTCATTTCATTTAGGACACAAAATGGCGGTAGCAAACTAGATCCTAAGCCTAGCCTCAAGCCTCTTTCCTAAAGTCCCTGTGGTATCGTGTGAAGCTTTAAAGCTCTGCTCTTCTTCGCATTGCATGATGGGAAGCCACGTGACTTTATTTGATGTTGACGATAATCTCGTGACTACATTTCTTTTGTACATATTATACGTGGTGCCAAGAATATCATTATTATCACAAATCATCATCATTATTATTAATTATTATATAAATGAGGGCAGCTCATTTGAGTATGTCATCTTTTTAATACAGTACTTTTTAGAAAAAAACATGAATGGTTTGGTTTGCGTGTTTTATTTCGTAAATTGCAGTTGTTTAATCTTTCGTGACTCTGTTGGTGTCGTAGAAGTCTGGTTTCTATAAGAGTCGTCAGGCAACCAGAAAACCAGTTTGGCAGGGAACCAGACTAGTGTCGTAGCCTATTTACAGACCTTTCTGTTCTGATAAAGTTAACTTACTGCGCTCGGACCGCAAAATAATAAGCTGATCATTGGGTGTTTGTGCGCAAATTCAGCATATTTCCATGTACTTTGTATTGAAAAGAAAAGCATGTCTTTATGAGCCGGTTCATCTTCAACACATTGGGCGCCGTTTTTCACATCGTCTTTTACCTACAAACTGTGATGATGATTCTCGTTAACTTTTGGGGGTTTGCGTTGCAATGATGACGGAGTCCTATGCAGGACCTTCAATACACGAAACCAGGCTTGTGGTTATTTTTGAGGCACACAAGACGAACGGTATACAAAATTGCGGTAGCAAAATAAATCTCCAGCCGAGCGTCAAGCCTCATTTTGTAAAGACCCATGATGAGCAAAAACTCGGGTTGCGAAATGGCAGAAGAAAGGTACCGTGTGTCGTCGACCAATTCATCGTATCTGAGATGTATCTTGCAGGATTGAAGGTACAGTGACAAGACATTATATGACGTTTACAAAACGGAGGCTCGGGCTCCTGGTCTGGCTCCGGCTCCATTTCGGGAATCCACTCTTAAATTAATGGCATCAATATAGAGGCTTTTGGCTGCGGTTCTGAAGAAGATTCTCCAGTTTGAAAAGGAAAACAGAGTTTCAGCTTCAATGGAAATCACAACCTATATTTTCAGCATATGGATGTCAGAGCTGGAGCCTGAGCCTGAGCCTAAGCCTCCGTTTCGTAAACGCTTAGAATGGAACGACTTTGCACAGCATAAATAGGCATACCCTCATGGGATATATGTTGTTACTGTGTTGAAAGCTGAGATGTTGAAATGGCTAACGTCGATGCATGTGTTTACCTAGTACTGAGCTGCGCAGGCAAATGGCAAGTTCCATGTCATATTGTGACCATTCCTTGGTACCATTTTACCTCTTCTTAATTCATCAGTGCAGTTGTTTGCAAACCTATGATTCAGTCTGTATCCTTTTATATCCAGTTTAAATATAGGCCTATATAATAAGTCGACCTTTCCTTTATGATTAAAGTTACCAGCGCGAAATAGAAGGATCAATACACCTTCTCCTAATATCCTGCATTGAGGTATACTGAGGCAGAAAACTGAGCAGGTAAATAGGAAATTTCCTTCACCTTGACTGTATTTTTCTTACAGTCTGACTCACTGTTTTCTGTTGATGCAGTGACTTGAGACTTCTGAATATTTGATTTCTAGAAGTTGCCTATTTGTCTTCTTCTCAAGTTCATTGATCTTCACTTTGAATGGTCGTTTTTCACACTTCTTCAAGCCGGGCCTCGGATCGGAGCACGAGAAAGGAAGGATAACATGCGAAGCTCCGAAGAGGACAAAAATAGACCGGCCTGAGAATGGGCCGTTCCGTTCCCATTCAATTGCATTGTGCATCGTGCAAACACGCTGTACATTGTATCCTTTTTATACTCCACCTGCTATGGCTGAGTTGCTGTTACACGTGCACTGGAATTCATTTAGACTGCTTTGCCTTTACTATACTTTTGAGGGTCTTGAAAATATGTATGACTGGTTCATCCATTGGAATATTATATATCAAGCCCCGACCCATTTCTAGTATATTTCTTTATACTGCATCCTTGAACCAAAAGGTGTTTTGTACAAAATGTTGATTACTTCAACACTTAAGTGTGTGCCTTCCTGCATGCCATTTCATCGCACCCAATACTATAGCCTTATAGAAGATAAATTGAAGATATTTGGTATACACTGTATGGAAACTTCAGCGACTGACTTCAAGCCGGAAAGGTAATTAGAGGAGTCATGCCGTTACATGATAAAGGTCACATGATGGAACAGCACGTCACTTCGTCTGATCCAATATGTCAATGGAATAACTAACCTGGAAAAGTTTGACAGGAGTTCACCTTTTCATGTCAGTCGAGAAGTGAAATACCGACTTTAGTTTTATTTTCACGTAAGGGCGCCCCTTTTTATAACTGTGGTTCTCATTTCTTGTTCACCTTGAGGGAGGGTCGGTCGGACAAAAAAAAGGGTTTGGTAGAAAAAGAAAATCTGGCTGAATACACAAAAACCTAAAGAAAATGATGAAAAATATTCATTGTATTAACTGTAATCTCGTTTGAATATGTTTTTAATATTTCTGTGATAGAAAGTAACAAATGTAGGCCTCTTGGCAAAATTTGTCTGCAGAAAATCTGGACATTTTTATTTTTTGTTCTTGAATTTAAATTATGTCATTTTCGACAGGGCCGGCGGCAAAAAAAGGGTTAATTACTTTTTCTTCGGTCGGAGCCCAAAATATAGGTCGGTCGGAAATGAGAACCACAGTAAAAAAAAAAAAGGGTGGGGCGCCCTAATGCACAAAGATTAGTTCCCATATCCCCGGATGTGTAAAATAATTCTTCGTGTTACTATATTTCCTTTGTGTTACAGCATTATGGGCAGACTTTTCTTTCAAATCCTGCTTTTTATAAACCATTGCCATCTTTACACCACGGGCCCAAGTTAATCGTAGATCTTTGAAAGGTTTCGGTATTTTTAACACACCCAATCATGTTTGATCCCTTAGATCGGAGTATATGAATACTTTTTTTCTGCTGCATAAGTCTGATGTGTTTGTGGTGTACGTATAATAATTGGCCTATACTCAAGTCATCTTTTAGGTATCTCTACCTACTACTTGTTTACCGTTTTGCAGGAAGAGATAAGTACTGAATGATGCACGTCATGTGCCTCCAAAATTATTTTTAAAAATCATGTTGACTGATATGTATTTATATTAAGTAAAATGTTTCCAAACATCGTTTAAGGACTATCTACAAATGGACTCTACGGCCACATCCCAAACCTATGGGTACGGCCGCAAATAACACACAAGTGTATGGAAGCGGCTGCAGTCACTGGCTTGTGGCTGCCATAAGGGTAGTCTGGTTCCCGGACCCAAAAAGCTCCAGACTATTGTCTGTTAAATATAAGCTTTTTAATCAGAGTCGTCAGGGAATCTTTGGGCAGGGAATCAGACTACCTTAAGGGCGGGTGTAATTTGCTGCCGCAGCCAGAGATTTGGGACACGGCCCATACGACTTAGTACGTTAGACCGCCCCAGCGTCGACATATGCCAGGCCGAGGGAACAGAAGAACTTTGTCATTTAAGTTGGGTCGTGACCTTACAGTGTCATTGGTCAATTCAGTAGTCAATTAGAGCATTACTCTCTTAACGAAAGGAAATGTGAGTGCCAGACGAAGAAAGGTCAAGCGGCTTGCATCACAGATAATCCCAGGAATTATTTTTTATCGAAGTAAAGACCAAGTTTCTCTTATAAAAACAAGAAGGTTCAATGTCTGCACCAGTTAAGTTACCCTTAGCACTACTTTCCTGTCCGCTTACTATGTATAAGAGTCTATAGTATATAGATACCTATACCTTCAGTATATATAATATCAGCGCCATAATAACTGTGTCTGTAACATTAAAACGATATGAAGCCTATGGGTACTGCATAGGATATGTGTGGGATGACATACAACTATGTGCAGCTGTTTGGTTTACTCGTAATGGTATAGGGCCTACATGCAGCATATCACATGGTACAGGACACCAAACCCTTTTTGTGAAGCCTTATTTTGTTCACCTACATTGGCTCGACACATTCCATGTTGTGTAAAGAGATGCAGTGTGAAAACATTTTCATTCATTCGTTCATTTTATAATGTTTTGAAGAACAAACGGAAATAAAAACTTGACAAAATGACAAAGAAAGAAGGATAATTAAACAGAACGAAACAGTATTACAAATACGAATAAATAAATATAAGAATAAATAACAACTCTATTTCCACCCGAAATTGGAAGTAACATTCTAGTGACATTTAAAAAAATAAATAAACAATGAACAAACAACTCAGTTGTGTCAACCGAGATTTTATTAAACCGTGCTGAGATCCAATATATCAATATATCCATGATTGGTATAGAAAGGGAATTGCGTGCAGAGGTGGGTAGCGGTAAACCTCAGATGAAATTTCACTCAATTTCAATGTTTTCCATTTCTTTCCTTTCACGAGTACAGTTTTGTCTTTTTAAAAGGTAATCCTACACCTCAGCGAAGTACAATTTGATAAGCGTTTGTGAGCCATTTTTATATTTTTTTTCCGAAAACCAGTGAAATTTCATCCATAATGTGTATATGCCACTAGTGTTACACATTTTTATCTTATCCTGATATAGTTCACAACAGTATTGCTTTTCTACAATATTAGTATCTAACCCACTGCCATACCGAGGAACACATTAGAAGTGTCAGATTGAATGGTAATTTACATCTTTTGCGAGGTATATCACTCCTATTTAAAGGTAGTATCATACTTACTGGTTTTTATCAAAGATGTGCAGATTAATGGGCAGAAATATCAAGTAAGATACAATAACAGTCATCTGTGAAAATTTCGGTGCCATACGTTGCCCACTTTTTGAGAAAACAGTGAAAAACAACCACAGTATTTCTTAAGTCTTTTCTCTTTTATTTTTGATCTTTTAAAAGATCAAAAAGATTTTCGGTCATTGTTTTACTAATTTCTGGAAAAATGCACCATTTCAGGCGGATACATTTTAACGGTAGGTTTCTACTAGCATCATCTTCATACCCTGAAAATTATACGTAAATCTGTGAAAATTTCTGTTTTGGTCTCTTACCAAAGTATGATACTACCTTTAAGACTTAAATTGCACCTTCCCAAACATTCCATGCACTGCGCTGCGGTACTATACGTTTGTCATTTTAAGCTTTTAAAACATTTCCGTTGCTTTTTTATTAGAAATTTGAGTAGCTCTACCGATTAGTTTGTCTGTGTTTGAGTTTTTTCATTCTTTACAAATAAACCTTTATTGTTCCCTTGTAATTCTGAAAATTGGTTCACGTTCCGTTCGCTTTGGACTTAAAGGTACTATCATACTTTGGTAGCATACCGAAACAGCAATCTTCACAGATTTACCTATAACTTAAAGGGTATAAAGATGGTGATGGTAGAATCATACCGGTAACATTTTTCTGCCTAAAATCATGTATTTTATCAAGAAAAGAGTAAAACCCGATGACCAAAAACAATTTTGATCTTTTACAAATCAAAAATAATGGTGCAGAAAGATTTTAAAAAATACCCTGGGCGTTTTTCACTGTTTTCTCAAAAAGTGGGCACCGTATTGGACTGGGAATTTCACAGATGACTGTTATTGTAACTTTCTTCATAGTTTTGCCCCTGAATCTGCATTTCTTTGACAAAAGCCGAAGTATGATATTACCTATAAATGATATAAATAATCATTACTGTCGAATTGATCAATATAGATTAGTTTGCATGCCTATATACTTTTTGAGGTGATTGGTCTTTTCTTGTATTGTCGCTATCTCTGCTGACTGGTACTTGTATACACTTAAGGGTGATGTTCGAGCCCCCGTCGGCTTCTGAGAAACTGAGGAGATCGAAATTGTGGGCGCGTTTGTCCCGTACCTCATGGGGGACTTGCTTCTGAGTCACGGTACTTGAACGGTCTCAGCGGCTCCTGAGCCTCCCAGTAGCAAACCCAACAAGCTCCTCCACGACACGTCCAAGGCCGAGCGGTATAGCAGCATCTCCGAGCTCCTAGCCCGACGTGATCCTCTTGAGCAACCTCCCCACGGCATCGCACATCTCGGAACCGATTCCTGTTTTGACTTGGCTCCCATGGGGCTTGGGGTCGCGGCTCGGCCAACATGGATGAACGATTACTAATTTGGAGGCGGACTCGATCGAGGCAGAGGCTCTTTGAAGAGCTTGACCAGGCTCGGGGGCTCTTGTCGGTGGAGTGCGTGCATTTGGCGCAGCAGAACCATTCCAACTCAGGCGTGGCTGTTGGTCTTACAAACTATCCCAGCCCTTTTTTCTCAAAAACAAACCTCATCACGTTATAATACACAAACACCTCGCACCATACTGTCAAACATCACCTTATATTATACACACACAAACAAACAACCTGACTCGTTCCCCATCTCCCCTCCTCTACCCCTCCCCCCTCCCCCACCTGTTCTGCAAAAACACATCCCAACCCCCAGACACAAACACAATTCTTTCCCCTATGCTGGATAATCACCGCCCCCTAAAAGCACACAAAGAACCTCTGCCTTGTTCATATAAACAACCTCCTCCCCCGTAATGTCAAGCAGCTCCCTATAACCATTGACTCCCACACCCCCTGTATGTAGTTCATGAACGCCCCCATTCACAAAGATCCCCGCCTCCTCTTGACCTTCGCCTACCCCCGCCTGTACCGCATAAACTAACCCCATAACCCCTGAACTGCACTGTACTGACTAACCACTCTCTCTAGTTAACACAGATACACAAACTCCTCTATCCATTCAAATATATGCACATATATATTTTTTTCCCGAGGTCTTCTTATTTAAACTTGCATTTCAGATGGGGCGATGTCATCTCTGTCGCCGGCATTTCTAGGCCTGGATGACATGACAGTGATCGCACTCATCCACCCGTCCCGGTGTCACGGCCTAAACTGTATCAACACCATCCCTGACCTGACTTTGGTTCGTTAACGGTAGTATATTACTTTGGTAAGAAACCAAAACAGAAACACAGATTTACGTATAACTTACAGGGTATAAAGATGGTGGTGGTAGAAACAAAACGTGGCATTTGTTCCGCCTGAAATGGTGTATTTATCCATAAATTAGTAAAACAACGACCGAAAATCTTTTTGATCTTTTAAAAGATCATCAAAAATAAAAGAGAAGAGACTTAAGAAATACTGTGGCTGTTTTTCACTGTTTTCTCAAAAAGTGGGCATGGGACTGAAATTTCCACAGATGACTGTTACTGTATCTGTCATGATAATTTTGCCCATGGATCTGTATTTCTTTGATCAAAACCAAAGTTTCATACTACCTTTAAAGACAGTGACTTTTACCAGTCATGTATCATACATCATACATGTATCATATTCAAGTATAAACATAATTTCACATCATGAATAACTTCACAAGTTTGCTTTCACGAGCGTGGTGATTTGAAATGTTATATCATATATATTTTAAGCAATTAGTGTCGGTGAGTTACGGTAAGCATATACTCTAACTGTACTTACTGTTAAGCAGTTAAATTAAAAGCAAGCGATCATACTAAGCAGCTCAACAAACCTGATGAATTTGATCCCAGGGACCAAGCTGATTAAAATTCAAATTCCTTTGAAGTTCAAACAAACTTCAGGATGCCAGCCAGACCCCATGTGAATGCAACGCTCTTAAGCAAACAATAATTATGCAAAATCCCAGGTCCGAAAGCAATTAATATGCACCCAAAAAAATTGGTTTGTTCAAGGAGGGAGATCAAACAAGCACTTGTTTGAGCTTTAGAGGTTATTTTATGGTGAATCAGCTTTTAGAAATGAATTTTCAATGAATTCCTAATTAAGCCAGCTCCTAGAAAAATACGGGCAATTCAAAAATAGTGCGCCTCCAAGAATTTGCACTGCTTTTGCAAATCGCAATGCATGATTTTGTTTACCTGGTCACAGAAGTATAATAATGCGCATAATGAAATGGTCGACAGATTCTGCGCATTGCGATTGGCCAGCGCATTGTAAACTCTTGGAGGCGCACTTTATTTGCGATCGTCCGTATTGTATCTCAACAGGCTCTTGTACTTGGCGGTTTGTACGTTTGTTGCAATGAGTCTATGTATGTTTCATACCACTGAGATGAAATGCTGCCCCTCTTTCAAATAGCCTATTGTCCTCTTCAATGACTCCTAATTAGCATTGGTTAGCATAAAAAACAAAATGGATGTCGGGGTCCTTCAAACTTGGGAATGTCAAGACATTCTGCGTCAAATTTTGTACTTTGTAATTAGCTCTCTGTGCTGAGTGTTACATTACTCCCCGTTCTAAAAAAGAAGAAAGAATTAGTCCCAGAATCTCTCTTTAAAGGGTTGGCAGATATGCATCCCATTCCAAGTCGAAGCAACGAGGGATGGTCATTTCAAGATAATGGAGCAAAAGTAGATCACTAGAAATGTAGATCACCTTCTGCCTAAGTCAAACAGGAAAGAAACGACTCTAGAGATTTGGCCGTGATATAGGAAAGCTATACTAACCTTGAACAGAGCTTCCCTCTAAGAAGTGCAGGGTTTCTGTTTGAATTATGAATACCAACTATAGATTGTGTGCTTTGGTGGTGTGCCTCATAAGGCTGAACAATCAGAGCACCATCTACAGGGAATTCTCCCATGGAGGTTTCAGATTGATCTCATCTTCCTGGATTATTGTGATCATATCTCTCGAGTCGCCGGTATTTGCACAGATCTTCCGAAAAGTCCCGGCCACTGTGCATCGTGGGCGGTTGATAACGTTTCATTTGGGACAGCATGGGGGGAAATACATCAGCTCTTTGCAACTTTGCTGCAACACATATGACTTTGCATCATGATTTCCTTGCGAGCGGAGTTAGGATTTTGACAAAGAAAATGATCAAGCATTCTGGAAATTTAGCACACAAATGTTAATTGTTGCTTGCACATCTAATGTCATTTATCTCATCTCTTGCAAGATATGCAACACCCAGTATGTGGGGGAGAACAAGAACACCATTAAGAAACGATTCTATGGTCACAGGACTAGGTCCACAATCAAAACGCAGAAATAACTTGACACTCCAGTGGGTCTCCCCTTAAACCACACGATTTATGATATGATATTACAGGGCATTGAATCACTTAGCCAAAGCAGAGACTTGGTCCGGCTGAGCAGGGAGAAAGTTTGGATGAAGATTCTGCGGACTATTCACCCTCACGGCCTCAACCTCCAGGAAGGAAATGACTAATATAATTGATTTGTTGCCTCCTTGATTCATCTACAGGTACTCTCCAGCCCCCTCCCCTACTTTCCCTAATCCTCTAATTAC
Source organism: Astropecten irregularis (assembly GCA_963971285.1). Taxonomy (NCBI): domain Eukaryota; kingdom Metazoa; phylum Echinodermata; class Asteroidea; order Paxillosida; family Astropectinidae; genus Astropecten; species Astropecten irregularis. The sequence goes on from OZ020257.1 coordinate 413,357, forward strand.
CTTCATTGTTTGTTCCAACAGCCCCATTCTTCCCCACCCCTTTGTTCTTTGCTACCTTTGATCTTGCCTACCCCTGACCTTCTTTGTCTGATCACTCTTACCAACACCACTCACTACCCCTTTTTGTTCCGATCCTCCCATCCATTTATGTGTATCTTTACTTGCATGTTATTGTCCTTTTGTCATTTAGCCTTTAAGAGAGATCCTCCTATTGGATCGAAACGCATCAGGCCCTCCTAAATCCAAGCACACAATTTTCTGATTGGATTTTAAAAATAAAAAGCTTTATATAGTTTTAATGTCAATACATTTTGTTCACAGTGAGGCGTTCCCTGATCAAAAAGCCTGTTCAACTTCCCTCAATTCCCTCCATGTCATGTAAATGTTTGCCCTTATACCTTTACCAAAGGTCCTTGTTGCTTTGCGAAACGAAGGATACAATAATATGCTCCTTCAATCCAGTGAATATCCTCTCTTCGAATCTGTTCGACTGGTCATTAATAAGCAGTGCGGCGTATGACTCATTTTGATGAAGCGGGTGACATTTTTTGGTTGCGAGAAAAGGTCTGGGCTGACCTTTTTTTCGTCTTGTATTTCAGTCGACGAACATTAAATATTGAGGCGGGTTAACTGCCTATTTGCATTTATATTGCTGGGCAATTTGAATTGCCAAAACAGTTGGCTGTATAGCTGAATTCTAATATTTCAATTTCTGGGAACAAGAATGATTTGTTCTCCTATGGGAGCTCATCAGTCCGGCTGCCAGGGTAGTCATCAAGTATTAAAGATATTGAAGATTACCATAATGCGTGTATTCAGTTGACTTTTTGTAGACTGGTAATAAAGAACCCGCTCAGTCAACACAGAAACAGAAAATGTTGATGTCTTCTTTTTCATCTTTTTACATTTTCCACTTAAAGGTACAATATACATGATTGGTAAAGGTAACAGTTTGATCCAGCATGTACTCAGGCGCCGAGCCAACATTTTTTGGGGGGGCTAAAACAGCCATTATTTTTTTGGGGGGGCTAGAAGACACAATATTTTGGGTTCTTCTAACACTCGCTTCTGTTATGTCTTATTAGGAGTCGAAAAACATACACATGTAGCCCACATAACGCGTTTGTTATGTAATTGGCTCTTAATAACTGAAAAAATCCGGAATTTTCAAGCATTTGTTTTTTTTTCACTTGCATTTTTTTTTGGGGGGGGGGGGCGGGGAGCTATACACACTTTTTGGGGAGTTACAGCCCCCCCCCCCCCCCCAGCCCCCCGTAGAACCGCGCCTGCATGTACTTGAATTCGAAATAATAAGCCTGTGAACATTTCAGCTCAATCGGACATCTGAGTTCCTAGCGAAAACTCAACTCAATTTTTCCGGCATAAAACATGAAGAATTATTTTGATCTTACCCCGAGTCAAAACTGTTTTCCGTCTTTGTTTTAATAATTTCTCGATAAATGCACCGTTTCAGGCGGAAATTTTAACTGTATGTTTCTACCAGCACCATCTTCATATCCTGACAGATTTACGTACATCTGTGAACATTGGGGATGTTATCAATCCTGTACTGTAGCTTTAAAGGTATAATTTCAACAACGAAATCCGCTCCAAAATAACTCTGTGCCCTGCACACGTGACACGGAGCAAGGACCTTTTATGAGTATCCAATTTCCTGTAAAATCCGTCATTTTGTCCTCCCTCAAGCCTGGATCATTCTCAATTCACAGTTTCACACTTTCACGGGACTCAGTTTCTTTTAGTTTTGACGATTTTGAGTGAATATTGACATCACTGTTTAGGATGGAAGTCAATTCGGTTCGGTAAATATTTGTTCCACTATCTTGCAAAGAGTACTGGACTTGTTTTTGTTTTTTGTTTTATTAGAGGAAAAAAGAATGGGTATAGTGCATGCATGCAGGAGATATATTTTTGTAGGAAATAAATTGCTCCTGGGTCGATTTAACGAAGTCCTACGATCGATCGTAACTCGAAGTTACGAAGGATAACCCATGTATATTACATAGGGCTGCAATGCATTATGCCCTACGGTAGATATATAAGTTACGATGACCCCTGGGTTGTTGATGCCCCATGTGTGGCGTAACTAGCGTCAAATATTTGAGGGGCACACAGGGCCGGGTGCAGACGTTTTTCAAGGGGCACTGGGGTTGAAGAAGTATAAGCATGTATAAGGCAGTACTTTTAAAAACTAGATTTGAATGGGACAGGTCAACAGAAGGACACATTAATTCGGACAAACTTAAATGGAGTATCATTATACTTTGGTAAGAAACCAAAACAGAAATGTTCACAAATTAACGTACAACTTTCAGGGTATGAAGATGGTGGTGGTAGAAACATACCGTTAACATTCTTCCGCCTGAAATTTTGTATTTATCCAGAAATTAGTCAAACAACGACCGAAAATCTTTTTGATCTTTTAAAAGATCAAAAATAAGAGAAAAGACTTAAGAAATACTGTGGCCGTTTTTCACTGTTTTCTCAACAAGTGGGCATCGTATGGGACGGAAATTCATGAGTGTGACTGTATCTTCCTTGAAATTTGTACCTAAGAATCTATACTTCTTTGACAAAAACAAAAGTATGATACCTTTAACGGCAGAAGCAAGGTCAATGATTGCCAGCTGTACAGTTTTGCACTCGTATTGCAAAGGGTGTCATCATTTCGTCAATTTGTGATTTTAAGATCTGCGTTCATGATTTCCCCTTAATTTTGTACGCTTCAATTAATGCCTCTAGCAGCTGTTCCTTTATAAGAATGAACTCAATCTGAGGCCTAAATAGGAGAAGGCACCAATGCTAATTAGGAGACGTAGTGAGGGATATAGTTTACATGTATAGTAGATGATTAAGTGTACTTTTCAGGTAACTCCGCGTGCGCGTTATCACAAATTATTGCCAACCTTGGTCACAGTTGAATGACCCAATGACATGTGACATGCACTTTTAATTATCTGCTTATCTTAGGATGTGTAATTTTCTGTCATCGTTGCACATCTTCTTTTCTATAATTTCATTTTCTTCCCTTTTTTCGTCCATCGTCCTACGGGGCTGTGCCTTGTGGGCTTCCATGCCAGGCTCACTAAGCAAGGAAGCTCTCCTTTCGACGGTGGCCCAGTTTGCCGATGAGGCCATGTCCTGTGGCAGATGAACCTAAACTGGCACAAGAGGGCGCTACTTACACATTTTAATGCTATTTAACTCACCTGAAATTAGATCTAACTGGAATACACAATATTAGTCTGAACCATTAATATTATGGTAAAGTAATAAGATAGGTGGATATCGTTGATTTCGTGTTGTTCACTGACTAAAGTTCCAAATGTGACGCTGTTTCATTGAGGGCGCACTTTACCGACCGCGGCCACAATTCCCATCTTGTCACGCTTCACTGACCATATTCTTTTTATGAAGACACTGACCTCTCACCAGCCCCCCCCCCTCCCCCCTTCCCCTTACCGTACGGCTGTTTGACTTTGACTAAAGGGGAAATGGCAGCCCTGCTTCCACATACAGTTGTAACGATCTTGATTCCATCTTCAAATACCTGGATTTTTATGAATTATAAAAATTACATGTACAATGTACAATGCACATAATGTTTTATTATTACTTCAGTAGGCCCTACAAGGTCGTGTACGCGTGAATTCAGTACATTTTAGCGAAGTTTATATTGAATTTGAATAAAATCTTTTCATATTATGATGCTAAGTATTTTGTTTAGAACATTGTTTATTTACGTTTTGTATAAATTACTTTATTGCCCTTCCACTTGCATGAAATATCGCACAATATTAATTTAAAAAAAAATAATAATAAATTATAGTCATGTGATTATTTTGCCTTTATCAAAATACTCTTTATGGTTACTCCTCGTGCAAATTGATTCAACTCTTTTTTGTGGGGGCGCATTATTATTTATTTTCAGGACATTTGGTTGATATGGAGACGCGTCATTTGGGCGTTCCACTTCCTGAAAGTTGCACCGCAAAAATACCAGAGCGCCCTCTATTGACTGTTTTGCATCTTTTACAATTTCCACCAGAATTAACCACATAAACAGGCTGTTTTCATATGACGTAAACGAATTTAATGACTTTTAACTGTCTGGCTCTGTAATTTATGCCTTTTGTTCCCAGCAAATGGTAGGAAATCGTTTCTTCACACCTTGTCAATCACTTGTTGCCAATCACTTTCATATGCAAATGAGCGCAACAGTGAAAGCCCCCTTCATCGTGGGAACACAATCCGACGACCGTTGAGTCGACCAGACGAAGTTTTTGGAAAGTGGAAATGTTTACAAATATTAGGCCGATTATAGGGTGATTTTTGCGAGTGCCCAACATTCCAAAAGGTTTGGAAGATTTTCAGGAAACGGACGGTGCCTCAAAATGGCTGCAAGACGGGAGAAAAGTGACATTTGTTGGCTGTTGTTGGTCGTCTGTCTCGGACTTTTGCAACAGGTGTGTATGTGTATGTAACATTGTATAGTATTTGATGGTGTCATGGAACGGAATGCAATAACCTGTGTGTTGGTGGTGATTGTAAAGTTGCATGGGGTTGGTTACGAAGAAGTGAAGCTCGTCCACAGATTACAACTACTAACAACAAGAAACACAAGCCTTTTCCATCGTAATACGAAATTTATTTTTGATAATTGTTAATAAATATCTGAATTCGTGTTGTTTGTTTTGTTTTTGGTATTTCCAAGTTCAAGTTGGAAAGTTTCTTATTTCTACCGTCATGATTTGAGTAATTAGCCAAAAACAAAATGAGTGTGTGTTATAAATTTATAATATTACTGGATCTTTGATATTCTGAATGGATAATATAGAACTAGAAGAATAATGCGGTTGGGGTTCCTGTAGTTTCAGGCACCTGAAAAAAAAAACATAATCATCAAAGTAGGTAGAACGCTGGAACTATATTCCGGAGATCGCTGGTTTGAATCCCGTTCCATTCAATTTTTCTTTGATTACTTTTCAATTAAGTAGTTAAAAAGCTTCTGCGATTTCAAAATGAGAAATAGTAGTTATAGTACGTCACTATGTTTTAAGTCTAAAGTTCAACAAAGTCCTAAAAACCCTAGATTGATTAAATTTCAAAAATTTTCAGTGTAAAAATACAATTTTTGTACGCGCTTGTTGCAAACTTAAATAGTTCGTCAGTCACGAACTTCAGGGGCCGATTTCACTAACGTTTTGCGATCATCGTAAAGCCCCAATCCATCGCTAAACGTAAAATCTATCGCTTTTTTGCGTAGCTCAATTTTTCCGTTTAGCGATGGATTTGGGCTTTAGGATGATCGCAAAGCGTTAGTTAAATCGGTCCCAGGTCTGTTAGTCCAGTACCAGACCCAACGTGAAACTAGTACATGTATATTCAGCTAATAATTTCCTCTGTAAAATTACGCATCTTTGTTACCGTTTTACCCCATAATTTCCCTCAAAAGTCAAAGCCCTGCAATCTTTCCACAAATTTAAACCTTGCAATATATTGAAGAAGACACCACGGACGTATATTTAGGTGAGTCTCTTTACAAAAAGTTGTTTTACTTTCCTTAAAGTTTTGGGCCACACTTGTCCACAATCACCAATGTTTGCACCAATCTAACCGCAGAATTGTTCAATTTCTTTTTGGAAATTCCATCCATTTGTTTCCCACGCAGGCTTGTTGGGTGTCAGCCCAGTCGACGCCTGTCAACGTTGCCCTGAACAAGCCGATATCAGCCAAAATCACTTGTGGCCTCAACGGGTCAGAGAGCTTTAATGCTCACTTGGAGATACTCAAGCCTCCTAGCAGCCGTGTGACCTCAGTGTGCGACAACTCCAACCCTCAGTTGGCCCACGGTCCTGCCAATATGGTAGACTTGGAGTCTGGCAGTGGCACTGTAACTTGGTGGCAGAGTACATCCAGAACCAACCTACACCGTGATGGCATGATGAACCCAGACACTGAGATCACTATTGACTTACAAGAGGTAAGTGGCTGGAGTCACATTACATCGCCCTGAACATCTTTGTTGGATCGGGCGCTATATAAGAATATTATTATTATTATTACATATACTATTTAACACATTTAAAGGCAATATCATACTTTGGTTTTTTTTATCAAAGGAATACAGATTCATGGGCAAAAATATCAAGCAGGTACAGTAACAGTCATCTGTGAACATTTCAGTCCTATATGTTGCCATTTTTTTTAGAAAACAGTGAAAATAAACAGCCACAGTTTTTTTAAAGTATTTTTTCTTTTATTTTTGATCTTTTAAAAGATCAAAAAGATTTCCGGTTGTTGTTTTACTAATTTCTGGATAATACATTGTACACCATTTCAAGTGGAAAAACGGTATGTTTCTACCACCACTATCTTCATACCCGTAAATCTGTGAATATTTCTGTTTTGGTTTCTTACCAAATTATGATACTACCTTTAAAGGCATTGCATACGTTTGGTAATGACTCTGAAAATTTATGGCAATAAAAACTTACTTGGTGAGAAGTACAGCTGCTTTGGATAGTATAATGCATATTGAGAAACGTTCAATTCGAAGTACCGCGGTTATGGAAAAATATGTCACTTTTTATCTCCAAAAATTATGAATCTGAGAAGCATTATGGCCGTAACGCTTCTCAGCTATTGACTAACTGTTCTCTGGCGTGAAATAACCGCTCTAGTTTGTCGCCAAAATCTCAAAAACGCTACCACCTTTTGAATTGAACTTTCACAGGTTAGTTTTATGGTATATATATACAATTATATTGGTTTGAAACAAACAGTAGGCTCAAATTACCAAACGTATGCAATCCCTTTAAAGGTATTGGTAAAGGTTACAGAACAGCACTCATACTTTGTCTGATCCAATATGTGCATGAAAAAATAAACCTGTGAAAATTTGACCTCACCTAAAATCAGACAGAGAGTTGTGAAATCAGACAGAGAGTTGTGAGAAAGTATTGAAAACCAGACTCAATTTTTCTTATAAAATATAAAGAATTATTTTGATCTTATCCCAACTGTTTTTGGTCTTTGTTTTGCTAATCTCTGGATAAATATACCATGTCCTGAAATAAATGTAAACCAATATTTGTTTAAATCTTTTAGTGGGTGGAATTGGAGATTCTTCAGATTTTTTTTTTGTACAGGCACCATATCTGTTATCAAAAGTGCATTTTGGAAAAGAACATTGAACAAGAAAACCATACAAAATGAAGGAAGAGGCATATTTCCTATTTCATTGAGTTCACAACACTATAACATTAAACAACAAATGAACAAATTGATCTGTTTCCTATGCAGAATGTTAAACTTGAACAATTATCATAGGCTAGCCATTCACAGTAATTCAAAAAAGCCATTCAAAAAAGAAATTATCTAATTTTTACATCCTATTTTCAGTTACAAACATTGATAATAATACAGTCATAGAAATATATTATAATTGGAAATCAAATCAAAGAATTCAAAGAAAAAACAAGGTCTTTTTAAATTGAATAGTCCTATGCGTACATTTTTGGGGTGGTTCATCTTCTGTTGTCATAGCAACACAACAGCTGTGTGCATGTGTGACGCATACATGTACATGTAGATACAGGCATTTTTGGGTGTGTGCGTATGCTGAATAAAATTGATTTTGCTCAGAAGCCATTGTTCAGAACAAAAGATTTCCTGTAATTGCTGTGTCTGATGCAGCTGTTACAAATAATTTTGTTTTTTTAGCATTGGGCGTAGCTCCGCATATTCAAAGCCTGATGCATAATATTCAATCTGGCTTCACAGCTGCAGTTGCCTTTTTGGATTTTAAATAAAAGTCATGCACATTGTACAGTATATACAGTGATGTGAGACTAATTCAGATTTGAATCTGATTTCAAAAATTTCTTGTTGATTTTAACTCAGAATTTCAGCTTTTTTGTTCACCTGCTCTGTACAAATGCATAGGAACATTTCAGCTTTTCCCTTGGTGTTTTCAGATTTTTTTTCTGGCCAGCCACATCCCAACGTATATTAAATGTTCATTTATATTTTTGAACAGTAAATATAATTTGCCAAAATCTTTACGCACAAAACCTTATTGTGAAATGAATTAATCCAACAATTTAACTGAAATATCAACAAAACATGTTTTGGAAAATATGCTTAAAATATCAGTTTATGTGAATAAATAAATAAGATAAATTTACAAATTTTAAACCATGCACAAAAATTGAGATCTTAGGAAATAATGTTACGTTATTGATTTTGATAAGGGTATTTATAATGTTTTTAACTGTAAAGCTGATATATTACTGATTTAAGTCAATTATGTGGTGAAATGGATGTTTCTGAGTATAAATCTACTTGATATAACACAAAATATGTGTGATTTAGTTAGATGTAAACCCATTCACTTTGCAGTAAATGAGCTTTTATTCACTGAAACATAGTATTTTTTTACAATATTGGCAATTAAAAGGTTGTATCATACTTTGGTAAGACACCAAAACAGAAATGTTTACAGATTTACGTATAACTTACAGGGTATGAAGATGGTGGTGGTAGAAACATACCGTTAACATTTTTCCGCCTGAAATGGTGTATTTATCCAGAAATTAGTAAAACAACGACCGAAAATCTTTTTGATCTTTTAAAAGATCAAAAATAAAAGAGAAAAGACTTTAGAAATACTGTGGCCATTTTTCACTGTTTTCTCAAAAGTGGGCACCGTATGGGACTGAAAATGTCACAGATGACTATTACTGTATCCTCCTTGATATTTTTGTCCATGAATCTGTATTTCTTTGACAAAAACCAAAGTATGATATGACCTTTAAAGTCCCCCAGAAGGTCTTGTATGTATTGAACTGAAGTATTAAAAGAATTGGCCAGATTTTACACTGTACATGATAGCATACATGTATGTGCAATAATGGAATATTATGATTGAAGATATTTTGAAAAACAGAGAAATTATAATTTTGCACAATACTGAAAAATAATTGTGACCAAATTTCAACTTGTGTCTGCCCATCATTCTAAGCTCCAAAGTTAATTTCTCTTTTGCCATGGGTAAGTTCTGTGACATTTTGGTAAGCTGGTACGGTATTCTGTGAGTCACCGGCTCTAATCCTGCTCCAGTCAATTTTTCTTCATTCACTTTTCATTGACTTAATTGTATAATAATAATAAGATTTTCAGAGTGTTGACAGTATGAACAATTTCCTCATTTCAGAATTACAAGATAGAGACCATCAGGATTCAGATGAGCGACTCGGTCCGCCCAGGGCAGATGAGCATCTTGAAATCGACCGACGGTATTTCCTTCACCCTCTGGCAGGCTAAGGTATCCTCCCTCAGCGAGTGCACTGCGGAGTTTAATGTGCAGCCCATGTCACTTGTCAGCCAAGCAAACACAGTACTCTGCACCCAGTACTCACTATCCAATGCTCAGCCTAGGAATGAAGTGGTAAGCTGACGATTTTACCCAACTTGCCCAAGTTATTAGTCTTTAGTCATTAGTGTACCATGTATTTCCTGTTGGGGTTCATAATTTTAACACTCACATCAATCGGAAAGATCCCTCCTTGTGCTAGGATTTTATTCAGTGAGTTTAGATTAACTGACCTGGATTTCATTATCTGGTTACAAATTTCCTCAGATCGTTAGCTGAAACTGAAAGGCAAAAAAAAGGGGACAAACATTTGGCTCATGTTCAACGACCCAAAAAGTGTAAACTGTAGAATACATTGAATTCCAGTCAGTTATTTTATCTATTTTGCCAAGCTAGCACTGTCATTTAATGGAGGTGATTACATCGGTGTACTGTTTTTTGCAATCATAACTGGATATGAAATTACCCTATAGATATTACCCAGCACAATGGGTAAGCAGGTAAACATTTTTGAAAATGCTGAAATTCTTTAGAAGCCACACAAGAAAAAACTCCCTCTCATCCCTTGTAAATGCTCATTTCTGTCCCTGTTTTTCCCCATGTATTTTCTTTCTTACCCAAAGATCACCTTCACCTTCCAACCGCCTGCCGACTTGATGGAATGGCAACGGGCCAGATACGTACGCTTCGCCTTTCACAATATGATACGCAGTTTTGGATTCTTCTCTGATGAATATGTAAGTCAACATTTAAACAGCATAGAGAGGAATTATTAAGGGTTTTTTAAAGAGGCAAGTCAAGAGAAAGTGCATAAAGTTTTCAAATACTTTCTGGACATTGTATCAAAATTTAAATTTGAAAAGTGAACGAGAAAAAAATTGTGGAAAAAAAACAGCGACTCCCAGAACGAATCTGCATTTCTTTGACAAAACCAAAGGATGATATTACCTTAAAATGCCAATTTCATTCTCAGACTTCAAACAAGGTCTTCTTGGAATACCGGAGGCAAAATCCAAGGCTTGAATTTAACGGAGGCCACGGCGGCCATGGCCTTCGTTGCCCTTGTTCTTGGCCTTCGTGCCCCCTTCAAATGTTTCCATAGACATTGTGATTTTCCAATGGAAGTTCCCCTTGCAATAGAAAAGTGGCCTAGCTTGCCCCTTTCAGAACCAAATTAAAGGCCAGAAAATCCCTCCTCAACTTTCTCCATGTTTTTGTGTTTTGTTTTTGCCAGCATCATTACACCGTGCAGAACATTGAAGTCCTGGCCCGGTGCGAGTGCAATGGCCACGCCTCTGACTGCACCCTGCAGGCCACACCCAATAACCCCAGCATCATGACCTACCAGTGTCAGTGCGGAGGAAACACCCAAGGCATGAGCTGTGATCAGTGTCTGCCATTCTACAACCAGCTGGCCTACCAAACCGGGGAGTCGGGCTTCACTTGTCAAGGTCTGATTTCTGTCGCTGTCCGATAATATTTTAATTTTAATACAGTAACTATCTATTGTGTATGTCACAAGCATAATGAAAAGTAGCGCACATCTGCTCCACCTGAAATTCCACAGAAGCTTTAACGTGGGGAAATGACCACAAAGATAGACAGCCCATTTTTACACTAAATCACTTGTTTCTTCAGAAGGAAAGTCATAAATCTGGGGGTTGCAGATTATGAAAATTAATTCTTTTGGCTTTAAGTCCATATATGTCACACTAAGAAAAATAGAAAAACCAGTCATCATTTTTCTCTCAAACATTATGGGTATGAGGCGATTGCCTATGGAGCGGGACGAAAAATTTCCATTTTTAACAGACCTTTGGTTGTTTATCTCAGCGTATCTTGAGAACCCAGGATTGGATCACGCTGGGGGTAGCGCTTTTGGAAAGATGAAGAAATTCCCTATCCACTCATATAAGAGTCGATTTGATTGGGTAAAAACCCACTGATCATTTTTTCGTTAAAGTTTTCCTCCAATGACTGGGGGGTGTACTGGCCATTGCCATTGTGTTGCATGTGTTATGCAAATCATATGGTCACTGGAGCGAACAGTGGAGCTGCCTCACACCCATTGATCTTTTGCACTTTTGGGCCTGAAACTTTTCATTATGCAAAGCAATTGACAAATGTTTTCATTTGTAAATGGTGTGTACTTGAGATCTACAGCCATATGACAGTTAATTGGTAATGTGGCTTATGAGTGGCACCCCAATCAGAGATATTTAACAATAGGGATCATTGTCAAAGGGCCAGAACGCTCAGGTGGAACACCGATCCAAAGGTCCGAGGTTCAATTCCAAGTTTACAAGTGAATTATTTTTCATCACCCCAAAATCATCACTTTCAATTCCCAGTCGGACAGCATAATTTCAGTTATTTCTGATTATTTGGAAAAAAAAATATAAAGTCATTGAAAAATGAACAAAGACAAATTGACTGTAGCAGGAATCGAACCAACGACCTCCAGAATACACTTGCTCTCTTGTCATTGATTTGATACTTTCTTCGTTTCAGCCTGTAATTGCTTTGGGCACAGCGATGTCTGCATTTACGATCCTATGGTAACCAACAGCCTTAATTCTTCCGGCAATTACAACGGTGGCGGAGTATGCCAAGACTGTCGCAACTTCACTGCAGGTACATGCTGCTGTTTCTTTCATTCAGAAAGTCACACAGACTCTTTTTATACTCAATCACATTCAGATGAGTTTCCAATGTGACTGTGTCTCATTGTTACTGCCTCATAAGCCCAGGCTGTTCAGGCAAACGCCTCTCTAATCTGTAAGGTTTTATACAAAGCCTCTTTTTCAAATGATGGTTCTGGCTCTGGCTCTGGCTCTACATTGAATGGGGGAACTGTCTGGAACAAGATGTTCATTGAACATTAATTGTCCCCAAAAAATTGCTCATTATGGTACATTTACTCCCTTGATTTTGCATATGAATAGATCAGCATTTACGAGCTAACCGCAATCTGTTAGTTCTGAACACAGCTGTGTGCATAGATTACATTCCACCTGGAATTTGGGATATTGTGCAGTGGTATTCAGTCATTGTGTGCCCGCATTGTTTACACCAAGCTCCCTGCACACATAGCCCGGCCAGATGACCTCTATTTGACCAGTGGCTGATAATGAGGTAGGAGCAAGCAAAGAAAAAAAGAGCCGGGGCTGATAAAGGGGTTAAAAAGTGAAGAGAAATCTTTGTTGCTCTCAGGTATCAATTGCAATCAGTGTCAGAGGTTCTACTTCCGTCCCCTGGGCAAGCAGCAGACTGATGAGGATGCCTGTCGCCAATGTAACTGTAACCTGCCGGGTACCAGGGAAGATCCCAGTATCGGCCGAGTCAAGGGAGAGTGTATCATGAACAATGATGTGCCCATACCCAATGGCATGGTAAGTGTTTCTCAAATGCGTGGAAACTCTTCCTCAATCAAACAGGATGATTGCCAACCAAATGTTCATGTGATGTTTGTTGCCTTTGATTTGTATTCGGCAATTCAAAATAATGTTGTTATTATTGTAAATGGAAAATGTTGAAGTTTTTTGTATTGTTTCAAAATGTTGATGTTTTTTCTATTGTTTCAAAATTTTGAATTTTGAATTTTTTTTTATTTATTTTTTTATGGTTTTTTGGATGGGTGTGTTGTCCAAAATAATGTTGTTATTATTGTAAATGAAAAATGTTGAAGTTCTTTCTATTGTTTCAAAATGTTGAATTTTTATTTTGGATGGGTGTGTGTGTGATTGATGGGTGTTTGCTATCATGTTTGTAACTGCACGTAAGGCTGCAGCGAGCCATGACAGCTTCGCTGTTCTAGTTTATCCTTTGAGAGAGATCCCGATAGGATCAAATGTCAGGTCCTCCTAACCCTATGTAATTTTAATCTATTTTGTATCATTATTTTGGTTGATGAGCATCTTGCAACAGTTTATTACTTGTATTTTTATTTATCACACAGTTCCCTGGTGACTGTTACTGCAAGGTGAATGTGCAAGGATCCAAATGCCAGGAATGTAAAAATGGATTCTATGACCTGACAGATGCGAATTCAAATGGATGTCTCAGTGAGTATAATGCTGATATGACTTTACACTGATTGTCTGTCAGTTGTTTGTTTGTTTGTTTGTTTGTTTGTTGGAATGTCTATTTGTTTGTTTATTTGTCTGCCAGGTAAACAAACAGACAAGCTATTACATGAAATAACCAACGGGAAACTGACTAGATCAATATTTTAAGTCATTGAAAAGTGAACATAAAAAAATTGAACGGAGCACATACCTGCGCTCTACCAACCGGGTTAATATTCAGCCCAACGTTGGTGGCGTCCCTAATAGTCAATTATCTTTGTTCATTTGGCAGTCACAAGCCATGAAACCACTCACGTACCGCTATATCCCAAGGATCATTTAAGATACACACAGCATTAGCAATGCTGTTAAATTCATGTTGATAAAGTTGTATGGTAGTTTATAATGTGTTTTGACACTGAAGCTTATTACCTGTACTTTATTGTCATAGCTAGACGATCACATTATCTTTTTGAAGTGAGGAAAAAATGGTTAGATGATAATTGTACTGGACCATTGTTATCCTGTCTATTTCTTTTATATTGTTTATTTTTGAAAGGTAGTATCATACTTTGGTTTTTGTCAAAGAAATACGGATTCATGGGCAAAAATATCAAGGAAGATACAGTAAAAGCAATCTGTTAACATTTCAGTTCCATACGGTGCCAACTTTTTGAGAAAACAGTGAAAAACGGCCACAGTATTTCTAAAGTCTTTTCTCTTTTATTTTTGATCTTTTGAAAGATGAAAAAGATTTTCGGTCGTTGTTTTATTAATTTCTGGATACCGGTAAATACACCATTTCAGGCGGAACTATTTTCGGTAGGTTTCTACCAGCATCATCTTCATACCCTGAAAGTTATATGTAAATCTGTGAACTTTTCTGTTTCGGTCTCTTACCAAAGTATGATACAACCTTTAATTTGAAGGTCAACAACTTGTATTGTCCTCAACTTGTATTGTCCTCAGCCTCTTCTTATCTACCTCACCATCCTAGTTTCTCTGCTAATGTAGTAATGTAGGATACTTTGTTGTTTGGTATCTGGAGAGGACAGTCTTTGAGAGAGTGATTAACATCCCGTTCTGTTTCTCTTCCAAACCTTTGTCAAGGCTGCAACTGCTTCACGCCGGGCACCGTGTCCGCCTCAAACACCTGCAACAAGAATGCCACCGGCCAGTGCCCATGCAAGACATACACCACAGGCCGGCGCTGCAATCAATGCATGGACGGGTTCTACGGCTTGGCTGCTGATAATCCAGAGGGTTGCGTACCTTGCTCTTGCGACGCCGGAGGGTCTCTCGTTGCCATCTGTGACAAGGAGTCGGGAGTTTGTCCCTGCCGGAACCACGTGGAAGGGAGACAGTGTGACAAGTTAGTATCTTGGATTTCACTGTAAAAACGTTATAGATGATAAAGGTGTTGACATTTATTTTTAAATTCTCTTCAATATTGACCAGTAGGTTCTCAGTTAAAAGGGAACATATAGCTAGGATTTGCAAGGCCTCCAAAATAAATTATTGAGTTTGAGACAGAAAATGGACTCAACAGTTCGTAAACAGTGCACTATGGGAAATCTTGGTTCATCAGATGCTGAGTTTTTCAAGGAAATCAAGATTTAGTGTCTTTTCCAAAGATCGTTCGTCCGAAGAATTTTTGGAACAAACATAAAGTAAACTATTCTTCATGTTTTATAAGAAAAATCGAGTCGGGGTTTCTCTATTTTCTCGTGACAAAGATGTCCGATTGAGCTCAAATTTTCACAGATTTATTATTTCATGTACATGTTTGATCACACAAAGTATGAGTGCTGTCCTGTGACCTTTACCAATCATGTATTGTACCTTTAAGCTTCCACCACATTGGAAGTATTGAAATTTTGTAATTTTTGTTCTCAGAATCACTGAGCCAAAGAAAAGCATTGATTTAGACAGTATTGTTGACATTCTTTCTTTTATTGTTTGCACAGCGTGACAGCATTTTCCTTCTACCGTACCCTGCACACCATTAGTGCTGAGTTTGAAACCATCGGTGGTCCTAACTGGGGAAGGGACACCGCTAGGTATCCTGGTTTCAGTTGGTATGGCTACGTCACACTTACTGGCCAGGTAATATTAACTAGTTTGAATCTACTATTTGACCTGTTAGTTGAATTTGTAATGTTTGGGAGTGTGTGTACTTTTTTCCATGCATTGGGGCATTTGTTTGTTTGTTGGTATGTTTATTATTTGTTTGTTTGTTTGTTTGTTCAGTATGGTTCTGTATGAGCAGAAAAGTTGACTTGATTATCGTTTGTGTCATTGTTTCAGCTTTTGTACATTCACTCCTGGCAGTAAAATACAGTCTATCACATAGCGGCGTCTGCTCTTAACAAATTTTATTATTCTCTTTATTGATAGCGCTCTCAAATATCAGAACGAAATTCATTTATCCACGGAAAAAAATTTGATTCTTCATTATTTCCATCAGTTGCAAGACTTAAGTTTGTAAAAAAAAAAATTCATTTCAGATGTCCACCACAACGACCCTGTCGGTGCCACCCTCTCAGCTGAGTGGAACATTCCAGATCGTCCTACGGGTTGCCAACGAAGGTGCCACCCAAGTCAGCCTGATCATTTCCCCCAAGGGGGCGACACAAGGGGCCACCCAAATGGGCACTGTGGTCATTCCTCTCTGTCCAACCTGGTGCTTCGACGGCATCGTGCAAAATCTGGACGCGGCACAGGGGACGAATTTCCTGCTCGGTCCCGGTGAATGGGACGTCACGGTCAGCATCGATGTCCAGGGAGGGGCCAAGATACTTTTTGTAAGTTTCACATTTTCAGACCTTTTGAATTCCATCTTGCAAATTCTGAATTCTCTTCATTTGTAAGCGTTATGAAACCTTTTTTTTTTAATCTTTTTTTTAAATATCTTTTTCATATCTTTTTAATGTAAAAAGTTGAAAAAAGAAGCTGGTCTAAAGTTGTTTATGCATTTTTCAGCCATATCCTCTTTAACCTTTTCAAAATTCCACACTGTAGGAAAGACATTCTTTCTACCCTTTTTCTCTTAAAGGTAGTATCATACTTTGGTAAGAAACCAAATCAGAAATGTTCACAGATTTACGTATAACTTACAGGGTATAAAGATGGTGGTGGTAGAAACATACTGTTAAAATTTGTCCACCTGAAATGATGTATTTATCCAGAAATTAGTAAAATTACGACCGAAAATCTTTTTGATCTTTTAAAAGATAAAAAATTAAAGAGAAAAGACTTAAGAAATACTGTGGCAGTTTTTCGCTATTTTCTCAAAAAGTGGGCACCGTATGGGACTAAAATTTTCACAGATGACCGTGACTGTATCTTCCTTGATATTTATGCCAATGAATCTGTACTTCTTTGACAAAAACCAAAGTATGATATTACCTTTAAAGAGACTGAATAGACTTTCACTTTTTCTTACTGAGGGAAGACAACCAGACAAGGGCATCCTTAGTTGTACCTTCCAGCCCACTGAAACCTCCACTGAGGCAACGTTAATGGCAGTTCCGTTCACAATGTGGCAGGGCTACATATGCAAACTATCACTACTGCTACTTACCTGTGTTTTGCTCCATTTCAGGATCAAGTTGTAGCCATTCCTGTGGAGTTTTCTGCACCCTCCGCTTTGCTGGGTGACCGTGCCTCGACATTTACATCAACTTGCAATGTGTACAGCAATGATATGAGGTATGATTGCTGTAGGATTTTGATGATAATTGCACCCCAGCTGGTACTCAAGCTGATACCCTTGTTGCGTAACAAAGGTGTTGTTTTTTTTAGAGTGTGGCAGATGGTACTCAGATTAACACACAAGCTTGTACCTAGGCTGGTACCCAGGCTGATGACACCTAAACCTCAACCTAGCTAGTCTGGTACCCAGGTTGATACCCCAGGTTGTTATTAGGTGACTGACCCGGCTTACACCTTACTTTGAACCTAGGCTGGTACTTATATTGCAACCCAGGCTGTGTATACCCAGGCTGAAATCCAAACTTATACCCATGTTGGCACACAGGGAGGAACCCAAATTGCTACCCAGGTTAGTGCACAAGTTGAAGAATTCATACATGTTTGCTTTCTCAAATGAACTTTTGCACAGACTTGGCACGAACCAAGAATCCTTGTGCCTGTCCAATGTGTTCTCCCTGACGGTCTTCTACTTCGAGGCAGCTAGTCCCTGCGATTGTAACCCCACTGGCAGCATCACGTTACAGTGCAACACCTATGGAGGGCAGTGTGAGTGCAAACCGGGTGTAGGTGGTCGGAAATGCGACATGTGTCTGCCAGAGTTCTACGCATACAGAAGTACAGGGTGCACAGGTAAGCTCATCAGTCATTGTGCTCATCACGCTGGATACCTTCATTGCTTTGCCCTTGGTCTTTGGCCAGTGAAAAGGAGTTAAGGGTTGAAATGTTTCATTCCGGGGGGGAGTTTGCCCTGGGGATGAGCGCTCTAGTGGGAAATGGCCTTTAGACTGTACCTTGTCCATTCTTCATTCGCCTTCATCTTTGGTTAAATTGGTTTTATTGTGTCCAGCTTGTGACTGCTACAGCGATAACAAAGTTTGCGACATGACGACTGGACAGTGCGACTGCCCTCCGAACACCGCCGGCCAACGATGTGATCGCTGTGTGACATTTGCCTGGGGATTGAACAGCACCACTGGCTGCCAGGTATTCATGCTCAGACCATTCTCACAAGAAGTCTCAATACTTTAAGAAGTCTCAGGTCAAGCTTCGATTAGGGTCTATTTGTCAACCATTGGTTGATTGTGCCTGGTGCCTATGCCTTACATTTGTGTAGGGGTTACCAGGGGAATCTGTCAGTGGTTGTCGGATAGTCACTGATCAAACTTGCCCAAAGTATCAACAGTTGAAAGCAAACACACAAGGGATGTGCACAGATTCACTCGGCTCAAAAATTGGTTTTAGGGTATCGCATAGTTACCTATAAAGTAATTATTTTGACCAAATTGAGATTTTCGCCCAAATCGAGTCTTAATCATATGTTTGAAAGTCCATATCAATACTTAACTCTGTATAGAAAGGGTCAAAAGGAAGACGGCCTAAGTCAGTGGTGCCCACTTTTTGATATAACAGTGGCAAAAGCTCATGATATGTTTTAATTTATTCACTGGGTTTCTGATCCACCTGAGATCAAAACTGTGTTTGGTCACTGGTTTTTACTCTTTTCTGGACAAATACCATATTTCAGGCAGAAAAGTGTTTTGGTATGTTTCTACCATCACCATCTTATATAGGCCTATATACCCTGTAACTTAAAGGTAAATCTGTAAAGATTTACCTACCAAAGTATTGTTATGCTACCAAAGTATGATGGATCATTGAAAGTCCTACTTTTGTTGAAGTCCTAATTATTGGTGTTTTTTGTGTTTTGTGCCCTGATAGCTGTGTAATTGTGACCCAATGGGATCAGTCAATCGTCAGTGTGACGCTGCCACAGGCATGTGTAGCTGTCAACCTGGAGTAGGGGGCACCAGGTGTGACCAGTGCCTGGATGGGTACCAGGGAATGACCTCAGCGGGTTGCACGGCATGCCAGTGTGATCCTGCCGGTAGCCTGGGGATCAGCTGCAACAAGACCACTGGCCAGTGCCTGTGCAAGGTAGGTCCCCTTCTTAACACTACACCAGGCTATCATTTTGTCAAATGTGATGTGGAGATTGGTATACAAATTATTGATGTTTATGAGCATGATGGTAAGAATGTTTGCAGCTCGTTGAATATGGAACATTTCATAGTTCAAATGAAAATATTCTTTCCAGGATTTAGTTGGTGGTGTCAGGTGTGATAGCTGTGCAGTTGGAAGTTTCTACAATTCGCCACTGCACCAGTCTGGCTGCCTGCAGTGTGTATGTATGGGAATCACCACAGTATGCATTAGCACTCTGGACAAGATTGCTCAGGTATGGTGTTGCTTCATAACTAGTCTAATATATACCCTCTTGACATGAAACAAGAGTTTTCTGGATCAAGGCGATGTCTGAGAAGTTGGAATCCTTACTTTATTCGGCAAGACTTTTTGTGATTAATGCTAGGAGTCCACTGGGCCGGCGCCAGTTGGTGCTAGTTCGCACCAAAGATTATGTGATTGGCGCGTAGTGGCGCAACGTGGCGCGCGCCATTACATTCCAGTGGATTCCAATAGGCGGATTGTTTGCGCCATTTGGTGCCATTTGGTGGACACTTTACGCTGGTTGCTCGATGCAAGTGGCGCAACGAAAATTTCAAAAAATTTAAAATTTTCTTGTTGCCAAATAAAACATTTTGTGCCGTTACGGGCCACCACGAGCCAGTTGGGAGGCAGATTGAGCCACTGCACGCCACTATAGGGCTATAGGCACCTTATTGGCAACACTAGGTGCCACAGCAAATTGCATTGGCCCGAACTGGCACCAACTGGCGCCAGCCAAGTGGACTCCTAGCATAAGCAAATTTTAATCAGTAAGACATTAAGAAGCTCTATGAAATTGATTTTATCTGAACAGAAACTTTGTGATCATATTGGAACTTTTTCAGCAAAGATTATGGAAACTTTTCTTCTTACAGTACAACGTCCCAACAGATGCAGCGCTCCTTGCCAGTTGGTCTGTGGTCTCTGACGTTGCTACACAGACCCCCTTCCCGACCTCACCTACCACCTCCACCCTGCCCATCAATGCCACTGACGTAGTCACCGTTACAGTCCAAGCTGGCCAGGATGGGTACTGGCTGATTCCCACACAGCGTCTTGGTAGCAACCTCCTGGGATTGTATGGAAACGCCTTACAGTTCACCCTGTACTACCCAGTGGAGGGACTACCAGTCGGTGCAGTACCCAAAGAAGCTACGCTTTATATTAAGGTACGAAGCTGAAGTGCATGGCTTATCTGGGTCTGGTAAACACTGGCTACTTCACAGGTTCTCTACTGTACAAAGCATTCCTATTGCTACGTAGGCATTCTAATGAATAGGTCTGTCAGTACTTGGGAAGTATAGACCTGATGTACAAGGTCAGTTTATCAAATAACACTCCTACTGCCCTGTTTTTATTATCCGTTACTGAATTAGCCTGTATTATGAAGTGAAGTTTAGCTAGTCAAAACGTTGAGACTTAATCAGAAGTGCGACGAAATAAAAAGTGCGAAAGTACCAACAAATATTAACATGGTGTTTCCGCAAACCGATCCACATACCAATTGTCACCAATTTCTTGCTTCTATTATTGGTCTGTCATAACTCACAGGGACTGGGAAGTACCTTCACCCGCAGCCTGGGAGCGGTGCAGCCGAGTATCCTTCAAGACTTCGCCATCAGGATTGTAGAAACAGAGTTCCTTGTCCAGGGATCTGGGGCAGTACCGGACCGTAGCCAGTTCATCAAGACACTGAGTGCTGTAGATGGGATCTTTGTCTCTGCATCACTGTCTACCATGACACACCAATCAAGGTGAGATGAAAAATTGACTGGAGCGGAATTCGAACCTCCGACCCCCAGAATACCGTACAGCTGCTCCGACCAACTGCTATCCAACCCTTTCTTGGCGGTGTCCATGAAGCCAGAAGCCATGAAACCACGCACATATCGGTATATCTCAAGGATATGGTTCGAATCCCGCTCCAGTCAATGTTTGTTTGTTCACCTTTCAATGACTCAAACAATTCAGTCAGTTTCCCTTGGTGGTTATTTGATGATTATATTGATTAAAGAGGATGTTCAACACTCACCAACCTCGCTTTATTTGTTAGAACTATAATCCTTAAATTACTTGACATGAGAAAAAAATATTTATCTCACACTGAAAACAGAAAGAGAGTCTTTTTGATTATTTTTATCTCAACATGCTCAACCCGTAAGCTACCCCAAAATTGAAACTGTCTGAATTTCGTCAATGGGGGCAGCAGACATTTAATGAAAAGGCTCCGTTTTCAGTTTGAGATAAATATTTTTTTCTCATGTCAAGTAATTTAATGATTATAGTTCTAACAAATAAAGCGAGGTTTGTTGAGTGTTGAACATCCTCTTTAAAAAGCCGTAGGGCCTATCCTCTTTGAGTGATCCCCCATGTACTGTTCTCAGGTTGCAGCATTGCTGTGAGTATCGAAACAATAATAAAAAGATTCAAATGAAATGTTTTTACTTTAGCACAGCAGCGCAAGAATAACATTCAGTATTAAACTAACAAATCTGTTTCATCTGTTTATGTGAGACATATTCAAGTTTGTATTGAATATAACAGTCTCTTTTTTTGTTCTCCTTTCTTCTAAACATCTCAGTATTGGAAGAGTGTCATATTTTGCTGCAACGAAGCCAGATTCCCCGAACTACGACTCCCAAGGAGTGAGGGCGCTCTCCGTGGAGCAGTGCAGCTGTGGTAGCGGTTATTCGGGATATTCATGCGAGGTAGGCCTACGTGTTCAGTGAAGATATACACCGTCAAACCAGCCAATTGTGGCAGACCTGTGCTTGGTATATATTTGTGAAGCACACGACAAGTTGAATGCAACTTGCAATATTAAGCTCTACACTTGGCAAAAGCCCAAGAAAATGTTGTGCAGGGAAAATGTTGTCAAAACAAGTAATAAAGTCCTGCAAATTGATCATCAACAAAAATAATGATCTGAATCTGAAATATATAATGCTTTTTGACATTTCAATCCTTGCAGGATCTTTCTCAAAGGCTAAATGAAAAAGCCCTTTGAGAAAGATCTTGCTCAGATCGAAGCTTCAGAGAATTATTTAAAAGAGCGCCCTCTTTAGTCCAAAATGACAACATATCAATTTGGGCCACTTTCATTTTTTCCATGTAGGAGTGTGCAACGGGCTATCATCGCATCAACGTTACGGGCCATCCATACTTTGGTGAATGCATTGCATGCAATTGCAATGGACACAGTGAAACGTGTGACCCAATGACTGGACAATGCCTCAATTGCAGTCATAATACCACTGGTAAGATATTAACATGGGGTTGGTCAGTTGAGATGACCAATGACCAATAATAAAGGTACTCTCATGTTCACAGATTTATATATAACTTACAGGGTATAAAGAGAAATCTGGTACAAACATACCGTTAATATTTTTGCCTGAAATTCTGTAGTTGTTTCTTTTATTTATTCATCAGTTTGTAAACAAAAAGAGATTTAAAGGTAATATCATACTTTGGTTTATCAAAGAAATGCAGATTCATGGGCAAAAATATCAAGACAGATACAGTAACAGTCATCTGTGAAAATTTCAGTCCCATACGGTGCCCACCTTTTGTGGAAAACGGCCACAGTATTTCTTAAGTCTTTTCTCTTTTATTTTTGATCTTTTAAAAGATCAAAAAGATTTTCAGTCGTTCTTTTACTCTTTTCTGGATAAATACGCCATTTCAGGCTGACAAATTTTAACGGTATGTTTCTACCATCACCATCTTCATACCCTGTAAGTTATGCGTAAATCTGTGAATATTTCTGTTTTGGCTTCTTATCAAAGTATGATACTACTTTTAAAGTTGTTTTTTATCATGATTATTGACTTTCTTTTTGTTTTATTTTTTTTATGACAGGATCTAACTGCGAGCGTTGTTCTGATGGTTTCTATGGCGATGCTACCGTCGGTACTGCCAATGACTGTGCAGTGTGTCCTTGTAGCCCACCTAAAGCTCAGAACACTTCGTGTTCAGTGGTGAACGGCACACTGACATGCGCAGCCTGTGCTGCTGGGCACCTTGATCCACTTTGTGACAGGTATACACTCAACCAGATTCATTCAGATATAATAATAATAATAACCTCTATTATATAGCGCATGTCACAATCAATCAAGTCTCTTTGCTTGTATTACTAGCATCCCTGGTGATCATTGGGATACATCCCTGGTGATCATTGGGATACATCCCTGGTGATCATTGGGATACATCCCTGGTGATCATTGGGATACATCCCTGGTGATCATTGGGATACATCCCTGGTGATCATTGGGATACATCCCTGGTGATCATTGGGATACATCCCTGGTGATCATTGGGATACATCCCTGGTGATCATTGGGATACATTTACATTCCTGAAACAATCACAACTCCCTGGTGAGTTTACAGCCCCGGCTGCAGTCAGGCACACAAAGGCTAATCAAGCACACAAAGCCATCTCTACCCTCGCAGGTACCCATTTACTCCTAGGTGAAGAGGAGCAATATATGACAAAGCGTCTTGCCCAAGGACGCAAGCACCATTAACCCATGGCTGGATTCAAACCCACAATCTGTAGAAATTGACAACAAGATCTTGAATACGACATGCCAGAGACCACTAGGCCACAGCGCCCAATATCTTGTTGGAGATGGGTTTATACTTGTAAATTGTCAATTGTGACTTATGCAGTCATCGAGAATTACTTCATCTTTCCCTACTCTTACCACCTTTGCAGGTGTGACGCCTTCCACTTTGGTCAGCCCCAGCTTCCAGATGGATTCTGCACTCCTTGCTTCTGCAATGGTAACAGTAACCAATGCAATACCACCACCGGTCAGTGCTTGACCTGTGGCTCTCAGACCACAGGAAACAATTGTGAACTGTGCCAGGACTTCACCTTTGGAACTGCTTCCCTACAAAACTGTCAAGGTATGTCAAATTTGTAGGAAAATCTTCAGGGGTTGATTTCACGAAGGCCTACCAACCATCGTAATTGGAGTTATAAAGGATAACACAAGACCCTGTTGTCACCTGATGAGGACCAGAGCAGGCTAGTCAAAACGTTGAGTGCAAAAAGTACGAATGATTCTTACATGGTGTTTCCGCTTAAAGGTATTATCATACTTTGGTTTTTGTCAAAGAAGTACAGATTCATGGGCAAAAATATCAAGGACGATACAGTTACAGTCATCTATGAAAATTTCAGTCCCATGCGGTGTCCTTTTCTCTTTTTTTTTTCATCTTTTAAAAGATCAAAAAGATTTTTGGTCGTTGTTTTTGCTAATTTCTAGATAAATACACCATTTCAGGCGGAAATATTTTAACGGTAGGTTTCTTACCAGCGCCATCTTGTAAGTTATATACGTAGATCTGTGAACATTTCTGTTTTGGTTTCTTACCAGTATGAAGTATGTAGTAAGTATGATACTACAGTATGATAACAGTAAAAAGTGTTTTGTTCCTTCTGGTGATTCTCACATGTAGCATGCAACTGCGACACTGTGGGATCCAGCGGCAGCCTGTGCAACAACACCAACGGCCAGTGCCCCTGCAAGCCTGGTGCAGGCGACCGCCGCTGCAGCACCTGCCTGCCCAACTACTACGGCTTCTCTCCCCAGGGCTGCACGGCCTGCAGCTGCAACGAGTTAGGCTCGACGAACTTGCAGTGCGGAGCAGACGGGGTGTGCTCATGTCAGAGCAGTGTCATCGGGACGAAATGTGACCAGTGTGCCGTCGGCAGATATGGATTGCCTCAGCAGGCTTGCTCAGGTATAATTATTCCATTTCCCAGTTGTTAGAAAGTTAACATCCTGGAATTTCTGTTTTGCAGTGCCTTAAACTTGTTCAGCAAATAACCTGAAAATTCCCAGCTTTGGGAATTTTTCATCATTCTGTGAAAATCTGAAACCAGTTTCCTACGACAGACTTGCTACCCCCTTTGAATTTTCCTTGTCTGATAGTTCTACCACTGAATCTCATGACATGACTGTGGCAACTAAAGATTTGTTGCCGAACTTAGGCAGAGAAACTTGAATACTGATCTGGACCCTGTTGTTAAAAAGCCTGGCCAGGCTTGGACCTTCAGGCCAGAACATGTCAATCCAGAACCTCAGTGCAACAAAGCTGCTTTGAATAAAGCCAGGCCTCTGGATGTCCAGGCAGAGCTTAATTCTCTCCCACATGGAGTGTATGGAGTCAAATGTTCAGCTCCAAATTATCATCCGTGATCAAAGTATTAGATTATAGAAGCTCTTAGCCTGAGCTAAGCCCAGGCCGGGCCTGGCTTTTCAGTGGCAAGGTCCAACCAGAACTCAACTTTCTCACCCTTACATTCATGTCCCACTCTCTATGCACAGATTGTGACTGTGATGTCATTGGATCCATTGGTGGAGCCACGGCCATCTGTAATATCACCACAGGGGCGTGTCCGTGTAAAATGGGCGTGGGGTCCCGTCGTTGTGACCAGTGTCTACCAGTTTACGTCAACTTCACTACCAATGGCTGCAGCAGTACGTATAAATCAGCAAAGTCATATTATATCCTCTTGTTTCCAAAATCTCGGATAACAAATGCAAATCTGATCTTGCTGGAAAATGGACCGTTCCGGCTTTGCTCTTAAAGGTAGTATCATACTTCAGTTTTTCTCAAAGAAATACAGATTCATGGGCAAAAATATTAAGACAGATACAGTAACAGTCATCTGTGAAAATTTTAGTCCCATACGGTGCCCACTTTTTAAGAAAACAGTGGAAAACAGCCACAGTATTTCTTAAGTCTTTTCTCTTTTATTTTTGATCTTTTAAAAGATCAAAAAGATTTTCGGTCATTGTTTTACTAATTTCTGGATAAATACACCATTTCAGGCAGAAACATTTTAACGGTATGTTTCTACCACCACCATCTTCATACCCTGAAAGTTATACGTAAATCTGTGAACATTTTCTGTTTTGCTTTCTTACCAAAGTATGATACTACCTTTAAGCCTTACCCACCTTACTAACAGCATGTGTTTTACATACCGCATTGACAGAGTTTGACCGAGGTAATGGACCAATTGGTCAATGCACACAGTTTGATTGACAGGCTGGAAGGGTCCATTATAAGAGTTACGATATATCAAATCGGATACTGCAGATAGAGAGATAATGAATTAAACATTGATCATGCAAAAACGAACTTCTGAATTAATTTGTAATATTTTATTCCACATTTAGATTTAATCAAGGAAAACTATTGATATTCACACTGATACAATTGCTCTTGAGTGGAGAAAATGGAAAGAAGGGATGCATTGCGCAGATGCCTAGACTAAGGTGACCATATTTTGTTGAGATGATCCGGGGACAGTGATCCATGTCCTGGGGGAGGGGTGTAATTTTGAAAAAAATTTGAATCCAGATGGTGCCTACAGGCCAAATGGTGGCATCTATGGATATCTTGTCCAGTTGACATGAGTGGGTTACATACTTACATGTACATTAGGCGGATGTCTTTGCATACTTATCTGAAGAATGGATCTTCTTCAGCACAGCATTTGTGTTAATTTTTTTTGTTTATTTAGGACAATTAAAATTTAGGGGAGGCATTTCGTCGAATCGGGTACATTTTCGGTAAAATATTTCATCGGGGACGTCACTGTCAAATTGGGGACGTCTGGTCACCTTAGCCTAGATATTGAGAGGGAAATCTTATCTAAATTGTTTTATGATTGAACAGAATGTGATCAGTGCGTGGAAACCCTACAGAACTCCACCCAGAACCTTCAGGAACTCTGGACCAGGCTTTGGGCTCAGGCTACCCTCCTGAATGACCTTCAGCAGCGGGATCAGCAGCTTGAGACCCTACGGCCTCAGGTCAATCAGACCGTGACAGCCCTGAGTAGCACCCTAGCCAGCTTCGCTCAGCTCAGGCTGCAGATCGGTAACATCGACGAACAGCAGTTTGTGACGGACGTTGACAATCTCGTTCTGCAGGTATGAAAACACATTTCAGCCTGAAATGCTGTATTTATCCAGAAAAATAGTAAAATCAAAGACCAATGTAAGTTTTGATCTCGGGGTGAGATCAAAACTCCTGTGAATAGAATTGAAAATACCCTGAGCATTTGGTATTACTGTTTCGTCAAAAAGTGGGCTCTCTTCGTGGGACTGGAAATTTCACAGACGACTTTTACTGTATCTTTCTTGACATTTTTGCCCATGAATCTGCCTGCATTTCTTTGGCAAAAACCAAAGTATGATATTACCTTTAAGACAGCACGAATCAGCAGTGCATGTTATTTAAACCTAAACTACATTTGCATAGTTTGTGTGCTTGTGATAAATTAACTATTCTGTTTGATCACAGGTATCCTTCATCACTGGTCCCATGGTAACCCATCTCATTTTGAGCTCATTCCATCATTCAGCTTATCTTTTCTCCAAACCTTGACCTATTAATCTTAAAGTTGCATTTGCTAATTAAAACTTGCAGTCTTACTGGGATAACATTTGTTGCAGTAAATCTTATGGATGCTTTTGCATTAGAGAGAGAAACTTAAATACTGGTTGGGGCCAGCCACAAAAAGCCTGACTGGCGGTCAATTTTACGATGCCCTATGATCGATCGTAACTTGAGTTCCGAAGGTTAACCCATCATATCCTACATAGGGCTGCAATGCATCATAAGTGCTACGATTGATTGTAAGTTAAGTTCAGTTTGGTGAAATCGACCACAGGTCCGTGCCTTCAAGCATGGTAATCCTGCTCTTGTCAGCTCTGATCAGTAGAGCTGTACTGGTTTCTGAATACAGTACTGTCCATGATCAATGTGAACTCAATCTGTCAATCAGGCTTAATATACCGTGCCAACTGTGATCTAGAACAAGCAGGCGCTTGCATGAAGTTGATGGTTCACTGCCAGGGATTATAGAAGCCCAAGACCCCAGGCAATGCCTGGGCCTGGCCTGGCTTTTCAGTGGTAGGGCCTGCATGACCAGTGTTTTATAAAGGTAGTATCATACTTTGGTAAGACACCAAAACAGAAATGTTCACAGATTTACGTATAACTTACAGGGTATGAAGATGGTGGTGGTAGAAACATACCGTTAAAATCTCTCTGCCTGAAATGCTGTATTTATTCAGAAATTAGTAAAACAACGACCAAAAATCTTTTTGATCTTTTAAAAGATCAGAAATAAAAGAGAAAAGACATAAGAAATACTGTGGCTGTTTTTCACTGTTTTCTCAAAAAGTGGGCACCGTATGGAACTGAAATTTTTACTGATGACTGTTACTGTACCTGTCTTGATATTTTGCCCGTGAATCTGATTTTCTTTGATAAAAACCAAATTATGATACTACCTTTAAGTTCCTCCCTCTTAATAGAGCAAGCACGCAAGTTGCATAGTTGAATAGTGTCTGGTGTGATATTGCACCCTTGTATCGATTGGTTGTACATGTTGGCACTCCTGCTGCTATTGGAGTAGAGTTGATCAGAACAAGCCAGGCTCCCTCCTAGCTAGATCAGTCTATACTTCAAATTCCTATGGAACTGCAAAGCAATACATTTCCAACATAACTTGCACCAACACTAAACCATTATAGGCCTAACTGCTATTTATTCCGCTTCTCTAGATTTTCAAATGCTTAAAGTTAGGAGGACCTGACGCGTTTCGATCCTAGCAGGATCTTTCTCAAAGGCTGAATGACAAACTACATGAACATGCAAGTGAAGGAAGCATACATGAAATGGATCAGAGGATATGGACAAAGGGAAGGGGTGGTATGAGAGTAAGGGTGGGTAATATAGGTCAGACAAAGGGTGGGGGTCAGGTAGGCAAGATGAATTTAACAGACTACAAAAGGGTTGGAAAGAGTGGTGCTGGGGGTGGGGGATTAACAAAGGAGTTAATTAGAGGATAGGAGATCAAGATGGGCAAGAGGGAGGAGAGGAAAGCAAAAAGCAGGTGGGATTTTCCTTAATAGTTCGTCATTGCTTCTTATTTTCTCAGATAGGCAACACCTTGAATTGCCTAAAGGTCCTTTTTTTAATGCAAGTTTTTTTTTAGAATGATTTCATTAATAAAGGAGAATAAGTAAACAGATTAAAGTGGGATCTAATTTAACTACAAACTCTGGATTTTGATGTCAGTGCTCTAAAAACTGAGTTTTCCGCCTAATGTTAGCAGCATCCTAAATTGTCTGTTAACTTTGTTCAGTAGTGGTAGTAGTAGTAGCATTTAGCTTTGATTCTTGAAGTCACTGTCTTTGTCTTTGTGTCAATTTTCCTACCAAATTAATTATCAGGGTTAACATTTTTGCAGGTGGGACAAGCTATGGAGGGTACCCAGACTCTCTTGAACAGTGCCACCTTCCAGCTGGAGCGCCTGCAAGCCCTCCAGACACAGGCCCAGGCAGTCCTAGACGGAGTCACCCTAGCCAATCAGACGGTCCTGAGCTACGTGGACACACTGGTGCGCTGGAATGCCATGGCTGACCCCTTGCCCGGCCGGGCTCAGGGACGACTGGACGGTCTTCTTGCCGTGACCTACGATAGTCAGGAGAGTCTGATTCGGGCCGAGTTGTCGAGGAGTCAGAATGTGTCTGCCAGTGCCAATGTATTGCTGAGGTCCATCAGATCTCAGGTACATTGTGCTTTTTAGCTCACAACTTTCTGCTGCATTGAATATTTCGACCAAGTTTAAATGGATTCTCCCTTGCTATGCTTTAGCAAATTTTCAGAACAACGTGAAATCATGGTTACAGAGTTAGCAACAAATTGATACGCTAACTGAGTAAGCAAGAAATCCTAGTTATGTGAACTACATGATGTACACATGCACCCAAGTGCAAATTCCTCCCTCTGTAAGCAGAAAACTGGGTCCAAATCACGCCGAAGCTGGAGGTTACTACGTAAAGAGCCAGGCCTAATTATGTGCCATAGGGACCATATTTTCATTTGGGAGAATTTAACGTCTGGTTGTGCATGCACTATGAAATAAAGTCAAAGTACTTTGATATTCTCGAACTTTGAATTACAATGAAAGTTTTTTTTGCAGGCATCAACCAGCAGTTCTCTGGGGGCCCTCGTGACCTCAGCAGAGACCCATCTGACCAGCACCATGCAGCTGGTTACCAGCACCCATACCTTGCTGAATGACGTGGAAGCCACCCTCCAACAAGTTGCCACGGTCGTTACAGAAACAGAGGTCAGAGCCAAATCCAAATTTTAGTCAATTCCAAGTTTGAAGAAGAAATGATGTATATTAAGCACTAAGCACCTAAGGCTGTCTTTTACGGTGAACTACAGCAAGGAAAAAGGAGGGTGGGAAGACCTAAGCTTCGTTACAAAGATTGTATCAAGCGACTCCTGTCAGCTGACAACCTCAAAGAATCCTGGGAGGGTGAGGCCCTAAACTACCATCTGGAAAAGCCGTACTGTGAGGGCTGCCAGTGCTGTTGAACTGCACTTGGAGAAGGAAACTATTGAACGCAGCCAACGCCGAGCGTTTGGAGACTAAGATACCGAGTATCCATTCCGTTGTCAGCACTGTGGAAGAGCATGCGCCGCCCGTATTGGTCTTGTTTCCCACGAGAAATGTTGCTGTCGTCATACTCTTCGTGAGTGACTGCCGATGATGATGACCTGTAAACCATTATGAGAAATTTGATAGACTGGTATTTGTTCTTCCTTCCGGTTCATATGCAGGCTCAGCTGAATTATTCCAGCCAGCTACTGGCTGAATCTCAAGCCCTGCTCCAGAGGGCCGACACCATGCTGGCTGCCGGCCAGACGGCCATCGTCAATGGGAGCCAGGCATTCATCGATGCTGGTATCATCAGGCAGGGAAGCACAGATGGAACAGGAGTGCCGATAGACCCAAGCATCGATCAGAGAGGTCTGAAGAAGATTCATTACTGTAGTTTTGATACTACATGTATCATATTAACTTATTGTGAGACTTGCCCATCAACTTGTGCACAGAACTTTTCCCGATTTGACCAGTCAAGTTACTCTTTTATGATCTCACACATCATAAGTTGGGGCATGATATACGTAATGTCTATCCTGAAGTTTATCGGTCATTTTTGTTTGCTTTGTTCTCAGGTCAGAACGGCTGGCTGTCCACGTATTCGGCAGCCCAGACCCAAAAAGAGGTAGTGTCCATCATCCAGCCGACCATTGAGACTATTGTCCTGAATGCAGAGACTCACATCACCTCCTTGACCACCCAGTCCCAGGAGTCTAACAGGTCAGTGCTTCAAAAATTGACTGGAGCGAGATTCGAACCAGCGACCCTCAGAATACCGTACTGGTGCTCTACCAACTGAGCTACCCAGCCCTGGTGGTATCCCAAATTGTCAATTATCTTTGATAGTTGGCATCAGAAAGCCATGAAACCACTCACATACTGCTATATCCCAAGGATCATTTAAAGATACACGCAGCATAAGTGATGCTGCAACCTGAGAAATAGTACATGGGGGATCACTCAAAGAGGATGCGGCTTTTTTATAGTCAATATAATTGCAGAATTGTTGCATTTCAGGGAATAGTGTTTTACTCTGTATTGTGATGTTGTGGTTTCCTTCAGGCTGTTAGCGACGGCTCCAGCCAGCAGTCAGGATGCAGTCAACGTCATCAAGCGCTACCAGGATGTGGTGTCAGCCATCGCTGAGGCCAACCTGACATCCCGAGCAGCCTCTACCAGCATGGCCACCACGTTGCAGTCCCTTGCATTGAGGAATCTCACTGTCCTACAGTCCGATGGCAGGACGTCCAAGGAAGCCAGTGCTGCCCTGCTGAATGTGGTCAATGGAAGGACCACTGATACGGCAGGTATGCAGTGGCACCATCTCATTTTACCAACCCTCCTGAAATGGCATTGTCAACTGATGATGCCACAGTTGTTGGTCGGATAGTACTGTAATTTAGGAAGCATAAATGGAAATATGACCTTGGATGGATGTTTGCATCGGATGATTGCAAACAGTTGGGCACATCTCAACTCATACAATCTCTCCGCAGCCATGAATTATGAATCCACCCTGATGGATTGAGTCCCCCCCCCCCCCCCCAAGACAACATCCTGGGTGCGCCGGTGGATGATCCACCTCCGTCCGGTTATTTAAACATCTTAATTCCTGTGTGTTTTTTTCCGCAGCGTTGGAAAGGTCCCTACAGACGGCCAATGAGACGCTGAGCTCTGCTGAGGCATTGTGGGATACCATTGCCGTGAATCACATGACCCTCGTCAGTGAGGCCAGTGCCCTATCGCAGACAGCCAGTGGTAAGGCAACCTCATTTTTATGTTCTGTAAAAACAGGAGAAAATGAATTTTTTTGGTCAAAATTGTGTTTACAATTCAAAGCTTCCTGGTTCAGTTCCTGGTCAAGTCAATTCGGTTGGTTTTTTTTGGACAGATCCTCAGATCCAGCCAGCCATCGATCAAGGGTTGGCCTCTGCTAACCAGGCGCTGGCTACAAGCCAATCAACACTCAACAGCACCCAGGCATTAAATGCTACACTGGCTGATAGAGAGAATGACATCGGGATGATACAGGAGACCATAGCTAATACTACCAACCTCCTGAGTACAGCACCAGCATTGGGTATGTTGACTAGGAATAGCCGGGATGTATGATAGTGGTGTATAAGTAGGTGGTCGCTGGTTCGAATCCTGCTCCAGAAATACCATCTGGACACAGACAGCTCTGGAATACTGTTTCGGAGGTCACTGATTCGAATCCTACTCCAATTATGAAAAGAAAAATTGACTGGAGCGCCAGCAGGGTTCAAACCAGTGACCACAGAAACGGTATTCTGGTGGCTGCTGGTTTGAATCCAGCTCCAGTCAATCGTTCTTTGTTCACTTTTAAATGACTTACAATTAATCCTTTCAGTTTCCCTTGTTTGATGATTATGCTTCCATTTTAGTGACAGGGATTTGCAGAAATTTGAAATTTGGCTAGTAACCGTAGTGTGTTGGTCCTTCTATCTTCCTTTTTATTATGATATACCTAGGGATAAGTCTTTGGTTTGTGAGCAAGAAACAAGTAAAAGCTAATATCTCTCTTTACATAACCTCCACATTTTTTTCCGGGCACAGTCAGCGGAGTGGAGGCAGGCCTAACCACCCTAGCCCAGAAGACCAACACTCTAACCACCCTGCAGAATGAGACGTCAGGCCTGCGTAGCGCCCTCGAGGTACGCATGGCCAGCCTACGAGAGAAACTACGCAGTGTGCAGGACAGGATTGCCAACACCAAGCAGCCGACCCGTTTCCCTGGACAAACATCCCTAGAGATCCAGAAGGATTCCTCAGCCAGGTCCATGCTGTCTAACGAGGTTCAGCTCGACTTCAAGGTAGATGATGCCAGATCAAGATTTTTGTTGATATGAGAATTTAGGCCCAGGCCTTAAGGCCTGAATTCTTCCTCTTGTCAGCCTTTAACTTCAGTACAAGATATCTGCTTTAAACCAATAAAGCCCAGCTTCAAATCAGCTTAAGTGTAATCAACTTAAAGGTATAATACATGATTGGTAAAGCTCACAGGACAGCACTCATACTTTGTCTGATCAAACATGTACATGAAATAATGGACATCGGAGTCACAAGAAAATAGTGAAAACCCGACTCGGTTTTTCTTATAAAACATGAAGAATACTTTACTTTTGTTTGTTCCAAAAATCGTTCGGACAAACGATCTTTGGAAAAGACACTAAATCTTGATTTGCTTGAAAAACCCAGCATCTGATGAACCAAGATTTCCCATGGTGACTGTGTGCACTGTTTGCGAACTGTTGAGTCCATTTTCCGTCTCAAACTCAATAAATTTTTTTTTTGAGGCCCTTCAAATCCTATATGCTCCCTTTAATGGATAGCTTACACATATTGAGTACTGGCTTTGTTCCTGTATAAATGTATACTCTCCAAAGAGCAGAATTAAAATCGCTCCCGTATGAACCAGAATCAGGTTCCTAGGTTGAAATTTCTAGTATATAAAAATACTTCTCTTTGCGACAGATAAGTTTACCTTGGAAATTTAATTAACTGAGTTTTAATATCAGTTTTGTGAAAACCTTGCAGAGTGCTATACACCTTTAGAATTTGTCTGTGGAGGCCTATTCAACCTATTGTGCTCGGTCTCAACAAATCACAAGATATGCATTCACTTGCATGTGAAATCCTGGTGCACTATAAAGGCAATAGCAGACCGAGGAAGCTAACTCTGAGAACCAAATAAATGATCATCTCTGAAATCTGTTTGTTTCTTCTGTAGGCGGACACCGCAGATGGGCTGGTGTTCTTCATAGAGAATACCGCTGGACAGTACTTTAGCATAGAGGTCGTGTCCGGGAAGGTGGAGTTCACCTTCAATGTTAACCAGGAACCAGTATCCATCCAGAGTCCCATCCAAGTCTGCTGCGGTGATTGGTTTCGGGTTCTTGGAACAAGGTAATCAGTTTCTGGAGAACTTCGTCAAATTTTATTTCAGGAGTGCTAGGAGTTACAGGGAGCATATAGGATTTGCAAGGCCCCCAAAAAATGTAATGAGTTTGAGACAGAAAATGGACTCAACAGTTTGTAAACAGTGCAAACAGTCACCATGGGAAATCTTGGTTCATCAGATGCTGGGTTGTTCAAGCAAATCAAGAGTCTTTTCCAAAGATTGTTCGTCCGAACGATTTTTGGAACAAACATAAAGTAAACTATTCTTCAAGAAAAAACGAGTCGGGTTTTCGCTATTTTCTCGTGACTCCGATGTCCGATTGAGCTCAAATTTTCACAGGTTTATTATTTCATGAACATGTTATGATCAGACAAAGTATGAGTGCAGTTCTGTGACCTTTACCAATCATGTATTGTACCTTTAAGAGGGCCTGATGACCCATTACGAGGAGCAGGATCTTTATCGAAGGCTAATATTTCAGGAATCTTAACTTGGTGTTTTGAAAGTTCAGGGGCCATCGCTGCTCACTGCAGGGTTCAGCTCTTATGATTCTCATTCTTACGCTTTATATTGGGTTTGTGTCAAATTTCTGTGCTGGCCTAGTAAGCGAAAAATCCTTAGATACACAAACTATATGCCTTTGCACAATTGAAAGTCCTTTGCTAATCCATGAAATAGGATCTAATAAGCACAGAATTTCTGTACTTATGGTAAGCAGTTCCGCGAAATTGGGCCCAGTTCCTCAAATTTCATTATTTTAGTTGTGAAAAAGGGAAACAATTTTCAACGTGACATCTTTGCTGTCCTACAGATATGCCAATGAGGGACATCTCTCTGTGGTGAAGCTCAGTACAGGAGGAGCATCAGTCTCATACAACAGCAGCGCCTTCGCCTTCAATAAATACTTCTCATTCCCGGCCAATAAGACCTCCTTCTATGTAGGAGGGCTTCCTAGCGCCTACCAGGTAAAAGATTTTTCACCATCTTGATCAAGGGCACGGCTTGATAAAGTATAGATTGTATTGATGAAGATTGGATGGTATTTATAGATTGCTTGATGTAAGATTTTGCCTTGAGATTTACATTAAGATGATTGTGGGTAAATGATGCAGATGAATAGAATGAGCTTTCACTCTTAAAGGTACTATCATACTTTGATAGTATACCATAACAGAAAGTATAAACTAAGGTATAAAGATGGTGATGATAAAAGCATATCGTAAACAATTTTATGCCTGAAACCTTTCCCTCAGGGCACAGTCTGTTTTAATTAAAAAGGAAAATTGACTGGAGTGGGATTCGAACCAGCATCCTCCTGAATACTGTACAGGCGCTCTACCAACTGAGCTTTCTAGCCCTACGTTGGTGGTGACCCCAATATTGTTCGTTTGGCAGTCAGAAGCCATTGACTTTAAATTCAGTCAGTTTCCCTTGTGGTTATTTGATGATTATTTAATTAAAAAGGGTCTGTTCTTCCTGCTGTTAAATCCTGCTGGGATGAAAAAAAAAATGTTTGGAGTCTGGCCATCTACTGGACCGATATGGTTGACTCGGGTGGGATTCAAACCCATTACCCAGCACCTGGAGTTAAAACAGTTCATCATGTCACTAGCTACCTTCAGGAGACCAATATGATGACTTTGTCGGAATTTGAGCTCCGATTACAACATCTGAATCTCTTAGCCAGTTACTCCTAATATAATTGACTCAGGTGGGATTCGAACCCAATAACCAGTATCCTGTTGGACGTTCCCATTTTTGTAATTTTCTCAGACCGGGAAGGTGCGAAGCCGAGGCTTTGCAGGATGCATCGCCGACGTGAGGTTTGATCAACAGGAGCTGGACCTATGGCGTCCTACATCCCAAGAAGGATCGACCTCCTGCTGCCCTGGTGCAGTGGTGCCTGCTGTTCCTGAGCCTGATATCACACCTGGCATTAGCTTCAGTAGCTCTGGATACTACCAGGTATGTATACTGTTGGCTTAAAGGTAGTATCGTACTTTGGTAACAAGCCGAAACAGAAATTTTCACAGATTTACGTATAACTTTCAGGGTATGAAGATGGTGCTGGTAGAAACCTACCGTTAAATTTGTTTCCACCTGAAATGGTGTATTTATCCAGAAATTAGTCAAACAACGACCGAAAATCTCTTTGATTTTTTAAAATATCAAAAATAAAAGAGTCATTGAAAAGTGAACAAAGAAAAATTGACTGGAGCGGGATTCGAACCGGCGACCTCCTGAATACCGTACAGGCGCTCTACCAACTGAGCCATCCAGCCCTATGTTGGTGGTGACCCCAATAGTCAACTATCTTTGTTCGTTTGGCAGTCAGAAGCCATGAAACCACGCACACACCGCCACACCCCAGGGATCGTTTCAATGATACACGCAACAATGCTGCAACCTGGGAACGGCACATGGGGGATCACTCAAAGAGGATACGGCTTTTTGATAACTCAGTCAGTTTCCCTTGTGGTTATTTCACGAAAAATAAAAGAGAAAAGACTTAAGAAATACTGTGGCTGTTTTTCAATGTTTTCTCAAAAAGTGGGCACCGTATGGGACTAAAATTTTTACAGATGACTGTTACTGTATCTTCCTTGGTATTTTTGCCTATGAATCTGTACTTCTTTGACAAAAACCAAAGTATGATACTACCTTTAAGGATTGTCTCTAGGGCATTAGTCTTGGGTGTTAGCTTTCATGGTTTTCATTTTTGGGTAGTTGTCCCGAAATGAAATAGTACATCCTCAGGCCAGTCAGTTAATCATGATTTTCCCATCTGTTTCAAACTTTTATCTAATGCTAAGGGGTGCAGTGTTATAATCCTATCCTACTTGCCTTCAATCTTTCCCAGATTCCTGTCGGAGAGTTTAACGTCTACCAAGGTGCCAGCATGTCCCTGGAGTTTCAGACGGCCCTACCTGAGTCAGTCCTGCTGATCGTGACCCGTCCTGATCTCATCTCCTACATTGGTATCTTCATGGTGTCTGGGAAGGTGATGTTTGAGATGAACACCGCGGGTAATACCAGGTACATCCTGGAGAGTCTCAGGACCTACAATGATGCCAGGTGGTACAGGGTAAGTCAGCAAGCCAGAGGCCAATTTCACAGAGCTGCTTAGCACCAAATGTGCTGCTTAAAGGTAGTATCATACTTTGGTAAGAAACCAAAACAGAAATGTTCACAGATTTACGTATAACTTACAGGGTATGCAGATTGTGGTGGTAGAAACATAACGTTAACATTTTTCCACCTGAAATGGTGTATTTATTCAGAAATGAGTAAAACAACGACTGAAAATCTTTTTGATCTTTTAAAAGATAAAAAATAAAAGAGAAAATACTTAAGAAATACTGTGGCTGTTTTTCACTGTTTTCTCCAAAAAAAAAGTTCACCGTATGGGACTGAAACTTTCACAGATAACTGGTAATGTATCTGTCTTGATTTTTTTGCCCATGAATCTGTATTTCTTTGATAAAAACCAAAGTATGATATTGCCTTTAAGCACCAACATTTGCTTAAGCACCACAAACCTTGGTAAATGAAATCAGTATGCCAACCAAAACTCCTTTTGAATGTTATGCTCAGCAAACAATGGCTGAATACAAGTCAAAAGCAAACATCACATGAACATTTGGTTGGCAATCCTGTTTGATCAAGGAAGACTTTTCATGCTTAAGCAAATTTTGTGCTTCTCAAACACGCCTGTGTATATACACACACAATGCACTTTCACGGTCTGCTATGAGCAAAGCATGGCAACTCATACCTGAGCTAAGAGTGTGATGTTTGTGTAAGGCATACTGTACTTATATCTGGAATGGTCCCCTGTTTTCCTGAGTTGACCAAAAGTCCTCAATATAATAAAGTTATAATTTTATGTTGGATTTGTAAATTAATATCTAGGCTTCAAAAGAAAGAAAGATGGGAATTAAGGAGGGATATTTTGCTTTATTGTAGGTGGACGTTGCTTACAACACCAGCCACTACAGCATGAACCTACGTTATACCAACCAGACCGATGTTATCCTGGAAAGCTTCGAGCTGCCTACGCTGGCGCCACTAAGCTTCCCCAACCTGCGCTATGCATTCAAGTTATTCCTGGGATCTCCAGATCCAACCCCCATGAATGGTGTCATGTGAGTTATCCGAATATGCCATGGTTTATGTAGTACAATCTGTGAGCCCTGAACACAGCTGCATTGACACCAATTACACTGGTTGGGAATATGTGATATTGTCTGGCAATATTTAGTCATTGTGCGCCCATATTTTGTGATGCCAAGCTCCCTGCACACATGGCCCCACCAGATGAACTCTGTGTGAACCGCAGGGATGAGATTTCTCAGATTAAAATCTGAATTCAGACTTTTTGGTTTTGGATTTCTGACTTTTTGCCTCACAGGCTGTGGACAAAAGTAAAGGAGATTTTCAGATTTCAGACTTGTTATGCTACCTGTCAGCTGTTTTGAGACATTTTTATCATTGGTCAATCTCATCCCTGGTGAACTGGTGTCTAATAAATCTTGGCCATTACAAACAAATGGGCAAATGGGGTTAAGAAAAGTTTAGGATAGGGCAGTATCATTAGGATTGATATTATCAGCTGGAAGCTGCTTCTCACTTTTTAACCATCACAGCATAGCTCCTAAGCCCTGATCAATCTTCTTCTTCTTTTTTTCCCTTCTACTCCAGACTTGGACCGACCAACCTTCACTTTGCTGGATGCATGCGGAATGTCATGCTCTCCAATGGCACAACCTCACAGTTGATCCTCCAGTCCCTGACAAACACGACCGCTGTTTCTTATCAGGGGGTTTCGTTTGATGGCTGCAGAGCTAATGTAAGTTTGTGTTTGTTTGTTTGTTTTTGAGAGAGTAATTGTTTGAAAATGTATTTTAGTTTGACAAACCGTCCCCTTTTCTTGTAATGTCAACCTGGACGCTTCTAATTAAACCAAATTGTGATTAGAACCAGCTTCCCCAGGAATACCGTACCGGCACTCTTACCAACTGAGCTATCCAGCCCTACGTTGGTGGTGTCCCTAATATTGTCAATTATCTTTGTTGGTTTGGCAGTCAGAAGCCATGAAACCACTCACATACCACGATATCCCAAGGATCATTTAATATCACTTTTCATTGACTTCAATTTTAACTCTTTCTATTAAATCAAGACTTTTTAGTTCTTGACCTCCTGTTTGTTATTGTTTTCAGATTGCAGCAGGCGTGGGCTTCTCCGGGGACTTTGCTTATGCCAAGTTCCAACTGTCTACCCAACTTGCTCGCACCCAGTCTCTGAGCTTCTTGTTCAAGACGTTCCAGCCTCACGGCATTCTAGCTTACAGCTATGGTACCCTCAGCTTTGTAAGTATCCTGCCTTGGTTGAGGTTTGGACTCTGGAGGCTTGTTTATTGTACTAGGATTCAGAATCTGGTTTGATGATCCCACTTTTCCACCCAGCAGACAGGAGCTGGTGTTTGAAACCAGTGTCCATTTGAAACAACAGGTCCAACCGTGGTAGATCAGAAGACATGACTTGTGGCCAACCCTGAAAGCCCTCACTTTTTGTGTGTGAAACTGCCGGTGTTATGCCATTCGGTGTCTAAAGGTTGATGTAAATGTTGACAAGAAAATTGCCAGACACATTTGAATGGGGAATATTGACTGACTTGAACCCAGGGGGCTTTGAAAATTCAGATGATTGACTGCTGTTGAGAAGGGATTGTATTGATACCATCTTGCTGGATTTGTTTTCTCCTCCACAGAACAAGTTGTTTTACATTGCCCTGTACCACGGCAATGTCTTTGTCCAGTATAACATCGGTGAGGGATTATCTGAACCACTGCAGACTGTTGGTCTACGTCTCAATACAGGACAATGGCAGAATGTTACTGTGCAGTTTACAGGGCTGTCGTAAGTATTTATGAAACTAGAGTACTTGATGAGAGTGTCATGAGTACTTGATGGCAGTGTCATGAGTACTTGATGAGAGAGTCATGAGTTCATGATGAGATTGTCATGAGTACTTGATGAGAGTGTCAGGAGTACTTGATGAGAGTGTCGTTAGTACTTGATGACAGTGTCGTGAGTACTTGATGAGAGTGTCGTGAGTACTTGATGAGAGTGTCTTGAGTACTTGATGAGAGTGTCATGAGTACTTGATGAGAGTGCCAGGAGTACTTGATGAGAGTGTCATGAGTACTCGATGAGAGTGTCACCTGATGAGAGTGTCATGAGTACTTGATGAGAGTGTGATGAGTACCTGATGAGAGTGTCATGAGTTCCTTGATGAGAGTGCCATGAGTACTTGATGGCAGTGTCATGAGTACTTGATGGCAGTGTCATGAGTACTTGATGAGAGTGTCTGATCATGAGTACTTGATGAGAGTGTCATGAGTTCCTTGATGACAGTGTCATGAGTACTTGATGAGAGTGTCATGAGTACTTGATGGCAGTGTCATGAGTACTTGATGAGAGTGTCTGATCATGAGTACTTGATGAGAGTGTCATGAGTACTTGATGAGAGTGTCATGAGTACTTGATGACAGTGTCATGAGTACTTGATGACAGTGTCATGAGTACTTGATGAGAGTGTCATGAGTACTTGATGACAGTGTCATGAGTACTTGATGACAGTGTCATGAGTACTTGATGAGAGTGTCATGAGTACTTGATGAGAGTGTTATGAGTACTTGATGAGAGTGTCGTGAGTACTTGATGGGAGTTCTTGATTCATTATGTCTACTTCTTTCCAGTGCTTCCTTGAAAGTCAACGACTTGCCAACGATCTACAGTATGCGCCACCTTCCCAGGAATTACATAGACATAGAAGGCTCCAGCAGCTTCCTGTTTGTGGGCGGAGTCCCAAGCAGCACACCCGTTCTGATTGGAGGAGAGTTCCCTGTCCGCCGGTCATTGACCGGGGCTATAATAGATTTTAAGATCAACTCACTGTAAGTCTGTCGTTACTTGATCTCCCTCCCAAACAGATAATTTTATTTGATTGTCTCGTATACTGAAAATCTAACTTAAGAATTATTATGATGTCTGCTTTTATGATTTCATTCAATATTAGATACCAAGCTTTTGGAATCATTAATCATGATGTTTGTGCATGCATACCTTATGTGGATTTGTGTTTGAATGCAGATCGGTAAACTTCAACGATGCCTCTATTGTGCTGGATTACCACGGACTAGACCTCTCTGGAGTCAGCCCACCAGTATCGGAGCTACCTCCACTACCATACCCGACCCTGCCAGCCCCTACAGGCTCCCCACCACCTGCAACCTGCAGTAACCCCATCCAGGTCACGCCTTACCCCTCAGCAGCCCGATTTGGTGCGACGGCCAACAGCTACCAGGCTTATCAGCTCCCTGCTGAGACTGCAGCATTGTTCCAGAGCAGGTAGGTAGTTTCTGTCATCATAGTCATGAAGTCAAGACAATGTTGGACTTCTTTTCCATATTCTGCTCATCTTATGCATCGCTTCTCTACATGACCCAATGATGTACAGTCCAATATGACTCTTAATATCCCCTCTCACTCCTATCCCTCCACCACGGACCTTCTAGTCTTCCAATGCAGACCTAACATCACAGCCTTCTGCTAAATCCAAATGTAAACTGGAATTCAAAATTGTCAGAATCCTGGCACCTAGTATATTTTGTAAAATCATTGAAAAGTGAACAAAGAAAAATCGACCTGAGTCGGATTCAACCAGCAACCTCCAGAACACCGTACCGGCATTCTTACCAACTGAGCTATCAATTGACTATTAGGATGTTAGGGACACCACCAACATAGAGCGGGATAGCTCAGTTGGTAAGAGCGCCAATACGGTATTCCGGAGGTTACTGGTTCGAATCCCGCTTCAGTCAATTTGCCCTCCCCCCCCCCCCCCCCCCCCAAAAAAAAATGGTTGTGTTGGCCTCAAGTGGAAAAATTCAAATTTTGGGTCGGTCGTTCGGGCGATTTATTTTTTTTATTTCAAACATTTAAGAATAAATACAGGATGTATGGTCACCAGGGCTTATAAATCAACGGTCCTTGGTCGTTTTGAGGAGACACGCTTTTTTACTGCTAAATCTTACATTTTCTGTCAAAAATGGTGAGTTTTTATACTTTAGGACTCGAAGGAAAAAAAAAAAATCCCGACCCACTAACATATAGCTGGATAGCTCAGTTGGTAAGAGCACCAATACTGTATTCCAGAGGTTGCTGGTTTGAATCCCGCTTCAGTCAATTATTCTTTTCAATGACTTTAAATAAATTCAGTCAGTTTCCCTCGTGGTTATTTGTTGATTATACTTAAAAGGTTGTTACATTATTTGTTTCTACTTTGATTCACCCTCCTCCTATCAGTTTTGTCATCGATGTGACCTTCCGTGCAGTCTCTCCCAATGGCATCTTATTCTACGCTGCTAACAGTGCAACCAGACCCACTGAGTTCATGGGTCTACTCATGATGGACGGCAGGTTGTCATTTAACATCACCACCTCATCAAATGGTCAAACCAACAATTTCTTCATTACCACCAATAACCG
Source organism: Astropecten irregularis (assembly GCA_963971285.1). NCBI lineage: Eukaryota > Metazoa > Echinodermata > Asteroidea > Paxillosida > Astropectinidae > Astropecten > Astropecten irregularis. Next base: position 456,516 of record OZ020257.1, read on the forward strand.
CTACGACAATGGACAATGGCAGAAGGTAAGTGCATGATCGATGCTCCTACCTCAGAATAAACCCCCCTTGCAAATTTCATCCCATGCCAGGTTATTGCAAGGCTTGAATTTAACGGAGGCCACGGAGGTCATGGCCTTCGTTGCCCTTGTTCTTGGCCTTCGTGCCCCCTTCAAATGTTTCCATAGACATTATGATTTTCCAATGGAAGTGTCGCTTGCAATGGAAAAGTGGCCTTGCCCCTTTCAGAACCAAATTCAAGGCCTGTGATGCGCCCAATATTGAGATTTGATCTGGCAATGAATAGAATCATGTCTTGTTCTGCTGCAGGGAGGAAATGTGAATTTCGGTATTACATGAGAATGTCCGGGTGTGTGATCCAATACAAGTGTTTGTCAGTTTTGCATTGTGCCACATATGCCAAAGCTTATAGTAGTTACTAATACTCAACCTAGAAATCATCTTTGAATGAAGTAATGTAATCATGCACTGACATTATTGGAATGCAAATGTTCGTTTTCAGTTGGGAAAAGGCTGTTATTGAAAAAAGAACACTGTTCAATTCTCAGGTTGCGTATCTTGAATGATCCTTCGGATATAGTGGTATGTGTGTGGTTTCATTGCTTCTGACTGCCAAATGAACAAAGATAATTTACTATTAGGGACAATAATGCCAGCATAGAGTTGGTTAGCTCAGTTGGTAAGAGAGCCGGTACGGTATTCCGGAGATCGCTGGTTCGAATCCCGCTCCAGTAAATTTCTTCTTGTTTTCAATGACTTCAAAAAACAAGGAGACAAGATGTTTAATAGTTGGTTTTGCAAATATGAACTTGATATTTTCATTTGGGGGAGTTGATGATCCTTGATGACAATCTTCAGGATTTGTGTAATGTCCATGTTAGGGATCTACATCTTCATGTGGCTCTGTATGTGTTCTTGGAATTAACCTCATCTTTGGCACCTTTCCGCTTCCCCCACAGCTGACCATTCTACGTATCAATGATTTTGCGGCCGTTTACTTGGAAGAGGCCCAGGACTATGTCAATAACGGTGTGCAGTCAAATTCAGTCACATCCAGCATGACCATCAACACACCCTTCTACTTAGGTGGCATCGGCCCTGAGGTTGCGGCCAATCTACCCTTAACGGTAAAGTACCCGTAAAACAAATCAGTGGATATTTTGTTTCTTTGATAACGTTCTACATTTAATACACTGTTGGGACTGTGCAGGGGTTTTGGGCAAGCAGCTGAATAAGCATTTTGTGAGTTAAAATTGATCAATACACTGAATTCTTTCACTATATGTAAACATCAAAACCTGAATTCTCCAGACTAAGAACAATGTTGCTATATGTTTTGGGCCAAGCTAAATTGCGTACTTAAAACATGACAGACGTCTTGCACCAATGCACTGTTTATAATGGATAAGAATGGCACAAAGGAACCAGTCCATTCCAGAGATGGGTATCACTATGCAAAAGCTAATTGCCCCATATCATGTGACATACATTAGCAACAGAGTCTTTAGTCTGGGAAATTTAAACTGGGGTGTTTATACTGTATTCAATGAAAGAAGTCTGTGTACCAGATACTATTCAGATTTAACTCGCAAATGGCTTATTGGCAACTTATTTTGTGTATTGTTTACTTGAATCATGTGAAGATTGTGAAGATAAATGTACATGTATGCAAATTGAAATTTTCTGAGGTTGTTAAAACACCGACTGAAGTCTTATTTCACATGCTGCCTCACTGCGTCATTAACCCAGTAAGTCAGTATTCAGTTTTCCAGCAGATAGAGATATAAGTTGCATTGATTACTGTCCATTTTCTGTATTTTTATATCTGTTATTTCCATGGTTACTTCATCTTTAGGTATCTCGGCCATTTGATGGCTGCATCAGGAAACTAGAGGTGAAATTTGGCGCCCCGTCGATGTTGAAGTTCGACCTCAGGTAGATTACAACCTTCTTGAACAATTTCTTGGCGTACCCCTTGTAAACAGCTTAGCAGAAACGAAAACCTACACAGTAGATACTCAAGATGAAACAATTACCTGGGCCCAATTTCATGGCATTTGTTATGGCGTATTTTTGTGCTTACGGGAACTGCTACACGTGAAATCTATTTCATGGAATTCTTAAGCAAGAATTCCAGCGCTTAATCGGTTAGCAAAGAATTTCCAGGCTAATTAACCTTGATTTTTATTATTCTGCTAACGCGCTGTCATATGCATTCTGCAGAAAGTCTTTTCTTTGCGTAGCAAGAAAGAAAACTCTCCAGTGAAATGTGCCGTAAGCACAAAAAAAAGCTTGCTATCGTCAGCGAAGAATATTTGCTTTAATACGGTAACGGATTCCGTAAAATTGGGCCCTGTAAACAGCAACAATAGATAAGAATATAAATTATGAAATGGTCAAAACAATAGTAGGGGAACCACTTCTATTTACTAGTGGGTTTCATTATCATTCAAATGACAACACTTTTGAATACCTCTCTTTTACATGTACAGTAATCCCTCTACTAGTGTGGGTGTCAGACCATGCAGCATGAATCCAGTAGAACTAGGAGGATTCTTTGATGGCACTGGATGGCTCTTGCTACGTAAGTCATCAGATAATATCATCAAGTAACCACAAGGGAAATTGACTGTATTTTAAGTCATTGAAAAGTGAACAAAGAAAAAATGACTGGAGCAGGATTCTAACCAGCGACCTCCTGAATACTGTACAGGCGCTCTACCAACTGAGCCATCAAGCCCTACGTTGGTGGTGTCTGTCAATAGTCAATTATCTTTGTTCCTTTGGCAGTCAGAAGCAACGAAACAATGCACATACCGCTATATCCCAAGGATCATTTTACGGCTACTCGCAGCAATTAATGCTGCCACCTGAGAAACAGTTCATGAGGGATCACTCAAAGAGGATACATCTCAGATAATCTTAGGTTTCCTTTCCCACTGTCAGCACTTAACAATCTCTCATGGTTGGGATTTCAATTGTTTGGATGCGTCTTGGATTTCTGAATGAGAACTTTAAAGAGATTCTCGAATCTGATATGAGAAATATCACATAGAGTATCCTTATTGCACATTTTACAGTGACATTTGTTTTTTGTTCCAGTATCTTTATATTTGTGTTACTTCAAAAAGTGAATTTACAGAATTTTAGGGGTAATCTGCTCTTTGACCTCGATTTTCATACCATTTTGTGGTTCGTTCCTTTCAGGCAATAATTTTCAGGTTGGTAGTAGTCTGGACATTCAGGTGACTATACGGACGTCCATGCAGAATGCCTTGCTACTGGCTGTATCTGCTAATGAGGATAACTTCCTTGCATTGGACATCTATGACGGAATGGTAAGATACATCCCTCCTTCTGATTCCACTGGTGTTCTTTTGTTGTCGATCATGATGTCATCTCCTCAAGTAACTGATCGAATGAGAGTTATATCGGTTGGCAAAGGTTAGGCTTGCCTTGACCTGGCCTGAATGGTTGATCTATATGGAACCAGTCGTGTGTGGTACAATCTTGATTGTCATGACTTGGTGACCCAAAACCATGTTTACAATTGATCGCGCAACGGAGGATCAGATCCTGCGGTCACGATCAAAGATTATATAGCGCTACGCACAAGATGTGGAACTCTCCCTGAAACCTGTAATCGCCATGGGCGCCATTCTGGTGTTGTGCGGGCGCTCCACGTACAGAGTTTCCGTAGCATGATATGAGCGACTTGCAAAAGTAGGTCCAGAAAACCACAAAAAATCACCGTTTTCATATTCAGCTGCTTCACATCAATGTCAAATATTTCTATTTACAATAAACAATAGGTTTTAATTGAATCCGGGCCAAAATTTTACCTAACACTCCCCTTTTCTTTGATAAAGCATCCAGCCTCCATGTCCCGTGAACAAACTACTCACCAGTTGCACACCAAAATGGCGGATCGTGTATAATTTGTATGGAGAATGGTGACCTCCATACCAATTACCATGCGCACTATGGTCAGTTATCCATCTTGCGCGTAGCGCTATATATCTTTGGTCGCGATCAAGCTAGAGGGATTCATGCCGCATTTACACTGGATTCTGATCCCACAGTGATCATGCATGGAGCAATGGAAGCAAGTGTTCAAAGGTTATTCAATATGCTAGAAAACCGATGTGACCTTTCTATGGTCATACATTTCTCAGTGGGTCTTTACAAACCCCAGTTCATCCAACTCTGTGGGATTGTGTTAAACACTGCTCATTGCACAGGTATGCTTCCCTCTCTAAATGAGAGATTATAATGTTGGAATCGTCATCAGCATGAAACCCTTTGTCTCTTCATTCCTCATCAGGTAAGGGCCATCATCAGTCACGGACATCTGTCCTCCTACATCGTCAGGTCTACCACCCTGGCCAGTGACTTTGCCATCTGTGACAACACACCCCACGTCATCCGCCTGTCCTTTATCATGGCCGCTCTCAGGCTCACGGTGGATGACAATGCCAGTGACGTAACGGTGTTTGATGCGGGTACGCCCAACGTGGCCACCAATAACGGGCTGTACATCGGGGGAATACCAAGTAAGTTGATTCTTCTGTATTTAACCCAAAGGGCTTCGTCATCGACGATGTGATGTCCGTGCTTTTGCCTGGACTTCAAACTTGTTACATCAGCTAGCCTGTCATACCCTGAAACAGTCTAACACTACCATATACACTATCAGTTAATACAACTTGTCAGCATTTATGATGGCAGTCCAACGTTTGATCATCACTCCAGGCTCATGAAGAAGCAAAGATCTCAAAGTAGTAGGTCTGTCTCTTGGACAGAAATCTTGGTTATTAATGAGAGTTGCTCATCATGTCTCTTTCATCTCCCACAGATACTGCAACTGTGCCCCTGATCAGCGGAATATCTGCCCAGTCCTTCTCTGGTTGCATGCAGAACCTGCTCATCAACAATTCTACCACCAGCTTCAGAGACAACCAAGGCAGCGTGGGATTCATCACCGGATGCCCACTGAAGGTCTAGAAAGCTTGTCTCCACCTTTCACACCAGCCTGCCTCCCCACAACCCCAATCATAGATGTTATTCACAGTCTTCCTGGGCATGTACCGTTGGGAAAAGGCTTTTAAGGTTACAACCCCTTCCGCCCGGGAAGCATCTATAGCAGTTCACCTCATAAGAATATTCATGATTGCTTCGTTATTTCCAATGAAACAAGAGGTTCAATGAACCTTTATTGTCCCCACCAAATTGCTCATTGTGGTAAAATTACCCTACTACCCTACTCATTTCAGTTTATCAGACACGGTAATTTACGTCCTATTTGTCTTCAAACATGGAAAGAACAGAACTACAGCTTGCTATTAAGGCTTTGCATGGTTTGTGGATCGGTTTGCAGAAACATCATGTAAGAATGGTTCGTACTTTCACATTTCTTATTTCGTTCCCACTTCTCGTAAGGTCTCAACGTTTTGACTAGCGTGCTCTAGTCATCCTCATCGCCTTCTGATGATAAGTACATTGCAGTGCGAAAGTACGAACTATTCTTACATGGTGTTTCCGCAAACCAATCCACATATATTTAAGTGTACTTCACAGTGTTTGGGCAGGATTTTTAGTATAGAATTTGTTCGTTTTGGTGGCAGGTTTTCCGAATTTTTGTTGTGTTTTTAAACAAGACCTCTCTCGATCATGAGTGTTGAATTTTGCATTCATACCCAGAGTTTTAAGCGCTACTCTCATGTGTTATTGCCAACGTTTGTGGCGTCTTTTTTTTTATCAGTTATGTAAACAAGTTTCTATGAAGGATGGTATTTGGGGATTTTAAATTTGTGTTTGCCGCAATTAAGCTCCTTTTTAAAAAATGTCCTAACCAAGTTGTGACATTGCTTCAAGATCAGAAATAATCTGAACAGTCGCTGTTAGAGGTGATGGAAATGTGTGGTGCCTTCCAATTTGTACCCAGACTTTCAAAATGCATGGTTTTAAATTTATCGCTGTAGCTGAATTTAAACTGGGCCTTTATAGTGTACTTGTGAATTGTAAGTTGGTGCTTTTTCTGCTGAAATGTTCCAGTATTTTATTTGTGGTTTATCCAGCCTTTTATATCAATAAATTGCCAGGAGTTGTGTTTAACAAACTTTATCACACATTAAACTCCATGGAAACTGAGCATTTCAAAAATCAACCTTTTTCAGTCTGTAATTTGCATTGAGTATTGAGTATTAACATTAAAGGTAGTATCATACTTTGGTTCTTATCAAAGAAATACAGATTCATGGGCAAAAATATCAAGGAAGATACAGTAACAGTCATCTGTGAAAATTTCAGTCCCATACGGTGACCACTTTTTTAGAAAATAGTGAAAACAGCCACAGTATTTCTTAAGTCTTTTCTCTTTTATTTTTTCTCTTTTAAAAGATCAAAAAGATTTTCAGTCGTTGTTTTACTAATTTCTGGATAAATACACCATTTCAGGCGGAACAATTTTTAAGGGTATGTTTCTATACCATCACCATCTTCGTACCCTATAAGTTATACGTCAATATGTTTTGGTTTTTTACCAAAGTATGATACTACCGGAAAATTTAAACAACTGAACACTTGACAAATGGCATCAAAAGAAAACATAATCTTTCTTTAAAAATAAGCTATAAATATTTTATTTTCAATGGTCAAATTTTTAATCACAGCATATCATATCATAGTGACAGCAAAATTAAACTGAAGCAAACTCCACTGTGATGATAAGGAACTAAACTGCTTATATTTACAGGATATCGTATCGTTTGGTTTTTAACATTCATTACTTCTTTTAACTATATTTCATGATGATTCCAAAGTTCAAACAACATTCTCCAAGCCCCTATAACTGTCTACATAAATCTCCATTATTTTATACATATTTGTTTTTACACTTATGGATGATCATAATGATATTGTCGAAGTCCAAGTACAACATGAATTGGTCGTCTTTTACAGAATAAGTACCCATTCTTAGACTGTGGAAAGAGTTTTCAATACTGAGCTATCCCTTTGTAACATTTCATACGTAGTTATTATCTAATATGGTGGCCAATTTCCGAAATTTGCTCCCCAAATATTGAAGAATTGATAAAATACACGTCTTTTAGTATGGAACTTGTCATATACATTATGCTTTATTCTGATAAAACAATAAATAGTATGTTTGGTTTTTGTTTTCATCTCTAAACACTTCATTGAAGCGTAGTGTTTTTATTTACAGATTATTAGACGTGATATAATAATGTTTCATGTTTGAATCTGGCCTCCAGAAAGGAAACAAGTCTTGTCCTACAGATGCTCTACTTCATTTTTACAGATAGGTTATTAGGGAGAGAGATTAGTGTCTGAAAATGAACATTTTGGAAGACATCAGATATTAGGGAGACATTCAAAGGTATCGGCTACCTTTTAAATACATATTTTTACCGTCCATATTTCAATAGAAGGCAGAGAATGCTCTCAATATGAACATATATGAATTCCAAGTTCATTGGTTTGGAGGATGTTTAAAAATGGGTTAAAAGTTTTATGCACGACCTTATGGGAATGTCTCCCTAAGTACCTATCAATTATTATTTATACAAGTAATAGACTATAATAGAGAAGCCAAAACATATCTGCTCTGTGTTTTCAATAAACTGCATAGGTTAAAACTCACTGCCAGTTCACCACTTACATATACACGTCAACTGATATTTCATGCCAGTGTTAAAGGTAGTATCATACTTTGGTTTTTGTCAAAGAAGTACAGATTCATGGTCAAAAATATCAAGGGAGATACAGGAACAGTCATCTGTGAACATTTCAGTCCCATACGGTGCCCACTTTTTGAGGAAACTGTGAAAAACGGCCACAGTATTTCTTAAGTCTTTTCTCTTTTATTTTTGATCTTTTAAAAGATCAAAAAGATTTTCGGTCGTTGTTTTACTAATTTCTGGATAAATACACCATTTCAGGCGGAAACATTTTAACGGTAGGTTTCAAGCAGCACCATCTTCATACCCTGAAATCTGAAAACATTTCTGTTTTGGTTTCGTACCAAAGTATGATACTACCTTTAAACACACTAACAATATAATATTTCATTCTAGGATAAGTTTCTACCTAGGGATGCTGTATTAACTCCAATGCAAGATCCCAAAGCAACTGTACTAGAAGATTTAAGCCATCAGAATAAAATACACTTTCAAATGTTAGACAGTTAAATATGACATGCATGCCTACAACCTACCCACTATACGCACATCCTTAATTGCATATACCTACAGGAAATCAAGGAATCTAAGTAATCCGAGTGGTCAACAAAGTTCCTGACGGGATTTGGTAGAAATTAGACGTCCAAATCAGGATTGGACTGAAACCAACAGGTGTCTCAAACACCAGGGGTCGATGTCACAAAGCCCTACGATCGATCCTAACTCGAGTTACGAAGGATAACCCATCGTACGCTACATAGGGCTGCAATGCACTATAAGTCCTATACGATTAATAGTAAGTTACAATGAGTTTGGTGATATCAACCCTCGTTGCAATACTGCCACTTATAACGCCTATTTCCCCTGTTTGGCTTAAACCTTGTTTCCTCCAAACATTGCTGCGTTCTCTTGGTCTCTACACACAAGTGCGGTTCCTTCTTTGGAGTTAATTCCGAAGGGAAATTGAGTAAGTTCTGTACACTGAACTACTTCATATACAGCAGACTAGCTGGCTGCATGCATGTCCTGTGAATTATAGTGGGATGCACTGCATAAAGACAGCATAATTAGGGGTCAATTTCACCAAACTCTTCGTAACTTACTATCAATCGTAGGACTTTTGATGCACTGAAGCCCTATGTGAGATAGGCCCACTACGATGGGTTATCCTTCGTAACTCGAGTTACAATCGATCGCAGGGCTTCGTGAAATCGACCCCTTGTCTCGTAAGGTATATGCTAAAGTATATGTTGCTTTATATAACTCCTGTACAGGATGGAGAAGGCCGGAATTTTTCTTCCTCGCTCAAACGGTGATGATCGCTATTTATATCAACAAGCAGTATTTATGGATGGGAGTTATGCTTCACACTGCTGGCACTGGTTAACCTAATGTCACATATATACATGTATATCACAGTTTACCACATTTTTTTCTGTGGTAAGTGTGGTATCCTGAATACCACAATACACCATCACAGTCATATTGCGGTTCAGTTATTTGCTAATGCATGCTTTATGATCCAGTCCCAATGTGAAGACTGTGGTAGTGTGTGGTAAGCAGCTCTTGTCTTGTATGATAAGTGTAGAGGGTTGGGGTTAGTGCAATAAGCACTTGATATCATTTTCAATACACTACCGACTACGGATTGATCATCAAACTAATATGAGTAATGACAGTCAATGACAATGATATGCATATCCAGCCCGCGACCAAGGATCTTGTGCGTGACCTACATAAAGATAGTTTGAAAACAAACACTACTGAAATTATTCAAACAGTCCAATACAAGATCTCATCAAAAGTACACAGTTGTACAATAACAAGAAATAATTATGACAGGCATATGAAACCAAGAGAGATTTGTTTAGTACAAATGAATATATGTTAAATGTTTAATACATATTTCCAAGTTCATCATAATTTTATGTGATATTTATTTTCATCAAATATATCTATGTTAAAAAAAAATGAAGGAAAGATTACCAAAGTTGGAGAAATTGGATCAACTATTTTGGACAGGTATAATGCTGCCCTCTTCTGATAATATCCAGCCAGTCTGTCATTCACCTGGCAATTAATGGGAGACTTTTGGAGCGGGCTGTCGATAGAGGGCAGCAAACTACTGTTCTCTTGAAAACTGTTGTACACGCTTTAAGTACAGAGATTGTCGAAAAACTCTCCAAAAGACACAGGAAAATGATATGAACATTAAATTCAGGACATTTACAATTAACTTTTAGCTTCTCATTGCCGCCCACCCCAATTTTGATGCCCGATAACACAAAGTGAGGTAAAATTCTTATGTTTGGCAAGGAATAATGTGCTAGGTCTCGCTTCCCAAAGTAAAAACCTTGTGCACAAAACAATATGATGTTTGACGTCAGCCACTATGAACGTTTGTAACTCGCCCTTTTGATGGCCAATCTCCACAGATTCTGCATTTCTCTGTTCTTGGGGGAACTCATGTCCCCCCTGCCACCACAACTGGGAACTGCACAGTATGTACCAGGCATTTCCATGCGCTTATTTTACGCCGGTTGTGTTTACGACGAATATCCGTGCACAAAACAACATGACACAAGTTTCCCGAGAACGGTGAATGCCGCCCTCTTGAGGTTAACAATGGTTAGTCAAAAGTCTCCCATTAAACAATGACCCAATCCTGAACCAAATCCAATTGTTCCTTTAATATGTAATCAGTTTTCACCCAGTAACTCCTGTAGATTTGGTTTCTTCATTCCTTTTAACACAAAACAGTATTGGTCATCACACATGCTGAGATCAAACTTTATAGAGCTCAAAATGAGGGTTACATACTGTACTAACTAGCTACCGGTATGCCCCCAAACCTCTGTACAACACTATACATACACTCTGATCTAGACTATAGCCAACACATACTATGACAAGGTTGGCATGTGCCCAAATTCCTCACTAAAACTTGTGACATATCATTTCCTAAATGCAAGAGGTTTCCCCCGGCCCAGCTGTTTGAGCAATTAACCGCTGGCTGTCAGCAATAAGATTAAAACGTTGTTACCTTGAGCAAGAAATTAGGTTAGAGCCAAAAAAGGAGCTGAGAAAATAGACTGGTGGGATGTGGCATCTCAAAATGGCTGGAAAGTTTGATAAAATTTATTTAAAAAATTGAGGTGTTATTAACAATTTTAAAATCCAAGCTGGAAAAAGAGCAAAACCCTGACCAAAACCCTGGAACAATTTAGGAGATTCTAGGTGCATTGGACCAAGGTCAGATGAAGAGATTGAAAAAAAACCTTTAAATATTCTCCAAGGAACAACATTCAGAAAGAACAAGCAATAAACACCTGCAAATTGCTCATCAGCCAAAGTAATGACTTGAAATGTATCAAATGCTTGGAGTTAGGAGGGCCTGACGCATTTTGATCTTTATCGAAGGCTAAATGACAAGAGGACAAGAACATGCCAGTAAAAATACACATAAATGGATGAGAGGATCAGAACAAAAGGGGGACAGAGTGACCAGGGAGGTGAGGGTAGGCAAGTGTGGTCAGAGAAATTCAGAAAGATTAAATGTTTGTGTTCAAGGGAAATTCAAAAGTAAGATTACTACTGATTGAAGGATATGATACTGTATGAGCAATCTGAATGGATATCACACTGCTGGGGGATTATTACAGGGCTGAGGCTGCCATTTTGTATGATTAAATTCTTGACAGACATCTTTCTGGCCAAGGTACTGAAGAAACAAACTTTCCTGATTTTCTACAAAGTGCAATGTGACTACTCTTCACTTGCTAGGTTGGCCTAGAAATAAGACAATGCATCTATAAATCCATGAAAAAAATTGAACTTTAAACAATTTTAGCTACATGTACTAGGTAGACCTGCCAGTGACAGCCCTGGTGGCAACCGTCAGACCCAAATTTGTGACGCCACATCCGGTGCCGACCAAACACCAGAACATTTATAAGCTTTGTCTGTCTTCTCTCTATCTGCTCATGGTTGTACAGAGTTGGCCTGTACGATCATCATCATCTTCTATGGCTGAAGCAGGAGTAACAGCAGTTATTCCTGTAGTACATGTAGGAGCAGAGACGAGCCTTAGCCACCTTCTCACAATAGTGGAACTTGTCTTCACATCCACTCTCTGCAAATTCAGACAGAATTGGGGAAAACAGAATCAAGCAATGCTCAGTAATGACCATCATATAACCACTAGGGAAACTGACAGGATGAAGTCATTGAAAGGTGAACAATAAAAAATTTACTGGAGCGGGTTTTAAGAATGGAACTCCCGGAAATATCAAGTTTTGGGCCAATTTCACCGCCCTGCTTAGCACAAACATTTGCTAACGATGACATTTCTGTCTTAATAAAAACAGGGTTAACAACCAAATGTCCATGTGTTATGTATCACTTGTGATTCTTCTTTGGCTGTTGTTCGCTAACCATTGAATATCAAATGGAATTTGTAATGGTATTTTGTTTTATTGGGCAATATTTTTTGTGCCAAGCTATTTTTTGTGCTTAGCAGCTTCATGAAATTGGCCCCTGACATCACATTTGGAAAAGTTTACTTTGAAGTCAGTATACATAGAAGTATGTCCCCATGAGTCCCATAAGCTTTTGATAATAGATTATAGTAACATAAAGCCTTTAAAACACTCTACATTGCCCAGATATTACTAGTAATAGGCTCTTGTCCTTACCAGGTATATGCGCTGTACACTGTTGGATGTTGCATGACTGTACAGCGGATGGCTTTAAATCCTCACTACACTGAGAGCTGGGGTCCATGTTGGTATCCAGACACTTGACATCTCTCTTCCGCTGTCCTCCACCACAGGTTCTAGAGCACTGTAGAGAGAGAGAGAGAGATTAAAGGCCAGTGCCACGGGTCAGATCTAGGTTCAGGATTTATGTCAGTGACTTACTTGGCTACAGATTGAAGCTACACACAAGTTTGTGGCTACATGCTTCAACGGGAGATTTTTGGAGAGTCGGTCTTGAGTCAACAGTGCACGCGCAAACCATGTCTGCGCAATTGTAAGCATGCGCGCGTTGTATTGCACGTGCGTGCATGCGCTGTTGACTCAAGACCGACTCTCCAAAAGTCTCCCATTGATGGACCTGTACTATGTAATTTCAAGCTGAAGTGGAAAAATTTGCCCTATCCAACATTTTACTCAAATTGTCATAAATGATAAGAATTTTGTACATTTGCCCGACACCCAATTGCTCTGGATAGCTTTGAAATGGATATTTCAAAACAATGGGGTCATCATGTCAGTTCAGTCTTAGTGCCAGAAGAGTCTGATGACATTGTGTGACCGTTGAGGCACCAAAATACTGCTAAAACCTTTTGAAGCACTCTACCAATTGAGCTATCCAGCCCTGCATTGGTGGTGTCCCTAATAGTCAAATATCTTTGTTCGTTTGACAGTCAGAAGCCATGAAACCAGGCACATGCCGTTATATCCCAAGGATTATTTAAGATACGTGCATCATTAACAAATGCCACAACCTGAGACACGGTACATGGGGGATCACTCAAAGAGGATGCATGCGGCTTTTAAATGATAAATTGCAATTCATTTTCCACGCTGTACTCACCTGGGTCCAGTCGGAGTTGAACCACATGGCTTGGCAGTCTTTGAGATTACAGGCTTGCCTGGTATCCGGCTTGGGCTTCATGGAACACTGTTCCTCATTGACGATGTTATGGGGTTCATTGGCGCCCGTACAGAGCACCATGCGTTCCTGGGTGCCATAGCCACATTCCTTAGAGCACTGCAGAGAAACAAGACACAAAGTTAGAAGGATAGCAGCAAAGTAACAGATTTTTGGCCCTTCAATAGTATTCTGTGTGTGTGTAACAAGTTTTAGCGCAGACTGTCCCAAAACGCATATTAACCTTCACTGAACACTTCTGGCCTACCTATGGAAAAGGTCCCATTACCAGGGGCCAATTTCATGGGGCGCTGCTGGGCACAAAAACAATTGCTTATTAGCACAAAATGTCTTGCTCAAAATAAACCACCATTTAAAACAGCCAAAGAACAAACAATCACAAGTGATACACAACAAGTGGAAATTTGGTTGTTATAGTCCTGTTTTTGTTAAAATTGTTGTACTAAAGCAGAGCTGTGAAATTGGCCACAGATCTGATGGAATATTAACAATATCACAATCCAGGAGGGAAAAGGATTTGATTAACTCTACATTATGGGACCTACCTGAGACCACTCGGAAACGAGCCACACTGGACCACACGGCATGTTGTTACACGTCCTGAAGGTCCTGGGCTTGGTGACGGTGTTACAAGCCTCGTCAGACAAGACCCCGCTGTTCCCTTCCATCGTGCAGACAACGTAACGATTCTTATGGCCACCTCCACACTCCACAGAGCACTACAGGGATACCAAATCAAATGGCATGTTCATAAGGGTTGACTGTCTTTCCCATGATTGCTAGCTTACATTTGTTTCCACATTGGCTTCATGAAGCCCATCTGCGACAGACTCAGGCATGAACGGTCCAAACAGAATCATTTTCTTGGTGAAGGGTTGATTGGGATCTATATCGTAATAACTCTCCCACCTTTTGCTTGTTGCATGGATGTGAGTGGCCAGAAAAAAAATAATCTGAAAACACCAAGCAAAACAGCTGAAATTTAAAAGTGCCTATACTAGGTGAACAAAAATGCTGACATTCTGATTTAAAATTCCATCTCAGGCATCAGATAATCAGCAGGAAGTGGAATTTGAAGGCCTTCAACAAATTTAGAAAGTTCAGCTTGGGTTGAATCCTGTGTTATGAACTTCTGATTCCTAGGCAAATAGCTAGTGTTTCATCAAATATTAGGACCTTTATGCGAATGATGACTTCATATTTATAGAGCCTGTGTTTTGTCCTGTGTAATATGTGAGAATGCAAAGAAAGAAGCACATTGCCCTGGGCACTGAAGGCCAAATACATAAGGTCTGTTTAGCATGGGTATGAGAGTATGTCCTACATGCCCTACGACCATAAGCTCTTCCTCTGGCAATATACGCAAGTATCCTGCTAGCCGATCCACATAATCCTGTGATGATTAGGCAAAGCTAGTCAGTCTCTGAACCCTCCTAAATACTAGACTGTATCGTCAACAGGATTCTACGTACGTAGATGTTGCCCCCCGTGCACTCACCAAGTCGTTCCACTCTGACACGAACCAGTTGCTGATGCACGCACCCATGTCGCAGGTTTCCTCTGACCGTGGCTTAAGGTGTTTCTTATCAGCGCAGGCAGACTCGTCCAGCCTTTCCTGGGCGTCGTTCACGCACCGTACCTCCCTCTCACGTTGGCCCTCGCCACAGGCTACATCACACTACAAGACAGAGAGAGAAAGAAGGATGAGAGAATGTCAGAAGGGAAGCAAAATGACACCAGCATGTTATGAAATAAAGACGGCAGCAACATTAGTCTTTCCTGTACCTCCTTCGCAGTCCCTGTTGGTATCAAAACTGCCCTTCTAAATTACAATACGCTGGAAGGGGAACATTCAATGTGGCTCAAGATAAAATCCCAAGAGTTGACGATGAACTCCTAGAGGGCAGAGAGTGCCTGGAAGAAGGAAGCACTACCCACTGAAACCTAGGACTCTCACAACAAGTCAGACTCTCTCACAGAGGAAACAGCAAAGGGTAACAGCCTAACACGTTAGCTTCAACCCCTGAGCCAGTACTGGGCTATTTATACATCATGTTTCACCTGCTAGTACAAGATATCCACTGATTGTCAAGAGGGGTTTTATTCTCTAATCACTTCACTTCCACAGTAAATCAACATAGTCTGGCATGGACAAAGTCTGCGTTGTACGTCAATAACATAAATAGCACATAGGCCCTTTCCAAAGCTTCAGCTTTTGGGGGCTTTGACTCAACTTTGAACATCCAGTTAAAGTAGCAAGTATCAAAGTATAGACTTGTATCCATTTTAAACATACGGCCATATCACAGAAACAATTGCGTAAGCAAAATAAGTTTTAGACAATGCACAAATATTCAACTTTTACTGTCATTTCATATACTTTCCTTAGAAACAGTACAACATTCAATCAATCAGTGGGGGAGCATGCGCATCTACCTTCGAGCGGTACATTTACTCTTTTGGTCTTCTGATGGCCATCCCCCAGGCAGACACGAGACCCACCCCGCCTTCTCGTCAAAAAAGGATAACCCACAAAGGATAACCAATCGTACCAGTACGCACGGCTGCAATGCATCATAGCTCCTACGATTGAAGTTGCGATGAGTTTGGTGAAATTGATCCCTTGGGTTGATTTCACAAAGCCCTATGATGGATCATAACTCGAGTTACGAAGGATAACCCATCGTATGATTGGTATATCCTATGTAGGGCTGCATTGCATCATACCTCCAATGATTGATAGAAAGTTAAGATGACTTTGGTGGCTCTGAAAAGAGCCAGTTAACTAGACGTTCTGGCTAGTATGCTCTGGCTGTTTTCAGGAGAATGCAGGATGAATTTGGTGAAATTGGAACCAAATGCTTTTCACTGCCCCTGAATTGACGTCTGCCCAAAAAACCCTGAACTACGACAAGCTCGGTGTTTTTCTGACTGATTGCATGCAGCTCGACACACATAGATGTTGTGACTAGACCCACAGACTTCAAATCACTGAATCAAAGTCACAACTTTGACATGTTGAAAAATACTGACGCAAATCAGGTTTAGTCAAGTTTCCTGCAAAAGGTGCAAATAAGGTGAACATGAATGTGAAAACAGACTGTTATCATTGAAGGCCAACATCTTGACACTTCTAATGACAACAAACACCTCAGTGCAGTGTTCATGGTAGCAATTAAGCAGTTTCCTCTTAAAACATTACCTTTGCTGATAAAGGCTACATTAAAGGTTGTATCATACTTTGGTAAGAGACCAAAACAGAAATGTTCACAGATTTACCTATAACTTACAGGGTATGAAGATGGTGGTGGTAGAAACATACCTTTAAAATTTTCCGCCTGAAATGGTGTATTTTATCCAGAAATTAGTAAAACAACGACCGAAAATCTTTTTGATCTTTTAAAAGATCAAATATAAAAGACAAAAGACAAAAGAAATACTGTGGCCGTT
Source organism: Astropecten irregularis (assembly GCA_963971285.1). Lineage (NCBI taxonomy): Eukaryota > Metazoa > Echinodermata > Asteroidea > Paxillosida > Astropectinidae > Astropecten > Astropecten irregularis. Next base: position 473,361 of record OZ020257.1, read on the forward strand.
TTTCACTGTTTTTTTTTTCAAAAAGTAGGCACCGTATGGGACTGAAATTTTCACTGATTACTTTTACTGTATCTTCCTTGATAGTTTTGCCCACGAATCTGTATTTCTTTGACAAAATCCAAAGTATGATACTACCATTAAGCAAGATAGTAGGAGCCATCTTAATAGGCAGACTAGCCTATATATTGCCCATTGTCTCAATCTCAATCTCACCAAACACATTGTAAAACCAGGATTCTTTTTACTGCGTCCAAGCCAAATTTGAACCTCATTTATCAAAAGGAAACAATATGGCCACACAAATTAATGTCAAATTCACTCTCTTTTACGAGCGTCTTAAAGGTACAGTACAGAATTGGTAACATACCCAAACATAAATGGTCACTGATTTGTGTACAACTTTCAGGATATGAAAATGGTGCTGGTTGAAACATACCGTTAAAACATTTTTGCCTGAAAACATTTTTGCCTGAAATGGTGTATTTATCCAGAAATAAGTAAATAAAAAACACCGAAAATACAGAATTTCAGGCAGAAATATTTTAACGGTTTGTTTCTATCAGCCCCATCTTCATATGCTGAAAGTTATACGTAAATCTGTGAACATTTCTGTAAAGGGTATGTTACCAATCCTGTACTGTACCTTTAATTGCCATTTTGACAAGCTATTTCATGAGTTCTGATTAGACATGACCAGCTGCTCTACAAAATACTTATTGAAAACAAATTTTTCTTTTGTCTTCAGGGGGTAGTAGAAGGGTTTAATTACCTGTCATTAATTAACCTAGTCCAGACAGCTTTGGTGCAAAATAAGGTGTCAATTTCAGCAGCTTTAGGGTCAAACCCGATGTCAAGGAAACAATAGGTTAGGGCCGGGACAGGTCCTACACATGAAGTCAATTTCCAGGGGAAGATATCAATTGCCAATTGAGAGAGAACATGAATCTTACAATAGCAAATGTCAAATCGGGATTCCTGGAAAGTCTCCAAAATATTTTGGTTGATGAGAAGTTTTGCGGCAGTTTATTACCAGTATTTAAAAGCATTAATGTGTTAATAATCACCTCCCAATCCCGATAAAAATGTCAGCATCAGCATGTCTGTCTTTTCAGTCCTTGGTGAAAGCATGGAGGATCCCCTCCATGGTGAAAGCCAGTACCTGGGGTCGATTTCAATAACGCTTTGCGATCATCATAAAGCCCAAATCCATCGATAAACGGAAAATTGCTATGCAAAGTAGCGATCGATTTTCTGTTTAGCGGTGGATTTGGGCTTTACCATGATCGCAAAGCGTTAGTGAAATTGGCACCTGCTGTCTTTTATCACTCACAGTGCCCCAGTCACAGCAGCCAAATAAATTCAAGACCCTCAAATTAGTCAGAGGTTATTGAGCAACCTCTGAGAGGATTGCCTAACATTTATAGTTCCCATGGGTATTTAAAGATGACAGCTACAACTTGGCTGGTTCTGACAAGCCAGCAGGAAGAACTGATCTCAGCTCTCAATACTTCAGGGACAGTTCCATAATTGCCAGTGAACTGGTAAACAAAACATGTTTAGGGATTCATGCCACTTTCACATTCTGCCATGGAGCTATGATTCTACCTAGATTCAATTAACGGTGGAGCTAAAATTGAGGACATAACTTGAACTGCATTCAGACTACCGGTAAGCTAGGTCCCGATTATCGGGGGAAAGTCCTGATTATCAGGACTTTCCCTAGCAAACAAATCCATAGTGTGGACGTTTGCCGGGACTTGTTCTGTTTCTCCCACCAAACATGTCTGGTTCGGGGACAATTTTGCTGGGATGAAAAGGTTCATCATTGATATCACACTACACTTGGTCACCTCACGTCAGCCGTGAATTGTCCCAGGAAAGCAGGGACATTCAAACACAGTTTGGACAGGCGGTCATATGAAAAGATAAGCTGTCTCCAAACTGCCCTTGATAATCAGGACCGTAGTCTGAATGCAGGGTTGCTCTGTGCTTTACAAGGAGGATGGTTTGGTTGAAAGACATCTGGGTGTGAACTTCAGAATTTATCTCTGAGTTTGGACATTATGCACAAGACTCCTTATAGGCATTACAAACAGTTAGGTCCAATTATGAGTGAGGTCCGGTCTGCAGTTTGCTGTGCTGTTCCAACGGGCAGGAAACAAACATCCATCAAATGACACAAGGGGATTACGCCCCAAATCAAACCAGGAGGATGCTTCAGGTCTCAAGATATTATGCTGTCCCACCCAGCCTATAGGCCTATGAGGAGTCACACATACTTAACTAAACATTCACAACAACCTCATAACTCAACATTATTAAAGGGAGCCTGTTGCACAGAAAAATCTAGGCACTAACATAATTTTATGCAGCAATGGGAGACTTTTGGAGCGAGCTGTCGATAGAGGGCAGCAAACAAAAAGTCTGCTGAAAACTTTTGTACATGCTTTAAGTACGGCGATTGTCAAAAAACTCTCCTAAGGACGCAGGAAAATGCTGTGAACATTTAATTCAGTAACTTTTGGCTTCTCATTGCCGCCCAACCCAATTGTAATGCCCGAAAATAGATATTGAGGTGAAATTCTTATGTTTGGCGAGGAATATAATGTGCTTGGTCTCACTTGCCAAAGTAAAAACTTGTGCACAAAACATTATGATGTTTGCCGTCGGCCACCCCCCTGCCACCAGAACTGGGCACTGCACAGTATGTACACGGCATTTTCATGCGCTTATTTTACTTCGGTTGTGTTTACGACGTATTATTAGCGCACAAAAGTAACACGACACACGTTTTCCGAGAACCTCTCGAGGTTAACAATGGTTAGTCAAAAGTCTCCCATACAAGTACTGCCTTGATGAAATAAAATCATTCATTTTCTGGCAAGTTTCCACATTTTGGCAAATCATATGGTTTTTGTTTGCTTGTTTGGGTTTTTTACCAGGTTTCAATGGGAGACTTTTGAGAACTGGTCTTCAAGTCAAGTCAACAGCGCACGCGCACGCAATTGTGAGCATGCGCGCGTTGTTTTGCGCGTGTGCTGTTGTGTGTGCGCGTGCGCTGTTGACTTGAAGACCGGTTCTCAAAAGTCTCCCATTAAACAATCACTTTTTTGGAGTTCCAAGTTTATATTCACAAGTTTTAAGTTGAAATGTTAAGTCTCAAGTTGACTACCAAATATTGATCTGACTTTTGTAAGTTTCAAGTTGACCTACTGAAACTGAAAACTAGTTTCAAATTGAGTTCTGAGTTTTCTTTTTGAGTTTCGAGTTAAATTCTGATTTTTGGGTTGCATTTTTTCAGTTAGGTTTCAAGTTAACTCATTGAATTGGATCTTGGGTTAACTTGTTTTCAGTTTGAAGTTGACAATGATATATTTAGATTTAAGTTCACTAATAAAATCCAACTTCAATTTTGATTTCCGAGTTGGTTTTTTCTAGTTTTGAGTGGAATTTTTGCAAATTGATTTTACAAGTTACTCAAGCAAAAGAAATCTTCACCTATGGAGAGTATTTCATCTGAATGTCTTCAAAAGGCTATCTGAAGCTCATAAGCTGATCAGAGGTTTACATAAACAGGGAGTTTTTTACCTGGTTGGTCTGCAATAAAAGACATTATTATATTCATGCCATAAATCTCTTGCAAATGCACTCGAGGTTCAGAAATTGGACACAAAGCATTCGCATGTGATATTCTGAAGAGAAACAGATTATATTTGGCTCGCCGCTGATGACAACGCGACGCTTAATACTTTCTCTGAAGCCCACATGGAACATGGCCAGGCAGACGGTTGAACAAACAATTTATGGCGAGATGGGAGGTTTTATGGACCACCTGTATTTTCATTCGCGAGACACGTCTCCCCCGAATAGCCCGGTTAGAGCTGCCATCCAAAGGAAACCCGCTAGACTGAATATAATTCGTTCTGCGAGACCCGGGAAACATCAGAAACACCGGATATCAAAAAGAATGTAAAATGGACTGCCTAGGATATCAATATCAAAGAAAAAATCATTCACTTATACACAATGTGTAGGATAAGGCTTTAAAGCTTGAGCTTCTGACCGTGAAAGAATGGATTTGATCCGACACATTTCAGGAATGTTTGGCCATTGATATCACAGCTTAGTCAAGTTGAGTTGAGTTAGATTGAATTGATTTTTGAAAAAGTCCTTTTCTGAGGAGAATTCAGATGTAAAAAACCAATTTGAAATTTTCATTAAGTTACAAACAAATGTCTGCAACTATCAAATACTTTTCTCTTGGTTTGTTTCCATGGCTACACGTATAATTTTGCTCTTCCCTTTACACTTTTCACTGCTTTTATCACCACTGACGCCCTTTAGTGTGGAGCTAAACTAAAACAGGATAAAAATCACTTCAAACAGAAAAACACAACCTGACGGGCTGTCTGGCATATCCCAGGTGCCAGTCATTCCATTGGGACTCGGACAACTGCACACTGAAAAAACGTAAAATTCTACAGATTCCATATGCATGTTGTTTCTTCCTGAATATCTGGCTACATCCTGGTGTAACATCCTTACGCCATACAGGTTCAACTCTTGATGAAGAAGTGAGCATGTGGAAGCATTAGATTAGCTGGAGACGACGTGAGTGAGCTGTGTTGTGTCTAATGTGCTTGCTCAATGAAAGGGATAGGGGATAGGAACTTGGGACGGCAGGTACGTGGTGGGATATAGGTGAATGTGGATGTTATTCATTGTATGCTTCGCCTGTTATTTCCTACACGGCAGCTTGCAGACATCCAGTGACCTTGGTCATGGTGGAGTTCAACTTGTTTCCTTTACGAGGAGTAAGAGGGGAGGGGAGAAGTGAAGTGAGGTAACCGTAGGGATGACAGCTCTGACATAGACGATGACAGAGGAGAGGAATGATAAAATTAGTGACAGAGATAGAGATGACAGGTTTGGGGATGACAGCTCTGACATAGACGATGACAGAGGAGAGGAATGATAACATTAGTGACAGAGATAGCCTATGAGATGACAGGTTTGGGATGACAGCGATGACATAGACGATGACAGAGGAGAGGAATGATGACAAGGGTGACAGAGATAGAGATGACAGATATGGGGATGACAGCAATGACATGGACGATGACAGAGGACAGAGATGGAGATGACAGGTTTGGGGATGACAGCGAATAACATGGACGATGACAGAGGAGAGGAATGATGACATTAGTGACAGAGATGGAGATTACAGGTTTGCAGATGACAGCGATGACATAGATGATGACAATGGGGATGAAAAGGATGAAAATGACAAAGAAGGTGATGATAGAGTTAACAATGACAGTGATGCATAGTTGATGACAAAGGTGATGAAAATTATGGGGCTGACAACGACAAAATGACAGGTAATGAGGATACGGATGAAAATAATGGCATTGATGACAATAAAGGAATGACGGGGATGACACAGACAACATGACAATGCTCTTGGAATAAAGGAAAACGACCGACAACAAAATGCTGGTGTCAATGACAGGGATGGAAATCACAGCAATGACAAGAAGAGAACGATAACTTTGATGACAATGGTGCTGATGACAGTGCCATTTATTTCTGACAACAAAGGCTACAATAAAAACCTTAAGTGAACCACCACAAATTCCACGCAGCCCAATGCCTAACATACCCATTCAGACATTCAGAAGGTAAATGTACCCAACCAATGAACCTGTCTCACTTCTTTCCACCCTCCTGATGCGTTATGGTTCAATGTCTGTCGGTTGTTGTTGTTTTTTCAAAAACAGGTCTACCGCCTTGCTATCTGGGGAGCCTCTATTTCCTTCTGCGTCTTCTACGTCATCCTGTATGCCTTGAAGCTCTATTACAGCATCCCTACCCCACAGCTAAATAAAACCCCACAAACCTGCAAGGCTAAGGGAAAAGCAAGTTGACAGATGCAAAGAAATGTTTGATGTCAACCTTAGTTGCCTGCGCTGGCCCCTGTTTCCAACTTTCTAACTTCCCACAGAAGCTTATCTCCCTTCTCAACCCCCTCCTGGGATTCAATGATTTTTCTTACAATCTGCACAAGGTTACCAAACACACTTATCAGCATTAGTCAGCATTGGGAATTAACATTGACTGACTTTCCATAAAGCACGTAGAAATATCGGTAAGCTGATTGGTCTTTGCAGAGGTTGAAAACAAAAAATCGAGATAATGATTCTGCTCAAATAAATGATTTGTCAGAAGCATGTCAACTACAGCACAATCCAATTTGGACATATGCTTGAGTTTGCTTGACAAACATACACAAGGGGTGGCACTGAATTGTGCTAGAGGAAGAAGGGAACATAATGTTGAGGAAGATTCTTATCATCAATTCAATACTTCCTTTCAGGAGACCAAGAGGATAAAGCTCATAAAAAAAAAACCAAAACTGATCAGCCAAGATCAAACTATGAAGAGACCTTCGCCAAGTAACGGTCCAAATCAGATTTCACCAACCATTAAAACAGAAAAAAATTCCATAGATCTTTTGACATTGCTCTGTTGACAGTTTGGGAGGGAAGTAATTAGATCTTACATAGACAACATCTGATTCAACCTTCTTCAAGGGCGAACGGGCCCAGTCCAAAAGTTTCTGCAATGCCAACTCACGATGTACGTGCATGATGAACCACAGGAAATGTCAACAGAATTTATTGCGAAGTTCATCACTCTTCGCAAATTACACAAAAGTCATAACGTCTTCAGAAACAGAACCGTTGGGAGTTTGAGATAAAATTGAAGTGTACTTGACATACAAGCGATGGCTGATACGGCATATTCATCCATCATGTTCACTTGAGAATCCTTAGGATAATGCTGATAACAATTGTCAGAATAACACACTTAAAACTGTCAAACTAGCATCTTAGACATACTTCCCACCTCCTTCCCATTACGTACAATATATCATCTTATTTTGGAGCTTTTCTTTCCGACCCCACTAGATGCTTTTATATCACACCTTAGTAGATCCTTGTCATTTGATTGGAGGATTGTACGTCATGTGATATTTTATAGTTTTGATGTCACAAACGTTGATATTTGTTCCATTATCCGTGCATTTTGGTTCCATTCAGTTTGATCTATTGAATGCAAAGAACTTCAATACATAATTGGCCAACAGTAAAATTGTGGCGGGTTCAAACAATTTCGCGTTGAGACCACTCCTGTGGTCTCACACTTCAATGGAGTATGGCAGATCCAAGAATCATATTCAAAGTATTCAGGACGAGCTGCACTATAACCGGTACCCTTTTTATGGGTACCAGGCCAGCTCTCCTTCAGCAGAAAGACTTTGAATTCCTAGAGTGTGACTGCAAACTGTAGAAGATCAGCAACAATCGGACGATTGGATCAAACTCTACCGTCTTCCCTAGACATCTGCCCTTCATTACCCTCCCTTTTAACCTCCTCCCAATTCCCCGACGCCCCTTCCTGAAGTTCCTCCCCCAAGTGACATCCCAAGATCTAGAATTGGCCGGAAGACGATTGTGATAACAGGCCTGCAGCCATTGTCCCCAGAAGCTTCCTGTGTCCTCACACGGACTCGGACCATTCCATCAAATCTGCAAACCATGAGATTAATTTTTCCATAATAGACCATATTTCTTTTTACCAGAGGGTACTCTACTGATACTAGAGGGAATGACATGTCTCCCGTTAATGGTTTTGTCAGCAAAATAGTGTTGCCATCAGTGCAATGTTGACACTGAAAATGCTTGACATCGGAAAAGGTATGCCCCCATACCATAACCCCAAGAGGTTGCCGGCAGTTGTTCAGAAAACACCACAAAGTTACGGTGCCTGGGGTCGATTTCACGAAGCCCTGCAATCGATCGTAACTCGAGTTACGAAGGATAACCCATCGTAGGGGGCCTATCCTACTTAGGGCTTCAATGCATCAACAGAGCTACGATTGATCGTAAGTTACGAATAGTTTGGTGAAATCCACCCCTGGACCCTCCCTGTATCCTGCAAAATTCAGCGATACCAGACCATGAGGTCAATTTTACCTAACTTGTCTTTACTTACTATCAATTGTAGGGTTCATGATGATTGATATTTGCTTTCCTGTTGTTAAAAGTATTAAGTTTTAATTGCACAATGTGTGAGTTGTGTCCTGTATATTTTCTATTGCTATGTGTGTGCTTCCTTACATTGACCACAAGGGAGTCCTTAAAGCAACGATTCTTGAAATCATCCCATTTCTGAGAGACAAAACAAAAGATCCTTTCAAAAAAGAAAAGATCACCACACTTTTTGACTCGGATAGTTTCTGCTTGGATTTGAACCTGCGAATGAGGGCTCGATATTCTCAAATCTCAAGGGGATAAAACAGGTGTCAAACCTCTCTCTAATTACCCATACTTCCAGGGTGAAAAAGACCATAAGTCTCCTGCGTGAATCTCCGTTGTTTGTTTTTCTACAGGGAAGTTTTTTTATTCAGACCAGAAGATCTGATAATAAGACATGACAGGCATTACTTCAGGGGACAGCTCGAGGGTGGGTGGAGGAGGGGAGGCACTTCCTGGCAGTGAATTTGTCTTCTAAAAATGGACACTGCCATCAGTCAAATATATGACAGATTTGGTAATGATGGCCGGACGAGACATGTCTCATGGATTGTCCAGTTGGTATCCATCAACCCACATACTGATGTTGTCGAGGGCGGATCGGGAATCACCAAAAGGGGAGGCGTGGTCAACCATCGGTGAAATACAACCCACATACTGATGTTGTCGAGGGCGGATCGGGAATCACCAAAAGGGGAGGCGTGGTCAACCATCGGTGAAATACAACCCACATACTGATGTTGTCGAGGGCGGATCGGGAATCACCAAAAGGGGAGGGGTGGTCAACCACCAGTGAAATATCAGCTGGTTGATTTATGTCCCCACCTGATAAATTTTGTTTTTTCAATCAACAAAATTATTGAAACTGATGAATTTCTTGTATAAAAGGAAATGGTGTATTGAATTCACATAATAGCGCTCCGCACTTGCGCTAAAAATAGCACCGGACCTCAGACAAACATTGCAACCATGCGCACGTGCGTGGGTGTGTGCGTGCATAGTGCATGTACACTACGTGTGTGAATCATAGAGTTAAATAATTTTTTATTTATGGTGTGAATCAATGTTTGTCTGTCATCCGGGGATTGTATGACGTCATTAGTGCGGAGCGCTATTGAAGATAAGAAATATAGAAACAAATGTGTGCAAGAAAAACATCAGTTGATGAACATTTACAACTGTAACATATTCTTAAAGGTTTTTTGTTTGTTTGGATCGATTTGTTAGGCCTAAAGCTGGGTGTCTATATACGTTTATGGTCTGTGTTGCGTCCTTTTGGCTTGTGGCCTATTGCTTCATCACAGCCCTTCAAAAACAAAATACCAGAAACAGTAAAATGAACAAAGCAGACCATACAATGCATTAATTGGAGGCTGCCTTAATCATCAACAACTTGCTCCCTGTGTCTAATCAACAATGAATGATAAAGGCAAAATGAATGATAAAGGCAAAACAAAATAACTGGAGAAAAAAACAGAACTATACAGAACAGAATCTGAAATATTGAGGTCCCAGTTCAAGAACTAAACTCTTTTCACGAGCCAATGTTAGAAACCTCCAGCCATTCAAAGATCCATACTGGTTTGTTACCCAACAGAGTTCCTAATAACATTTCCAGTCGTTTCCTCACGCCAATTTAACGGCAATGCACAAGGTCTCCCTCCGGGAGTTCTCTAACAGCATCCTGACAGGCAGGCATAAGACCGGCATCGTATGTAACAATGTGAAGCTCAGCACCCTTGCAGGCAGCTGTAAGACACAGGCTGCACAACTCAACATCAGACACAATGAAGCAGGCCTAAGCCTACGTGTAGACAAGTCTGCAAACACTGACCATCTGGGAAGGAGGCATATGACATGATTGCGGAGTTCTGAGTCACGTGCATCGACAGGTACAAGTCGGTATTAAAGGGGAAGGGGATACAAGGGATTTGACCACCCTCACCCCTACTCCCAACCCCATACCTCACAGACCTCATCATAGCATCACAAACACATGTCTTAAGTTTGAAAAAGATCCAAGATGTTTAACTTGAACATCTTGGGCTCCACAACCATGCATGTGACTGTCCAAGAGAAGCTAGATGGCGTCCATTATGAAAAGAGGAATAAACACCAAACTGCAATGATTTATACAAAAGCCATCTCCCGATTGAAACAGGAGAACAATAGCGCTCTGCACTAATGACGTCAGAAAATCCCCGGATGTCAGACAAATATTGTCTCACACAAGTAGTGTACATGCACGTGCACACCCACACACGTTTGCATGGTTGCAATGTTTGTCCGAGTGCCGAGCGCTATTGGGCATCATCTTCCACCACAAACATGACGCCATGGTACAACCAAAGATCTTAAAAGCACAAGATAGGACACTTGCCGTATAAAGTGAAACAACAGGATCTGACTACTGAGTAGTGCAGGGAATTGGGCGCTTGCATAGATTCCACACACTTTGACTTGCCCAATGTAAGTGGCGCTATTCCTAATTCAATGGGGGAATAGCGCAGCTTACGTTTGGCAAGGAAAATAGAGATGTATCTGTACACGCCATCCTTGTTTCACTGCGCCGTGTACAAACAGATAGGCAGTGTCCCATCTTGTGCTTTTAAGATCTTTGGTACAACCCTTAACAACAGCTCACCATACCCACCCTGTTTACTACGCATAAAAGGAAAAGAATGACAGTGGCTCGAGTTGAAATTAATGAATTCACAACGGGATTCAACTTTCCCAACAGCCAACTCAACAGGATAAGCCTCATGTTATGTAAAGTTCCTGTTTTCTTATGATAAGACAGCAAGACCATGGCAATCAAGCCACAAATAGGACAAGGATGTCTGAATTTATTAATGTTTTCCGTAAACTACTGTTCCACTCATCCTGATCAGCATCCCTTATTTTCCTGTTTTATAATTAATGACTATTTGCAACATTTCCAGAGTCTCATTCTTTGGTTACTTTTTAATGTTTTTGTTTAGGTGTTTGTGTAAACACGGAATGTCCGTGTGAGTGAGTCAGTTTAATGAATTTGTTCCTGTCGGCAAGTAAACAAGAAGTCGTGTCGTCAAACAGAAGGGCAAGATGTGGAACATGATTAAACATGGACCATCATCCCTTTTCCTTCTTGGGAAGCAGCTGATCTCTAAATAGTACCTCCTTCCCCTGAGGAGGATCCTCCAATTGCTCCCAATGGGACAGACTTTTATGATTACATCAACCCTTTGAACATCTCCATTGGCTTTCTGGAGTGGACTGGAAGGTAAGACAAGCCTCTATTTGGGAAATAACATGTACTTATCTGCGGCAGACCTTGTGAGACTTGAGGAAGTACAATTTAGAGAGTCTTTAGGGCAAGGTATGACCTGAACGAGAATCTTTGTTGTTTCCTTACCTCTCCCCACTCGCCAGTACTCCACGAGGTGCACGGGTCCAGGGTGCAGTCCTGAACCCTCTCGGGCTCTAGCCGGGAGTCGCAGCGCTCGGCCGGCACCATGGTGGTCAGCGCAGGGGTCAGCCTCTGCTTGCAGGTGACCTGTCGCATCCTCCGGCCAGTGCCGCACGTCCGGCTGCACTCCATCCACTCCGTAACTTCCCATCTGAAAAATGGAGACAAAAAGAACATCATCAGGACTCAAAAAAATTGTCAAGATCGTTTAGGGAAAGTTTGCCTTGCATCTGGGAAGCCCAGCTTGGAAACATTAAATGAAGAGCATTTTAGGCTAGTCAGGGTTCCTCCTAACTGCACAAGATAATTGAAGACAGCAGCTTCAATGGGTCACTTCATTTTGGGCAAGGTATGGAAAAGCCCATCCTATCGGCCAGGTGAATTCCATTTCAGTCCGGATTTACACCAAGACCCACCAAGGAGCTGTGATTCACAGTCTACCCTGACCTTGATCTCCAGCCAAACCTTGCATGGATTTCTGATATTATTTGAAATATCACATGTACAGCCATGTTATGTGGACAGGCTAAGCCCTCTTGGGAGTTCTTTGGTTTAATGGTTGATTGGCAAATTACCGATATACAGGATTCAAGGTCGATCATAGACCTTCCGTAGAGGAAATGTGTCCCATGCCCTTTCTTTTCAAGTTGAAGGGCTTAATATCCAAATGTTGATATTGGAAATTATCCAGAAGATTTCAAATGAATCATCACAAAACACAAACATACGATCACACAAACAAGTATAAATGCCCAATGAATGATGGTTGCAGAAGAAGAAAGTTTGGCCCAAAGAATAAGTGACAAAAACTGCCATTTGCACTTGTACCAAAAAATGGGAGACTCCTGGATAAGGTTTTTTACTGTCAGGGAAGTTGGTGGTGCACCAATAAGGGTCTGGTTGCTAGAGAGAGCGCCCTCGCTCTCCTACCCTCAAAGTGGGCAGGGGGAGGGGATGGTCAAGATGCTGTGGGCAATATCAGATGGCAAGAAGCTTTTCTTATAGAGGCAGAGTTTTCCAATGTTGTACATGCCCTTTTAAAAATATGAACCTGCATGCATGTGAAACCAAATTGAACCTAGAAATATCTTTATAGCATTCACAAGAGACTGATATCATGATAATCTAAGCAAGCATCTGTTGAGTACAAGACATGTTAGCGGACCAGCTTAAAGGTAGTATCATACTTTGGGTTTTGTCAAAGAAATGCAGATTCATGGGCAAAAATATCAAGACAGATACAGTAACGGTCATCTGTGAAAATTTCAGTCCCATACGGTGCCCACTTTTTGAGAAAACAGTGAAAATCGGCCACAGTATTTTCTTAAGTCTTTTCTCTTTTATTTTTGATCTTTTAAAAGATCAAAAAGATTTTCATTCGTTGTTATACTAACTGGTACACTGTCCAGAATGAAAATCTACCAGGCAAGTGTTTTTCACCCTTGTGAGGTTGCTTAAATCTCAGTATATACATTGTCTTCCACAGTCCATTGTCAGGTGATTTGGCTGAGCTATTTGTGGAGGCTCTGGGCTTAACTTTTGGTCCCGAGAGCTGGCATAAGTGAAACTGAAAGAGCCCACCAAGAATTGGAACAGCAGAATGGTCTTCCAATCTACGTCAGCAATTCCACATGGGAGTATTAGGAGATTTGCTGAAATAGAAATGGCCAGAATATTATCTTTGCCAAGTTTCAGTATGTGCCTGGGATGCTGGATATGAAGGGTTCGATTGTTCTTCAGAAGTAAACCTTGACTAGAGGCCGAGCCAAACACCCACGTTCTGCCTGGCACGAACACTTTGACTAACATGTGAAGATCAAAGCTGACAATAGTCATCTGGTTGGTGAGGTTTTAAAGGTAGTATCATACTTTGGTTTTTGTCAAAGAAATACAGATTCTTGGACAACAATATCAAGGAAGATACAGTAACAGTCATCTGTGAAAGTTTCAGTACCATAGGGTGTCCACTTTTTTAGAAAATTGTGAAAAACGGCCACAGTATTTCTTAAATCTTTCTCTTTTATTTTTGATCTTTCAAAAGATCAAAAAGATTTTCGGTCGTTGTTTTACTAATTTCTGGATAAATACACCAGGCGGAAACATTTTAACGGTATGTTTCTACCATAACCATCTTCATACTCTGTAAGTTATACATAAATCTGTGAAAATTCCTGTTTTGGTTTCTTACCAAAGTATGATACTACCTTCAAAGATAACCATCAGGATATTTCGGGCAACTGTGCAAGAACTCTAACCATGTTTCTCCCAAGGCAAACGAAACAACAGAAAAAAATTCATTGCTTTCTAATGCCAATTCAGAACTCTGCAATCTGAGCCTGCAAATATAGTAAACTGGTATGAACTATGAAGCAAACTGCAGGAACCTGTATATGACATCACCATGGTAACATAATCCTGAACTCCCGGGGTGATGCACCCAGATATCAGATTGTAAAGTCATGCCAAATTCCGGACTTTCAAAAATAGACTTCAAGTCATTTTTATCCAAGCAGCTCCTCGATAAATGAATTGGAAATTGCAATTTGTCACTGCCTTTAAAAAACAAACAAACACCCCTACACCCCAACAGGGGTCAATTTCATAAAACTGTTAAGCACAAAAATGTGCTAAGCATGACATTTCTGTCTTAATAAAAACATGGTTAACAACCAAATGTCCACGTGTTGTGTATCACTTGTGATTGTTCTTTGGCTGTTGTTCGCTGACCATGAATATCAAATGGAATTTTCAATGGTGGTTTGTTTTATTGGGCGAGACATTTTTGAGCTAAGCAAATTTTTGTGCTTAACAGTTTTATGAAATTGGCCCCAATTGGCTTTCTTAACCTTTCGGTTATGACCATACTGCAAAAGAAAGGAAAGAATAGCAAAGCCTGCCTTGGGTTTGATGAGTCATTTGCCGATTTTGGACCTAAAAATGTTCATTCCCTCAATCCCTTTATAAAAATCCATTCAAGCACCATGCATTAAGCTTCCTTCCCTCTGAAATATGGAAGCCCTTGCACGGACATCGGCGTCAAGCTTGATTGAATTACAGCAAGGGAGAATAACCAGGGCCTGAAGAGTCCGACCCAGAACATTTGGGCTATGTGGGATATTTTCGTTGGGGGACCCAGCATTAACTATGCCCAAATAAGGGACCTTTTATAACTAGGTTGGTTATTTGAGGTCACACGAGTTCCTCTCAAATAAATCTGCATGCATGCATAACTTCCATTTTGGACGAAGTATGCGGGAATCGGTTTTCTCGGCTGTACTTTTCTCAGACATCACGACACCAAACAAAACTTCATCATCCAAAATAAGCCTCAAGGACTCAAAGAGTATAAAGCATAAGCTGCATACAAGGTATCGCACCTAGGGTCAAAAGTAAGATTACAAGTCAACTCGCCCCCTGGCCGACTCGCCCCCTTCCCGATTTGCCCCTTCATCAACTTGACCCTTGCCAACTCGCTCCCTGGTCGACTCGCCCTTACCAACTCGCCCCCTGACCAACTCGTCCATTACCTAACTCGCCCCCAAATTTATTCAGAAATGAGATGCAGAATGTGAAGATAATTATGCATACCCAAGTTGGCAAGGGGGCGAGTTGGTAAGGAGCGAGTTGGCTATAGGAGGCGAGTTGACCTGCTACCAAAAGTAACCATCATTCCCTGGGCCAAATATTGATGTTTGCTCTGAATGCTATTTGAATTCAACCTTCATTGGCACTCCTTAGGATAAGCTGAATGTTGAAGAAAAACAGCCTTAAAATCCGGGCAAACAAAGAGAAGACAACAAGGAAATGGCGCAGCAAAACAGGCGTGCATAATGAAGAAGGCCAAAGATGAAGCAATGTATCCAACAAGGATATGAAGGTGATAGGCCGAAAACAGACGATGGTCACCAAAGCAGTTTTAGTTCACTTCAGCGATTTCTTGTCTCTTCAACCACGCACTGAGATCTTGCTGAAATACCTAAACTTCAACTCTCACCAACAGGGGCCAATTTCACAGCCCTGCTTAGCACAACTAAAATGTGCTAACCATGAAATTTCTGTCTTCATAAAAACATGATTAACAACCAAATGACCATGTGTTGTGTATCACTTATGAATGTTCTTTAGCTGTTATTCGCTGACCATAATATCAAATGGATTTTTTAATCGTGTTTTTTTTTTATTGAGCAGGACGTTTTGTGCTAAGTAATTTTTTTGTGCTTAACGGCTCCATGAAATTTGCCCCAGCTGTTCAGTCTTAAAAAAAAACATCAGGGACTATAACGATCCAAAAATACAAGAAAAGAAGAACAATTTCCCACAGCACAATTGAATCAGAGAGAGCCTTTTAGCCTAAGCCAATATTTCCTGTATGGATAGAGGCAGCTGCCATCTCCCTATTCTGCAACATGAAATCCTGAGCTTTCTTGTCCTGCCCAATTTACAGGGGGGAAACTAGCCCCAACTCTCAGAACAAGTGAACAAGGAAAAAATATATTCGACATCATTAGGCACGCAACGG
Source organism: Astropecten irregularis (assembly GCA_963971285.1). Taxonomy (NCBI): domain Eukaryota; kingdom Metazoa; phylum Echinodermata; class Asteroidea; order Paxillosida; family Astropectinidae; genus Astropecten; species Astropecten irregularis. Next base: position 489,427 of record OZ020257.1, read on the forward strand.
CCGCACGGCAAAGGTCATTGACACTTTTCAAAATGTACTTTTCATTTTCAAACAGGCAAATCAAGAAAGCTTGCTCTTCTAGTAAATTTGACAAAGTTTTTATTATTTGTCTTCTTTTTGACTTTATGTCCATCAACTCAAATGTCACCATATGTCTGCCTTTTTAGCATTGACAAGGAGTACAATTTGTTTGGAAAAAGGAAGAAAAAGAAGAAGAAGAAAAGATGGCTGCACTTTATGCATGCACTGTGTTACTTTGTGAGTCTTTAGGGGAGCTTACTTCTGGGGAAACCTGGGCATCAACTGTGCAAACACCAGCAGCCCAGTGGAATTCATGGCTTTGATAGGTGCGACAAATTATTACCACGACATGGTTGGTTCCATGGAGACCTAAGGCCAGTCATTACACTTTCAAAACCAAATCTGAGATGGAGACTGCTCAGAAATACAAGGAAAATATCAAATCTTAAAATTTTTGATTAAAAGATCTTCTTTTTGATGTAAATTCTCAAAATAATTACATAATTATGTGCACTTTGGCAAAGAGACAGCAAATGAATCCAAGGAATTTAAAAATACAATGCCCATCATTCCCACCCTGTATTTCAAAATTGGGGGAGATGACTTTGAATGTCATACATACCCAACAAAAGCAAACAAACAAACAAACAAAGATGAGATGACAGACGGACAAACAGATGAGTAACACACATAATACCAGTGTGTTTTTCTATTTTTTAAATGGATACACTGAAGGCAGTATACTTACACAGGGGGACAGGCATCCATGTTGCAGGATTGCTGGCGCATATTAGGCTTACGGATTCCGTCACACAAGCTGGGATCTTGAGGTCTGAATGTCCTCCACTCAATACAGTCTATCTTAGTCTGCTGAATGCCTGACAAATGGAAAAAGAAGATCGTATTGAAAAAAAAGTGCACATGACAGGAATTCCGCAATGAGCTTTGAAGGGATTCGAACCTGCAACTCCCAGAATACTGTATTGGTGCTAATATGTTGATGATGCACCAAATAGTCAAACATCTTTGTGTTTTTGCCAGTCAGAAGCCATGGAACTACGCACACACCGCTATATCCCTAGGATCATTGAAGATTTGCAAAAACATTAGCAATGCTGCAACCTGAAAAATGGTATATAAGGGATCACTCAAGGAGGATGTGGCTTTGTTATCAATTAACGAATATGGTTTTATCGCATCCACTTCTGAATACAATTGTAACTTCGAATAAGTTTGGTACCTCAAGTTTTCTTCTAAGCTCTTTCAAAAACAAATTACTCAAGTTTCTATGCTCAAAAGCCGAGTCACATTTTTTTCCCCTGAAAGTTTCTGGCATTTAAAAAAAAACACACAAATATTTGACTTGAATTACGGCAATATGTGCTACGTTTCCACCTGTGAGTCAAATGGTACATTAGACCCGACACCTTAAACCAAATGCAATTTCTGGGGACAACTTGCAGGACCCAATTGCAGAAACCGAATCGCTTTGTGAATAATGAGGTTATGTTCTGAGGGCCCGGGGTTCTCTACGGCATCTTAAAGTCAACTCTTTTTTGACAAAGTGACAAGAATTTTGATTCCCGCATTTGATTTGTTTGATTCTGACAGATTTATGCAACAAGGATTTTGAGGAAATTTGTCCCGGAGCTGAGGGGGGAACAGGATTTGAAATGTTTTGGTTGAAGAGAAACCAACATTTCTGCCATATGTGTATTCCGTCAGGGACTAGAAGTGATATTTTTGTTTACTCTACCAACAACGTCTCCTGCATGGTGTGTGTGGTAGGGTTTCCTTTTACAAATAAATTGGGGGAACATAGTTGATGCCCAAAGATCACGACTAGAAAACCTTTCTTTAAGGGGTTTGCTACCATGAATCGGGTATATGTGCCGATGGACACCGAGCTATTGAAAAATAGTGAACTCTGCAACGGGTCAAGTCCAGAATGTCGTGAACTAGAGACTCTGAGTTTCCTTTGGGTTTATTTGATGACTCTGAGTTTAATGACAAGAATACATCAAAAGAAGGAACATTTAGTCTTAACTTGGAGAAACCACCCAGACTGTGTTGGCTTCCTTTTAAAGCCCTCATTTTACGTAGGCAAATTTTACAGGCAATTTCACGGCAACCTGCCACACTGTACAAGAACAATGGGAGACTTTGGAGAACCGGTCTTGAGTCAACAGTTACGCACAAACCATGCTTGGACAACTGTGAGCATGCGCGCATTGTTTTGCGTGTGTGTGCTGTTGACTTGAAGACCGGTTCTCCAAAGTCTCCCATTGGAAGTAGCACACAAGGCCATCTTACTATCCTGAAAACTTGTTCACGAGAGCCCAAAGATGAACACATCTCAAGTTCTGGAAGATACCAGAAAGTGATCTTTAGGCCAAAAAATTTCCTCCAATGTGACACAGACGCTAAATATTGTTAGACATTGTTTGGCATGTGTATTATACCAGACAGTTCTGACTGCTAGTTCATTGGCCCTGCGTCCCATAACATGACTGATGTCCTTGTCAGAATGATCAAGAAGGACTATATCACGTTGCCTCCTTGCAACATTCTGAGGGGACAAAGGTGCGACTTTCCCACACACGCTGTCAAAAAATCCTCAGAAGACATGATCGGATATCAGACTGATTAGCTCCTATAAGCTCAAGGAATTCCACAACAAATCTCTTTAAGGGAGCCACTCACGGACATGAATCTGAAGAAAAAGTGATATTCCTGAGCATTTCAGAGAGACAAGAGGCTTTTGAGACAAGTGTTTACTCAAAATTAATCGCCCCGCTACTTATCACTTGCCCCTCCAGCCATCATGGAGAGCCCAATTGAAATTCTTGCGTTGAAATCGTCCATATGCTCAGCATCTGAATATTTAAGATCAATAAGTCAAGGGCATCCAGCTTCACAAACCTATGCTGATTCTGTGAGTCGATCCGGCCAGGTTTTGCATTTCAGACCAAGATATGCAGATTGAGACGATAAACACTGAACTCTGTGCCCTACATGTTTAGTTACACTGCAGCAGAACTGCCAACTGCCAAGTGCTAAGAGCTCTTATTTTGAACCATCCCCCTTTATAGTTGGACTGCCAAGAACTCCCCCAAACACCCTCCATGTAATGTCTTGAACTGAAGATGTATTGAATGCCTTCCTTGCAAAAACCTATGAGGGACTGTCAATAGCGCTCCACACTTGTGCTAAAAATAGCACCGGATCTCAGACAAACATTGCAACCATGCAAACGTGTGTGGGTGTGCACGTCCATGTCCACTACGTGAGTGAGACAGTTTGTCTGACATCCGGGGATTTTGTGACGTCATTAGTGCGGAGCGCTATTAAATGCCAGCTACAACTGAAATCTTGAGCCATGTAAGGCTTGGGTCAGTGATGTTACTCCCCTACTCTCTTTTAGGCAGTCAGTCTTGACATCCTTTGGGTGGGTGCCTTCTTGGTTGAGAGCCTTGGAAATGTATTAATGTAAATGAAATTGGTCGCCAAGTGGAACCAGTAGATAAACCAGCTTGAATCATACATTTCTCTCTCACCGATCCAAGGAAACACTAATTAAAGTCCTGAAGCGTTAAATTTGACGCTTGGCATCAAGTCTGAGCCAACATTTCACAATCAAAGGTGAGTTGCCATTCCACATGTCTCGCCTAGGTGAAGGTAGTAAGTCTATATTCACCAGGCATGACTACAAACCCTAGACTTGCGCATGATCGAAGACCAAAATAGTGCGGCTCCACTTCAGCAATAATAATACCTTTTTATCGTAATCGTCTTAATTCCACGGAAGCATTTGCCAACAGCAATAGCTCTGTTCCATTGCCAAATACACATTGTTATTAATACTCCCCAGCGAGCGGTCTACTCTGATGAAAAGACCAGCAGGTTAATCCAAGGCTAGGGGCAGCAGCCTGGAAAAAAAACCCCACAAATGTATACCTTGGCTGGTGCCCAAGTATTTGCCAAAGAGAAACTCCTTTGACTGTATCCCCGGTCCCCCCCCCCCCCCACAAACCCAAGTGCATGTTATCAGCAGTAGCAGCTAGAGGATACCTGACTGCCAAGTCCAAAGTACAATTCCCCTTTCAAATAGCACTCGCTTTTACAGTGACGGACCTATTTCTGATCAGCCTAATCTGCTGTTCACAACTTTTCCCCGGCCGAGGAATGTTTGACTGCACAGCTTTCACAAAATCCCCCTATCCCCCCAAACACATATCATTAAAAACAGTTCATCCCCTTTAAAGGTACCTTAATAAAGGTACAGTACAGGATTGGTTACCAATCCCAAAACTGAAATATTCACAGATTTACGTATAACTTTCAGGGTATGAAGACGGTAGAAACATATACCATTAAAATATTTCCGGCTGAAAAGCTATTTTTATCCAGAAATTAGAAAACACATCGACGGAAAACAGTTTTGATCTCGGGGTAAGATCAAAACTCATGAGAATAGATTTGAAAATACCGTGAGCATTTTTCACTGTTTTCTACAGTTTCCGATGATGACATGAGCTGAACATTTCACAGGTTTGTTTTTATTCCATGACAAATCAAATCATGAACAGACTGCAGCTGCTCTGGCATCTTAAACAATCCTGTATTATGCCTTTAGAGGCATGAATTGACATAATTATTGGTACACAATATGTTCAAAACGTTATCATGAATTCCTATTGACTCGAAGCAACCCTTGTTGAATTTGCAGAACATACATCATATCTGTCATTACATGTATGTATCGCCAGTACGATGGCACAAACAGAGACCATACTATATCTCCCATGCTGATCTAAATTGGCATCCTCCGGTTACAGACGTGACTGAAACTACACACTGCCCAAAAAAAACACTTATCCTGCAAGCTAGAGCGAACAGAACAAAAAATACCTATTGAATCTGACAATTCTAACTCTAAAACCAGACCCCAAAATGAGCATTCGACAGTCACAACAGCCTGCGGTTAAAACGAAAAACAAAAAAACAGAGATGAAATCTTCATCCCATGACATTTAAACATGGAAATTGAATTTTTCCTTGAAAAACAATTTAATTTGAATCAGTGGTCCTTGGATTTGTCAGATGTTAATGCAAACATTGAATTTAAACATTCAGACATTTGAAAGGGTTAGGGTTAAAATGTAAACCTTGAAATAGGGTATGGGGATTCTCCTAATCAATCTCAATTTGTAACTTTTCAAAAGAACATTAGATAAAGGGGTGTCAGGACTCCACTGCTAGTATTTGCTCCTTGCATAACCTTACGAGGGCGCAATTCACCACTGCAGACTGTTACTAGTGCAATGAACACAGACACGTAGTTATGAGCTGTCATTTACACCATTTGGTATTCACCGAGTCTGTGGTCGAATTCACCAAACTCATCGTAACTTATTATCAATCGTATAGGGCTTATGATGCATTACAGCCCTAGGTAGAAGTCGTAGGATACAATGGGTTATTCTAATCGATCCTAGGCATCCGTACAATCGACCGGTGAACCAGCCTGTATTCTGTGGAATCTCAAAGCCACAAGGGACAGTTCTTATACAGGTTGGAGGAAATCAAATAAGACATGAGACCAGGCCATTTCCCCATCGCAGACCACATTAAGCCTGCATTAACCGCAACCACCAATCCCAATACAAACCCACAAACCACAGAATATTATAGAGGTAAATTTCACCAAATTGTATACACAGCGAGGTGGTCTTATAATTTCTCTATCATATTTGCTAAGCTTGAATTCCATGCTCCTAGAATGTTACTTACTTGAATTGCCACATAATTTTTTGACCGGTGTGCTCTTGCCGTCCTCAAGGGTGAGAGGACGACCAGAGCACACTGGTCGACATTGTGGAGAACTTGCTCTAATCAGTCCTTCTCAGGACCACACATCTACCAAGAAGAGTGTTCTACGTGGAGTCTCCACAACTCTTACTCGATTCTGTTAAGTATTTTAATAGGTCTATTCTTCTTTTCAATCTGCAGAAACATCAGAGCAATTCAAAACCTAGGTTGGCAAAATCCTAAACTTATTCTGTACACGAGTTTGAATAAATAATGGCACTGGTGTCATACAAGGGCTTCAGGCAATGCAGGCAATTATCGTAACAAGCACTAGGTGAATCCATTCCAGGGTTGTACCCTTCCTGAAACTAGAGACATCTTTCAAGCCTCAGCTAACCAACAAGGTGCTGACAAGACGCACCTTCCTCTCCGGGAACCTCATAATTGCCTTTAATTATACCTCTTCGCGTTCTTTCTCTTTCTTACCAGGGCAGTGTCAGTAACATGTCCACTTTCTCTACATCAAGGGGTTATTTCCACTAACTGATTTGGATCTTTTACTGTTGTGGAGATTTTGACCGATAATAAGGAGGAAAACTTTGTCAAAGGAAAACGTTTTGGGTCAGTGACTGGATGTAGCTATCATCAGTATAATAACTGACTATTTCCTGTTGGTTGCCAATAAATACCTGCCAGTTCCACTTTACAAAACCAAAATTTGCAACTTGCAACATTTCTTTTAAATTCTCACCTACATTTCATTTTTGTAACAGGTTTAAGAGGGGAGGGATGTTTGAGGAAGTTGTGCTGCCATGTACCAGGTGCTATACACTGAGGGGTTAGACCTAAGAGTACACATGCTTCTTGGACATGTGACTTCTTGGCCTATACTCACATGAGGGCTTTTAGCATTTGATAAACAACCTGCTAAGATCGAAATGCATCAGGCCCTCCTAACTCAGATTTTCAAGAAGTACGTAGAACATTGAGATAATGGAGCAAATCATCAAAGTGTTAATACACTCTAAGATTCCTGAGTTGAACTCTTGTTTAAATCCTATATTATCCTATATTAGCATACCCACTGCATACTGCAATTCATGTGCATATGTCCAAAGATTTGTCAGAAGTATACTTTCTCAAATTCTATTTCCAATTGTAGATGCATAATAATCCACTGTTGTGCAAAGACTGTACAAGAATGATATTTTAAAACCCGTATGATCGTGCATATGTGAGCTATATGGCTGAGTCATATACCAGCACCGGGCACATGAAATACTGGGCTCCTTGCCAAGAATTATCAGAAGGAAGTACTGGAGGGAAAAAGGAGGGTTGACTAGTGAAGTACCACTTTGGGGTTTGAGGGGCAACATTCATCAGAGTGATATCGCACCTCGGTAACGTATATCAAGTTCCTTATGCTAAGGGTGAGGGTGGGTTACCAAAACTAAACGCAAAGGCACAAATAGGTTTGCAATGAAAAGTGAGGCGCCTGATGAAGCATGGAAAGCATTGGTCTTACAATGTAAGTCCAAATCATTTCTTAAATACATGGTGTTACTGGAATCCTTTCAAAAAGGAAATTAATCAACACAAAATTATAAAATAAGATATGAAAACAGAGTCAAAAGTCTGAATGCTTTAAAAAGGCATGAAATGATTTTTAGCAGGATTTAAATAATTTTTTTTCAAACCCTTGGCGCCTGATCAAAGTTAAGACATTCACAAAAGATGACTTTTTGGAGTATTCACTGAGAAAATGATATCCTGATCAAACTGTGCTGCCTAATAGCAGTGCAATGCTATGTGAGTGTCTTTAAAGGTTTTTAGTGCAAATGACGTCATAACATGTTAATTTCTGTCCTTAGCAGAGAAAAATGTCTGTAATAAGCTAATTCAATGCAAATTTTTGCGGAGGATGAAATTTTTGATCAAATAAGTTGTAAGAGAGGAGAGGAGAGGGGTTAATGTTTAGGACAAGGGGACATGCTGCATGCCGTTGGCACAAGAAAAGGGTCACTTCGGTTTGAAGTGGTCACTGGGTCAATGCAATGCCAAGGGTCAAGTGGTCCCATTGGATCTGGAGTCCTTGCCCAAGAGCTTATTCTCTTTCCACAACTTATCTCCAAGTAGCAGAAGAAAACTAACTCATCAAGGGGAGTAAATATGCCGAAGGTCAGGGGCGAATTTATCTCCTGAATTCAGGCCAGAGGCTGGTGGCTGTCACTAGCATCGAGACATTGCCAGTTATAATCTCACCGATCAGGGAGCAAAAGGATCGAGGGAAAAATAAAAATATCAATTCTGAGTCACCTTATCCTGGCCACCCCCTTGTCCAACATCGACTTAGGGTTGATGGCATCCGTCTCTAAACATCTTGGCTCTCATATCCTCCTTACCCCTGATAGTGGGAATGGTTTCTGTAAGCTTTCTCACCGATAACCTTCCGTCATGCACCCCTTGTATTTAAAGTTCACAGACTAGTAGGCTACCTTGCTGCACTGGGTCAAACTCGCTTAAGAATTCGAGAATTAGCCAGGACAAGTTCAGACGAATAAGACTTGCTCCCCCGGCAGAGACCAGCAAATGGAGAATTAGGCCAGAGGCAATGCAGGAAGTGGTGGACCCACCCGTGCATTATTTCAAAAGCCTGGAGAATTGTACACTTTTTATTTAATCTCCTACTCCCTGCATGCCCACTGCACAGATGTCCTCTTTCCAGAAGCTCTCAGATCAGTGAACCTTCTCAGACCCAGAATCCCAGCCTAAAACTTCTTTAAAAGTCTGGAATATGTCATAGTATTGGACTAGCCCCCCCCCCCCCCTCCCCCTCAGAGATATGTCAGTCGGCTTGTGATCAAGTTGAAATGGTGCAACAGGACTATAAGGGATGACTTATCATAAATGTATTCAACAAAAGTCGTCATCATGTGCCTTTCAACTGCAGGATCAACAATTTTGAAAAGATAGTGGCATTCAAAGAATGAGTGAAAAGCGGCAAATCGGACCTACATGTATCCAACAATGAGGTATTATCATCGCCGTGACCACAAAAGGGAGCTGGAAATTAGCTTTCAAATGCTGCAAGTCAATTAAAGTATTCTACTTCCTCTGTGCAATGAAACCGCTGGCAATGCAGGGGATTCGATCAAGTCGTCAATCTGTTATCATTGCCTAGGTGTTCAAAGGCTATTATAACTTGCAGACTTTTCAATCATTTTACAACGCCACATACCACCAAAAAATGCTTTATAGGTTTAAAAGCCGAATGCCATTCAAGGTCACACCTCATAAACCCATTCAAAGTTCAACTCACGGAGAGAGTTTATGTTTGTATTTCAGGGACTGCAAAACATTCAATGGTTTAAAGAAAATTTTGAAAAGCATGAAAAATATATGAAGACAGATGAATTCAGCAAAGTGTTGATATATAAACACCAACACAAAAGCTCACAAGCCAAAGGTTATCTGAAGCATACAGAACCGAGAGGGGGGGGGAGCCCAAACGCAGCAAATGAAAATAACTACCAGGTATAAATCGCAAACAGCAATTTCTTTTCTACAAGTCAGACAGCATTAAATGTGGCTTTATATGTGTCTATCTCCATAACTAATACCCTTAAGCACAGTGCAGCCAACTACAAATACACTGTATTAAGGTGAGCATATACCAGCTTCCACACACTAGCTCTGGAATCAAGTTTTGATGTCGGCACCATATCAAACATGTCAAACAGACTCAGCAACCGATCCCATTCCGCCGCATCTAATACACATAATCCTCTTACAAGGATCCCTACACAACCGCACTTTGATAAGCCCAACTCCATTGAAGTTCCAACATTCTCCAACATTCTGGTACCATCAAGTCCACACTGAACCAATTCTTCCCACTGCCACACAAAATCACAGAGGTATATCACATCTTAGTTAATAAGCCACAAACCACTTTATACTTCAATGGGCTATCCATCATGCAAACCGCCAACTCTTATTCCTACTCTCTTTGTCTTATTCCATACATTGTCAATGGTTAGCAGCTAGCTATGAGAGCTTCAACCAGAGAGGATTAACCAGATTTTGAAATTAGAGTGTCTTTAAGTCACTTGCACTGTAGTAATTGTCCAAATGCTTCATATATCATGGTGATATGTTTACATGGAAACTTCTGATGGAATACGCGGTGTCTGAAATTCCAAAAGTATTCAAAAGACACCCAGACACTCATCTGTCTAAGCCCATGAGCTCAAGGGGGAAGAGCAGCTAAAAAGAACTTTCTTATAACTTCACAAGATGCTTACCTCCTGCGCAGCTTGCAGAGCACTCAGTCAGTCCGGCGTCTATCCAGCCATACCGGACCTGGGCTGTCTCCCTCCCGCCAAAACGGCCGCCCTCAAGGGCCGAGAAGTCACTGGAACCCAAGGTGCTTGACGATCCATCGCTGTTCCCCCGGCGTGACTCAATGGGGTCCATCTCCAGGAATGGGGACTGAGGATCTTGGGGGCCAGCAGGGGGCTGTCTGCCTTGGGAGTCCTGGTTGCCTGGGTACTGGTAGCTGGGGTAGGGGTTGTTGTTTGGGTTAACGGGGTTGGGGTTGGGATTGGCCGGATAAGGATTGGGGTTCGCATTTGGATTCCTGTAAGGGTTGGTATTGGGATTAGCATTGGGGTAGGTTCTTTGGCCACCGTTGGGATAGGGGTTGGTATTTGGGTACTGGCCAGGGTTCTGGTTAGGGTACGGGTTACGATTCGGATACGGATTGGAATTAGAATTCGGATACGGATTCCTGTTAGCATTTGGATAGTACGGATCTGAATTTGGGGCAGGGTCTTGCCCTGGGTTGTAGGTTTGGTACCTGCTTGGGTACGGATTGGGTTTGGCATTCTGCGGAACAAAAGGCCGGCCAATGCCTGCTCCATGTCCAGGATTGCTGTCATCCCCCTGGGTGGGGTACATCGGATTCCTTCCCTGGGATGGGTAAGTCTGACCCTGACCTCCGGTCTGTTCCCGACCCGACACAGTTTGCTGATAGACTGAGTCCGGTAGGGTCCTGCCTTGGGTCAACGGGCCCCGAAGAGGTGAGCCTTGGTATGGTGGATAGCCACTATCTGCCTGTGGGAACTCCTGCTCCGAGGGAGGGCTACCACCATCACCTTCACTCTGACCACGACCTCTACCTTGACCCTTCTCCTGCTGGCCACCAATGACACCTTGGCCATCGGTCTGCTGCTGCTGCTGTCCAGCCTGTTCCTGCTGCAGTGCATCTACTACATCTGGTCCAAAGCTTGTACCTTCCTCTTGAGATGGTTGGATGGGGTTCTGTTTTTGAGGCTCCACCGGGCGCTGGGCTTGGGGTTTAACCGGGCGCTGAGGTTGGGGTTCCACCGGGCGCTGGGGTTGGGGTTCCACCGGGCGCTGGGGTTGTGGTTCCTCCGGGCGCTGGCGTTGGGGCTCAACTGGGCGCTGGGGTTGGGGCTCAACTGGCCGCTGGGCTTGGGGCTCAACTGGGCGCTGGGGTTGAGGCTCAACTGGGCGTGGATCTTGAGGTTCCACCGGACGCTGGGCTTCGGGTTTCACCGGCCGGTCCTGTTTTAAACCAGTTGATGGAAAGACTGGTGCTGAGTGACCGGCGTTTAAGAAAGTACTGAGTGACACTCCTCCACTGACCTACAGAAACAGAAAGAAATGCAAACATTGATTTCTCAGTAAGCTCGTTTTATACAGCATTGTGGATATTAACTCAAAAGTATAAATTATTGTCACATGTCAAAGTTTTTTTTCTGTGACATTTTTTGTTTTGTTTCAATCAATATCAAATTGTTTCAAGTTCTGAACAAATATGAAATTAAACTATTTTCTCCTTAAAAAAGTGTTATTTGGACATTAATGGACAAATTTAGAACAGACAATTATTTTGTCAATGTATAGAGCATTACAAATTGATTTGAATTAGACAGGCGCATGGGAAGCCATTTTATATCTAGTTGATACTGGAATTTTATATCTAGATGGCCCATGGTAAACAACAAAATGAAGATTTCAGTCAGTTGGTATTGAGAACCAGCTGCGGTACCCTTCTAAATCAGTTCTGACGAATGAGTCCAATGGGAAGACTGCAATTCATTTCAATTTTATGGGTAATGAGAGAGAAGCATGCCAACTGCCTATAAAAGCCTTGAAGAGACACTTAGGTTCCAGAGAAGAGCCGCCCAGGAATGTTGCCAAGGAAATAGCTACTCAATCAAGCAGGAAAATGACAGGCAGATTCACTGAGTGACCCTCTGTGAGATTAGCGTCATGGATGATGGCAGGAAAGTGCTACTTTACCAATCTTAAGCTGACCAATGACCATCCCTTTCTCTAAAGACACTAGCAAAACAGAAACTAACCCCACAAGCTTCTAGAACGAGGACACAAGCTTTGGGGTGAAGTTTGAAGAACTTGATTGCACGTTTGTTCAGTCATATGATAGGAATATATTTGACTTGAGCAGGATTTGCACCTGCGACCCCCAGAACACCGTACCAGTGCTCTACCAACTGAGCTATCCCGCCCTATATGCTGGTGGTGGTGCCCAAATAGTCAATTCTTCAGACGGGCAAAACGAACAAAGATAACTGACTTTTTGTTTTGGGACAACGCCAACATAGGGATGGACAGTAGACCACTAGTACGGTATTCCGGGGGGCGCAGGTTCGAATCAAACTCCAGCCAATGTATCTTTGTTCACTTTCCAATGACTTGAAAATAATCCAAAGACACAAGACAATTGCGAAGTTTCACAGTGTTACTGAAAACAGGACGATGTTCTTTGGAAAAGAACGTGCCCTCCTCCTTGACCTTTCCCTCTGTTAACCTCCTTTTTTTGTCCCCTGCGTGATCATCCTTCATTCTTTAATCCTTCTAATTTTCCCGGGTCATTTAACCTAATAACCCCCTAAATTTAATCAGCGTCAGAGTGCAGCTTTATCCCCAATGGTCAAAGGATAAAGAGTTCATCTGCCGCTCGGAGCACAGCTCCCTTCACTAAAACGCCACTTGTACCTGTCCTAGCTAAGATAGCTCAATAGAGAAAGGCTATGCATATGTTGAGGAAGTCGTGCATATGAAAGTGATTTTTAGACTCCGGTGTCCACGTTGAGTTCCTCTGATGCCTCGGGCCACGCGTTGCTCTGGCTGATTGCGTTTTTTCGGTAGGTTGTCTTGTCGGAAGTAATCAGGAAGTCATCAATAGGCTCTTCTCTCATGTTGAGGAGCCATTGCAAACTGATAATGGATTCTGTGGCATTATGGCCTGAACACAGACGGCTGACTGTAGGAAGGTCCAAGTATATGGATAGGTCAGTTGATAGAGCAATCATGCCCTGATGCCCTCTTGTATGTGGTTTTTCATTGAAGCTGAAGCTCTGTTTTCTTTTTCAAACCAGTGCTTCCGAACAGTAGCTAAAAGTTTCTATTTTGAGAAGTATAGCTATTGCAAGTGTATCAAGGATGTTTCTGAATACTTTATATTTATAACTTGTCTTATTGGTACATTGTGAAAGTGTATTTGATTTTGTGCATTCTGTTGCCATTGCCAATTAAAGCCATATATACCAGTTTAATATGCGAACCAAAGAAAAATGTTCAAAATGTGTTACTCATATACAGAACTCAGGGTCAGAGAGTTGCAGCTAATTGACTGATTGACTGATGGGTTAAATTGCTTGGATTGAGTAATCAATTGACTCATTTCAAAAAGACAGACAACTACACAACAAATCCAAGAGAGCATAATCAATTAACACAGAGACAAGCTGTCTACTATAACAGATGAAGTGCAGAAACTAGACTGACAGAGAGAGACAACCTCAATTAAATGACGTCATTTCTGAGAATCAACGGTGAGGAGGGATCTTTGGGGAATTACTTAATACTGGGTCAAGGGGCCAGGCAATGGATTAAACTTGTCAACATCAGTTCACGGGGGAGGCCTTCTTGGAACCTGGGAGGGCTTTAATGATAAAACCTTAGTATTATTTACAACGGACACCTGTTTGGCAGACAGGTAGTTTGAGTCGGGATCAGTCCATTGTCATGCACAAATTGTTTTTGGTTGTGAGCTGCTTAGCTTAACAGATTTGGACAAGAACAGATGTCTAAACTAGTTTATCATTCCTCGTGCAAAATGGGCTTTGAGCTGAAGACCTATTGATTATTTGTCAGTACACTGAAACTCTTAAACATTAAAGGTAATAGGCCCTTACATTTTGGCTTTTGTCAAAGAAATGCAGATTTATGGGCAAATAAATAAATCAATAAATAAATAATTACATTTATTACGCGCCTTTTCTTAAAGTTACAAAGCGCGGGCTACAACGTAATCAGATTGCCGGTATTCATCGGCGCCCTCGGCTGCCAGCAATACCGGCAATCCATTATGATTACGGAGCCTGAGATCTAAAGTGATTGGTTTTATGGAGGGAGGAAAACCGGAGAAAAACCCTTGTAGCATAGGAGAGAACCAACGCACAACTCTACTCACATATGACCCAGGCCGGATTCGAACCCGGGCCACATTGGTGAGAGGTAGGCACTCGCCACTTATGCCCCCTAAAAATATAAAGGAAGATATACAGTTAACAGTCGTCTGTGAAATTTTCAGTCCCATTCGGAGCCTATACTTTATGAGAAAACAGTGAAAAAGACAGATAAAAAAAGTTCAATATACATGTACCAGACTGGTATAATGCAGTCTGGCAAAATATGTTAGTCCTCTACTGTAAAAAAAAGTTCAAATAGTACATAATTTCCCCAAAACAAATCCCAAACACATCTTGTATTCTCCAGAAACAAGCAGTCAGTGAAATGAGCTGATTGTTGACTTGAGATCAAGTCTAAACCTTGGGAGCGGGAAATGCCCATAGTGTGTCATCAGACTTTGACTCAAGTCTGTTTTTTCCCAAATCCACAAATCGAATCAGGGAACTCTCTCAATCATATCATTTGCTCACCATTGTCGAGCTCAAATAAAAGGAAACAGCTATAAATGACCCAGGATCCATTCACAGTCCGTCTTATAATCACTCTCATCCTCTGGCAATATAATCATCGTATTTATTTTTCTTTTTTAAAATCAAAACAGGTTGAGTTTGTATTTATGCCGTCAGAATCTGAGGCTTGTTGTTCTCAAAATAGAACATTCGTTCGTGAGATCGTGAATGGAAACGTCAGGAAAAACAACTCAGTCTAGTAGCTTGGACTGACTTCAGAGCTGGTTTTGACACACCAGTTCTTCCTCAGACATCATCAAAACAAATTTGTGAGGCGTTAACAGCTCTTCTTTGAGAGGGGCGTGATTGTATAGGGTGTATGGTAGTGAGGAGAATGCATGGTAGACGGTTGATTTAACCTTTCAGATCGACCTTTCATGTTAACTGAGCAAGCTAGATTTTTCATTCACGGGTCACAGAAGACTACCCAATTGCCCGACATGCAATTAACGAAAGATCGCATGGCATTTTTGACACAAGAGGGCCACACAGTGAACAAAGTACACGGGAAAAGGACAGGAGAATCAGTAATTTGATCAACAACCATTCATCAAATAATGGTTCCCATCTTATTGTATTTAAGTATGCCCATTTGTGTCTATGTATGAATTCCTTTAAAGGTACTTCCCTGTTGTAATCTGTCACATTTTAACACCAGAAAAACACCTGATAACAAGAAGAGCAAAGCCTGGGATCTGAGTGGTCTGAGCTAGCTAGTCCAACCATGATCGGTCAGTCAGAGCTGGTCAAACCATGCCATGTCATGCCTTGTTGAAGTCTTGCAGTGTGAACAGGTCAGCCATTTTGACACGGTTCAGACCCATGCACAACCCAGAGATTTTTTGTAGTGTGAAAAGGTCTACCATGGGCGTTTACCAGGTTCTGTATCCATATATATATGCTAAAAATATCAGTTGTGGTTTTTCATTGAAGTTGAAGCTGAAGCAGCCAATAGCCTCTATTTTGAAACCTGTTATTTCAAAATGGTTTCACAAAGTGGAGCCTGAGCCTCTGTTTCGTAAACCCCCTATGATTGACACAAGTGAACAGCATAATACCTGTGATTTGGAAGGTGGTGCATCCTGCTTGATATTAACGTTGCTCCTCAGTGGACCTGCCTGAGTGGGCTCTGGTTCTGGGATCTCCTCCTCCACGGGGTCGCTGATGACCGGCGTGGCTTTGGGCACCGAGTACTCGTACGAGATCCCAGGATTCCTCTGCTGGTTTATCAACTATTTGAAAAAAAAATGGTTAATCATCCAGATTATTGACTTGAAATACATAATGCTTGGAGTTACGAGGGGCTGATGTTTGGATCCTTACGGGATCTTTCTCAAAGGCTACTTGATGAAAGTACAAGAACAAGCAAGTAAAACAAACCCAAGAAATGTAATGTTAAGAGGAGAAGAACGAAGGGGGAGAGAGTGCCATACCAGCATGAAAGATATGCAACAGGGCAACATGGCAAAAAGATGGAATTAAAGCATTACCACCAACAAATCAAATGAGATTTTAAAACATGTTGAAACGCGCTGGATTTTTCTGTTCCTGGTTTCCGATCCTACCAATGGTGCATTCTTCATTTAGTGCCATTCAAAAACAGGACAAACTCATACGACATCCTACCAGAGATGCAAATGAAAACCTCCATTATATGAACACTAAACAATCTGAAATTAGAACCGTACCCCCATCCCCACAACTTCCATGAACCCTGCCTGAACAAAATCTGAAAAGTCAGTTTCTGTTGTGGTTATTTGATGATTACCGGTATATTAATTAAAAAGGCGTATAATCTTTGAGTGATCCCCCATGTACCGTTCCCAGGTTTCAGCATGCTACGTGTATCATTGAAACGATCCCTGGAGTATGGCGGTGTGTGCGTGGTTTCATGGCTTCTGACTGCTATTCGAACAGAGGTAATTAACTACTGGGGTCACCACCAACGTAGGGCTGGATGGCTCAGTTGGTAGAGCGTCTGTACAGTATTCAGGAGGTTGCCGGTTTGAATCCCGCTCCAGAAAATTTTTCTTTGTTCACTTTTCAATGACTTTAAAAAATTCAGTCAGTTTCCCTTTTGGTTATTTGATGATTAAACACAATCTGCACGACTCAAGTATCATCCTATAGTATGTGAATCTCTTACGATGAGATTGAGGTCTTCGGTGATCGGCCCGTCGGCAAAGAGCTGCTCGCCAACTCCAGTCCTGCCCGGAGATCGTTTGTAGATGAAATACGTTCCAGCTATGGAGTAGTTACCCGGAGCATCAATCTTCCAGTCCATGTTGATGTACTTATTCCCATTGCTTCCTTCCAGAGCTACAGAGACCATCAAAATGACAACTGTTATTATCTCACAAAAAATACTTTCAAATATACGGTTTAAAGGTAATATCAAAGTTTGGTTTTTGTCAAAGAAATGCAGATTCATGGACAAAAATATCAAGAAAGATACAGTAACAGTCATCTGTGAAATTTCCAGTTCCATACGGTGCCCACTTTTTGAGAAAACAGTGAAGAACAAGATTATTCTTGCTGAGCTGCAGAAAGCAGAACGTCCCGAGTGTAAACAGTACTAATAACAAATTAGACATATCAAGAACTCAAGACTTATTTGAAGATAAACCAGAAGGAACCATGGTTCTTATTCTGGGGGAATTCAAGTTCTATTTTCCTGACCTAGATAGTTCCTGCTCTTGGTCAGCTCTGTGATGTTGATGTACATAGCCCCGGTGGGGATGGTGGTGATCTTGTGGTAGCCGTGCCCCATGCTGTTACTGGTGTAGACACCAGACATCACCTCGCATTGGTCATTCCTGCCTCCGCACACGCCGCACTTGTCCAACTTCAAGCCGGATCCCAAAATCCCATCACAGCCAATGGCCTGTATCAATAATACCGAGAAAAAGAAACAAGATTTTAAGTATGAGCAACATAAAAGCACAAATATTCAGGGAAATGGCTAAATGACTAAATCCTTACTCACATTCCAAGATGGCTGTGCTTTCCCCAATTTTTGGCAGTATTAATAAATGTTACAGTTCCATAAGAATCTACCAAAATAATTGTGGAAAAAAATTATTACTATGAAAATGAATAAATAGGAATATATGCTGAAGGATTGACCAGAAGACTTTATTATAAAATTCTCAACTATGAAAAAATCTTGATTTCTTGGAAATTCAAGTGTCTTCAAGCATTCAAGGGCACTCCCATCCAAGCATTGTATATATTTCAGGTTATTACTTTTGTTGACGACCAGTTTACAGCAGTTTATTACTTGTACTGATCAAGGTTAAGGTTAGAATTTGAAACGTGGGTGTTCAACATTAGCTTTTGACTGTTAAAAAAGCCCAACCAGTGTCAAAATGTTTTATTTGCTAAGCCTTTGTATATAAACAGGTGATGGAACGACCATAACTAACAGGATGATGTTAGGGTGTTCCATAAAAGGTGTTCCAGACAATACTTAGATACCTTCCAAGCTGATACCTTTCTGTCAATGACAAGTGATTTGACAAGATATAAACACTCTTTTATGAGCACTGGCAAGTGACCTACACTCCGCCCAGCAATAAATCTTGCAGCCCACATCCCCAGCCAACACAAATTACCCCAGTAAAGGGGAAAGAGGAATTATGCCTCCCAGATGGTCAGTGATTCTGTGGAGATGGGATAAGACTAACAAAATTGTGCTATTTCAGGATCTTAGGAGGATGGTATAGGAGTATTAGGACATAGGTTGGCTCTGGGTCAGGTCTTACGTAGGTTTACCACTGGGATTTCTTTCAGGGTAAGACCATGGAGGAAGACTAGTATATATGAGAGCTCCAAGTTTAGCCGATGGAAATCTCAGGTTCATGGCAGGAAGGACATGGACTAACTGATTATAACTTTGCTGGCAACACGACCTTGGGCATTCTGACCCTAGACAGAATGGGATCAACAACCTGTTAGCAAAATGTGATGTTTTAACATTACTACATCCCAACTCTGCTACAACTTGGGTTCCATCTACACCCATGGTGTCAAGTTTAATGGGTTTTTATGCCAGTGACCAGGGCAAATAGCCATATAGTATGGCCGTTACCAAGTTGAGTTCTCCTAAAGTGAGAAACCCATGAGAAACCCTTCCTCCGCGGTGGACTGACTGAAACAAACTATGGACCTTTACAAAACCAGGCTTGATGCAAGGCTTGGGACTTATTTCGCTATCGCCATTTAGTTACCTAGGATACTATGAGGCCGAATATAACATGTTCGGTCACTCCAACAACAAAATAACCTTCCTTTTCATCGGTTCCCAATTTCCCCCAAATGAATACAGCATGGTTCCCTGCCCTAGCTGCTTGCAAATCTTGGAAAAGAAGAACATGTGTTATAGGAACTTAAGGTCACAAATGCCATAACAATTAAAGTCAATGACACTGAATTCTGATGGGACAGATTTGGCTGCTGGATGTTACGTAACATGACCCATAAGGTCAAGAAGCAAAGTGCAGAGCACTGCAGATATACAGGGGAAACACAAAATCATATTTGGCCTCCAGTAAAATGTAGAAAGGCTGGAGATCTGGTGGGAGGGCTGCCCCTTGTTCATAGGAATCGCTACAGCCTTCTCAGTGGCTGGTACCTGGACACCACCACATGTACTGTACTCCCTGAGTGTCAGGGTACCGATGAGAGTCTAATAACTTCAAACTTGATTTTCTTCCATGGATAGGATCAGTTTATGAAAGGAAATACTAATGACAACATCTGTTGTTTTTGTTTTTGGAGGGGGCCAAAGCCTCGATCAATTAAGCCATTATGGTTTGACAACATTTCTTGATATACTCTGCATTTAATATTAGTGTAGGCCTATAGTGTAGGTCGATTCCATTGAAGAATTAAATGTGTACTGAACATGGTGCAGGAAACTACACGGAAAATCCTCCCCCCCCCCCCCTCCCCAGATATGTCAAGTTGAAAACAGAAGAAAGAACGGTGGCCTTGGATCTAGTTTACAATGGGAGACTTTGGAGAACTGGTCTTCAAGTCAACATCGCATGCGCACGCACAACAGCGCAGGCGCAAACTTTGTGCGCATGGTCACAATTGCGTGTGCGTTCATTGTTGACCCGAAGACCGGTTCTTCAAAGTCTCCATTACCAGGACTCCAGAGGACAAAAGTTGATTTCATTATTTCAACCAGTGACACTTGTAAACTGGAGAAATCATCAAATAACATATGGTTTAATACTGAATTCCCCAATTTGTATTTCACTTATCTCCCAGACTATACAGACCTTGCTAAAGTAATAATAATAGATATACACGTAATAATAGAATAATCATCTGGAAAATCTGTTTTATTGGACTTGTGGGGCTCGAGCCTTGAGCATACAGTGGACATTATCATGACTGAACTCTTATTATATAGCAGTTGTAGGTGTTGTTATGTAACACTAATGGCTTTTTAAGTGATTCGCACCAAGGCTAGGAGCTATTCAAGGATTGGCAAGTCTTTAAAAAGATATTCTCTGACCATAAAGGCTGTGGAATCTAGTTCTGATTATGTATCCAGCCATCTCTCCATGTAATAGCAATATGTCATATCCATTTGTCTACCAGTAAGGACACTTGTCTGCAGAATAACATCATTTCTTCCATACAAATTCCAGCCTCGAAGAAGCTTGATAGCTTTCAACAACAGCAAAAATTCAAAGAAAAAGTGATAGTCAGTTTGAGTTGGCGTCAACATAGGGCTGAATACTAAGCTTGATTGGTAGAGCACCAATATTACGAAGGTTACAGGTTCAAATCCTGCTTTAGTCAGTTTTCTTTCTTCCCTTTTCAATAACTTTACTTTACTTAGTCCGTTTTCTTTGTGCTTTAATTGATGGTATCAGTTAATAAAAAAAGCCTAGGTCGATTTCACAAAGCCCTACGAATGATAGTAACACGAGTTATGAAGGATAACCCAGCATACTGTATCCTATGTAGGGCTGCAATGCATCATATGAAGTCCTATGATTGATAGAAAGTTACAATGAGTTTGATGACATCAACCCCTGGGGTTGATTTCATGAAGCCCTACGATTGATCGTAACTCGAGTTACGAAGGATAACCCAGCATAAGGGGCGTATCCTATGTGAGGCTGCAATGCATCATACCTCCTGCGATTGATAGTAAGTTACGATGAGTTTGGTGAAATCGACCCCTGGTCTATTAAGCTGTGGAAAAAGACGGCCTCATCATTTATTCCTATTTCCGCGGCAACACCAACTGATGCAATTTGTCCTCAGTTACTCCTAGCCCATATTTTTAATCACAACCGAGAAAATACAACTGAAAGAAATTGCTGACACGCAACCTGTGTCAATCATGCATGAGCAACATGCTTTGATCTAAAATAACAGAATTTTGCTGATTCGGGCAGAGTCCAGTTTAATGTATAATACCCACCTACTGTGCTTCAACCAGTTTTTTTTGGGGGGGACAAATCCCACATGTAATTTTATTACCACAAACTATGTCTTGCACTGTATTTTTTCTTTAGCATTTCTCACACCTTGAAACTCAGCTGGGAACACAAATGTTCTCTCGCCTCTTTTGACATTAAAAGGAACCAACTGAGTGTACTAATTTTGCCACCTAAAAAAAATCACAGTGTTTCGAATGTATGCACATATTACACATGGAACCGTGGCGTGAGTATATACAATGTCAAGTAAATAAATGTTTATTCTAGACGTGGAACTTTAAAAGGCTGTTCTACTAGTTTAACCATAGAGCTAGGAACAGATTCCTAGCTCTATGGTTTAACCCCCTCCTGCTGTATCTTTGGATCCCTTTTTACTCATTGAATGTTTCTTAAGGGCTTTTCACACTATCCAAAATCTCGGGGTTGGAACAACCAGATCGAACCCTGGGATTATTTCAACCCTTTTCACACTTGAAAAGTCTCAACCCAGAGCCAAACCGGGTAGGACGGCCTTACTGGATTGAAATCAACCCTGGGTTGAAAATCTCACAACCTGGTTCCAAACAGAATTTTTCGCCATCATCCATGTCGTATGAGCCAGTTCACCAACAAAAATAGTGTGAACATTGCATATCTTCGATCCATTTTAAAAACCTGCCAGACTGAGCGTTAAAAGACCCAGGTGTTATAACAATTTGCAAGCCCCTTTCCTAATTTTTCAGTTGTTAAGAAAATGCAAATATGTATGCATGCACGGTAATGTCTGAAAAACACCTGATTCTTTATCAGTTGACATCTCCTGAGCTAGTTTCCTGACTTCCTTTGTACATTTTACATTTTCCCCATAGGCAAAATCAAAGACATCCTTCTGTCCCCTTGCCTTCAGGTCAGGGTATCCGACTACCGGGGGGCAAAAGGACACCGGTTCTAATAATCCAGTTTTTCCTACAGAAGCGAGGAACATTCAGGTGAGGGCCAGTACGCATGTGTTCTGGAAAGTGGGACGCGACTGGATTCTGAAAGTTTGAAAGCCGGTCTCCCTTTTAGATTTCCTCATGAACTTAGACACAACTGCGGCATGCATGCACAAACTCAAACTTGGTAACATCACATCAACCCTAACCCTCTAAATTTACCACACATGACATTCAGAGCTGCTCGACACCAAAAATTACCACAGCCTCCACAGGGGAACTGGTTCATAAACCATGCATTAATTAATTACTACACAAACCACACTGTGGTGTATTTAGGATACCACACTTACCACACAGGTAAAACATTTGTGGTAAACTGTGATGTGGTGGGTTAGGGTTGATGAGCAGTATCCCAAATCATAAAGCAAAGTCATTGATAGGACAGCACCCATTAGAATATTGGACACTGGCGCCCGGGGGTCAAACCAGTTGATCCTAAACATCAAACCAATGAAGGCTGGCTCTGTGCATTTGATATCTGCTTTGCATCCACTGCACTTTGTGCCTGTATTATGTATATACCTACACAATGTAGATACCATTTAAAAAACCACAATAAATACAAAACAAACAGTAAAACCATAGAGCTCCATGGTGAAACCACTAAACTTGGACAGGAGTGCAATGACCCAGTGTCACCAACCACAAAGGGATCCATGACAATTGATCTTGTTGGTTGAGCCCAGCTAACTTAAAACCCAATGCCAAACTAATTACCGGGTACTGAGTCTTCAAGCCCTCATCATACCTACACACACACCTACTGACGTCACATTCCTATACATGCACAAACAAGTCCAAGACGGCGGACATCACGTCTACGACTAATTTTACTGAAGTTCCGTGCCGGTTCTACAGGAAAAAAATAACCTATTTTTAAAGATATGTTTGCTTGGGCCAGAGTATTCAATAGTACAGGAAGGCAGAATGGAAATAGGAGGGGAGAGAGTTTGTGTAACAAGTCAAAGAATTCCTTGAGGCTGGACCGTCTAGGAATAATACAGTCAGATTCTGTGCTACCTGAACACGTTGACGACCGACTTCCTCAATAAAATTGTGTTGACTGATTGGCGTCTTCCAGTACAGTGCATGCACTGTGCAGAGCACGCCGGTTCACAATTAGCAAGAGAACGTATGTGTACCTGTGCATTATCATAACATGCAGGTTCACTGCATGATGTTTCAGTGCGCGTGGGTTTTCACTTCGAATTTTGAAACAAACGAAGAAAGAATGGAAATTCAAAACAAATGTGTAGGCCCACCAAATTTTTCCACCTACATGCACTCGACACCTGTACTTGGTATCTTATCTTTGTCAAATAAGTTTGTTATCACACTTCAGTTCCAGTGCAAATTGAGGTTAAATCAGAAACTGATGATTTGGGGCTTGTAAGTGTGATAATAACTACAGTATCAAACCTATTTGTGGCCCTGTACTGCTGCAATTGTGATGAAACTGCACAATTTCACCCACGCAACATTCGGGGAGTCAGGTTGGAATAGCGGTTCTTTCCTCGCCTTTCACCTCTGTGGACCGGGTTCAAGTCCGGCTCGGTCCAGAAGTGGATTAGGTTTTCAGTCCCTACCTGATTCCGTGGGTTTTACCCAGAATATTACTATGGGGTTTTCCTCCCACCTCTAAAACTGTATCTTCCTCTCATCATCTTTCCATAAAAGGTTTCATCAGGCTTGCGAGCTACAGTGCCTAGGGCACTTTTGAGGAATCCTTGGTGGCATTAATTACCAGAAATAAATACTAATAAAAAAAAAAATAATTATAACTCACAGGCCTAGAGCCTAGTCAAACTGTTGAACAAAACGTACGTCACCAAGTCCCTGAAACTCAAGATCAAGGGCTTGCAAGCTTCAAATACGGTACAGATTGCAAACATTTGGGGATATTTTCAGATATTGGCAAGCATCCCAACAAGCTTTTGGTTTCTAGGGAGATCAAATAATCCTCCTAGTACATGGAGAGAGCCCTGCCAAGATGCTAGCACGGTAGGCTAGGCCTCTAGGCACAACATGGATGTGAGTCACTTAAGGCTTGCTGATGGATGAAGTGAGCTATTAGTAAAAAAGGGAAGTGATGGCAAAATCTGATTAATGAAAATGGTACATTTACCTTCATGCACGACTCTATTAAACATGTGTACGGCACAAATCTGGGTTGGTTAACTTGAAACATAAGCCCGTTCCGAAACTTCCCAGTTTCACTTAATTTTCAGGTTCCAGAAATTCACACCAACACATTGCTTGCAATAATTTTAGAATGTTGCTTGATATCCAAACTTTACAAAACTTCATTCATTCAACTTAGGGTACCTAATAAGAAAAAATGACACTGGAATGAAATACTAAAACAGCGTGACCCTCTCCACAACCAAAAATTTTCAGCTGCGACGTCATCATGGGCTGAACCTTACTAGCAAGCATGCGATCGATCATCCAACTGACATTCCTAGAGATAACATACTGAATTGTATGACTCAGAAATGTTTCAGAGACTGATGTATTTAAGTACCAGAGTAAGTGACATTTTGCAGTCATACATTATCAAATAGTGTAAACAAGTACTATCTGATTTTTGTGGTTGTAAATGGTATGGTATAGTACTGTGCATGTACTTTGTAGGCTGTCACTGCACTGCAGAAAACATTCAGTTCAGCACCATACCCAACAAGAAGCATTACCGGGTACTACACATTTTCAAAAAGAAAAAAGATGTGGCAGGAGAAGTAAGTTATACAAACTGAGCTGCTTAAACACCAACATTTGCTTGAACACCAAAAACCTTGGTAAATGTAATCAGTATGCCAGCCAAAACTCCTTATGGAAATGTAAATGTTTAGCGCAACAAACAATGGCTGAAAAAGTGAAGCAGTAAACATCACATGAACATAAGGTTGGTAATCCTGTTTGATCAAGGAAGAGTTTGTATGCTTATGAGCAAATTAAATTGGTAATTTGCTTAAAGCAGCTCCATGAAATTGGCCTCTGGTCTTGTTCCATGAAGTTTTCATACACTGTACAATACATCAGTTTGTATGGCGCCTTGGCGGCCCTTTATGCATGGTTGAAGCTCGTTACGACATCCTTTTTGGACACTGTGGCCAAAATGGAGATTAAGGTCATGTTGAAGTAAGTTACAGGATGGAGCCTCTTTTCCTTCCCCGCTTGTTTCTATTTCCAACTCAATAATTCAATCAAAACCAGGATCCATTTTTATACTCCCGACCCAGAAGGACACATTGAGTGAGGGAGGTTTACCTCACTGACACCATGTGAATAAACCTCTTCCAGGAAGAGACTGCATGGTGGCTCTGAAAAGCACCGGAGATACCTGGGTATTAAATCAACTCATGGCAGAACCTCAAAATGTCAGGTTGAAATCCGGTCCTGACTTTATACTCTTTCCACTTGTCAAGCAAGCGAGCGAGCGTCAACACACGAACATGTGGGCTCCATTTCCCCAATGAGAGTAATGGTGAAAGGAGGAACCTTTTCAGACCGGGGAGCCTGAGGTATCCTGGTACCCTGACAAGTGACAACCGACAGCGAGAACCCCCTCAATTATAAGCACCCCTATAAAGGTGTCACAACCCTGGCTCCGGAAGACTGACTCTAAAACTTTGCAGTGGCCAATTATACTCCTCTAAGAGGAACACAGTTCATGTCTTTTTCTAACTTCTCCTTCGATTTTAATTGGTGAACTTGGCAGTTGGAAGGAACCTGTACTTGGCCACACCAACACAGCATATGTGTTGAATCTACTATAGGTAGACCTCTAGGGGACATCGTGGGAGTTACAGGCCAGCCCTGAACCCCAGGTACTGATCAGTTTTTATCTTGAGCATTCAGTCCACGTTTGGCTAGATACTTTGAGGATGTTGGAGCTTGATAATCAAAACCTGGTCCAGTGTAACCTATAACTCTGAAGAATGTATTTAGTTGTTGCCCTTTCCCAATAGAAAAATGTTGCAGTTTTCTGCAAGAAGGCCAGACAATGATATTTGCTCCTATTAAAGTGGAAAGAGCAATAACTGCAAAAACCGCTCGCTCAAGGATACAAAGCACTACCATCCAATGGGGAAGGAGCGCAGGGGAGCTCCAAACAGTCTGTGTAATTATCCTCGAGATTAGAGTTGATTCACCAGACCACGTACAGGACAGGTACGAAGGAAGGAAAACACTTGAATCGGTCTAGCAATGGAAAAGTGGAATTACAACCACTTTATATGAATGCTGCCCGCAAAATACCTGGCCACTGGCCAATGACCTTGTCTGATAGACCATACCTGAGAAGCCATCTCCCATGGGCGCATTTAAGAGACATACAGAGGCCTCAACATAGTCAAGGCACCAACAACTTTAATCTTCGCGGGAGTCAAAAGCACTTTTGAAGTCCTTCAACCAAGATTTTGTTTAGGGACAATTTAATCTATATAGCATTTGGAGGTGAGCATAATGAAACAAGACAGGGTGGGATATGTCTAGTGACCACAACAACTGTTGCAGACCAGCCCAAGGTTTTATGCCATGGGAGAAATACTTCAAAACCTGTCTGCAAGGCTTCCACGCTAAAGATCATTTCTCAGTCAGGTCTGAGCCAGTTATTCCTAGTCTTGGCCAAAAGGATCATGGGCTTTATAGTCTGCCATGGCCAAAGCCATAAATATGGCTCACCTAAGACTAGCAAGGCTCTAAAATGAAAGAAAATGTATTGGCAGCACAATTCTGTAAAATATTACCATTATTGCATATTCTGGTTGACTGTCGATCACACAATCGTACCAAGAAAGCACAGGCAGATTTCAGCGCAGTGGATTACAAGGTGATTTATCTGGTAGTTAAAATCCGATTCAATCATTCAATTATAGACACGGCCCATAAAAGTAATGCCAGTTAAAGCTGGATCATTCCCAAGCTAGCCGGGCATGCAATGCCACTGCACTGTGCATTTCAATTTGGTTCGGGGTTCACAGATCAGCAAAGGAAGAACCAATTAACTGACAGAGCCTTGGCTCTACCAAGTTCCAGGGCAGTGTAGTGGATAGATGCCTTGCTCTTGCCGGTTTACATTCTAGCTATATAAGCCCTTCATTGCCAGACGATAAAGATGGCTTATCCAACCAGGATCTGCGAAGTCACTAGATAAAACCTAAGGAGGATGCTACCTATTGAAACTTCCCTATGGCTGTAATGTTTATAACAGATGGACTGATAATCCTTCTCCTATCGCTGTGTATCCAACCTCAAACCTCATGCCCTCACTTACCCTAGGCCAACAGGTGCCTGTCCTTACAATAATACCCTAGTTGGGTATTAGGTGACATGAACGATGTTGATTTAATTGGCCAATGAAACATGAGTGACTGCTGCTATTATGTGACTTCTCTGTGACCCTACACCACTTTCAATCATCTTGAACATGAACATAAAAATAATGGTAAATCCAAAATTCCAATCTTTATTGCTTATGTTCTGAAGACAATAAGACTTGCTTTGAAAATGCAAACAAACAGCATGGTGAAGACAATTAACCTTGATGACTTGCTGACTGGTAAAAACTAAAAAACTGCACTACTGTAAATTGTACTGATGTAACAGGGACCTGGGGTAAATTTCACCAAGCTCATCGTAACAATTACTTCATCAATTGTAGGGCTTATGATGCATCGCAGCCCTGCGTAGGACACGATGGGTTATCCTTCGTAACTCAAGTTACGATCGATCGATTTGCCAATCACAATACAAGGATCTACAAAACTTTTACAGCTTTGGAACAATTTCTTACATAGTCAATTTTTTCGCATGGCACAAAAAATCACCATAAAGCAAGCTGATGTTTGAACTCAATTTCCAGAGACAACAATACTGTCTCATACCAACGCCATATCCTTGAAACCCTATACACAACCTAGGATTACATCTAGACTCCCTAACAAGTATTTCTCCCTCTCAAATTCAGACCCAAGAGGGGATTGAGGACTTGACAGAGGAAGTGGTTACAAATCTGCTCGGAGATTTCATTCTAATAATAATGCGGTTTCTTGCTGCATGGTTTGGCATAATGTACCCTCAGGCCTACAGTATGTTATCTGTTCAACTTCAGTTTCGATGAACTTTGACAAAAAGAGGAAACTGGAGAAAAGACGCCAACATCAAAATTCCCAGAGGAGAGCAGTAGGCCTATAGTGGAACAGCTTCAACAAACCATGCACGAACACAGCAGGATCTGCAGAAAATGCTCGTTATGGCGGTCGCTCGTTATTATGCAAATATAAGAACAACGATCAGTATGTTTTCCCAAGGCTAATGTTAATTAAAGGGAAATGTTTGCCATGGAGGAAGAAAGTCTCTTCCATGGCAGTCTTCATTATAGCAACTTTCCACTGTACCAACACTGCACATAATGCCTAAGTTGCTAGATTTCAAGAAGCTAGCTGAGTCAGTACACTCATTAGCATTCCAGATTGTGTAGCATTCCAGTTCATCACCTCCACCTCCAACAATGAAAGAAACATACAAAGTAACCCAACTGAAACCCGAACTGAAACTCTTCTCCAAATCAAGTATGTAAGCACCTCCCATATGATTCTGAAGCATTTCCATTACTGAGCAAAAGCTAGTGCCAAATTTGAGTTGCAAATCCAAGCCTGACAGGGAAAAAGGTGAGCATAAGCGGAGCCCGTAATCCAAATACCAGTTACTGAGTTAGGCCCCTGGCATATACTAAGCCCCATAAACTTTGTTTCAAGGTTTACTACCAGCAATTAACAGAACCTCATCAGAGTGTTTATACTTCACACACTACCACTAAATTTCAAACAGTGCAGTTAAAAAAAATGTTCCAACCAATGAAACAAATGTTTGAAATTACGACTTACTTGGTCTTTCAATCTGGGAGGCTTGTTGTATGTGGACAAAAAAATGCAATTTGTGGCCCAGCGAGGTCATCCCAGCATAACTGACACATTCCTATGGATTTTTATCATGGAGTAAGGAACAGGGGCCGATTTCATAAAGCTCCACGATGCATCGCAACTCTATTTGAGAGCCGTCATAGCTGTGACATGTCGTATAGATGCTATGAGTCCATAGAGAAAGGATGCGTCTTAACTCTGCGACGCCTCGTAAGTTTTATGAAATCGGCACCAGATGCTCTAATTTGCCATGTAGTGGAAGAGTGGAAGTCCAGCATCAGTCAATATGGCTGTTAACTTATAGGGTTAGTCTGTCTGCTGTTTTTTGGCATAGAACTTTAAAAGTCATTAGAGTTAATACCCTATGGAAAACTGAAAAGAAAAGAAAAGTTGATGATTCCAGCTTTAATTTGCCTTACAGCTTGATGACCAAAGCTTTGTTTTATTAAATGGTTACTAGTACTTTGCATGGCAGCCTATGGGAAATTATTCACTGGGGCAAATTTCATAGAGCTGCTTAAGCATGAAGAGTCCTCCTTGATCAAACAGGATTATCAACCAAATTTTCATGTGACGTTTTACTGCTTTTGACTCGTATTCAGCCATTGTTGGCTAAGCATAACATTCACAAGGAGATGTGGCTGGCATACTGATTTTATTTAGCAAAATTGTTGGTGCTAAGCAAATGTTGGTGCTTATTAAGCAGCTCTATGAAATTGGCCCCTGGTCTGTACCCTTATATAGCTTGGCAATGATCAAGAGTAGATGGTAGAGGTGAATCAGCTAGGGAACTGTACACCATACAGTTACAGATAATGCAGATGCCGTGCACCACAATTGCACGAGATATCTAGGAATTTCTGTTGATGGTGTTGAATTTATCACTCTTGGAGCAAAAACCGCTCCCTTCCGACATCCAATACAGGCAGACAGATAGAGCATCAGTGATGTATGTGGGTGGCTTGTATCCCATCCTTCCATTGATGAAGAGCTAGGATTGTCACACATTCCTGTTGGTATTACTACTGGTATGTCAGATAATAGTGACTGTCATCTATCATCCAGCATCTTGGTCAGTAATAATGGGTTGTTAAAGGCTGCTTTAAGGCCTTTTCACACTATGAACGTCCGACCCGTGTTGAAATCTACACGGGTCGGATCCGTGTTGAAATCTTAACATTTCAACACGGGTCACTTTCGTTCCGTTTTCACACTACTCAGCGCAACACCGATATCTGCTCGACACGTGTAAAGGTTTCGACCCGTGTATTGCGCGATCGTTTCACACTACACACTGGATCACACTTTCAACACGGATACAAAAAGAACATTCCCCATACTGTATTGCGGCGCATCGGGCCTTCATTCGCCAATATGGCGGCGCCCGGTAATTTTCAGACGATGTCCGTGTTGTTCATGTATTCCGAGTCTAGCAAGCCTGAGATATAATATTGAAATGAACAAAAAAAAAATCCTGCGGAATTTTTTGACAAGGATTGCTTGCAGCAGGCCGGTCAAAAGTTACTTATTATATGTTCGTTGCCTGCAAACCATTAATACCAAAGATGAGCTCCGCGACGCTCTATCTTTGATGCTACTACAGTACTGCCACATAAAATAATGTGCTATCGGCTGCTACGCCATGGTTACACGGATCGAACTCAACCCACAGACGTTCACACTACAGGTTTCAACACGTGTCGGACTTCTCAACACGGGTCGAGAGTTCTCAACCCACCTCCCGAGCAGGGTTGGTTTCAACACGTGTCGAGCGCTCTACACGGGTCGACGCCGTGTTGAAATCTTGCAGTGTGAAAAGGTCAGTCATTTCTACACGTGTCGGACCCGTGTACAACCCGGAGATTTTTCGTAGTGTGAAAAGGCCTTTATACTGACTTGAATGAAAAGTTAGGAGGGCATGATAGTTTAAAGGTTTACTGTAATCAAAATTGGGAAAGGGGTGAAAGTCCAGATATTACACCATTGCCCTCTTCACAAGAACAGCGAGAGTTAGAAGTCTCTTTCAGCTGCAGCCCACATCTTTAACCATCATCACCCGTGTGATAATGAGCATGACCTAAGAATCGTGGGCTAAAAGCCTCCTGGAGCCTCACGCTGTTCCAACTGAGTGGTAAGTCCTCCTAAGAGACATTCTCTGGACCTGAACTCATACCCGGGGCACGTCGTACGTCCTCCCAACCAATATAAAAAGCTACAGGTCCTGGGTCCTATACCTACCGACCTTTGTCCTTTAAAGTCCAACCATAGACCATGAAATTGATCCGGGTGAGTTTGGGTGAAGGTACACGGTTGGGAAACAACACCAACAACTGGAGGAAACAAAACGTGCCAGAAACCATAAATAGCGAAGCCAACCATCATCAGATTGGGCAACCTGTAGGCCTACATGTCTGCAATTATCATCAACAAGGTGCTGTGTATGCAGGTGTGTACTGTAACAACACTCGTAAACATATTACACATCCATAGCCCACTGTTTGCTGAATAACGTACGCATGATTTGCTGCTCTACTACAACATATCTTGACCCAGTCCTACATATCTGAGCAATTTTTGCTATGATTTTTTTTTCTCTAGGCTCTCTTTTCCCTCCACCTGTGTCAACATAATGTTAACAGTAATTACCTGCCTGCCAGAAGTATTACTCCGATCTTTGACCCAACGTATCACCTACAGCACCACACCTATTTCTTCTGATTTTTTTCCCATTTGTGAAGTTGTAAAAAGTTATGAAGAAAAAATTCATTCGGGCAATTTTGACAGTCTGTAAAATACATTATGATTGATTGGTTCCTGGTGCTAAGTTCAACCTACTAATTGGGTATCTTGTTTATTTCAAGAGGCAGCCATCTTTCATCCTTCGACATGTGGAGTGTGGGGAGGGGAGGCAATTTGTGTATTAATACCTGTGCTCTTGGTATTACCAAAACACCTCCGAAGGATCGAAGAAGCTTCACTTTTAACCTCTCAGAGTCCACCATCTTACCACAAAGAATACTTGACAGAGGTAGTTATGGCCTGCAGATTGAACCCTATGAAAAGATTGGCCAGATATTTCATCATCAGGTTGCTTCCAGCTTATACACCGATCGGACGGCGCGAACATGGAGGTAAAAAACATCCGCCATTACTGGTGTGTCCCCGTCCGAATTTTGTCCGGAAACAAAAGATTTTATGTCCGCCGCACTATTAATACAGCAGGGTGTACGTCTCCTAATCAGGTGACGTACACATTTTTTTGTTGCCGGACAAAATACAGGCGGGGACACACCAGTAATGGCGGGTGTTTTTTACCTCCATGTTTGCGCCGTCGGATCGGTGTATATCATATATCCTCAGCAAGCTGTACTTTATTTATTTATTTTTTTTTTTTACAAATTTTGAAAATACCAGCACAAGGAATGTTTCCAACAATCAATCAGGAATAAAATCATTTAAATTGCATTTTAGACATTATTTTTGATATGCACCACAGGAAGTAAGGTTTTATGAATAAGGTAATTCACCCAAAGTAACTGGTGCCCTGAACAGTTCATGATAGTAGCCAAGGGGTATGGTTTGTGCACCAGTTGCTAAAAGTTGCCGTGTCATTGATGACGAAGTCATGGCTTTCTCAAATTTGTTTCTTTTCCCAATGGGTTTTTTCCTTTTCATTTCAATTTCAGATGTGTTTTTCTCCAATTGTGGCACTGCTCAGTTCCCATATTCTCCAACTTCAAATTCTGAAAGTTAATCATCTGTTTGATTTTCTGTCTTCATCACATACTGTCTGAGTTATTACAGAACACAGGTCACGCCCACCTACTTGTGGCTGCTACACCAAGCATGGTCTCCCCTCTAGACTACATACAGTGTGTATAATAAAAAGACTACATACAACCCTGAAAGCCGCCAAGGGGTTATCAAGAGAGCCAAGAATGTGCATGATACACACATACTCCACCCACAGATCAACAAAACAACATGGCCTTCAAACTATGGCAAGAGCACAGCACCCCTGGTGGAATAACACTGTTATAAACTCAGCAAGATGGGTCCGTGCCATTTCAGCAAGAGAACAGTCAATAATTCTCTACCTCCACCAAAAAATAAACACTGCATTTAAATAGGCTACTTCCTTTCATCCAGTCAGGTTAAACACTAGAGCACAAAAAAGGCGCGGTATGGCTGACCCAGTATTGTGGCTCTGCAAACAGCATGAGGAAGAATCCCTGTCCTTGTTAGCAGAAGAGAAATGTTTGTATTTGTACCACGTGTCGGCAAAGATAGGAATTTCTGACTGGCTGGCAAACATGTGTGCTTGTGTATAAAGTAAGAAATTCCTTGCTAGTATCATGAAAACTCCTGCTATTTTGGGCAACTCTGCTTTCATTGACATAATAAACAGGGCATTCTCTGTTTAACAGAAAACAAACAGGAAAAATTGAAACAAAGAAAAATTGACTGGAGCAGGATTCGAACCAGCAACCTCCGGAACATTGTACCAGCATTCTTACCACCGAGCTACCCAGCCTTATATTTGGTGGTATCCCTAATAGTAATAGTCAATCTTTGTTCGTTTGGCAGACATTAGAAAAATTCAATTTTTCAAACTTTTTTTTCTGAATTTTGAACCAATCCTCATGTTATTTGCTGGACTACACCAAAAACACATTGTGTTTAAAAAGTGAAGCCAGAAATCAAGATTTTTCTGTGGTCAAGCCATCCATAGTATGACCACCATAGGGATTTTCAAACTAAAATACTTAATACACCTGTCAAAATATACAGAGGTCCACCCAAGTCAACTCTTCCGAATATAGGCCTCACCACCCACACGCCTTCTGACCAATGGTCTTATTTCTCCATGGGTGAACTTATGGAGCTCTTCCAAACTCCATGGGTGAACCAACTGTCACTTGTACTTAAATCAGTGAGCTTCAATCTGTCCACCATATAGAATGAACTGCTATCAAAATACTACATTATCTCTCATTGCATTGTGTACATATTCAATTGGGCTACTACTATCGTGAATATTATCTTATGAAATCCATCAAGTATGTCCTTTTAATCCAGCTGCAGATGACACACACGTATTCTGTAGCTCAAGTGCAAATAGGATTCACTTCGCAGGAGTGAGAAAACACACATCCATTGTGAGATAAGAACAATGACAAATGGCAACAGATTAAAAGAATGGAAATGGTAAACCCATTTGCAGATGAGCGTCCCAGAGAATGCTTGCACTAGTAATCATGACTATCAATGATTATGCAGCGAACACAATACCATTCTCACTTACGGTACAATTGTACCAATAATTCAATAAACAAGCAATAAACAACAACAGCAACAATATTTGGGTGACAACACAAATGAAACAAAACAAAGATTGTCAAATAATTGCGATTATTTAAAAGGTGCAGAATAATTATGCAAATAGATCTTAATAGACGAACCTCAACTTTTTCTTACATGCGATGACTTCTGAAAATTGAAATGTCAAGTATGATGATTGACAAGCCAATCAGGGCTCTCTAAAGTGATATCTGATTTACATATTTCGGAAATGAATTTGAAGTGTATATTTACACTGCAATCACCCAATTGAATGTTACAAGTAATATGTTATACCATGGAGGAAGAAATAGATTTCAATTTCTTCCTCCATGGTCATACTGACTTTATAATGCATTGCACATAACTGATTCCCACGACTTTATACCCTGACATAAATGCTACAAGGCCAAGTTATTGCATAATACATGTATGCATAAAGCCATGCTCTGTTCACATTGGGTTAGATCATTCCAATGTTACATTGGATACTGTGCAGAACGTTGTCCTTGGAACAAAGTCAGCGTAGGAGGCAAATATTGAAAATTGAATTTGAAAAGACCCAAAGTGTTGGTCCGACTGCTCCTTTTTTTTTTTAAGTAAACAAACAAAGTTATTGTTATTTCTATTCATATGAGTTATGCATTGAGAAATCTCAACACAGACTGGTATATTGGACAATGTACAGTGTATGTCTTTAACAGGTGCTATTCATACATGATACTGCAGGTGTTGCTGAAGGTTGACTCTCAATGACATTTTGGCATCAAAGGCAGCACCGTTTGGTACAATGGTAGCCAAAAAGCAAAAATGCAGTTTCATCATTCCCAGTTAAAGGTAGTATCATACTTTGGTAAGAGACCAAAACAGAAATGTTCACAGATTTACCTATAACTTACAGGATATGAAGATGGTGGAGGTAGAAACATACCGTTAAAGTTTTTCGCCTGATATGGC
This sequence comes from Astropecten irregularis, assembly GCA_963971285.1. Lineage (NCBI taxonomy): Eukaryota > Metazoa > Echinodermata > Asteroidea > Paxillosida > Astropectinidae > Astropecten > Astropecten irregularis. The sequence continues at coordinate 524,961 of OZ020257.1, forward strand.
GTATTAATCCAGAAATTAGTAAAACAATGACCGAAAATCTTTTTGATCTTTTAAAAGATCAAAAATAAAAGAGAAAAGACTTAAGAAATACTGTGGCTTTTTTTCACTGTTTTCTCAAAAAGTGGGCACCGTATGGGAGTTTTGGGACTGAAATTGTCACAGATGACTGTTACTGTATCTTCCTTGATATTTGTGCCCATGAATCTGTATTTCTTTGACAAAAACCAAAGTATGATACTACCTTTTATAGTACTGAAATGTCAGGAGGCCAGTGATGTTTTGATCCTAGCAGAATCCTAGCCGGATCCTTCACAAGCCTCTGAGAACGATCCTGCTAGGATCAAAATGTCAGACCCTCCTATTATTTTTAACTTCTTGCATATTCCAGATCATTATTCCTTAGCGATGATGTTGTAATTCCCTATCTAAGAAGCAGATGTTATAAATCTTTCTTATTTGAAGATGCGTTCTAAAAATAAAAAGCACAGTTGAACATTTTTCTAGATGTCTTTTCAGTCACAAATCATGGCCCTTAATCTGATGGAATGACTCAAGAGTAAATTCTCTGCCAATATCGAACTGGAATTCATCTGGTGCTATGGAGTAATGGGCATATGAATCTAATGACTCATCGTCACTTCAGTTCAGGATGATCATCTGGGCGATTTTGGAGTAGGGAATTCATGAGAAATGGAGGGAAATAAACGTGTAAACTTGTCAGTTTCTCCAATCCCCAAGTCACAGCCTGTGAGGCACTCAGCCAAGCTGACATATAATCCCCAAATGGCTACTTGAGACCATTCTTGATGCTTGGGAATTGATTTCTAAGCTGTGCGCAGTGTGCCCATCAAACATCAATCACATTCTAAATCATATACAGGATATGGAGTGTGACTGTGCCTGCACGCAGTTTATTGAAATTGGTCCCAGTTCCAAAGATGAGGGTAAAATAGTCACTATGTCGTCAGGAAAAAGACAGTTTTAGTGAATTTTACTCACACTTTTCTGATTGACAATTTGAGCAGACTTTATCTTTTTGGAATAATTTTCAACATTTTTATCAGCAAAATAAGTATCAGGAGTTGTCAAAATGCTATCAAAATGTCTATGTTTAAAACAAATAACTTCTTAAATCTTCTTAGTACTTTATCAGATAGTTCAGGTTGAACATGTAAAGTTAAATTTGGACAATAATATACTTTTAATACTTTTATACAAGTTTAACAATGTTACAAAATCACACAATTTTCTGTTACAGTTACAGCCTCGATTTGGTTTGGGATTGTGTAGGTTTGGAATGAATTTGGGCTTTCCATGGGTACTTGGATTCATAAATGGGGTTGAGAGAGGGTTGTGACACCACATTCAAAATCAGAGTTCCATGTTTTGGAAAAGCATCAAAATTGAATATATAACTTGTCATATCTGTTTGTGCTTAGCTCATAGTATTTTACATCATTATACCTGCACAATGCACATCGATGGTCTGGAACAAAACTGTAGAGCACTTGAAGTTAAACTGGTTTTTATACAAACCTATATACAGAAGCCACATCAATATTGAAGTTGGTAAGCATCAACCCCACACACACACTCATCCCTTTCAGGAATTACAGCTACCTAATTATCTCTAACCATGATAAGCCAAGTATTCCCCTCCTCAAACATTTACCCTACTGATTTCAGATTGATTGACGCTTCTCCCCTTTAAATCCTTCAGCAAACTCCCAATAATAAAACACCACTGGAATTAACTGGCAAACAGATTCAATGATAAAGCAAGTTAGAAGTCCATATTCACTACTAACGAGTAAGTTACAACACATTTAACTAAGCCCACTCATAAAACTGAGACATCATAATTGAGTCCAAGTTATGTAGGCTTTCAAAACTTCTTTCGATTTAACAGGTGAGCAACACTAAATACAGCTGGTGCTTATCAGATATGTTATAAGAGGGAAGAGGAGGGGAAACCCTGGTGTTTTCCTGGAAGTGTGATCGATCTGTCACCCAAATCAAACCACTAGAGTAGACTGGGAATTTGTCCAAGTCAGGACTGAATATCTAGAGTAGTAGAGTACCATTGATCATGATCATGAGGTGCAACCGTTTCTGGTTCGAATTCCACTCCAAGTTTCACGTTTTTGCAAGTTTCGTGTACTGCATGTCTAAACCTATCAGTAAGTTTTCTTGCAATGTTCATACACTGACATCGCAATAAGGTTCCCACTTATATTGAGTCAGGGTATGACTGGACCCTAGAATCCCTACAAAGCTTTTCACATTATCCAAAATCTCGGGGTTGGAACCGGATCGAACCCCAAGATTTTTTCTCAAGACAAGCCTTTTCACACTTGAAAGTTTTCAACCCCGAGCCAAACGGGGTAGGGCCAATTACCCAGGTTGGGCCGACCTGCATGGGTAGGCAGCCTAAAAAACGGATCTAAAACAACCCTGGTAGTGGTAGGAAGCAGGATTGAAAATCTCAACCCTGTTCCAAACTAGTGCAGTTTTCAGTTTTCACTGTGATCTGTGTCGTATGAGCCGGTTCACCATAAACGTAGTGTGAACATTGCGTGTCTTCGATCCGGTTCAGCCGGGTTGAACCAGGGCGGATCTGGTTTGGTTTCAACACGGATCGAACAGGACCACAATACACGCTAAGGAGAGAGCAGCTTGTTCAGCAGTCTGGTGTTTACCTGTTTACCTGATCACCTGATCGTTGATACGGTAACAGTTCCCAAGGGGTCTACTTAAGCCTCCACGTACTTTAACCCTGCCCCTACAATCCTCATCAGATAAACAATTGTGCAAAAGTTTCATAAACAAAAACCAAGTGAAAGTATTCAAGATGAATTCAGCCCAGCAGTAACTGAATCCAAGTCCATGGTAATACATATGGATTAATACCGGTCTACCGGAGGGATCTAGTTCCCTGGACCATGTATACAAATTGATTTTATATTTTAGGGAATGCTGTGATTGAAGGAGCACACGGGAGCCCCATGGTGGGGAAGAATTAGGCAGTAAAAGCTTTGAGTATTTCAATAAATACAAGTTTCGGGGATTGTGTGATAGAAAATAGGGGGACCTATACACAGTGGAGGTAGTTGAAACAAGCACCCGCCCCCTAAAGACACTCACACTCAAGCTTGATGTGACTGTGTCACTGATTGACAAACCAAGTCAATCATTTTGTAACCATGCTGTTGACTAAATGTAAACGATATAAAGTTAAATATTGTTGAAATACAGCCTCCATGCATACATACATTTCTTATTTTCTGTGTCTTTTTTATAGCCCAAACCAAGTACCAATTTTGATGACATTTCCACATGTTAGTTCCATGAGTCACATTGTGAAATTTACATGATTGCAATGAATGTTCACTACAAAAAGTAATTCATATGACCTTTTAGTTTTACAATATGTATAAACTCCAACCTTGATCATGAGCCATGTAACTCAAAGTCCTGATGGCGCTTAATGTACATTAAATTACATGTAGATACATACAATGATATTAGTTTAACCTTGTGAAAGGGTCTATGTGTAACATGGTTGAGTGCTAATACTATGCATACATACAGAGGTCTACAGTCTACATTATGAGGCAGAATACATTGTAGAAATCTGTCGCATCAATTACGGTCCAGCTAATCATCACCTACTCATACAAACTTCTCTGGGAGCCGACATGTTTATTTGTCTCGCCAAATGTAAGCAGTCATGCCCTACTTCTACTACCATAGAGCTACAAGCTTCTACCATTGAGCTACATGCTTCTACCAACTGGCTCCAAGATCACAGCGGGGAACTAAACAACATGGCTCCCATGGTGGAAGCAGCCTGAGCATCTCCTTGGAGAGTGTCATGCTTCATCTGTCATGAGGCTCCTGATCCACCCTGATCCACCCTGATCCCCTCAACAGCACACCCATCAACTACCCAACTTGTACACCCTCCTGTATGTTTCCCATCCACATCCCGTATGGCATGTTTCAAGGATGTCCTGGGCGGAGGTAACTTTCTAGTATGCAGTGCCTCACATCTTGACAGTGACAGTCACTGCTTTATCTCTTACACTCATGCCAATCACCTGCCACCTCCTAAGCCAGGCTTGACACCCAGGGGCAGCTTGATGACATGAATTCAAGCACCTTATAATTGGAGGTCTGTGATTGCCCTGTGATTAGCAGGTGCTGGTATTCCTACAACCTGCTCCCCAAGGACTTCAACCAACCACATACAAACATGTACTGTCTGAGCACTAATACCAGTGCTAACATAGCCCTAGTGACATTTCTACCTCCATGGTCACACACAGAGACTGTATACTCCAAGTTGTGGCTCAAGTTAATATTGCACCATCTCAAAATGTAGTCTAAATTTGTGATAGAATTAGCACTCGACATACAGCAAGCAAATGTCTATCACATGCATGCAGATTTCCTGATTAATTATGCAAGCCAATCCAGCACTGACCTCTAGGTTTTGACCAATCAAGTTCAGCATCCTCCATTACGACCCAGAGGAAAATGTTCTCAAAACTGATCTGAGTGATTGGCTGATGTGCCGCGTTGCATAAAATTTGCATGCACGCATGTATCAGAGGCTCGTACATGTTAGTACATGTAGTTTCATGGAGTAATGGGTGATACTCAGACTACCCAAAATGCAGGTTCCCTGAAATATTCAGGGAACCTGCATTTCACCCTTTGAGGTACTGTATGTACAGTACATCTGGAGTGATACTGCTAATTAATACTTGTTTGCCATTTTAAGCCTGGAAATGGATACTGCACTGATTACTCAAATCAACGATTGCCCACACCTGTCCAAATATAATTGAGATTGTATACCAATCAGTCAATGACTGTGGAAATGGACTACAAACATATAATAAAATTTATCTCAAACATGGTTGTGCAAAGCACAGAGACCCGTTTGCATTATATAACTATCACAAAATGGTAAAGGTCAACACCTTTGTGCCACCTTTTAAAAGCTTGCTTACAATTTTAACTGACAAATAAAAATGCATTCTGCAAAATTCTGAGGTCATTCCCATTCTTTTTCCTTTCCTTTCTCCTAAATGTAGCTTTTTTACATTAATCCTCCGAGTTCTCTCCATAAGTATGACATTTTATGCAATAGCTTGGTCTTTTTAGCTCTATTCCTCAGACCACTGTTCAGTCAACTGTGATAGAATCAGGCTACTCATGCTGGCAAAGGCTGAGTCCTAGCTTGTCATCTGCTTCACTTATCACACTATCTATCAAGGACATAATATTCAGGTCATTATTATTTTGCTTTCTATCAACTCCTCCCCCTGCCCTCCCTATCTAGCACCTCACATAATAAACTGAGTGAAACTGAAAAGCCACCAGGGAATAGAAAAGAAAACATAGGGGCTCTCAATCTACCCTAGATCTTGGATGGACCCAGGGTCCTGGCTGATCCAGAGCAAGATTACTCAATTCCTCTCTCTCTCTCATTCACCATCAAACTAGGCTGACTCAATAATGGCCAGGGCATGTTATGGCTTCCTTCCCAGGTGCAATGATTTTCAACAGAAACCTGAGAATGGTGCTTCTTGCAAATTTAGCCGGAAACCTGGTTTTTAACCGGGTAACCATGGCTATCCGGCAATCTTACAGTTGAATTGACCATGCAGTAGAAATTGCTCTCACAACAACTGGTCTAACTAACTTTTTACAGCTCCATTTTATTTTTAATAACAAATGAATTTCTTTGAGCTAGGAAAGTGGACCCAAACAATTAAACTTAACTGAAGTCAAGCTGCTGGTCAACTTGAGTTAACCACATTCACTGAGTTTTATTGATATTAAAAAACAAAACTATGCCAGTGAATTGTTACCGTGATTTTCATACCATCAAGGTAATAAGAGAGGCTGAATTAACATTATTCAATATATGAAATTAAGATTATAATGCTCTTGGAGTCTTTGGGAAAAACATTTGGACTCAATGTATTTTTCAACACAATCACAACCAGGGTCGTAGTCAGGTACTGGCTCCCTTGTATACCTGGGCTGGATTTCACAAAACGCTAAGATGAATCTTAAGATGATTTGTCAGTATCACTATAGTGATTTGTATTGTGACATTACACTTTATAGCATAGTACCGGTAATTAAGATTGATTCGCACTCAATCTTAGCGTTTCATGAAAATGGCCCCTGGACTTCACCCAACTGAAGTATCCCCATTGCATAGCCGAGAACTATGATTCAGAATGTTCAGACAGGAATGGGGCCGGGCATACATACACTCCTCATGGAATTGACACGACAAAGCAAGCTAGGTGGCCATCGATCCTTTCATGGTAGGTCAGGTGGACCAGGGCCAAGCAAACCTTGATCGAATCAGTGTGTTACAAATCACACCTCAGTGTACAACAGGCTGAGTACCACACTACGGAACATCAAAACCAATGACGCCATGCACTGACTCCAGCACTTTGATACCCATTGATAATACACCATACAAATGGAACGTGTAATTCTACTCATTTGTCACTATACCGCTGGCATTCCCATATAACAACCTATAGGCCGATCAAAAGGCTGCCGAGAACAAAAAATGGAATGGAATTTGGCCCGAAGTACAGATCTCCGCGATGCACACATTGCACAGTCCAAGTTCCAACACTAATGGAATCAATCATCCTATTAGTGACGGGCCGACAAAAGATTCAGGCTTTTGAAGTTGCGCCAGCTAGGGTCACTGATGATTACCAGAAACTTCACAATCACAATAGTTCTTATCTTTGATCAAAAAACAAGATCAGGTCCTAAGTAACAGCAACTAGTTAGGCCTGCTTAGATCATGTTTCCAGTTTGTTAAACTCAAAAATTGAACTTTATGCTCAAAATAAACAGGCTTGTGGCTATACTGCACAGTGCATAGCATCCATCGTGCACATTTTCTCTATGATCTAAGTTTGAAGTGAGCAAATTTGGATATTTATAGTACTGAAAATGAGTACTAACTTCAGCGATACCACTGCAAAATCACAACAATACCTCACAGCAGAGACTGCTATCTCCCTCTTGTGACCCACAAAATTCCAAACAAAGTGAAATTCTTTCTTCCGGAGGACAGACTAACCTCTTCTTATATTTAAATGATCATCAATTACAACCATTTCAGAAGCCTTTTTGTAACCCTGTCCATCAACAAGAGGGTGTACTGAGTAATGGTCTGGGTTACAATAGGCGCAGATAAAAATCAGGCCCCCAGTGTGAAGGTAAAAAAAGGGTTTGTACACTGCATAGACCACACAGTATTGGGAGTCAGCGTGGAGGTGATGAAGGGGAGCGAGATCCCAGACACAAAAGAAGACGGAGCAGATGCTATTTGAACCGCTCCAATTCTGTAAAGACCGGGCTTCAATTTGCCGGCAGACTAGGATACTATCCTCCTTTTCTTTTTTCGAGGGGATTAAGCAAATTGTGAGACCCTGAAAAGGGGGATGTGTCAGGCGTTGAGGTGGTCTAGGTATGACCTAAATCTGAGGCCTCATTTTTTAACCTTTTACCCAACCTGCCTATTATACCCCTTCAACGCACCAACAAATAATCATAAATGTACTAAGCATTCCTCTCTCCTTCTCGGGACAGTTGTATTGTAACCCCTATTGATCACATACACAAGTTAATTGTGGGTGCCAAAAACTGACAATTGTTCACCCTATGCTTACCCTCCACCCCTTCAATTTATGGTTAATAGCAACGACCCTGACAGCAAATGTCTAGTTAGCCTGTGTAAGGCTGTAAACCAGAGTTAAAGCAATGATACAATCAGTGCACTGGACCATCCCAGGCTAACAAATACGCTTCATCACGCTGATTTTAACCCAAACCATGCCGGAACCAAAAATCAAGGATTCTTTTAGATGCTTAAAACGTTTAATCTGGATCTTTTTTCATTCTCATCACAGCTCCCCATTGAAGATAAAGAAATCAAACAGATTGCTTGACGACCAAACACAATGTAAATTTGCGTGCTCCATTTCCGGTGCATGTTACTTCATATCGGAGTCAACACATGTCAATGCAAAGACTGAACGAAGCTGACGACATCTCACCGTATTTTGGGAATCATTGTAAACAGGACACAGACACACACACAAAAACCCAGGGAACACACCGTCTATTAAGTATTTGTGGGGCCAAATCAGCCAGTGAAAAGGTACAGGAAAGAGAGATATGTTTGCCAAGCAATTATTGACAAATGGATCTGGTGACAAAGGGAGAAATTCGCGCCATTCAATGTTGTCTTCTTTTATTGTTTAAACTGCCCTTCTTAAGAGCCGATTTCATCAGATGAAACCTTCTCAGACACTGCTCACGGGAGTGTCTGCTTTTGGGTTTACCAACAGGGCTACTAGTTCTATATGCACACATACGTGAGGCTTTATAGTTAGTGCGACGCCGGAACACAACCTGCTCAGTGACACAACGATTCCGAGAAGCTTATAACAGAATCCGTTGATTCAACTGAGATGTTTTCAGGCTGTAGTAGGATTATCTCCCTAGATGGACTGGGTACAAACTTCCAGCAATACACAAAGCCTTTCACCAGCTAGGGGTGCTAATAACTATGCGCATATAACAGTTTATACCCTGATGAAGTTAAGCACCGCAGTCTGCAGATTTCCAAATCAGATTACAGCATTATTGTAATTTGTTACACTATACAAAAGAGCTGTGATTTTGTTTAGGTTTTTCCGCAGAGGGGAGGGGATGTTTGGAGGTTACTGGCTTCTGCCAGGAGCCTGAGGAATTTCCGAATAATTGTGAATATTCATCACGGTTACTTACACAGCCATTATGGGATTTGTTGAGCTAGTAGTAGGCCTACTCGTGCAACAAGACCATGAGGTTAGACTAGAATACAGCACTGTGCAGAGAAGTGCCCCCCCCCCCCTCCCACCCTCCCCACCATGATTTTCTGCGTCTGTCAAGCACTGTATTGTGACAACTGTTGAAAATGCTGATGCATAACTCAATTATAATGGAATCTGGAGGTAGCTGGAAGTGCCGTCCCAATCCACCATCCAAATTTCAGTCGCAAAACCGACTTTTTGTAGATTGAAAGTGCACATTGCATTTCATAAGCCTATGTGTCCTTTGGTGAAATGTAAAAAAAACGGCTTGTCAATTCAATAATAAAAGGTCAAAATGGTCACTGCTTCACTCCGGACACCCCCCCCCCCCACCTTCCCCCTTCAACTTCAATTCCCTGGCTAAATTCAGTAATGAAAACAACCGGTTATTTGCAGAGAAAATAGCGGTTAACCTGAGTCAACACTTGCCCCCCATTTAACTGCTATTAGTCTGAGCTACATGCCAAGATATGGCCAGGATAAGTGATTTGATGGGCAGGCCATAGTGACACTGATGTATGGGAAGTTTTTGTTAATATCTTGGCCCAATAAATAATATTGAAGCTCTAGGGAGTTAAGATTGGACCCTGTACATGGGCAATTATATCAGTTTTGGAATTCCCCAGTCATATCAGGGAAACAGTTATTGGTATTGGTTACATGGGTGAGTGCCTATTCAGCAATTGCCTTGAGGGGGTGTGTATATAAATGATTGAGTGGACACCAACAAGATGAACGACAGAAATTTTGATGACCACAAAAATCAATGAAAGGGTTCAGCCCCCAGGCAGAAACTTCAAAAGTTTTGCTCCAATTTCAAATATATTTATATAAAAAAGGGTAATTTTGCTACTGGTAGTTTCAATTACATATTTACACAAGTTTTGATGTGCCAAAAACTATTAAGCTCAGAAGCTTTGCTCTCTTTAATTTTGATTAAATATTGTGAAAAATATACTTTCGTTTATCGAACAACAATAGAGTTTTGAAGTACCATTGAAAATACTACCTTCAGTAGCTTACAATTTTTTAATTTTGGTGATATGTGTACTTGGGAATAATTTTCAGTTATGGAACAAACTTTGAAGTGCCAAAAACCAAAAAGTTCAGAGGCTTTTTTTTTTTTTAAATTTTTGAAGATATAGGGGCCTAATAATATTTTGGTTTATGAATAATTATCATGGAACGTACCAATTGTGGAGTTGGCGAGGGGCGCAGTCGCTGGCGTGTATGTTCCAATGGGAATGGGAGATAACGTGGGTAGGCTGATGCGAGCCCAACCCAGATGGTGACCATGAATAGAACGACGAACTTCATCTCTCCTCTCGTGGTAGCACAGTCTCTAACTCCTGAACTGTTCCTCCTTCAAGGGTTAGGCCTCTTGATTGATTCTTGAGGGAAGTCTTTCTCTGGGTAAGGTGTCTTCTTCTTACTCTGGTGGGACAAGGCACTAGGCGAGGGGTGATTCTTGTCCTAAGCCCAGGCGAGGAAGCAGATTGTAAAAAAAAAAAAACACTGCAGAAACTTGTGGAAACTTTGAAGGTCAGGATCCAAATAAGGATGCTTTTTCTTCTTCTTCCTCACAGACTCCAGAATATACAGTCTATCTATCACTCAGCAAGGGGTGATTAGAGGTATTACACAGGCAGTAATTTGATTGCAAGTGTGTAATGTACATGTGAGTCACAGCAGTACTTCTACATTCCAGCGAGATTCATCCCTTCCAGGACCTCTCTCAGCTCTGCGTCCTCTACACACTCTGATCTGATGAAGAAATGATCCCACACAGGGGCTAGTACATGCAGTCAAAGTAGCCAGAGATGACAGTATGACAGTATAACTACCAGTGATCAGAACGATGATCTGAACTTTGAGACTTCGGTGACTGTGTGGTAAGTTCGTGTCAAGTGGTATCAGAATATTATGCTCATCCAGTCCATGTGAACACAGGTGTATTATTGACTCTTTGGCTTGTATGCTTTGCAAAGCAATGCACACATAACCTGAAAAAAAAAGAAAACTCTGGTTCCATTCAACACACACACCACTGGCCACATCACTGCCTCATGTTTATTCAGCAACCTTTAGCCACCGTCAGCCAATGACTGGCCCAGGAAATGCCTGAGGGGGTATTGATTGGCAGTGATAAGTTTCACGGCCAGCCAATGGGGAAAGGGAGGGGGTGTGTAAAACTAAAGTGCAACTTCCCTAGCAAATTATCCTTCAAGGTTGCTCTAGGCCAAGAGAGTGTGTGCTAGGTTACTCTTTTCATTATTTCTTTCCCCCACTAGAAAGAAATAACAGGCTGAACTACAGTCCAAGCCATTATGTGAGAGAAGATTTGTTGGTGAAATGTCACAGGTTGTTAAAAAACGTGCATACGACAGGAACATTTGTGCCGTGACTGAATAAAATATCAAGACTGAAAGCATCAATTATGTCAATACCACTTTAGACTGACAATGAAATTGACAGGTTTTCAAACCATGCAGAAAAACACATTACTCTAGTATAGTAGGTAAAAGTTTGGAAATAAAATTAATAAACCTGAGTTGTGAATGTCAGAGGATGTAAATCAATTTTCACAAAATGAGTTTCACAAGTCATTTCCAATTTCACAGTCATCTGTTATTTGTTGGGGAAAGGTAGCATTCCATGTGTTCAACAGGATGTAGTGTCTGATTTGAAACAGTTGTTGTTGTTGTTGAAGTTCAGGAGGGAATGGTGGGGGGTAGTTAAGGCAATAAAAAGCTACCTGATCGGTTCATGTTCTGAACCAAATAACAAAATGAACTCGAGCCACAAACTATGATAGGGGATACGTATTTTCTAAGGTAATTTCCGAATCAAGACCAAAGACCAAGACCAAGTACATAGTGTATTATAAAAATGCATAGAATTATTCACTTTGAGCAGTAAATGTAGTATGGGATTTCACTGCAACACGCTGGCCATCACTGCATGTCATTGCATCAAGCCATTGTGTGCCACTGTCATGAGCCACAGCCACTGTCATAACATAAGCCATTAACATTTAAGGCAATATCATAAGCCGTTGCTCTGAGCCTTCGTCATGACCCGCAGTGTAAGCCACTGCCACAATTATAAGCCACTGTTATGAGCCACTATATAAGTAAGCCAATATTAGCATGAGCTACAGCCACAGCCACTGCCACTGCCTATAAAGCCTGTGCAGTGTTGCAGTATTTCAGGAAGCCACAGTGCTTTGTCACTATATCACATAACAGGGGCAGTACAACATCAGATGTCCTCTTAACAAGAAAGCCACTTCCGACATACACAGGCCATCTTCATATTTAACACTGGTCACAAGATAGTGGTACCACTTTCTCTTGGCTACTTGCTCCAGTCCTAGGCCAGCGCAGCAAGACATTGCAGCACGGAGTGGGAACCACTGCGGAAAATCACCATTGAGGAGACTGCTGTGGCACACCAATTTCCCTCCGAAAACCACCCTGAAAACTTTAGTTAGCCCCGACCCACATTCCCCATGCATACGACCCACACTTGAACTTTTATCAGCTCTTCACACATGAAACAACAGGTGGTAAATATAGGCTTGGGTCATTTTTAATACCTATCTAATCTTCTTAATTTCATGGGACTTTGGCAGAGAATACTTTTAAGAGGTATAAGTACGCTCAAAGACCACAGGAATTATTACAAGTGGATATCTACGCTGCACACAGAAATATGTACACCCGAAGAAATTTACACTGTAAGAAAACTTGGACATCACCAAAACATGCCAATTGATGATTCCTGATGATCGTCTGAAGGAAATTCACTTCCGAACGAGGAAGTCCTCCCCCAATTTAGTCGTGATGAGCTCCGGCTTCCAGTGCTGCTTGGGGATAATGCATAATGACCGTACTGACATGGTACCTTCACCTCGGCGGCAGTCTGGCCTAGATTGGCTCACGCGATCTGGAAAAGTTCACTAGAGATGCAGTAGCTACGCTCTACCGGGGAATCTCAGGTATCAGAGGATCACAGTGTGAGCCAACACTTACTAATTATACATCCTCCACTGGTTAGGATAGAGGGGGGAAATAAGGGTCAGGTTCGCTATGATGTATCTGACATGTTTGCCAACATGAAAAGACCAGAAAACTTAAAGTGTTCCAAAATTTTGTTTACCAGTCTGTGCATTTTGAATCGAGATGCCACATGAAAATAAATCAATTTGTCAGAGGAAAAGGTGGGACATCTTTACACATAATTTATCGCTTGAAGTTGAAGCAGCTGATTGCCATCCGGGGGCCAATATCAAAGCCCTGCTTAGCACAAACATTTGCCAACCATCTTAATAAAAACAGGACTAACAACCAAATTTCCACGTGTTGTGTATCACTTGTGATTGTTCTTTGGCTGTTGTTCGCTGACCATGAATATCAAATGAAATTTGTACATTGGTGGTTTGTTTTATTAAGCAAGAAATATTGTGCTAAGCAATTTTTTGAGCTTAACAGCTCCATAAAATTGGCCCCTGGTTTCAATCTACTTGTCACTAAAATTTTCCAATATACATGTAATCCACTGCATTCCTTCATCATGTATATGGGTCTTTCCACTAAGTTCAGACACAAAGTGTGACATGACAGCTGAAATTTCAAGTTCAAACAATTTTGCAGTTTTGGTTATCCTTAGAAAGGTTAAGGATTGTATTTCACTAAAAGAGTAACACATTCAACATAACTTGACACGTTTACCAGTTTGAAGCCGCTGTACTTGCAGAGATGGACGAGGTTGTGGATGTAACATGGGACACCATGTAAAAATTAAATGGATGGTAAATTTTAATTGATAACTATGATCCTCTTCTAAAATGGCATGAAAAGTTAGACTGCCAGCCTTAAAAAGGGGGCAGGGGGGTAAGTGGAATCTTCAAATATTTTGTAAGTTACAGGGCCAAGAACCCTGAAGTCATTGCGCATCGTGTATTCAAGGTACAATTTAGCAATAAATACTTTCACAGACACTATAAGCCAATACTTTCCTTGGATTTGCCTGTTTTATTTCAACAGTCAGTCAGGCCTCTTCAATGTAATAGCAATATCATAAGTAGGTGAAAACATGAATGCTGACCCAAAGCCCAAATAGGATAGTGGTTGTGGATGTAATGGGACACCGTGTCTTAGTGCATCCAAATCTACTTTGGCATAGACCGAGCTTTCTAAACACTGAAATGTGTTTTAATTCGATAAGTTGTTTGCATGATAAACATGTACATTATGATTAGTTTGGTTGAGTTGAAGTTGACTGAACAACAGGGTTGAAGAGATACATGTGCATGTACTACACTTAGGCACACTTGCCTCAAGACATGACATTATTCTACATTATCCTGACATTTACAGACTTGTGATTTTCACAGGAAATGCAAGGGGAAAAATGCATGTTTCTTTTCAAAAAATGCTTGTGTAAGCAAAATGTATAACTGTGAAGAAAAAGTTAATACTTTGTCAAATAGCTGTGGATGTAACAGGACACCACGTCTTGCATGCACATGTATACCAACTAGACAACATCCTCAAAAAGTTACTTTCTGTTAACACAGTTTCTTTCTGTTGTCACTCATAATTATGAATTATTATCACGCACTTTCAATATGCTGATCATCATCAAAGCCAGTTTGTTTTTGTATAAGTTAATTGCAAAAATTCTGTCATTAAACATGTTAAACTTGGTTCAAATTTAATTAACACTGAAACATTGTTTAACTAATCCATTATCTTTTTAAATCTAATCATATCAATCATCACTCTGCCATTTGATTTTCCAACATGTCATTTCGACAAATTTCATTATTTTTCGTTTTGCTTAAAGTTTTTGCTTGCTTTACAATTGCTTTAGGCTGCTATAATGCTTGCATGAACATTCCATTTGCTTATTTTTGAATGTTCCATTTAGTTTTGTTTCTTGTTGAGGAAAGGCTACTGGAACCCCAGCTGATGAATGCTAGTATGCATTCCTGCTTACACATAGCTATAAGCAGGAGATCCTAACCATAGCTGCCTCCCTAACACAATAACATCGAAGGATCGAAACAGCTGTGCATAAAAACAAGTCATTTGCAAAACCGTATCAGAACAATACATGTTGTATCATAAAAATCCAAGAACTTCAATCAGAAAACTTGTTTAAACATTATTCAACATGTAAAGTCACAGCTGTCCTGGGGTACTAAATGCATCTATATTCAATCGAACTTGTCAGGACTAGATCCATGTCAACCAACTGTACTACATTATTCCATGCAGCATATTTGTTATCATGCATTCATATTCTGCCTTTCACATTGTTTTGTGAGAAACTTGCGTGTGAAAGCGGGTATTCTGCTGGCCAAAAAAATGTGTAAGTTGTGAAGTTTGTGTGACAAGTTCGCTTGAAGATAACTTGTTATTGCATCAGTACTTGTGGAACAGGTGAAAAGAAGTGCAACTTGCACCCCAAATACCACCTGGTCTTCAAGCTTCAAGGAATTAAGGAATGCCCAAAATATGTACCACTTTTAAACATTTAGTACAGGACTTAGAGAGACCAAAAAATTAGCACAACTGAGAACAAGTTGCATGCCTAAAATGGTGACCAAAGCAAAATTTGTGGCACCAACAATGGTGGATGTGCTTTGAGAAAATGTTCAAGTCATGAATTTCACTTTCACGTTAAGTCTGAACTTGGGTTGAGTATGGTGAATTACAGTTCTTTATTAAAAAATTTATTTGCATCAGTCAATTTAAATGCGGAGAAAATTCTTGATCCGATGAAGTGCGGAGATTCTGTTAGCTTGCAGACTATGTCACAGAGTGGATGTGTGAAGTACAGTTCCTCCCCTGCAGGCCAAGCATAGAGATCACTGGAACGCTGCCTCTCCATGTAGGAAAGAACACATCTCCCTGGGAGGATGTCCACCACCTGAAGATTTTGACATATTAAAACAAGGGGGAATCTTCGGGGTGGCATCGCAAACGCATCTTAAATGTTGGTGGGGCCATCTCTCTGTGGTGTGGTGAAAAGGAAAACAACCGGAAAATATAGAAAGATTATTTATAAGAACAACAAAAACCAAGAAAGAACAATTATATTAATTTTTGAAAAGTTTTTACTGAACAGAGGCTACATTGTAACATTTTTGTATCGTTTGTCATCAAGGTGTTTTTTGCACGACAAATTTAAATTATCTGTAAAGATTTACATAAAAAAAAAAAACATGCTTAGTATCCGGCCTTTTTTCAAAAAAGGAAAGAGGAAGGTCCTTGTTTTTTCTCTATTTTAAACTTTTTTATTGAAAATTTGACTTTTAATTAGCTCCCCTTAAAATAAATTTGAGCTGCCTGTAACCCCTCCCCCCGCCCCCCCCCCCCTCCCCCTTCACTGGCTCCTTAGAAATATTTGGAGTGACAATATCCCCACCCCTTAGCTTTAGGCTCAGGCTGTAAAAATAATTTACAGTATTTCACTGATCTTTTGATCATAAATTGAAAAAAAAAGTTGGGGTGAACACTGTTAATCATTTCACTGGGCTATTAAAATTTCTTACACACTGAAGCTGAATCTCATCAACATGGTAGGCTAGGCCTAAGCTATGTTTCAATTTCCGATGGGCCGGGCATGCGCTCCTGCCGTTGATACCCAGTGCAAAAAAAGATCCATGTGTTCATGTATATGCACAATGAATATTCAAAGCACCACTCTTGTATGGACTTTCAATAATTCGTACCCAAAATAGTGATTTCCACCCAAACAAAAACTTATCAAAAATTATAAAAGAGTGTCAGAATTGAGATAAGTCTGCCTTTTATTGAAGAGATAATAATAAAAACACCCTTCATTTGATTTGAGAGAAGCCCTAGGCAACGTTATAACCACGGCACACAAGCGATCGCCATGGCCAGGCCCAGCCGGCCCGGCCGGCCCCCCGGGAGATCGGACGTACCGCGGACACCGCTTCAGTCAACATAACTTTTCCTGTTATCAGACATCTATTCTGTAAATTGCATCACATAACTGTCCTTAATATCACATTTCAATCACATTTCTTTTACCCACACTTCAAGGCATTTTTTTCCACTTACCAGACGATGTTTATGTTTACGCAAGGCCCAGACCAAGGCCTGACGTAACTTCAGTTGTTGACGTATTCCTGGGCCGGGGACACCAGACGAACTTTCCGTGTAAATAGTGCAGGAATGACATCGAAACGAGCCCGGCCCCGCTATTAGTTTGGGGTTTCCCAAGAACCTTCCCAAGGGCATAGGACAGTACTACTATATAACAGGGGTGTTTTTGTTAACATCATGAGGGACAAAGGTTACGGACGTATTAAAGTTCTCACGGACACCAAAACCAGAGATCGGAATTGTAATGTTTATAACTTTTTCTTCAGATGGAATGGTGTAACCCAATACTAATGAAAAATGCACATAATTAGACTCAACAAAATACTGAATTTTAAGTGAGGAAAACACAAACAGGAAAAATATTTTTCAAGCCAGTTTCCGACGTATCGTCTTCTCCCCCAGCCGGACACCGCACGATACGTCCGAATCGGTAAACAAAGTGGATGGGTTGCGTCGAAGATAAAGAGTACATTGTTGATCAGAGGTATGGATATTGAAGGTCCTCCTTTTGTGAATATATTTTGAAGGCCAAATATTTGTTTCTTAGGTAAGAATGTAAAGTTCTCTGTAAAAAGAAAAACACATTTTTCATGTCACACTTTTGTCATAGTTTTACACCTAGGACACCTCAAAATACAAGCTTTTTGTCAAAAATTCAAACAACGCAATTTGATGAAATTATGTGTTTTATTACTCCTGTCCACACACTACATACATATGCAGTTACAACAATTTCTTTATTTTATAAGTGGGTGAAATGAGACATAATATTTCATGGCATGGGTTAAAAACTGGTATATCTGAACTTGGTGGAATGACCCATATAACTATAAACTATAGAAGTACACTGTGTATGTGTCTAATTATTGTAACTTTCATTAGACAGGTCTTGGAGCAGGAGTGCGAAAGCTGTCCAAATCAAGAACTGCATAAACCTCACTGTTATTATGAACGAGCATGTACGTATACACGTCCAGCTAAAAATACGCCACGCATGCACGCATGTGTAGCCACACCATATAAGTACAATTTAGTCTTTACGACAAACATTTAAACATCTGGAAGTAATGATCACGTATATATGCACTGACGGATTCTAACTCTGGAGCCTGGATGCCGGTGTGTATACTAAAAACATTCTCCCACTCAGTATTTATGATGACATATGATTCTGCAATTGCATGGAGAACTTTTCAAACCTTGGATTGTTCATGCACGACGGGGCCATCATCAAACACGCATAAATTCTCAGCGCTCACGGATAATGTGTGATGAGTCAATCCAGAATATTTACGACTGTTTAGTGGCACCTTAACCTGAATGTATCACAGAGGAATACAAATACTTCTCCAGGAGTGACGTAAGATTGCAGGACTTCAAATTTCAACCAACGTCAAAGGGGGCGTGGGGGGCCCCCTTTTTCTTCCAGCAAAAATAAAAAAGAGACAAAAAAGTGAACAAAAGAAAAGAAAAAGAAAAAGAAAGAGGAAAAACAATCATAGGGAGGGAGAAAGACTCAAAAAGAGAAGAAAAAAGAGACAAAATTAGCTAGCTTTGATCGCCCAAAAATGCATGGGAGACTTTTGGAGAGTCGTTCTTGAGTCAACAGCACACGTGCAAACCATGCTTGCGCAATTGTGAGCATGCGCGCGTTGTATTACGCGTGCGTGCGTGCGCTGTTGACTTGAAGACCGGTTCTCCAAAGTCTCCCATTGCCGCATTTTATTTCCACTCCCCCCTTTTGGAAAATACTGGATCCACTCCTGCAGGGTATCAGGAAGGTTTGACAAGTATCAAGAGCACATGAAAGGAGGGCTATGTTGGGGGAGGGCTGGAGGATCAGCATGCTGACTGACACCCTGAAGAAACTGGGTGAGAGAGTACTGACCTCAGCCCAAGCTTTGCCGGTAGGAAGAGGAGGGCAGAGGGATGCTAAGGTAATGGCAAGGTGGTAATCAGTTGATAGGAATGCTCTGCCCCTCCGGCTGACTTCAACATTGGACTCCAAAATTGTAGCTCAGGCTCAGCATGGAGGAATAAGGGCTTAGATTGTTTGTGGGAATCCAATAAAAAAAACCTGTTTTTTAGTCAAACGTGAACATGACTCCAAATTATAAGACTTCACTTGTTGTGAAGTTTCTCTCCAAGCAAAAATCAATCTTCAACGCTGCCCTTGAAAGTGACTTCTTTTATTCATCCCACGAGGCAAAAAAAAAAAGGATGTGGCCGAGATAATCAGATCAGAAGAATTCCTGATTGGGTGACAAATTGCCATCCGAGAAATTTCAAGAAGCTAGCCCGGGATCGAAAACACCTTTCGGGCCCTGACATTCACAGGAACTTCCCACTGCTGAGGGTGCGTGTGTGTGTGTGTGCCGCGGAGGAACCCGAGTGTCAAGGATCTGTGGGTAATTTGGTGGGTCAATGCCCACGGGTTGATGTCTCGGTTGGCACGTACATCACTCCTCATCTAGATTGATGGGTAATAGCCCGTGGCCAGGTTGCGGGTTGTTCCCACTTCTTGGTGGCGGGAGTGTCATGATTTCTCCTCCCATCCCTGTCCGTCCTAATTTAAAACTTGCTTCATCTGACAGATTAATTGTTAGGCCTCAACAAAGTTGGAGCGGATACCTCTCTAGACTCTACATTGTAGCTCTAACTGCAGGCTTGTTCTGGGTGTGCTGTGCAAAAGTGGATAACTTCTAAGCTTTGACTCCAGGAAGATAAGGTAAATAACTGCTTGGTTTCTGTCCTGTTTTAAAGCATCACAATTTCCTAGCCCCTGCTCATAGAAAAAAATAAAGGCCCTCTTAAAGGTACAATACATGATTGGTAAAGGTCACAAGACTGTCTGATCAAACATGTACATGAAATGATGAACCTGTGAAAATTTGAGCTCAATCGGACATTGAGTCACTAGAATAGCGAAAACTTGACTCGATTTTTCTTATAAAACATGAAGAATAGTTTACTTTATGTTTGTTCCAAAAATAGTTCGGACAAATGATCTTTGGAAAAGACACTAAATCTTGATTTCCATGAAAAACACAGCATCTGATGAACCAAGATTTCCCATGGTGACTGTTTGCACTGTTTTTGAACTGTTGAGGCCATTTTCTGTCTCAAACTCAATAATTTTTTTTGGGAGGCCTTGCAAATCCTATATGCTCCCTTTAAACTGAATAATGAAGACATGTCTGTCAGATGTACATCATGTATGGGAATTGTTTTACTCCTTTTAAGCAGTATCATCATCTAGATTTTACTGCATAGCAGGCCCGCAGGAACACATTTGTGTTTAGTAGAGAGTGCTAGAATTTGTAAGATAATCTGCAAGCTTAAAGCCATTTCAGCGTGGGGTCTGGGGCCCACTTAAGGAGATGATCTGTGGTGCAATATCAATCATTTTTGACACTTAAACATCTTTGCCCCCATTCTGCCTAGCTTGACGCATATAGCCAACCATTATTTTAAAGGTGTGTAAATAAAAGGTTCTCTCATCTACTGCAAACTTGTTTCCTTAACCACACCCCATCCTAACCCCCCCCCCCCCCTCCCCCTTTCCCTGACCCAAAATTGAACCAAATATGACATCGTGACCCGCTTTTGCGGACCTCCATCCATACCAATAGCAATTAAATCTAAGATGAGCATTATTGAACATATGGTGACCATTCGTTATGATGAAAGTGATTATGATGCAGTGGGATACTGTTGCCTTTATATCAGGCCCGATCAAGATGGAGTCGGATTTGATTGCTAAACCAAGTATGCCACGTAATAATACGCACAGCAACAGCAATCATGACTGGTAGTCATCAGGATGAAGTGAAACGTAAAGTTTTCAACTTCACACGCTCCGGGCTATAGGCCTACACCTCAAAAATAGAAGAAAAAAATGTTGGGAGTCGGCCTATCAAAGACCTGCCAGATAAGAATCAAAGGATAAAATTCTGGACTTTTTGTGAACTCTGCGACTCCTCAGGCATGAAAGTCACCCGCTCAACCTTTTGATAACCGAGGTGAAAAAATATTCCATAAACTCAATTTCCCATCGCTGGTAATAAAAATTCCTTCATCCGAATGTCAGATCAATCATTACGATTCATGTTGAAGTCCAACCCTCACCCCCCCCCCCCCCCTCCCTCCCAAAGAAAAATGGCACCTTCACATGTGAAAGAGGAGATTATATATATGCACATTTGTTGTGGGGGCATTTAACCTAGAAATACAATCTAAGCCACACAGTATGCGATCCCATATCCCCTCGGGTTTACCACATTGCTTTGAAATAATTACTCCTCATACATAGTGTGATATCAGCCTCAATTAAGTCAATGTGTACAAGCCACATGGCTGTTGAGAAAAAAACTGTACAATTTATAGTAAAACATCAACAAATGTTTGACAATAAAATAGTTCCTTTTTCTTTTTTGAACAGAGACAAGATCAGAGAGTGCTAGCGCTGCTTGAGATTTGCTGAGAGGGGCACTACAGTAAGAGTGAGGAGCTTGCATCAAGACTCAACCTCTGGAAACCAAACCATGGATATAGGAAGCCTGGCAAACCAAAGCTGAGCTACGTAGACATCTTGAAAAAAGACTCAGGATTCAAGGCAACAGATCTAAAGACAGGACAGGGCCCTATGGAAAGCCATCACAGTTCAGGGTCACAACCCAAAAAGACTCAAACCTGGCAGCAGGAGCACTCTTACCACTCTGTTTTATTAGACCCATGCCACACCAGGCAATTTACAAGCAATCAGTTCCAGGCAATCTGGACTCCAACGGGAGCAACAGCATTCATCATTAACTTCAAATGATCATTTTTTGGGGATAGCTAGAGATTGAGAAGTCAACTCTTCCAAATGTTAACACGGGTCATTCATGCTCTGCGTTCACACTACTCAATTCAAGATGCACTTCAAGACATTCAAACCACCACTCTCAACAGTATAAACAGGTCAGTCACTTTTACACCTGGTCAGACCCGGTATACAGCCCAGAGATTTTTGGTGGTGTGAAAATGCCTGGATTCCATGCATAGCAAGTTCTTCATATCTTGAAGCCAGCTACATGTACATGTACAAACTGCTGGTGTATTGAAGCTTACTCAGACTTTCTTTTAGTGTTCAAAGATTTTCATTGACAAATTTTCTAAATTCTTATGTAGAAAATGACTAGAAAAGACTAATCCCGCAAAGACCAAAAATGGAAAGCCCAACAAACTTCTGTTCAAAACTAATTAAATGCACAATGTTTCCAGTACACCTTACACCTGTAATGTGCAGTAATTCAGTTATGAAGTTACTTGCAGCTACAACAGAAAAATTTCTTGACATTTTTTTCCAAAAGCTTGAAGAAAACAAAAATTGGCAGTATTTTCAGCTGCTGCCCAAACCCTGCCGGTCATTGACCCTATACATTGTATACCTAATCTCAAGTAAAATCTCTCCAGTCTTTGTGCTGGGTGCAAGGCATTATTTTGGGTCATTCAGGCTTGTTACTTAAAAAGGCACCACTATAATAAATGAATAGCTAGCCAAGGTTAAATGCCCAGTCTCAACCATGTACAATTGTTATACAGCCTTAAGCTTACAGCAAGGTTGGAGTGCAACCAACTGCAAGAGCAACGTTCATCCGACAAGACAGGGCAGTTCGTAGGGATTTTCTCTCCCCCCCCCCCCCCCCCCCTCTCTCTATCTCTCTCACTCTGGGTACGTTCAGACAGCCTTTTATTTAAAACCAATTGAGTTAAACTGCTCGGCAACTGCAGGGGGGTATTAAAAGTCGTAAGTTAAAATTCT
This sequence comes from Astropecten irregularis, assembly GCA_963971285.1. Classification (NCBI taxonomy): domain Eukaryota; kingdom Metazoa; phylum Echinodermata; class Asteroidea; order Paxillosida; family Astropectinidae; genus Astropecten; species Astropecten irregularis. The sequence goes on from OZ020257.1 coordinate 547,826, forward strand.
GTTGCGCCATACAGCGTTTTACTGTTTGCAGTTAAAACAGATTGGTTTTATTTTTGGTTTTAAGAGGTTATGCACTGTGCCTTGACCCCGTACGGGCTTCCAGTTATAAAACTAGAACAGCGAAGCTGTCATGGCTCGCTGCAGCCTTACGTGCAGTCACAAACATGATAGCAAACACCCATCCATCACACACACACCCATCCCAAAAATGTCAACATTTTGAAACAATAAAAAATACTTTAACATTTTTCATTTATAATAATAACAACATTATTTTTTACAACACACCCATCAAAAAAAATAAAAAATAAAAAATCAACATTTTGAAACAATTGAAAAAACTTCAATATTTTAAAACAATAGAAAAAAATTCAACATCTTTCATTTACAAAAATCTCAAGATTATTTTGGACAACACACCCATTCAAAAAAAAAAAAAAAATCTACATTTTGAAACAATAAAAAAAACTTCAACATTTTGAAACAATAGAAAAAACTTCAACATTTTCCATTTACAATAATAACAACATTATTTTGGACAACGCACCCATAAAAAAAAATCTAAAAAAATTGGGGTTCAAGCACATACTAAAAAACGTTAACATTTCACGCGGACGGCCGGACGGACGGACGGAAATCGGTATTACATAGACCATGGAGGAAGGAAGAGACTCGCACTGCTTCGCAGCAGCTCGCCAATAAAGCACGTGGATTTATCTGTGTGTTGAATATAAACAAGCGTGCCACACCAAATGTTACGTAACCAGCTGCCAGGCTTCTCTGCACTGAAACAGGATGTCGGAAAGTTATTCTGTCCCGACAGCGTTTTAGCAGTAAACTCTACCAGTTTTAAGCGCTTAACCCTCCTCCCAAGCAGTTTTAACTTTGGTGTTTTAGCGGTGGATAAAACCGATTGGTTTTAGATAAAAAACTGTTTTAGAGCATCCAGACACATATTGCTTAAACCGATCGGGTTAAAACAGTTGTTTTAGTGAATTTAACACGCTGTCTGAACGTACCTCTCTCTCCCTCTACCCTTTCTCCCTCCAAGAACCCCCACCAGTGAGCAACAACATGGCATGTGGGCAAAGTAAACTACAGAGGGCACGTATTGCCCAAGAGGCTACGATGCAGATTTCACCAGAAGCTACAAAGACTGCTTAGGGATTAGGGTCTGAAGTTTAAAAGGTTATCTTGAAATAGAAAACTTACAATACTCTCCAAAGGCTGTAGTACTGAAAATGTTCATGCAGATTTTGAGTACGGTCTTTGAGAAAGCTGTATTAAGGATTCACAAACTATGACTTAGCCTAATTTTCAGAGTTCAAAACAAAAAGCCCACTACACTAGCTGCCATGGGGATTATTTCAGGGAGAATTTGACAGGGGATAGAGCCATTTCAACAAATTATTGTTCCAGTGTAACTTGAAAATTGAAAATTTAAACCAGTTCTATTGGAAAAAAGTTGTGTAAAGAAGTTGAAAATTGTCAAATTTTGGATCCTGAAAATGGATTTGATACAGTGATATGGCACATTCTTTATTTATGGTTCTCTGGAGTCCCACAAATTTCATTTTGGTTATAATTACAAGTCATTGTGGCATGTTCTGCTGCTTTCAGATTTGATACTGAACCGGCACCAAACTTTGGAACCGCAAGAATAACTTCTGGGAAAACAAACAAGGACTCTTGGTGGGGCAAATTTTCCCACCCCCAAAACAACAAATTACCTCGGTAACAACAAGCTCTGTGGGCTACAATATTCTGGGTAATTGTATTTTAATGATCCCCCAGACCGACACTGCCTTCCCAAGCCTTGCAGGGCAAGGGACAAGCAGACCCCTTGCATTGCTGGACAAATTATTCAGCTTTAGGGGGAAAGGGCCTGGAAATCTGGTACCAAAATTGAGACTTACTGTGTCAAATTTATAACCAGTCTTCCCCTGTAGCGGCCACGATGTAATTATTTATTTACAAAATTGACCCCTCCGGATTTGGGTAAAAATTGACTGAAATTGATCGAATTGAGGACTCTGAGATTGACCTGTAGGATTCAAATTATACTTATAGACTTGAATCTAGATTGGTAATAAGTCGAGTGGGTTAGCTGGTTTGAGTCTCTATAACTACCAAGATGGTATGTTGTGACTGAGGGGAACCAATTGGAGAGACCAGAGCTCAACCAGACCACATTTGGCACACTTCAAACCAGCACTGACCTAAAGTGCAGGTGACAGGTTATTATAGGACTTAGGGGTCATTTATGTCACCACCAGGACAGTCCGCCAGTGTCTAGAGTGAGGAAGAATTACTGGAGCTTGCACAATATATGTTGCCAATCAATTCAGTAAAAAACAAGCTCCTTAGTAGGTGGTGCCAAATAAAAGAGATCATAGGCCTTGATTGTAATTAGGCCTATTAAATATAAAATTGTAAGTAAATCATAAATGCATTCAGTTAGGAATGACACAGGTTCACAAAAAAAACACACAAAAGTTCAATATGCATACATTTATAAATGTAAAATTATTGTTAAACTTGATCTAACAAGCGAGGGCGCCACATGCAAACCAAACTCAGATCATCAGAATTCACCGAGATGATTAATCTTCTTTTTCTTTTTAAAAATGTCTTTCCTTTAAGGCCATGGTCCACAAGTCACATCACATGATTTTTGTCATAATCTAATTTGTAAAAATTGCATAAAAACATCAATTATCCATTCAAAATTTTACTTTCAATATGTACAGTGTATCAATTTCTTAGAAATTAGTCAATTAGGGTGGGAATTATGTTTTTTTTATACACGGATCCGACGGCGTGACCATGGAGGTAGGAAACACCCACCATTACTGCCTTTTGTTCGGCAACAAAAGAATTTACGGTCGCCGCACTCTATTATATACTGCAGGGTGTACATCCCCTAATCATGGGACGTACATGTACACCCTACAATTATAGAGTGCGGCGGAGCATAAATTATTTTGTTGTCAGGCAGACAGGGACATTCCTGTAATGGTGGACAGTATATCATGCCATCAGATCGGTCAATAGATAGTTTAGTAAACTTCAAATCCACTAAATTGTCGATATCAAAAATAATGCAAAATTGTATCACAAACTGGACACCAATAACACAGTTGGCTCAATTTATTAATAGGAAAACTTACCTTACACATGCCATCCACGCATATCTCTGCATTTGATGTGTTTCTGCAGGGCGTACCATCCACAACTTTATCTGCAAGTTTGGCGAAGAAATTCAGTCCAATCGCTTTGCAGTTGAGCTCGCATAAATTAGCTTCTGTATGGTGCAAAAGGATAAAAAGTGAGTTCATAAAATACAAGGTGTCAAAGAAATTACCCATGCACTTGTACTGTTTCGAACTGTCACTTTATAGGGAAAAGGCCTAAGATCAGCGCGAAGTAACATCATTCCAACTCGCCGACCTTGGAGCCGATGAAAACAAAGCATTAAGTTGTATGGTTTTAAGACAAAAAGCTGCCAGAATTGTTTAATCTTATTACAGGGTACGTCAAAGAAGGATTATTGTCTGAGGAAAAACTATGACTCGACAATGAAAGTCGTACAGAACACGATTTCTGCTTCTTGAAAAAAATATTTGGAAAACAATTCTCGACGACGGGCGGTTTGTGCGTGATTTGTCCGTAGCTAATTGCGCCATGTATACGTTAGTTTGCATCGGTTGTCAAGTTATGAGATTGAAAGTACCCGGATGTCCGCGCTGATATTGCAAATGTGTTAAATAATTAAAAAAATGGAACGGAGGACTTTGATAACCAATGATTGATTTGTATAAAATGTGTTAATGTTTCAAAGCTAATATGATATTAATTAACACTTGAGCTGCAATGATTGAACTTTCAGAACTTGAATAAGTCTTGTAAAATGAAGAGTGGGGAATACAAAATCCACATTGCTTTCAGAAATGTTATTGACTGAAAGAACAGAAGAAGTTGCAGTCCACATTAACACCCCACAACAACTTAACAACAAAGAATTTGGAAACATTTAGAAAACAACTGCATCAGTGCTCATAATTATTCAATATGGTTTTAAGCATTTAAATTCAGTGTAAAACTAGGCATAAACGGATTTATTTTGGTCTTTCACCAGAAAAAAAAACTGGAGGGGCAGGTGGGGGTGATTGAGTGAAATGTCGTCTCAGTTTGACACTGTTCTGAAGGGAAAATACAGGCTTCGTTTCTTTTTCAGTCTTTGTTTTACAGTGCAAGTTTTGAGGTAAAAATCTTGCCCTACAGCTTGTATAGAAACATGAGAAAGTAGAAATGTTTACCTGTCGAAGCTGTGGAAGTAAAGTATCAATTTATAGTGTATTTCGAACTTCACGTCCAACACATTTACAAAGTAGCCTTCCAAAATGAGACCGTACACTTTCTCAAGTCAAGATGCTCAAGTTGAACAAAAGAGGGCGCTAGATCGATTTTGTGTACAGAGCCGTAAATATTACGGCTCTGTTTGTGTACGAACTTTTTTTTTTTAATGGTTCATACAGTGGCTCTTTCAGCAATCAGCAGAACTGCAGCAGACAATTAAACCATACCCGGACGTTGTCTAACTTATCCTTACTAAACAATGGTCTACCCATTGAAACAATTATCGAAGTGATCAATATATTTGTTGAGTTTTAATTCTTGATTCAATGCGTACCAATAAATCCATGATAGAGGCTTTATATAGCGCCCTCAACGTTTACAATGCATGATTTTCTTACCATAAAAAAACATTAAACACATTCCTTGGAGGTCTTACCTTTGTAAATTGTTTTCCAATGGTAAAGTGTTCCCATGAATGGTATATCGTTGTGTCTTTCACATTGTTGTTGCCTGTAATCCATAATGTCTTCACAGGGCTATGACAAAAATGTTAAAAAAGAGGTTTGTGTTAAGAGAAAAATGGGAACAATGTTTCGATTTTTCCTTTCAGTCCCTACATTTCAGAATCTAAGAAACTTACATCAAGGAAGTTGCCGGTTGTAATCTAGGAATAGTTAACAATAATAATAATTCATTTGATAGAATCTTAATAGGAACAGGAGCTATTGTAAAACATTACAAAATCCGTGTTGATAAGCCAGTGTATAAAAATGTTGCCCGCACTTGAATTCAATTCCATGCAAACTTGTTTTGTTTGTTTATTTTGTTTGTTTGTTTGTTTGTTTTCTACATGTTCCCTTTACTCTGATTGGCCAATTTGCAGTAGGTCATGCCGGCAGGAATGTACCTCCGGAAATTGATAATTATACACTTTCTTTTAATAAAAGTCACTGCATTGTTGTCATCATTTCGTACCATGATACTACAAAATGTATGGTTTGGGTGGCCTGTACACCGCACAAAAGTGAGCTGCATGGTTAAGATTTGAAAGATACTAACCTCTGAATTGCACAATTTGTATTGCTTGTAAAGACCCACGCAGTGTGTACTTTCTCTCAACGCTCCGCTGCATTCAAAGAGAACAAAATCAGATTATTACGACGACGAAATAGACAAACAAAAAGGTACAACAATCAGACATTGTTTTATTCTTTACCTTATAATAGCTTTGATATGACTTATTATGAAACATTGGCAGTAAGATTTTGATACGATTATATACATTAGGACCAATGTAAGGCTGGATAGCCCAGTTGATAGAGCGCCTGTACGGTTTTCAGGGGGTCGCCGTTTCGAATCCCACTCCAGTCATTTTTCATTGTTCACTTTTCAATGATTTTAGGATTGAATTAGTAAATGGAAAATCATCTATCTAAAGCAAACCTAAATCAAAATGAAGTAGTACCTTGAACAAAATATGAAAATGTTCATGCAGAAACGCTCAATCTGAATAAAACATCTCACAACTTGAAAACAATCGAGCGAAAAAGCACTCTACAACAGTGGTGCCATGCCGCGAGCTAGCGAGCTAGCTATGGAAATTGTAAAGCGCGCCCTCGTGCGGCATGATCAGTCCAGGAATCTAAAAAGAAACTTTGCAAGTTGCGGCTGTGATGATAGGATGCCAAAGGGATTACTCTCTGAGTCTCTGTAAAGTCGATGGAATTACATCAATCCATTTATCCTCCCTCCAGGGGTGTGGTAGAGAGGAGAGTGGGTGCAGCACGGACTCGGTAAAGGTTATCAATGGCTAACGAGCGGCTATACAAAACACACAATTTCCGACCGACATAGACCTACCTACGTAATACCGGTCGCGTTAAACTTGGTCTTAATCCACCAAAGTCCACTTTTGATCTAGTACCAGACTAATAGGTGGTGGCAACCCCGACGGCCGGGGAAGTTAGTCTGACCGGTGAGCCTCGGTGTGACCGAGCAGGAATAATGCTATTAGGCCTAGGTCTTTGTTTCCAAAGAGGAAATATCCTTGCCTTCCAAACTGCCTGCAATAATCCTACACAAAAATGGCGATCAGAAAATAATTATCGAAAACCACAAGGGAAAATGACAAGGTCAATTTTAAGTCATTAAAAGGTGAACAAAGAAAAACTGACTGGAGCGGGATTCGAACTTGCGACCTCCGGGATGCCATACCCGTACACTACCAAAAAGTCGATAAAAATTGTTACTGGACTCGACGGGGTTGAACAAAAACAAAACATGATTTGACGTGAACAAATACGTCCCACAATGTCCCGTCAAGGTCACCGTACAAACCAGACTTCTCTGGCAAGACATAGGGCGTTTACGAAACGGAGGCTTAGGCTCAGGCTCAGGCTCAGGCTCCAGCTCTGACATTCATATCTATATGCAAATATAGGTTGTGGTTTTCATTGAAGCTGAAGCTTTGTTTTCCTTTTCAAACCAGAGAATCTACTTCCAAACCGCAGCCCAAAACCTCTATTTTGTTTCCAGTTATTTCAGAATGGATTCACGAAATGGAGCCAGAGCCTGAGACGGAGCCTAAGCCTCCGTTTCGTAAACGCCCATAAACGTACTGAGACAACCCCACCACCCTGCACCATTGCTTACCCATCTCCTCTGGTTCTCATGAGGCAGCGCCTTGTCTGTGCTGCTACTCCTCCACCGCACGTTCTGGAACAAGCTGACCATGAGCCCCAGTCACCCCAGTAAGACATAACGGGCGGTCTGCTCAAACCCCGTCTCTGTAGGGATAAAAGACAGAGACAGAGAAACAAATTTAATGCGAAAATTCGATGCAGGATGGAAGTTTTAGTGTTTTGTATATATTGTACTTTTCTTGACCAGGTCGACCCTGGGGCCAGTAGTTTTGTTTAGGGGCCTGTCTGGTGAAGACAAGTTCTGCCGAAACCAAGTCCAAGGGTCACAAAACAGAGAGATATCTATCTATTAAACAAGAAAGCTGCAGTCATGGTCTGCCAACAGAAAATATAAATCATGATTTACAGCGGTACCCGCCGCGATATTGGATTTGATTCACCCCGCTGACCCCAGCTAGCACGATGGCCTAGCGGTATATGGCATCTGCACTAGTAAGCAGGAGGTCGTGGGTTCGAATCCCACCTGAGCCAGCATGTGATTTTTTCACGTGCACTCACAAGCACTGAGTATACAGTGCTCATCCACGTCGGTGAAGGGCAAGCCTAATTTGCATAGAAAAGATAAGAAGAAGAAGGGCAGTGTCCAGTTATAGCAGTCCATCCTCAGTCGGCAAACTAAAGGGGTAAAGCAAATCATCAGTATACCACCAGGGATGCAAGCTATAATCCTCAATCATAATGTCATTATGAAGGAGCATCATCGGGACAAAAAGGGGATGAAGCTCAGGAACTTGGGAAAAGGGAGACATGAAAATGCGATAATCGCCAGGAAATCGGGCGATAAAAAGGTTAGGCGACAGCGTGTGGGTCGTGAGAAATGCTCACCAAGCAGTAAGGATAATTACCGGGGGATTGAGTGTGCTTGAGATCGCTACGCAAGGACGGTATAAAGTCAGTAACTGGGACCTAGTGACAAGATTTCACTGACCGATTACATGCAGAAGGCACCGGGTTTTCTCATGAGATACACATGTTTACAATATGTGACGAGTGGATAAAAACATGAGAAGGATCAGCGAATTTCCCCACGTGGATTTCCCTGGATATTTGAAGGACTGCAGCTTGCAGTAGTGTTACGTGGGTAAACAGAGAAAAAAACCAAACTATAGTATTATACCAAAGTCCGCGCTTTTCAGTGTCCACGCTCGGGTTACAGCAAATAATAGAACGTTCTTTATTTTAAACAATTTTGAAAATAAGATTTTTAAGGATTAAGTTAGAATAATGAATGGAATAATGTGCCCCTTTTCTGTTGGAACAGACTATTATTACTGTACACACCCCATTCGAGTCCATGGCAACTGCCTGTGAAAAGTTAAAGGTAGTATCATACTTTGGTCAAGGAAATGCAGATTCAGGGCAAAAATATCAAGGAAGATACTATAACAGTCATCTGTGAAAATTTCGGTCCCATATACGGTGCCCACTTTTTGAGAAAACAGTGAAAAACGCCCACGGTATTTCTTTAAATCTTGTCAGTGTTATGTTTTATCTTTAAAAGATCAAAACTGTTTCCGGTAATTGGTTTTCTGGATAAATACATCATTTCAGGCGGAAAAATTGTAACAGTATGTTTCTACCACCACCATCTTCATACCCTGTAAGTTATAGGTGAATCTGTGAAAAATTCTGTTTCGGTATGCTACCAAAGTATGGCAGTACCTTTAATATTGAACAGGAAAACATTACGGAAAATTGACATCTCATTAATTGTCGCGCCACTTTTATACACAATGGTTGTTCTTAAACCCAAGTACACAATGACACAAAACTCAACATCCTCTGTATATACAATTCTAGATAACAATTTACTGGACACTGTCCAACTATGTACCCATATACCGGAATACGGTGTTGAGCTTAAAGATAGTATCATACTTTGGTAAGAAACCAAAACAGAAATGTTCACAGATTTATGTATAACTTACAGGGTATGAAGATGGTGGTGGTAGAAACATACCGTTAACATTTTTCCGCCTGAAATGGTGTAGTTATCCAGAAATTAGTAAAACAACGCCCAAACATCTTTTTGATCTTTTAAAAGATCAAGAATAAAAGAGAAAAGACTTTTAAAACAGAAAATACTGTGGCCGTTTTTCACGATTTTCCTCAAAAAGTGGGCACCATATGGGACTGAAATTTTCACAGATGGACTGTGCCCATGAATCTGTATTTCTTTGATAAAAACCAAAGTATGATATTACCTTTAAACGCATTGCGTGAGTCTAGATCTTTGTGTTCTGCTAATTTCAAAAACAGTCCTGAAACTTCCTATATTGATGTTCTCTCCGTGACCTGCTTTAGTTGTTTTCGTTGTTCCACACTGTAGGCCAGCCCCTATGCATCGAAGAGAATGTTTTTATTAAAACGTGGCAAAATTCCACGAAGGCAACCATGCACTGTTCGCGTTTTTAATAACTTCTCAAAACCTCAGGCGATGTTTGATAGATTTATATGCAACAAAGTCAAGATTGCGAAGTGATTATCCCAGCTCAACGTGATGAATTCATACCTTGTGTAAACATGATTCCTTGCGCAATACACGCCACAGAAAGGCGACACTTTGAATTAATAGAGGGGTGATTTGAGCAAGATTTGGTTTGGTTAATCTTGTCTGTAGGCTGCGATTACACAAAGTCGATTACTTTGGTAGCGTATACCGAAACAGAAATCTTCACAGATTTACTTATATTAACTTACAGGGTATAAAGATGGTAATGGTAAAATCATATCGTTAAAATTGTTTTTCTGCCTGAAATGCTGTATTTATCAAGAAAAGAGTCAAACCAATGACCAAAACAATTTTGATCTTTTAAAGATAAACAAAATATAACGCTGAAAAGATTTAAAGAAATACCGTGGGCGTTTTCACTGTTTTCTCAAAAAGTGGGCACCGTTTGGGACCGAACATTTCACAGATGACTGTTACTGTATCCTCCTTGATATTTTTACCCATGAATCTGCATTTATTTGACAAAATCCAAAGTATGATACTACCTTTAAGTTAAACCATGCCTATATAAAAGCATAAAGATTCGGGGAAAGACTTGGCAACCTGCAAGCGTATGGCGTCAGCTCTAGTTCGTACGGGTCAGTTTTGTCAGAGGTTAAAGTGGCCATCCTTCATTTTAATTTATCGATGCCGTCCAATCAAGACTTCATAAACAAAGCAAGTGACCTTAAACCCTTGTAGCTCGTTCACATTTTCTTGCAAGCATATACTTGATGATAGATTCATTTTTCAATATGAAATTACCCACTGCCTCGTGTATGTTACGGATTAGGGTTTGTAATGTAATTTGGATGAAGGTGTGAAATGGGTACAATTTCCATGTTAAAGAAATGCAAAAATCAAACTCAGATTTCTTATGGCTTTGGCTGCTGAACTATAGGCCTATTCGGATTCACAAATGTTAAAGGTAATGCCATACTTTGGTTTTTGTCAAAGAAATGAAAATTCATGGGCAAAACTATCAAGAAAGATACTGTCATGTAAAATTCCCAGTCCCACAGTGCCCACTTTTAGAGAAAACAGTGAAAAACGCCCACGGTATTTTAAGAATCCTTTCACGGTTATTTCTTTGTATCTTTTACAAATCAAAATTGTTTTTACTCTTTTCTGGAAAAATACAGCATTTCAGGCAGGAAACAATTTAACGATATTATTTCTACCATCACCATACCCTGTAAAAAGTGTAAGTTGTAAATACATTTGTGGATATTTTGTTTCGGTATGCTACCAAAGTATGATACTACCTTTCAAATTTGACCTCTAAATACAAAACTATCAAACCACTTTGGGTGTAGTTTTGGGTTCCCAGTACTAGGCCTATACCCCGAGTAAACTGACTATGTTGAAGTGACCCCTCTACACACGGTGTTTCATACCCTCCAATAATTATGATATGTTGCTGTGGAAATTGTCGCCCTTGATGGATTAAGCTTCCCTCTCTCACAGAGTTCGTGTCCGTCTCCTTACCGATGCCAAGAATGCTATTTCCTTGATGAGTAATCATAAACTTTTAGTCATTGCAACTCAAATTGACTGATTAAGGAAAGTGAAATGTCCAGGGATGGCAGGACCTCAACAAGCTCACTGAGGGGAATACACGAAGAGTCTTTCTCTGGGGGTAACCCGTGCCAGGTGTGGCCCCTGATGAGGAGCCTGAGCCAGGTGCCTCGGGGTGAATGATAATTATGCCCACGGCCAACCCACGCGGTAGCTCTGGTGGGAATCGAGCCGGTGCAATTCCATGTGCTGATCATGAAAGGACCCCCGACCTCAGCCAGAAACTGAAAGTGTCTTTTCGTGTCCATAAACTGTGATTATGGTCTCTGTGATCAGGGGCCGATTTCATAAAACTTACGACGCATCGCAGAGTTAAGACGCATCCTTTCTCTATGGACTCACCGCATAGATGCGACGCGTCGCAGCTAGGACGCGTCGCAAACAACAACAACAACAACAACAACAACGACAACAACACGACCAATAGTGAAAGCCTTAAACGTAAAGCGCTAAGAGTTACCGATAAAATTAAACAACGGCAATGAAATTATAATAAATCAACAACAACAACAACAAACACGACCAATGATGTACAGTACACAGGACAGTACTATGCATTTAGCGCTATAAGAATTATACCGAAGAAATATGCATGTCTCTCCCCTCCCTCCCAATCCTCATCTTCCCTCCACAAGCAGAATTTGATAGAAAATAAATCATTTTACTGTCACTCCCAATTGCTCCCCCGTCATGTGATCAGAGCACACGGGCCACATGCTCCAACTGCTAGCACTACGGCGGCACACCAGTCCTGGCGATAGGCAATTTACAAAAAAAGTCTCCACGGTTTTTGAAGTTCAAGGTGTTTGTAAGTCATTTTGTCAGAGGGGAGAGTCGGTGAAATTAGGTGAATGAAGATGAAACGAGCCGAACGGGTGTAGGAGCGACAAGACGGGACGTGGGAACGGGGTGAGGGCGTGTAGGCCTTTGAAGATAATCATGTCTTAACCTCGTTATATAACTCTTTCCTTCAGTTTCCTTTTCAAGGTAGTATCATACTTTGGTTTTTGTCAAAGAAACACAAGTTCATGGGCAAAAATATCAAGGAAAATACAGTAAAAGTCATCTGTGAAAATTTCAGTCCCATACAGTGCCTACTTTTTGCAAAAAACAGTGAAAAACAGCCACAGAATTTCTTAAGTCTTTTCTCTTTTATTTTTCATCTTTTAAAAGATCAAAAAGATTTTGTCGTTGTTTTACTAATGTCTGGATAAATATACCATTTTTCGGAAAAAACTTTCACGGTATGTTTCTAGCACCACCATCTTCAGACCCTGTAAGTTATACGTAAATCTGTGAACATTTCTGTTTTGGTTTCTTAGTTACCAAAGTATGATACTACCTTTAAAAGGAATGAATCAAACGTCAAGTTTATCGGCGGTATGGACCTAACAAACTCCGAAACACTGCCTGAACTTAAAAGTGAACTTAATCAAGTTCATACCCGCTTTCCAAAGGTAATACTTCGGTTTTTGTCAAGATTCATGGCAAACAAATCAAGGAAGATAAAAGTAAAAATCATCTGTTTTCAGAGACGTTACCCCGTTTTGAGAAAAGCGGAATACCAACATGGTGCGAGAAGGCTTTTATCGTAATGCAATAAAGATATCAATTTTAGACACCGCGGTCGCATTGGAGTTAGAGCTCCTTAATTCATCCGCACGTGGTGAGGTCGACTTCTCGCAATTACACCAGACAGAACACCACTGGCGTCGTGTCAGCACTTTCAACTTGTTCTTCTTCTTCTCTACCCTACACTTGGATGTTTCCGACGTTGAAAGGCCTACGTCAACAAACAAACAAACAAGGAACTAACAATTCATATTTTTATGTGAAATAACCACAAGGGAAACTGACTGAGTTTTAAGTCATTGAAAAGTGAACAAAGAAAAATTGACTGGAGCGGGATTCGAACCGGCGACCTCCTGAATACCGTACAGGCGCTCTACCAACTGAGCCATCCAGCCCTACGTTGGTGGTGACCCCAATAGTCAAATATCTTTGTTCACTTTTTTCTTTGTTCACTTTCAATTCATATTTTTATGTAAACTCTTGCTCAAGTTGTGTCAGTTATAGGCCTACCCATTAAGAGTGCAGTTTAATTCGGTTCGCATGCTCAAAGTTGGCCACTACTTACACATTAAGATTGAACAGCAAATATACAAGGGAAACTGACTTGATTAAAAGAAGTCATTGAAAAGTGAACAAAGAAATATTGACTAGAGTGGGATTCGAACCAGTCACCTTTGGAATACCGTAGCGACGCTCTTACCAACTGAGCTATCCAGCCCTATATGTTGGCAGTGTCCCCAATAGTCAATTATCTTTGCTCGTTTGTCAGTCAGAAGCCATGAAACCACTCACACCGCGTCCCATAGATCATTGAAGATACACACAGCATTATCGATGCTGCAACCTGAGAAACAGTACATGGGGGATCACTCAAAGAGTATTTTTAATCATAATCATGAAATAACCACAAGGGAAACTGGCTGGTTTTCGAGGGGAATTCAGCACAATTAAAACTCGATCTATGTTGGAGACTATTCTACGCTAACCATGTTGAATGCAATGGGGGAAAAATATACAACTTCAATGAACCCCATCAACTCCCAATACGATTTGGAAGAAGGGGTTCGACCCCGCCCCCAGAACACAACACGCCTCACAAACTTTGACAGATTCGTGGGCTGATTGCCCCAAGGGAGAAGAGGCCTGTCAGTATACCCCGAGAATAAAAAGAACTAAAAAGGACTTCTTACAATGAAACTTCCAGCACAAATGAAAACATTCCCCTATTTTTTTTCCCAGTCAGACAACGTATTCCGAAGCAAGGCCACTCTTGCTAGCTATAACAACACAAGGCAATGATACAGGACCTAATGTAAGGCCCGTCACGCGAAACGCGTAGGAGGCAGGAATTGAAATGAATTTTACAGCATTACAGCGAAACTCATCATAGGTAGCCACATGCCCTCCAGGTATCTTTGGCATTGCAATTTACAGAGCTTCCTACATGAAAAGCCATCTTCTCAAACGCTTAAAGCGAAACTGCACGGTCGTGTGGGCCTGATTTATCCCACAAGGACGCCGAGCGGATTACGGTCTCAACTCGTTAAAGGTAAGCGGGTTGTACGTCTTATCAATGAGTGGAACATTTCTTAATTAATCCCGTATACTATAGAGGAACTTTCGGGAAACCGCCTGAAACGAATGCGCATGTCCGCGCGTGCGCTGTGGGTACTTGGTTACAAGCTGCACTAGTCTGGTTCCCGGACCAAGAAACCCCGACTATACACGGGTTTACACCTTGGCGACCATCTTAGATTTTGGTCTCAACTTCAAAACGAGGCACTTCCACGCATGCGCACTTTTCGAAGTGTAAACCCGTGTATTCTCCGTCGATTCTATGATTTTTAGAGTCGTCAGGGAATCTTTGGGCAGGGAACCAGACTAAAGCTGCATGCACGTAGCTATAACCAAGGTAGTTCAATTTCCGAAGTCATGAGCATGACATTCTTACACGTCGTTGTGGAATACCACTTAGCGCTCAGAAAAATGGACATGGTAATTCAATGTGACAACTCCACATGCTTTAATATACTCGAAGCATTTCTAGGCTACTTTGAAGTTTCGCCTCAGCAAAAATACCCCCACAATATGCTCCTTTTTTAATGAAGAGTATTTTAATTGATTCATTCATTATCTTTTTATTAGCACACTATAAATTTGATTACAAATGTTTCCGAGTGGACTGAACATAAATTGGGTATGAGAATAATGTGATGTGTCGTATGGGATTTCCAGCTCAGAGCTATTCTTGGTAACATGTGACCCTAAACATAGTGCAAAGATAGATATAAAAACAGCACCGTAAGTTCTTTGTGGAATCTTCAAACGAAAAAAAAAAAAGAACTTGGACGGTAACATAGCAACTGAGCCTGAGCAAAATTTCTACTCGTGGTTAATTTTCAGAATGTGTTTCAGTGGCAATTCTAATACTGAAAGGTATACTGAAACAAAACCTCACTTACTTTTCACGTTATTATAATTAGTGTTTTCTTCCCAATATTTCTCTCTGAAAGTTTTGCAACGCAGAGCTGACTGCGCACCTGGTACCCGTTATCTGTGTACCATCTATTCACTACCTCGTATAGAGTGTAAAGCACCAACAACCTCGATTCCAAACCCGGAGGTGCGACGAGTTTTTTAATAAGAAGGATGACAGAATGCATCCCATGCATAGCGAACTTCATCTCCAAGAAAATATGGTCTTATTGTGAAAAAGATTCCCACATTCCCTAAAATCCCGTAGAGAAATCCCGAAAATTCAAAGAACACTTAACTCAGAAACACAGTGATAGCACGAAGAGCGGAACGTGTCACATCGATCTTACAGCAGCCCAAACTATGGTAGCTCTAACGGGACGTCCAATAAAAGGATTGACGTCGATATTATTGTTCGATGTCCCCTCAGAGGCACCATACAAGATAAACTAGTACGAATGAAATAATATACATGTGTAGTGATCGATTTCACAAAATTCATCGTAAATTACTACCGGTATCAATCGTAGGACTTGTGATTGCATTGCAGCCCTACGTAGGATACAATGGGTTATCCTTCGTAACCAGAGTTACGATCGATCGTAGGGCTTCGTGAAATCAGCCCCAGGGCCCGTAATATGGGTCACTTCACTTCAGTGATACTACAGGGGTCACATCTCTGACACGGTTTTCACTCGAGTGATTGAGTTTTTACGGTGCTTGAACAAAATTGAGCACTTTAATTAAAGTACACAACTTATCCTGATATAACATGCCATTTAGACATGAACTTGGGAAAGGAGGAATCGGTGACAAAAAAATATGTCCATTATTTTCATTATTTCGTCAGGGGTGGTTTCCATGGTTATTTGAGGAATAACGAAGGTTATGAGAGCGTGAAAGTGAACCACATTGAACCAGTATAAGATTTACTGCTCTGCCTCAGGCATTAAATAGCAAATCTATTGTAACACATTGGTAAGAATGTTGGTTTTCTTTAGGGCTTAAGCGAGTGACACTTTTTTGCCGTGCTGCATTAATTTAACAGTATCGGATTATGATTGTACTTGTATGCACTCTGTGCAAGCCGCTGCATAATCCAGTTACATATCTTGATGGATGTATTGTGACATGTACCGTGACAATCTGACAAAGAAAAGGCTTATGGACGTCGGTTGAAAGTCCTGAACAACTTTTGCCAGAAGTAATAGAAAATCTCAACTACAATATTTCAATTCTTAACGCTGTTTTATTTGAACAGTAGCCAGATGTCGTGCACCAACGCTCTTATATAATATTCATAGGCGCTGTTGCGTTGGCGGATGATTATAATGCTGAAGTACTACAGGAAACTGCTGAACTATTTCAACAGATAGAGGAAGATTGCAATTCCAGTGCCACATACTGCTTGAATTATGCATCTTTCCTTGGCTCATTCCAGTGCTAATAATGTGTTGAGGATTTTTTGATCCATTGGTATTTCTGTCAGCACTTGGCAAGTTGGCAGCTGCTGGACCAGAATAGATCTGTATAGGCCTATATAATAGTACATTACAACATAAATAACAACAACCTTAGTAACTTGGGATCACTCGTCAAAACTAGTTCATTAGACAATTATATTACCGCATGTCCTGATATTGGTATACGATAAAATGAAACATCAATATATTTAGATTTAGTTTAAGAAAGGTTTAAGGCTTTGCATGGTGACAATTGGTATGTGGATCGGTTTGCGGAAACACCATGTAATATACGTTCGTACCTTCGCACCGTCTTATTTCGTCACACGTTTGGGGATATATGTCTCAACGTTTCGACTAGCCTGCTCTAGTCATCATCAGGAGACATTACTAGAGCAGGCCATGAGTGGAAACGTTGAGACCTATATAACCAGAAGTGCGAAAGTACGAACGAATATTACAGTCATGGTGTTTCGATTCCGCAATCCGATCCACAAAGAATTAGTTTATTGGATTTGAAAGACTTCTTAGGAGAATATTTAAACCAATACGAAAATAAGTTTGGAAAATGTTAAATGTAAGGTGACAGTAAAAGATATATTTTTTAGTGCAAAGCTTATAGGGCCTACTTGTCGTGTTAATGTTGCTGCGAAATTGTCAGGCCTATTGTGTTAAAGCAAACATGAGAGCCATTCATTGACATACACATCACATGGGATTTTGCACATACACAAACCCAAGTCCAAATCACATTTCTGTAGTGAATCGAAACCCCCTTTCTTGTTCATACACATTTGTTTGTTCATGACAAATTTGGAAAATTGCCAGCGGCACACTTTACGTCTTTGAATCCTGATGGGAATCTGGTCGCAGCATTATGTCGTAAGCTCCCCTTTTCGTTTCGCTGTGTGATTTCTACAAATCCTGCCTTGCAACCAATACCATTTTCCATTTGCAATGAATAAAAAGCAGCCCACGGAACTGACTGGAAGCTCAAGTTACGGTTTCACATTATACATAAAGAGAGGCACATTACCGTGACGGTCGTGCCGTCTGTTTGTAACAAACCCCGGGGAGATATTTCTAGATTTCTATGGCACACATTACACAGAATGTTTTGTTGGGCGCCATGCCAGCTAAAATAATTCATTATGCCTAAATATGCGAACTACACAGTGTATATTATTCAACTACCCACACGGGAAAATGTTAAATATAACTCTGATTGGGGTTAAAACAATTCGTGTTGCTTCGGAATTGAAACGGTACCATACGGTTTATGCACGACGTTATTAAAGGTAATATCATACTTTGGTTTTTGTCCAAGAAATACAGATTCATGGGCAAAAATATCAAGAAAGATACAGTAACAGTCATCCATGAAACTCCCACTCCAAACAAGGAAAAACGCTCACAATATTTCAAAATCTATTCACAGGAGTTTTGATCTTCCTGATATCGATTTTTTTTGCCAATTGTTTTTATTTTTTTCTGAATAAATACAGCATT
The DNA here is from genome assembly GCA_963971285.1 of Astropecten irregularis. Classification (NCBI taxonomy): domain Eukaryota; kingdom Metazoa; phylum Echinodermata; class Asteroidea; order Paxillosida; family Astropectinidae; genus Astropecten; species Astropecten irregularis. Next base: position 565,975 of record OZ020257.1, read on the forward strand.
TCAGGCAGAATCATTTGTAACCGCCATCACCATCTTCATACTCTGTAAGTTATAGGTAAATCTGTGAAGATTTCTGTTTCGACATGCTGCCATAGTATTAGAGTACCTTTAAACGCACCCAACAACAACACACAATAGATGCAGAACTAAACCATGGGTTTTATATTACTGTACATGTGCCGTTATGCGCTGTTCTTTATTCTCTGGTTTGAAAAGGAAAGCAGAGCTTCAGCTTCAATGAAAAACCACAACCTATATTTTCAGGATATGGATGACAGAGCCTGAGCCTGAGCCGTGGCCTCTGTTTCGTAAACGCCATAGTTGGCAGACCACTTCGTTCTGCAACAGGTAAATGAGCAGGTTTTGTTGACTTACAATGGGCGTCATGTCATTTCTAGAAGTGTAACACAGTCAATGAACCTTTTAATAGCTAAATGAATCTTGCCTAATTATTATAAGCTATCATACAAAAACAATGATTGTTAACCTTAGAATTACAAATACCATACAAAATAGTGCACCTCGAATGTGGCTCTTGCAATTGCTTTGCTTTCTAGTTTTCTGCAACAGACGGTTGATACGTACAGAGATGGGGTGAATGAAAAGTGACTCACACGTAGAGCCTGGAGAGAGATAGTTAGTCATGCAGTGTTTGGGTGTTTCTCAAGGAAGTTTACAACGCTTAACATTACTCATAAGATAAATATTAGAAGTCGTTTTTCATTCCAGTCACTTGTTTGAGAGACCGAGAAGGGGGAGATGGGAGAGAGTACCAATTATCAGTCTGCAATCGTTCATGCAGGCATTGAGGACAGTAATTATTACTGGATTGGAATCCTTTGCGATGCATCATAATCATAAGGATCGGTCGTTAACATTCTCGTGCCATCGGTGATTAATTCCAAGTATGTGAGATGCGATAGAGGAGGGCCAGGGACTGTCACACTTGCTCGGCCTGCCAAGCCGTCGAAAGAGTCTGATAACGCAGACGAATTTTGAGATGCAAGGTTGTGCTCTTGAATCTCGAGCGGTCTAGATCAAAGGGGTTAGGCCTATAAGGTTTGCTTCTTAAGTGACTGGACAGGGCCGGGATGGGTCGAGATGCCTTGAAGATGCCATCTGTGTAAGACTGGGGAGTGTGTTGAGGGATTGGGAACGGGTAGGTGAGAGTTGGGTTCGTTTAGACTGGATATGGGTGCATGGCACCTGTGGTGTATGGATGGCTCGATTGTATCTGGCTGGGTTTTATGGCGGTCTCGCTGGGATCTGTGAGATCTACACGTGGATTGAGCCGAGTTGATGGTCTAGGTTGATCTGGGCTACACTGGCGACAATTGAGGTGGGTTGGTGGGTCGGTAAGGGTGGGTTTGACTGAATGAGGCGGCTATTTGCTGATGAGTGTAGTACCATGTGGCTGGAATAGGGTCGGCTCAAGTTAAGGTCAACTTGGCCGATGGTTGTCAGTCGATTCGTTTCGGTCAACGTCTGAAAGTAAGTAACTTTAAGATGCACACAACGCTCTAAAAAAGAAATTTATCCCACTTCTGACACCATTCCATATATTTGGATATAGATCCAAATATATGGCATGGTGTCAGAAGTGGGATAATTTATTTTACACGGACTCATATAGGGTTCACTATTTTATTTATTGTAGCATTTCTGGTTTGGTATATCACTACAGCTAGCGTTTAGCAGACCTCAAATGAAAACAGATATACAAACAAATGCACCTTGAATGGAGGACAGATATACCTCTAAACTTCGATTCTTTGAAAACCATTCAGAACAAGACGAAACAAAACGAAGAAACAAAACAGACGTCCAGCGAGCCGTTATTCTTCCTTCTTAAAACCACGATCAAATGTTCAAAATACACGACATTAACCTTGGCAACGTGGGTGGTTATCAGACTGAAAATGTCTAAGGATCAAAAGTCATGATAGGAGGCGTATCAAGTTATATCTATTGCATGAATAATGAATGATTCCGTTTCATAATGGAATTTCTAGAGTTCTAAACACATGGTTTCCGTTAGAAGAACGTTATAAAAACAGCAACAACAGCATTGCAATGATTCTTTCTCGTCTAGATAAAAATTCTGCACCAACCAGATCAGAAGATTCGTAACCGTCACGAATAGCCTTGCAGCACCTCTGGACAACTCCGAGACCTCATACCTCTCAAGTCTGTCTTTTTTTTTTCTTCACGGTGAGTTTGCTGATTCGGATAATAACAAAGGTATAATAGGAATCATATGGTTGTGCCATCAGTGGCGGTATTTGTGTACGTCTCACCGGATTTAAAGCATTGGCTCTATGCTAAAATTAGGTCGAAGGTCCTGTCAGGTGAGCTGCACAAGCTAGACTTATGTTACTCTAGTTCAAGATTTGGATTTGGTGAACCGGGCCGGTCCAAGATAACCTCAAGTTCAGGACACATCAGGTTCAAGCTTCTTCGATTTCAAGACAAAAACAAGAGACCTACTGATTCCTTACTTTTCAAATTTGGATTGGGTAATAAGGTCCAAAGCGATATTAACCTAAGATCTTGGGAGGATAGCTCAATGGGAGTCTTTGGAGAACCGGTCTGAAGTCAACAGCGCAAGCGCACGCACGCGCAAAACAACGCGCACATGCTCACAATTGCGCAAGCATGGTTTGCGCGTGCGCTGTTGACTCAAGACCGGTTCTCCAAAGTCTCCCATTGCTAGAGCGCCGGTATATACGATATTCTGGAGGTCGCTGGTTCGAATCCCGCTCCAGTCAATTTTTCGTTGTTCACTTTTCACTTGTTCAATGATCTTTCTTCACTTTATATTACAAGCGGTCTTCTGTTGAAATCAGCCAGTTTTGTCCTTCCAGCAATTGTCAACCCATTCAACGCACCAAGCCCCGCCCCGCCCATCCATCACCCCTCCTATATCGCAACACATCAATACATCCTGGTACAACATTTCGACTGGAATCGTGATTTGGAACAACTGCAAATGCTGAGTACATTGGGCAGATTCCCTGCGTGTTCTCCATCAAACTGAACGACGGAAGAAGTTTTCATACTGTAATGACATAGTCGCCGTTTTAAATCAACTTGTATACACGTTTCCTCGTTCCCAAGTGAGCATTATTATTCTCCACTGGAATGTGTAAGGTGTTGGCAGACAGCCACGTCTTCATCGCAGGTTCCCCTTGTGGTAATTGTCATATCCGCCAGCGGATTATCGAGAGAGGGGGACCAGTGACAGGACTCGTCCCCAGAGGCTCACACCGACATATTGTGTAATGTGTATTCTATTAAAATCTATGGCTTTAGCACAATCTTTAACTTAAACAACGGCGGTGTGCAGTAATCCACAACATTGAGCCCTCGAAACAATCATGGAAGTAGTGATCAATCTATAAATAATATAGAATTGTGTACATCTGCATCTATCTCCAAGGGAAAATGAAGGTGCGTGTGCAGCTGGGGTAAACAATGACGTGCTTCACGGTGCTTGGGGTAAAAAAACATAACACACAGGAACTTTATAATATGCTTTGCGTTTCTCATTGTTTCTGTATCGTTCTGCCTCTAAGATGGCGCCGTGATGACGTAAAGGTATGTGGATGTAGTATGCAGAATACTGTTAATGAAGAGTGTGTTCGTCTATTAAACTATAAAGTGATTTAACAGAAAGGTCCATGCCATTGTCTTCAACTACAAGATTAAGATAAAGTTCAGAAGAAGAAGAAGTAAAGATGGGTAAAGTTATGTCTTCATTGACGAAGTACAGCGCTTCTATTATTACAAGTGCGTAATTACAGGCGCCATAGCTTTCTACGGCAAACGATAATGCCATAAACACACGAAGTCGAAGACACTGAAGGACAACAAATAAAAGAAAGATGTCTTGAAATCTCGTTTCAAGGATGAATGATCATGTTGTGCTTTGAGTTCTTCCCTTCAGTGAGATGGGTTCCATCAAGAGAGACGCAATGCCTTCAAATACAAGGTCCCAGGGATATGCTATAGAGCTATAAAGCAAGACTGGGACACGTCTCAACGGTGCGTGGACAGTACGACACTGACCTGGCCTCACACCGGGGAGAATTGACCTGGTTTGAAGGTGGGACGAATTGGCAGTGCGTCCATGACGCGGCGTACTGGCAACTCCTTCAGCGGAATTTCATTTTGTCCTGGATTCCGGGCGCCGGATGCCAGAGCAAGCTGGTATGGGTTTTCGTTTAGGAGAGCTACTTCTATGACTATGACAATATACCATCTGGTCAACTGCTTATTGCTTAAACCTGGTAGGCCTATACAACGCCGCGCTGGACGGCGGCTGGGACGCTCTACCCTTGGGAGAGCTGGAGTACCGATACAGGAAACCAAACAAAGCAAACTCTACAATCATCACTTGACAACTTGTTACTAAAAACGAAACGACACTCTAGGATAAGTATGTTGCCCGGTGTTTACCTAATCCGTGGGTTGCGAGGTTTTTCCTGCTTTGCGAGGGTTGGTGCAACCTGAAGGCACCAGCAGGTGTGTCCCATGGGCCTAGTTGAGGTTACTCAGAGTCAAATCGACTTGCGTAAAGGTCATTGGCAATTTGATGACAGAGGCCATAAGTGCATGACCATTATTGCAAAATACAAGCCACGCTCGATGACCGCCCAATCGGGCTTGAAGGCCTGAGACAGGGACGGATTAGCAACCTAACGCCAGCCTAACCTAGCTGGATCAGTATACCCATGATGGTGAAATGCAGCTTCCTTTAGTTTTGGCTTGGATGCGAGCATGCACCTCAGTGAGGGTGTGGTCAAGGGGATTCCCCCACACTTCAAAGTAATAAAAGTTATACCAAAAGGAATTTACCAAATACCAGCATTGAAAATCGTGGTGAGGGACAAACATACTTGTATTCTTACACGTCGTCTGACTTAAAAAGTTAGGATTTCGACCAACTTATGCATGACCATACTTAAAAGCTTATTCCATATTATTTCTCGGTTCAATTAGTTCAAGTTTGCAAAGGAATAAAACCGACGCAAGAAATGTATACATAAGTTTGCTTGTATATACAAAACGATCACGAATTTTGCACATTAATGGGAGACTTTTGGAGAGTCGGTCTTAAGTCAACAGCGCACGCGCAAACCATGCTTGCGCAATTGTGAGCGTGCGCGCGTTGTATTGCGCGTGCGTGCGCTGCTGACTCAAGACCGACTCTCCAAAAGTCTCCCATTACACGTCTTCGTACGTTTTGCTTATGCCTATGACAACACTCCAAGGGAGGTTTTGAGTTGGAAAGTCCCCTTTTAACATCAACAATGTGCTTAATGTCATTGAATACGAAAAACCTTCTAAAAAGCTCAAAGAGATACATAGCACGAAAATTAGCAAAGGCGCTAAAAAGTTTTTTGAAAGGCATACTCGGGTTACCAGCCAAAATGCTTCTTAAAGTATATGGCTTGCGACTGGTCCCCGGCTGTGCTTATTTTAACAAGCTGTATGGTATTGGTTTGATTTCAAATGGAAGAAAACTGAAAGCAATGCTGCATAGTGTAGGGGACTTATTCTACCCACCGGAAAGAAAGGGACTGTACTTGTTGAGATGGCCTACAAGTCGTAAGCAGGCATACTAAAACTGCTGATTTGTACAGATCGACAGAGTTGGAGAAAATAGGAAAATGAATCCCACGTGTTTCCAATCACGTTAAATCAGAGCGGTCAGAGGAACCAAGTCCATCAGTTACAATTCCCAGCCCAAATTGTCACAGAATTACATGCCCGATCCCCCCGCTGACACCACCAATCACGGGTCAACCTATGTGTGCTTCTGTCGTCCTTCAATAGTAATCTCCGATAATTTCCAACTCCTTTGTGGCTCAAAATTGTAATTGAGTGGGTTTTGACAAGCTATCGTGGGTGGGGACGCCACAGGGATGGGGGGAAACATAAATACAAGGCTTACCATGGTTTAAGAGGGCTAATTTTATGGACACAAACTGCGTCGGAGATTACACAAGGGTCCTTTGAGGGAGGCATGGAAATGTTGACGAACAATTTGCGACTATTATTGTAAAATTCATTTGGAACAACAAGACGGTAATTGGTGGACCGCTGAGCTGGCCCCGGGGACGTGTGGGACGGCTGGTCGGCCTGGTCACCGCGCCGGGGACGGGCCCGTGTCGACGTCGCAAGTACCGCTGTGATTCGGTATGGAATATTGTTACTCGGCCAGCTGGACCATTGCTTGACCAGACCACAATGCAAATCAATACCGAAAAAATACCCTCTATACCACTACGCTGTTTGAAATATCGCTGTGTTTTCAAATATTTTTCAAGTGTGGCATTCCTCATTTAAAATCGTGTTTGGCGGAAGAATGTTGTCACTGTTGCCATAAAAAGTGGATACCAACCACTTGAAGTCATGTACGGTGTCCACTCAATGCCCGTATACTCCTAGGAAGTCATTCATCAACACATAAATGAAGCCATCCCCCATGAAAATGGTCTGCCATCAACCCAGACTTTAAACGACCCATAGCAGAAATAGTCAAAGCGTTTTTTATACATACTTCATTGATTTGTGGCGTTCAGGAATGAAAATGGAACGTCTATGATGAAAATCGTATACTCAGAATCCATGGTGTAAGAGAATGTACTCGTCATCAAACTGCCTCGGGGAAATGACATAAGACACATTTATAGACAATAACATACCCTCAGAAAAACAAAATCCCATACCCAAATGTCAAAAAGAATTAGGCAACAAAAAGGCTGTTGAATGTCTCTTTCAGACCTCGTTCCGATCAAGACCTCAGCGGAGGACGCAGACCACCCAGGCGGAGTCTGGAGTGTCTCGAGGCCCACGGTCACGTTCAACGCGCCTGGTCTTCACAATCTCCGTGTCGGGAAAATCATTCAGAAAAAAAGACATACTGTTTACATTCGGTCATGACATCTTCTCGCCGAAGATGTAACTCAATATTCATCTTTTCTTGCTGTTAATCTCGCGAGTTGACTTGACATGGGGTTGTTGGTTTTTCTCAAAACGATATAGCTGTCTCAGGGGAGATACCAACAATTAATAACACTAAATTTGGGAAGGAGTCTCAAGAATGTTCACATGAAAGTTTCACTTCGCATCTGTCATATTAAGTCATATACCCCAAGGGGACAGTTCTTCATCGAGCTCGTGGCAGCCAATGACATAACCACTTCCGAAGAGTCTAATTGGAGGAATCAGACACGGAAATGTGATTCAAGGCTACACATCATAGACTTACCTCGCGGTGGTTCAGCTGAGCTTTAAGCGCTGTTGACGACGACGTCACGCAGAGGAAGACCACGACTACGACGACTTTCTTGAATGTCATGGTTGTGAGCTTGGACAGCAGAAAGCAAGAGGAACACAATCTGTAGAAGAGAAGTGAAAGAGTGACAGAAGATAAGCCACTTGATATCTAACGGCGAAGTCAGTGGAGGAACTATAGGCTATGCAAAGGGATTGGAGTGAGGTGATTTAGTGCAATGAACTTCAGACCTTTGCGGTGAATTGCACAGGTTGTGGGTTACCGTCGTACTTATGTTCTTGAGCAAGACGCTCTGGCAATCATTGATCCCCCACCCCACCCAGGAGCAAGAAATAGGGGCCTGTGGGTCGAATCGGTTGTTGTAATTAAAGGTATCATGTACCTCTCTAAATGCAAAATAGTGAAAAGCCACTCTTTGAAGAGCCATAATGAAGGACAACTCTTTTTCGAGTTGTCTTCCACTCTTTTCAGAGTGAAGTTGGCATCGTTTTGAGTGGTTTTCACTCTGGCCCAGAGTGAAAACCACTCCAAAAGGGTGAGATATCCACCACTCTTTTTCAAGAGCCATAAATGAAGGACAACTCAATTTTGAACGAGTCGTATTTTTCACTCTTTTGCATTCAGAGAGGTGCACTTTGGTAGCATCCCGAAACAGAAATTTTCACATATTTACCCATAACATATACAGGGTATAAAGATGGTGATGGTAGAAACATACTTTTAAAATTCTTCTGCCTGAAATGCTGTATTTATCTAGAAGGAAAGTACAACCAAAGACCGAAAACGGATTTGATCTCGGGGTGAGGTAAGCATGACTTGAACTTAATTCAGGGTCTTGTATAGGCCTACCTTGTGCGTTTCAAGGGCCCAGCTTGTAAATTAAACACAATGCACACGTCCGTAAAACCATTCGTTTATATTGCTTGTGAAAAAGTCAGGGTCAGTTCGTGAAGGACGACACGGTGTGATTATTGGCAATTATCAGATGCATGTACGGTGTATTATCTTTGCCAATGAATGGTATTCTCGTATTATTGGTCCTGGCACACCGTGGCGGTGCGTAACGGACACGGCAAGCTAAGAATGAGAGAAAGAAACAGTCAATCTAAGGGTGCATTCGTTTAGCTCCCCCGGGTCGACACTAGTCAACCTCGTCCCCATTCTCTAGCTTGTTTTGTGCAGTTAAGCACGACCATTCCCAGTGAGGGCTGACCCGTTTTAGCTTAACGAATACACCCTAAGAAACTAACCCCTATGGTGGTTCAGATTGGTTTGTTTGTTTGTCTGTTTTATTTCCATTCATACTTCAAACATACAATGAATAAAGATTAATGATTAAAACAAGTGTATCAAAATAGAAAAAGCAGAACAATACAGCATGAATGGGGGTGGCATCCAGAGAAGGACTAGCCTTCTGTAGTGGAGCACGGTAATGACCACGGTCACCTAATTGCCTTAATTTACCGTTCATTACATTTTATATTGATACTAAATTGCAATCACAGCAGCAAAACAGACCATGGAGTATATATGAGTTGAAAACAACAACAGAAATGTATGTTATAAAGTGGAGGTTATGTAGGTACTAGTGAGTGCTATTAATGAGTTTTAACCTCAGTGTAGTGCTTCGAATATGGAGTCTGGCACGTATATGGTGGCCTTTATGGGACATGAGTTCACATGACTGTACATAGATTTTGACGTCGTTATTTTCGATATTATACAGAGCCTACAGCAAACCATGTTGTCTCGTTTCCAAATCTTTCCCAAATTAACGACAAGAGAAACTGTTTATCTTTTCAGTTTATCAATGATCATCTCAATAAAAAATCCCAACTATTGCATCTTTAAGTTTAAGAGACGAACGAAACTTTGAAGATTTTACAACTTGTCAAGGCTGTCATTGATAACGCGCTTATCTCATCTATACACGCTCGATTCTCTCAAGGTGAAATGATACACGTACATCATATCCAATCAAATCTAAGCCAGGAATATACCCCTAAGGACGGCATGCAGCGATGAAAAATATAAATGAATACTGATTCTCACGAATCTGCCTATGATCTGCATGAAAGATGATGGTGATTATGATATCGGAGTTTCCCTATAAGCGGTCAGATTGAGGTCACTTGGTGAGTCAGAGGAGGTCCCGATAGTTTGGAGTTCAACTGCCATCGGCGAGCCAGCAAAGCCGTAAATATTGTGCGCTGTCATGTGCAGGGAAGTGCAATTCATTTCGGGTGTTAGCAAGAGGGGAGTTACAAGGGCATATATCGAGCCTGCATGTATATGTGAATGCATCGGTTTCTGGGAAGGATTAAGAAAAGATACAGTGAAATTTGGACAGCAAAGAATATTATACATAGGGCAAAGTGTACGAGGTGTGTAATGTTTAATGGGAGGTCTAGGCCAGGCGGTGCAATCTAAAAGGGTCTGTAAATCTTGAAACGGATACACCGAATGGTCACTTGAAGGTGTAACTTTAAACCATATACAGGGCATCTGCAAATATTGGACTTGTGATTGTAAAACAATCTGTTAAAAAAAAAAAAAGGAGTTTCCACATTAAAACCTGCTTTAAAAGTGTGTTGGCCTACAGATCGAAATGAGATTCTCCTATTTGTTTATTTTAAACTATAAATAAATTGTTCAATACAATTAAACTGCTGAATTACTCACAAGCACAAACACTGGCCTGGTGTATAAGGCTGTAGCCTTCGGCCTCTGAGAAACATCCTGCTCCAGGATCGAAACGTCGGGCACTGCTAAAGTGCTATAACCAGAGGCCACAATTTCGTCGAGCTGCGTAAGCACCAAATTTGCTTAAGCATGAAAAGTCTTCCTTGATCAAACAGGATTACCAAACAAAATGTTCATGTGGTGTTTATATTGCTTCAGACTTGTATTCGGCCATTGTTTGCTGAACATAACATTCACAAGGAGTTTTGTCTGGCATACTGATTTTATATCAAGGTTTTGGTGCTTAAGCAGCTCTATATGATGGTCCCTGTTCGACTGAACGATAACAGAAACGCCGGGAGAAAAGCCACAATCCTCCCATGTGTCCACGAAGAGTTAAGATCAAACGTTTCGGCTTTTCGTTCGAAAGACCAGAACCGTCTTCAACGCGAGACAGATGTTACCCAAGACATATTTCCCACTATCTGAAATTAATGTCTTGAGGAAGTTGTATGTTGGTCTGCCGAAGTTGAAACCACTCCGAGAGGATATGAAAGAACCCTGGCCTGCATGGATGACGAGTTTAGCAGACCATGCCGTGAACTAGGCCAACTGGTCAACTCTCTACGGGTACTTCGATACTGTTGTCCTCTCCAGGGGCAATTGCAACGATCTGGATGCAGACATTTCCCACATTGTAGTGTACGGTGAGTTGATAGAGAATGAACACAGGTGATGGAAGCCATACAGGTGTATGTCAAGAGGCATCTTACTAACAGGTGCTGACCAGCTTCCCTTCCCACGAGGAGCGACTGAGGATCAGTCTGAAATGAACTTAATTTTATTATTAGTCAAGGGATCGATTTTGATTTTGATTTATTGATTGATTGACCTAAAATTGGGTTTATCTGTCTGGTGTGATTTCCAACATAGCTGAATCGTGGCAATACGGAGCTTTATATTAGCAGAACTTAGCTCAGTTGATGGTTGAAGTCCGTTATATGCATAGGACCAAGAGTCAAAATATCAAATCTGGGGTCGATTTCACGAAGCCCTACGATCGATCGTAACTCGAGTTACGAAGGATCCACCGTATCCTACATAGGGCTGCAATGCAATCATAAGTCCTACGATTGATAGCAAGTGACGACGAGTTTGGTGAAATCGACCCCATGATCATTCAAATTTTTCAGCTAAATATCTAATGGTTCGCGCAGGGCGCTAAATGAACAATGTGCAAAGCATGAAACGAAAATACAAATGTTCCAGCTTACATCTCGAAATTGACTGTTTTTGATATGTTGCAAAAAAGGTGAAACACAAAAGAACGCAAGTCACGTATGTCACGTACTGATTAAAACCGACACAATCATTTTTATCAGATATGAATTGGAATTTTTAAGATCGCACGTGCGACTTTCGCGGCTACCATTATGACCAACGATTTCAATTTTTGTTTCCCTCTTTCCAGGGTTACGTCACGTACATCATGCAATGCTTCCACCGGGAGCCAAGAGCTAGCCAGGAAATTGAAGTGTTTCCGCTCTGGCTCAGAGTCAAGTTCAGCCGGGGAGAAGAAGCCCTAGGTCCGGTTACACAATTTTCATCATTCACCGTTACTCGGCACACGGCATACATGACTCAATGGGGGAAACACACAGAGATTTGATGGTAGTTTTATAGAGGTGTCATCTGGTTAACCTCACCTTGGCTGTCAGATACCCAGAGTTCTGCCCCTAGAACACAAAACACATCCGAAAAACATAATTCATGGTGTAGATATTTCATCTTCAGCAAAAATCACAAATACTCCTTTATCCTCTACTTCAACCCGTCCCAAGTCAGCCCACATGGGGCCAGGTGTGCATTGTCACAAAATGTTGTCATACAAGCAAACATTAAGTAACAGATGAACTTTTAAAGGTGGTAGCTTTGCGGTGACTTCATGTTATTTCTCCTGCGAGAGTGTGTGGTTCTGAGAAGAACCGTTGGAATTATCTCGACGTTCCGAACAGTGTGCTCTGTTCGTCACCATGAGAGATGAACTTTGACACTGTGTACATGGGCACTTTTCAAACGTGGTGAAACATTGCTATTTTTCAATCAGTGTGCACTGGAATTAGGACAAGAAAAACACTTGCATCAGGTGGTGACTGTTAGAAAAAAATGAGGGAAACATTTCCCACGACGCACAAGATATAACAGTCAGGTTTCCTCCCAGCAAAATATGATATAGGGAAATTTGTGTCGTCCTTTGGGCTCCGTAGAATGTAAGGATGCCATGGGTGCCATCAATCACATTCTCCGGATGTGACCTATGGCCTGAATCTACAGTCCAACATACACGTGTACTCATACCATGAAGCTATACCTACAGGACACAACCACTGCCAGCATCAGTACCAAGCAAACATGCATTGTCATGAGCTTTACCGAATATTCTTAAGGGAATAATGACCTTGATTGAACTTCAACATTAGGGCAAAATATCGAATGTCTGGGTTGGCAATTTTTCGTCTTACCACAACAGAAATCAAATCCTTGCCGATAAACAACGAACATGACTGTATAGGCCCGTGTTCAGTGGCGCAACTAGAGAAAACGGCGCCCGTAACAAGGTGCTAAAATGAAGCTCTTAATTCCAACTTCTGATGCCAAAGACAAAAGAAAATCAGATAATTTGAAATTGTTCTCTCTTTGTTCAAACTTCATCGGATGATAATTTCAATAACTTCAACAGAACAGCTCAATTTTTGCATTTGCGTTTTTTGCGACCCCCCTAAAAAGGGCGCCCGGTGCACGTGCCCCATATTGCTCCACCGTAGTTACGCCACTGCCTGTGTTATTTTAGGCGTTTTCGCTGGTCATGTCTCATCAATGTGCTTTGTAAACTTGTTTATGAGCTGTAGGTAATGAACATGTACGTCCATTCAGGCTAGCCACCACTTCATTCACCACTTCACAATCGCCGAACGTACATGTACATGATGTAAACATGCATTCGCACTATCACTAGTATCAGTAAATGTCATCAAAGATTTACTGTATAGTGAATAAAGGCACGTCGTCCCAAGCCAGCAACTCGCTGCAAACATCTCGAATCATGTATACGTGTGAACCTGTCAGATTCCATTTGCGTTTCAGACTGGGACAAATTCGAAAAACAGACTTCCACATCCGAGGCGTCAAAGTAAATAAAGCAATGCTATATCGAATGTGATGATGGCAATTCCCAATGCACACCATTACTTATATATCGGACCAAAGGGCTTCTTGTAGATGCCAAATTTTAACACCAAACGACATGCCTAATATCGGGCTTGGATGAAGTGCAGGAACAGTGGAGTATAGGGTCAAAGTTCTAAAAGGGAACACGGTTGCACAAATGTTTTCAAACGGGTGCTTGCCTCTTGGGAACAATAGAGTCAGCATTAGTATAACTTGGCACGTATTTAAACATTTGAGATTTGATTAAACAAATTGCAACATAATGTGTAACACGTCGCAATAAGGTTAATATGCTTCACGAAGCACGGATATGATCAGCCGTGTAAACAGCTCTTGATTAATGACAAATGAAAGAGTAACAAATGTCAATAAAACACCTGCTACCAGAAACATTGTATACAGTAAATAACATTTAGGTTCGAGGTATAATAATGGGTGTCATACCAGTAACACTAGGTGTAGGCAGATATAATTGGCTCCAACAAAATAATAAGGATGAAAAGGATCATCTTCCATAATCTAAAACTGCCTTCTCAATTAATTAATGAAGACCAAACGCGGTTCTACGGGGGGCTGAAAATGCAAGTGAAAAAAAAATTATAATTCTTGAAGATACTGGATTTTTTTCAGTTATTAAGCACCAATTACATTAAAAACTCGTTGTGTGGGCTATAATGTGCATGTTTTTCGACCCCTATAATACATTGCAGAAGCGAGTGTTAGAAGAACCCAAAATATTGGATCATCTAGCCCCCCACCCCCCCCCCCCCCCATAAAAAAATAAAAAATAATAATGGCTCTTCTAGCCCCCCAAAAATGTTGGCTCTAGAACCGCGCCTGATGAAGACGGCAAATTGTACCCTTTTTATCTACAGATACTCTCATGGCGATTGTTCTACTTGTCTTAGATTCGATGACTTCGCTCCCCCTTATCGAGGTATTCCATCTTGGTTTCTGTCTAGGATCATCAATACAACTTTCCTAGATGTATATGAAACTCATTCGTTCGGTATCGATCTCTAGTTTGGAACCCCGTCCTATGATATGTTTCCTACAGCAGGAATGGATGGCAATCCCTATACCTTCGCTCCCACTGGACATCTTTTCAGTTTATACTAAGCCTTTTATTCCTGTAGGTTTCTAGCCTTGTTAAGGGTTAATTTCCTTCTACAAATCGAAGTGTTTGTGTCATTCAGTTTACATGTCATCATTTTCCCAGTTAAAACTATTGGTCTATAGGTCAAATAGCTTGAAGACGACCACCAAGACGACCATGTGGTTGTTGGTCCCTTCATTTTCTAGAGTCAAGAGACAAACCCCTTCTCGAGTAGTGTATGACAGCACAGACTTGATTAGAGCCTACCTGAATTCGAATCTGCCTATATTCCTTGACTCGATCAAACAGGGGATCATACGCCGCTGTTCAAATTGCAACCAAAGAAGCTCATGCTCCGAGCACTGTAAAGGCAAGGACACCGCCACACTCCTCCATCAATGAGGATATAAATTAGGAGACATAAATACAAGTGGTAGCACTGTGTAACCTCATGTTAAAATCCTGGTGACGGAACCAGACATCCGTAAAGAAGAATTATTCCGCATCACGTGCTCTCATTATTAAGAATCTCAAGGATTCGGATTCTCAAGTACATTTTGAGTGTAAATCGTCTGCTTGCAATGCGTGTGATGACGGCGCGACGGGGCATGGAATCGCGGTCAGTGTAAACAAGATCCCCTATTAATTATCTCATCGTTACAGCCCGAGAACAGATCCGCGTCCCCCCAAAAGGATCAACGGAACAAAAAGTTACAGACCAAAAATGATGATGTTGTGAGTATAGACAATGGTGAAGGTATTTCTTTATTATAATTTGTTTTGATTGTTGTAAATGGCCGTGGTGTATTGCGACTGGCAAAACAAGAAGATGGCCGAGTGGGAACAATAAGGGCTGGTACCTTGGAAGCTTAGCGTGAGGGACAAATCGGGTCAGTGGATGATGCACCCATACGAATGTATCGGGACCGGCTTGAGTTGACAGGATTCCCGTCAAGGAGTATGTCTTCCTTTGTCAAGCTGTCGGAGTACCTTTACATGAAATGACGTATGTATCATGGCAAGTCTGGTGCTTTATACGAGACCCAAGGACTCATACCGTTTTGTGGGCGTGGCCGGAAGCTGAGTGTGGGGAGCGGTTTGCCAATCGGAAAGAAGCTGGTACCTGGGGCCTTTCTCAAAGCTCGGCTCCGGCTTCGTCTCTGTTTTCATTCGCTGAAAATATAGGTTGTGAATTGCCATTGAAGCTGAAGCTCTACTGTCCTTTTCATAAAGAGAATCTACTTCCTAACTGCAGCCAAAAGCCTGTATTTTGATACCTGTAATTTTGAAATGGAAGGCTAAATGGAGGCTGAGGCGGAGCATGAGAAAGGCCCCTGGCCTAGACTGTTCACAACCGAACTTTTAAATGAGAATGTCCAGATATTGCACGAGTACATAAATGCGTTTGGCTGTGTATTCCCGCATGCTGAGAATGGATTCTATACAGGGAGCAAGTCAAATATAGAATGAAAGATTATTATCTGCTCTTTTATCAAACCAATGACGCCTCAAAGCTGCAGAGATGCCTATTAGTCAGTTTCAAAGAAGGGGGATAGTTTAGGAGAAGAACCGTTAAGGCATATTGGGTCTGAATAATTACTCGATCCGAATTGGACTAGAGTATAAAGACTTAAGCAATGAACTATCGATATTTTATCTTAGATATATATTACAGGGTACTTTATACTGTGGAGTGTGGATGACCAATATCAATTTAGTCTTCACACAGAGATCAGTGGACATTTACTCAAGGGGTCGATTTCACCAAACTCATCGTCAATCGTAGGACATTTTATGCGTTGCAGTCCTACTTTGGGTAGTCCCCCTACGATGGGTTATCCTTCGTAACTGGAGTTACGATCGATCGCAGGGCTTCGTAAAATCGACCCCTGCATTGTCATTGTATAGTTTGCAAGAGCTTCTTCCCATTCTTATTTGAGATAACGGAGGCAAGGAGTATATGGATTCCTGAATTTCGGGATTCAGATACCCAGAGTGAATCCTTCCCACACAAAAACCCTACTCTTCAATCCTAGTTCCATGCGAGTTAATAGTGTCAATCACATCCCATGCACAATACAAGCACCCATATCCCAGGATTGCACGCGAATTACTGCCAATTCACGATCTGTCAGAATCTTTTGGTGGCGTTCAAACCGTGGCATGCAGGCAAGCAATGTGTATCTGAATTTCCCATATCCTCGGGGTTAGTTCCTTTCACTGGTAATGTTCAGTGATGGGTATTAATGGACTGGCTAGCATAGCACTCAGACAAAATCGTCCACCAAATGATCTGAAAGTGAAAACAAAAACCGTCTCGTTGCGTTGGAGGAGCATTGTTGGACAGAGAAGATCAAAGATGTTTGTCTCCGAGTCCACATTCCACAAATTCTCTGTATAGCACGTGGGAGGAACTTTGAAAAAAAAACGTGATTGTTAAAAATCCACAAATAGCACATGTACATGTATATACCAAGCTCCACCTATAAACATGTGATGTGGACTGAATCCCATGTGCCCAAAAGCCCCAAACCCAATGATATAAGTTTGTATCAAATATAATACACTCGGACGATCGAGCATAAAACATGGATAAAGGAAAGGGTTATTTATCGCGGTAGATACAGATAAGGAAAAATGGTGATCAAAATCACGCGATGTCGTGTTGCTGGTGGCGACGTTTTGGCTGCTGGTACATGCTAGCCTTCATCAGGCAACTGAAGAACAGATGCCAATTTCATAAAACTGTAAGGTACACAAATTTGCTAAGCATGACATTTCTGTTTTTATAAAAACAGGGTTAACAACCAAATTTCCACGTGTTGTGTATCACTTGTGATTGTTCTTTGGCTGTTGTTCACTGACCATGAATATCAAATGGAATGTTCAATGGTGGTCTGTTTTATTGGGCGAGACATTTTTGTGCTAAGCAAATGTTTGTGCTTTACAGTTTTATGAAATTGGCCCCTTAATTCTGCCATTGTCCATTACCACTTAAACATGCACTTGGCACCTTCTGGTCATCGTACAACTTCTGCACCATCATACTCGTAATATACACCCTACACCTTAAAAATCACCTTAATTTGGACATCACAGTTTAATGAAATCTACGATATTTGCGAGAGCAAAATGCTGCTATTCAGTTTGAATAGCTTATGCAGGTCCACGGGACTGACAACTTCTGAAATCCCAGGTGTATCTCAATCTTTGTATCTCTTTGTTTTGCTTCCAGTCGCAAGAAGGACCTCGTTAATTACGAAGTGATTGGCAGTATCCGGCATATCTGTTTTCCAATCGAAACTCGCTTGTAGTTGAATTTTAAAACAATATCCAGAAAGTGGTGCAGCAGAAGTTTATAATATTTCTACCATGATCAACCTAGAAAGACCTTCAGCAGCTTAAGTGGAAAGGTATTGTCATTTGCTTAATGAGGTTTGAGTGGAATTTGATGATGATCGACTATCAGTGCAAGACGCTGATACTCGATGCGAAATCCAGGCTCGTCATCAAGTTCTGTTGACTCCCGGTTTGTGAATCATTATTATTGGATCGTTGGCGAGGTGCTATTATGACAGTAAACGAGACAGTGTTTGATTTGAAGCTGTGGGAGCACGTGACGGTGGGTGCTGGGTGAAAAGGCGACGACACATTCCGAGGGTTGAAACAATGAGACGATGTTTTGGGACGGAAACTGATGCAGAACGAGGTGAATGGATTCAATTCAATCATCAGAATAACAAGTCATTATCACTGTATTCATCACGGCTATAGGCCTTATTCATGGCGCATCCATTTTGTCACCTTCCTTGTATACCCGTTGGAAAAGATAACACCTATTCTAAAAGGTTAACGGGCACCAGACTATTTTGAACCCAAGCCTCGGTTTGATTACACTGCTTCGAATGCTGCAGGATGATGCACCGTGAATAAGGCCTATAGGATGATGACAATCACAAATGGTCGGTTGTTTGTGCAGAGACAAGAGCCCGAGTACGTCTTCAAAAAAAAAGCAGGAGGTCGTGGGTTCGAATCCCACCTGAGCCAGCATGTGATTTTTTTCACGTGCTCCCACAAGCACTGAGTATACAGTGCTCAACCACGTCGGTGAAGGGCAAGCCTAATTTGCAAAAGTCTTTTAGATGAAAAAATCTGACAGCGGTCTCGGGTGTTATTTATCCGTACAAACAAGCAATTTTTTCACGTAAACCCAACATCCCTTTCAAACTCGATATCGTTATTTTCACAACATAATACACAACGTGTCAAGACATATTTTAAAAGGTACTCAATCTAAAAGCTTAAGGTAATACCACGGAAAGACTACGTACGTATGCTGGGTCTGCCTGATCCTTTAAGGGGACCTACAGATGAGTTGCACCGGAACAGGAAGTGGCCAGGATTGGGAGGCTATGGAAGCATGGGCAAAGAGGGAGTGAGTTGAATGTCAGATATGAGAAGTACGAGATGAAGTGTCAAGGGACACCGTGAGTTGGCAGATAAGACCCGGGTGGACTGCCCCCGAGCCACCCCTCCAACCAGCCAAACCCTCCTCGCACATACACGGCAGATGGCATTGACCCCCATTCAGTATAACCACCCCTTATTTGCCGACTCTCGATAGCTGACGCATACCTCAAAACGCACCCCCTGAGAACAACTCTTCCACTTTAGTTTGGGTAAATTTTGCAGCGGGTTTTCAAAATCCTTCTCCCCTTCATTTTGATC
Organism: Astropecten irregularis; assembly: GCA_963971285.1. Lineage (NCBI taxonomy): Eukaryota > Metazoa > Echinodermata > Asteroidea > Paxillosida > Astropectinidae > Astropecten > Astropecten irregularis. The sequence goes on from OZ020257.1 coordinate 585,012, forward strand.
CTTTTCTAATAACAAATTATTTGTAAATCGATATAAAACCAGCTGAATTGCCGCAGGAGGCTACCCCGGTAAGGCGGGACTGAGCATCCCGTTAGTAGTTGTCAAGCATCACCTCAAATCTCCAACTTACAAGTTGAACATATTCACCAGGAAGTTTTTACATTCCAAATTAGGGCCGAGAAACACTTGCCATTGCCAGGCTTCCCTGATCAGAACAAAGTATTGTCACAATTGACGAAATACAGACTCAAAAGACAAGAGGAGAATATTGTCACTGTACAAGGTAAACCTATAACCATCACAAAATGAATCGAGTTCGGAAATTAAGGGTGAATGAAAAATGCAGAGTTAGAAAAAAAAGATACAAGCCACAAGTTTTCGAACAATTTGGGGGATCTCGTACAAAGACCTTGATTATTTCAAATTAGGAAGTGGGAACAAAAATCAAGCAAGCAATTGAGCCACATCACATCTTCTCGTCACTGTGAACAAGTGCAAATTAAGATGGTGTGGGCACGTCACAAGATCAACAGGACTTGCCAAGATGATCCTTCAGGGTAATGTACAAGGGGGGAGGAGAAGAGGTAGACAGAAGAAGAGATGGGAAGACAACATAACAGAATGGACAGGTTTCAAGTTAAGTGAGGCCCTCAGACGGGCTAAAAACAGAGAAGCATGGAGAAAAGTGGTTGCTCGATTATCTTCATCCAGACTAAGGCCTGGGATAAGTGAAGTGGAGTGAAAAATGCAATCCGGTATAAATTGTTGGTACAAACTGGGAAGTCACTTAAGCGATTCACAAACAGAAAGACATTTTTCTTTCAATAAATTCAGTTAAAATCTTTGCAAACTCTTAGCAAGGATCATGTCTAACCATGCAGTTGACCCATCTGTCACGAAGTAGGCCTACATTAAGCCTAAGGGACCTTTCTGCTGATGCGAGGACAAAACAAATCATCTTGATTTGACCGGGACCAATTCGGTGGAGAGGGAATTATGGTCAGGGCCATTCTACTGTCATTGATTTCCTCTTCTTGCATTTCTTCGTCATCAGCTCAACCATAGTGCTGACCAAGAGCCTTTCTCAAAGCTCGGCTCAAGCTCAGGCTCCTGCTTCGTCTCTGTAATCCATGCTGAAGACATAGGTTGTGGTTTTTCATTGAAGCTAAAGCTCTGTTTTCCTTTTTCAAACCAGAGAATCTACTTCTGAACCGCAGCCAAAAGTCTCTGGTTTGATACCCGTTATGGATTTACGAAATGCAGCCTGAGCCTGAAAGTGAACCAGAGCCTCTGTTTCGTAAACCCTCACGGTCTTCGAAATGCGAGTGTGTTCATCCATTTTGCTGTTCGTAGTACGAGTGCCAGTTACTGCAACAGCCCATACGCCATGGTAAGTCAGGTTTTTATGAAATAAGTTTGAAATGACACGTGGAAAACCAGGATCTACGATGCCTTAGCAAACAAAATAAACAAGAAGGTTGTGACATCGTCGTCCAATTCCAAGTGTGTAAACGAATCTGATGTTGCAAAAACGCGAACGGTACTATACAGTCGGTTAGAACTAAATGGGTGGATACCGCGTCCGACGGCGCGTGACAGTGTTTACGGGACCCCTGAATTCCGGGCAATTTCTCTCACCATCTGTGGCAGGGGTCGCGGCTATAACTCCGGAACGGTTACTTTGACCGCAGTGACAAGAGGGAGGTTCGGCACGATCTAAATGATCGGCATGATAACGGTTTAGCGTCGCTGATGTGTCATGTTAGAGGACAAGGACCCATAGGAACTGAACTAAAAAACCTGGGCTCGATAATCTAATTGAAAATTACAGACCTCCAAAATCTTGAACTAATTCGTATATACTTAAAGGTAGTATCATACTTTGGTTTTTGTCAAAGAAGTATAGATTCAGGGCAAAAATATCTAGGAAGATACAGTCACAGTCATCTGTGAAAATTTCAATTCCATACGGTGCCCACTTTTTGAGAGAATCGTAAAAAACGGCCACAGTGTTATTTTCTTAAGTCTTGTCTCTTTTATTTTTGATCTTTTAAAAGATCAAAATGATTTTCGGTCGTTGTTTTACTCATTTGTTGATAAGTACAACGTTTCAGGCGGAAGAATTTTAACGGTAGGTTTCTAAACGAAATTCGAATCCTGCTGCAGTCAATTGTTCTTTTTTTTTTTTACTTTTCAATGACTTAAAATTCAGTCAGTTTCCCTTGTGGTTGTTTGATAATTACTTTATATCGGTATAAAAAAAACCCGGAATTTAAGGTATGATTGAGCAGACTGACATTCAAGGACCAGCACCAGCAGCCTGCAGATGATGGCATGGAGTAACAAGGAGATGACTGAATAATTCGAGTACCTCATCCTCAAGGCCATTTCGGTGTGTGAGGTCCGTGGATAACGTACAGGTATTGTAACTAATAGTCCTTGTATTGTACTGGTATCTTTTTAGTCACCCGTTTGGTAACAACCGAAGGTAAGTATCCCACCGGCCGCCAACTTAGAGGAAAACAATGGACGTGTACAGCTTCCCCATAATGTCAACAGAAGATGGCGATGGTGGCCCACGCACCACCATCTTTAAAAAGACAAATCAAAGCACGACTTCCATCATTGCAACTCACAGACCTTAGGCTACATCCGTACACAATGAGCAAAACAGTGAAAACGCATGCCCCTTCCCCGTGCCCCTAGCTGGATGCACACTGTGACTTCCACACGGCACGCCAACAAAACTTTGCTTGCATCTTCTCTAGTGTAGCTCACCATGAGATGAGAGCTCACCACGTGGCTGAATTACCCCCATCCGGCCCCCTGCGACTGTATTAAATTTACACTAACACTTTGAAGTTTATACTGGAAATGTCCAACATTGAGACTAAATCATCATAGAGATGGGCGAGGTAAGGGGTCGATTTCACGAAGCCATACGATCGATCGTAACTCGAGTTACGAAGGATAACCCATCGTATCCTACATAGGGCTGCAATGTCTCATAAGTCCTACGATTAATACTAAGTTACGATGAGTTTGGTGAAATCGACCGCTGGTCTTGGATCTGGGTTATAATTAACGCACAGGATTCTCTGCAGAGCAGCTAAGCTTCTCCAACTAAGGTGACATTTCTCTCAAGTGAATTTCAACAGGCGAGCGAAACATCAAATGCCATAATCGATATGGAATGCTAACTTCTTTGAGTTGTGGGGGGACCTATAGAACATCTTCCAATTCCTAAATCGGATCGGAACATACATTAATCACCGAGCATTCTATTACATTACAGAAGATCCTTGCAATACCTGTAGTGTTCCAATGAAGAAATGTTATACTCAAACGTAATAGGTATCAGTCGTTACTCACCTGAATTTTGTGGCGCTCCTGGTACTTTCCAAGTCTCCTCCCATTATATTCCTGTGCTGTTTACCTTGCTCTTCCCCTCTCTCGCGCTCTCGAGTCCTGGAACTGTCTTCTCGATCAATTAATTCCAACTGCCGATTATAGAGGAGTCCTATAGGAAGGTATATTTTGCTGGTCTAAATTTGACGATACCTCGCGCACATAGGGAGCTGCCTTCGGATCGAAAGAGATGGATGTGTCGAAACATTCAATCGGTATTTTATCCAAAGAGGAAGTATGTGGTTGTTAGCGCTGAAGATATTTGCAGTCCAGCACACGTATGGCGGTTGCCTGCACGCACACGTAGAAATTATTGACTATCCGGGATTAATTGCTCTCAGGACGAGGTCAAACAGGCGTGTTTTCATACATTATCATGCCTCATTAAATCTCGAGTCACAAAACAAATCGATCGTGGAGCTACCGATCGGAATTTGCCGAATCTTCGATCCAACCTCACCCACGTTGATAGATGATAATCCCAACTTGATCAAATACTCGAAGAAGGCCGGGGATATTCCCACTGTTTAGCTGCAACTTCTTCACGACTGCGATGAAAAATGAGATCAACTGAAATGTGTGTTTCTCACACCATCACTACAGCCAGGGTGTAGGCCTACCTTGGATTTCCCTTCACATTACCCGGACGTCCCACGATGGTGCAACAATATCGGGTTTCAATAATCACTTCTGTGCGGCTCTGTTTGCGGATGAAAAAGTGGTATTCACATAAAAATCCCGAACTGTATAGAATTCGACGAACAAAAATTCCACGGCACAAAACGCTCGCCCACTTTCCATTTGAGATGAATAAACACAGAACAGACGACTTTATTCAGAAGAGTTCAACAAAAGGCAAACGAGCTGTGTTTATTTCTCACTTTCTCGTAGTTTCGAAATCCCGTACGGATGAGGCAGACGGACGTGAAGGCGTGAGACTTAACGGGTTCAAACTTCAGGACTTCATCTGACAACGGTCTCACATGCATGTCTCGCCATAACAAAGTGGTAAAAAATACTCGCCGCAAGGGGAAAGTGGCGAATCGTTGTTATGATCCGAGAGAGAGTGACGGGGTCCTATCAGCTTTTACAGAGCGCCGTGGCCCCGGGGGATCAGAGTAACTGCCCTGGATGTGAGTGATGGTGACGGGGATTTTCTTTGTATCAACTTTATTTCACGCACGGTCCTATAACCACGTCAGTCATAATACACGTGTGTTCATTGCCCACTCATTGCTCAGTGTAATTGTTGAGCGAAGTTTTTTTTCTGGCAGTAGTCATGAATAGCGCCACCAAACGGTGATTTAGTGTAGTCGATGGGCCTCGATCGTCCTCTTCCACTGCATTCTGTGGGTGACCCTGGTGGATATAAGAAGACGATGGTAAATAACGTAAGTTTACGCCAGAGTTGGCAATTACACCCTTAATAATGAGGCTTTTGCGCCGAAGTCTGTACGAAAATGCAGCCGCAGATGTTGCCTAGAAGATGGTATCACATTTGCCACATTTAAAATTGATTTTCATGTCCGAAACTTGTATAGCATGACTTGTAACGCTACAATGCGGCTGAGCTGGCGTAATATAATGACGGCACGAGAAAAGTTTTGCATACATTTTTACGCCAGACTTGGCAATTACTCCCTCAATACTGATGGTTTTGAGCTGAAACCTGGTGTAAAATGTAGCTGGAGATGTTCCCTACAGGATGGTACCGGTTTTGACATTTAAAATTCATTTTCTTGGCCGAAAGTTCAAGTATAGCATGACTTGTAACGCGAGAAAGCAGCTGAGCTGGCGTAATGATGACCGCACCAGAACAGTTTTGGATACATTTTTACGCTAGGCTTGGCAATTACTCCCTCCGTACTGATGGTTTTGAGCTGAAACCTGGTGTAAAATGTAGCCGCAGATGTTGCTTACAAGATGGTTTCACATTTGCAACATTTTAAATTGATTTGGATACATTTTAAGCCTACATTTTCCGGCACATGTATGACTTCATGTGTACATTCCTAACCTAATGTGAAAAAAGTGGGGGTACAACGAGGTGTTATTTACAAGGTTATAATAATTATGGTTGGTTGTATTTCGAGTGAATGTATAAAACATATCATCAATAATTCAGAGCCAATAGGTCTAGTGCGTTTTCCGGCCAAGCGAACGGTTCAAGATAATAATTATTTTAATCCGTATGGGCTATTGATACAGCTGCCTTAATAAGGCCTGCCGTTTTTTATCCAATGTTGTTGTTTTGTTTTGTTTTCGCTGGACGCACTAAAAACAAAGATATAGCAGTAAATAATTCAGACCGTACTCGTCTTATGAGGGCGCCCTCGGCAAAAACTAATGTACATAAACAAGAGTTTAGCTCATGTGTGCACCACAGTAATAAACTCCCATTGACCTTAGCGTAAAATCCCTCAACTTCACAGTTCAAAAAACCTCATCCAGGAGTCTCTAAATTTTTTTGGTGCAATATTGCAAATGGCAATTTGAACCCTCATCTACCTATTTCTTTTCATTTTATTTTTCTTTAAAGCCAATTAGAATTTTTGCTATTTTCCCCAAGAAAGAGAACACCTCCGACAATGTCTTTTCCATAACCGACTTGCTACCATGGTTTCACGAAGCAACCCTCCACGTTCAAAACAATGTAGGGCAGATTAAGCCGGAATATCTCACGTCTCCACAACAGGCTGAAGCACTGAACCCCCAGGTTGTGATACCCGTCATAATTACACAATATATTAATTGCATGCGTGACAACCCCCCCCCCCAATAAAAAAAATGCCTGTTACAAAAAACCATTTGCGGCTATATACTACCTTGAAACGAATGCTGTCTTGCAGACAAGCTAATAATCTAACACACGACCACCGATACCGTACTCAGTATAGTACCGCAACCGTAGTTTTCGGGACTCGCTAATAAACATCACATACCAAAGTGCGACGCAGCAATTGAAATACGAATGGTAATTTCTGATCGAGGAAATGATACATGTTTTCAAGTTCGCCAAACCGACTCCAGCAAACACACACAAAAAGAAGTAAACAAACATGATTAGGAACTGACATGGCATGATATGTCAAATCGTGAATATTGCCTGAAAGACACTCATGTCAGCGCAATTTCATTATTCTGCGAATTCAGTGTAAACAATTATCATCAAATTTATGGGTCTGGCGATGTGTTTTAAATTATTGCTATGATATAAAAACGGTGGAAAGTGTAAATTGACACTAACTATATAGGCCTACTCCAAGTTCATCATCAATGATAAATCAATTTGGCGCATGGGGAGATAAACACAGAGGGATCGAAGCAGAATAGAGTCAACATGACAGTGACCTTATCATTAAGCAACTTGTAGAAAGTAAATCAAGTGATAAAATGTAGACAGTTTACAAAGCCCGCCAAAAAATAAGAAGCGGTTCCCCGAAACGCGTTAACGTGCGATATTTTTATGTGTCTCTCAAACCATAGAACAAGTGCTCGGAATCATCCCGCGTGTTTTTTACACAATGCAGTAACAACATAAACATTTCGAGGAAAGAACAGTATGAAAACATGCTGTTTAATCTTCAAAATGTTTTATTGCCAGAAGTTTGGACCCTTTAGCTTAGCTTATCACAAAAATATAACCCCTGGTATGAACTCAATGTTTTGGCCGTTTGCTCCGGAGTAGCCTATTTTTAGGAGTCTAGCTCAATCACGAACTCATGTGTGTTTTCTCTCAGGCAAATAGACGGCGTGTACAATGTTTAACTACATGGGTCGTGTATATACTGTATACTGGAAATGATGTGCACGTTATTCACGTTATGCTAATAAATGCTTAATCAATTATAAACATAGTTTAGGCCTGAGCCTAAACTATGCAATTGGACTCAGATAAGCAAGTATGAGACAGAAAGGAAAATAAAGGCAAGGGGAACACAATCAATTTGCTGATGTAAATATGTATTCGAATTTGTGGCTCATTGCAATAGAGACATGATTAACGCGGTTAAAACTGAGAGCAAGATCACCAACTATAGACCCCTTTTCCGTTTAGTATTATCCGCCATAGGCTAATTGATTAACCAGCAAGGACTCTACTTCGGTAGCCATTTCCTCTAAGCTCTACTGGATAACTTCATTATGTCGGGTTTGCAAACGAGCGTACAATTTTGTCAACTTACCTTGTCCGACCCCAAGTTCCTGTGCAGAAGACAATTAACGAACATCAAGAATTAACACTCGCTGTATAAAATATCCTATAGCTGAAGGTGCTCCAAGAATGTGATCAGACTCGAAGTCGAAGGAACAATTTACTTTTGTCTTTTTTTAATTGATCATAGGACGAGTCCTAAAGCATAGCCAACCTGCTTTCCACCATCAGCAGCTTTTCTCGCAATTTCAATGGCATCACAGACATAGCGTGACACAGGGATTCAATGATACTAGAAAGTACGTCTAGCCTTACATAACAAGTTGGTTATTTGGAAGCCAGCCAAAAACCTTCCTCTTTTCATGGCCTTCTTTTTTAGTGGACACTTAATGCTCTTATAAGCTTCCAGATTCCCCACGGCCATAGAGGGAATTTTGTCCGGCAGGGACTGGCCAACGCGGGGCTATCTCCAAGAAAAGAGAAGGCTTATACCGAAAACAAAAGACTGAACAGTTTGACGCGCGACCATTTTTGACTGGTGGTGCTGAATGGCAACCGCCCACTCTCCAAGTTCTGAGGGGTAGGCCTAACACATCTCAAGAGATACGGTTATGAATGGAATTGAAAAAAAAAGAAGATAAAATGAAGGCAATTTGCTAACGGTCTAAGACAGTGTATTAAGACTGTGTTTATTAGCGGCCGCCAGCCTTTAAGGTAGTACCGTCCCAGCATACCGAAACAGACATCTTCACAGATTTAGGCCTACCTATAACTTACAGGGAATAAAGGTGGTGATGGTCGAAACATATCGTTAAAGTTTTTCTGCCTGAAATGCTGTATTTATCCAGAAAAGAGTCAAACTAATTACCAAAATACAATTTTGATCTTTTAAAGATCATAAATAATGATGAAAAGAGAAATACTGTGGGCGTTTTCCCACTGTTTTTTCGAAAAGTGGGCACCGTATGGGAATGGGAATTTCACAGCTGACTGTTACTGAAGTTCCTTGATATTTTTGCCCATGAATCTGCATTCTTTGATAAAAACCAAATTATTACCTTTTTATCAACTCAAAAATGTTCTATTTCCTGTTGGTTTGATTGAATGATTCCGAGTCTCAACTAGACTGGATGGCTTGGTGAATGATGTACAAACCTATCTCGTTTTCATCTTGCTTGCTCTCAGCCACTACGAAGTTTCAGACCTTCAGGCCAGACACATTCTCTTGGCTCTTGTGTATCACCATGGAGGAAGACACTGGCCTGATCACCACAGTATACAAACATGGATACTGCATTGCATGCAAAGCAGGCAGCTAGGGGTGTTTTAATTCAACTAGTGGATCACGTTTATACGCGAACACGGACTCACAATTCACAAATGAAAGAACCATTCACTCAAAGTGTATTCTCCGTGATACTTCCCATGCTAACAATTACCAGTCAGCTTTACAAGGAACGATTAGAGAAGGCATGCCAACTGCTGGATTGATGTGTTCCCTGACAATTGTAGGCCATAACTCGAGCCCAGCTAGACGAGTCAAAAGGAATGTCGGCCTTTAAGTTAACAGAGACACGGCATTCCTTCGCAGATAGACGGGATATTGTACTCGCAAAACAAAACAATTATTCGTTTTCTGTTTTGGAGTGAAGAAGGGCGGTCTTGGCTAAGGAGATGACAAAGGGACACAAAGTGAGTGGGCTTGCAGGCTGGGGCGGGCTGGGTGTTTTTGTGGAAATTCCCAGATGCTATTTGCAAGTATTCGTAGGCCCATGGTGTCGTATTTCTCCATGGTAGGCCATTCCCTCGACATTCTATAGATACTCCGCCTTTGTCTGGCTAGAAATCCACAACATAATGAATAAAATGAAAACATTCAAAACAACGTATAGACAAAAGCATGTTCGTTAATTCCTGCATATCATGAACAACCTACATTTCATTTCGTTTCAAATGACAATTTTCTAACAATACGAACAAAAATGAAAAGATGTTGGTGTTGACGTATCTTGCAACTGTCATAAAATTCCCTCACGTCGGCTGCACCGTGGCAGAAGGTATATGAAGAGAAATGGAGAATTACATATCTGGTCCACCATAAATAAAAATGTCACATCATGGGATCAGTACAGACTGACTGACCCGTACGTATAATCCTCTTAGGAATCCTTTAAATGCAAGGTCACAAGCTGGTATTAGCTTTATATAATAACGGATAATCTCTTCATAATTGAGGATTTAGACGAGTGGAGGTCAGAAGAGCTTTGGTATTTAGGGCAGATAGTCGACTGACATATTGCCGCTAATTGCTGATTTCGAGCCCACACGCATTGAAGGCACGAATCACAATGTAGTCGTACACGGATAATGTATCACCAACCGATAATGTATCACAAATTGACCAGAAGTGTATCACCAACCGATAATGTATCACATATTGACCGATAGTGTATCACCAACCGATAATGTATCACGAATTGACCGATAGTGTATTACCAACCGATAATGTATCACAAATTGACCGATAGTGTATTACCAACCGATAATGTATCACATATTGACCGATAGTGTATCACCAACCGATAATGTATCGCACATTGACCGATAGTGTATCACCAACCGATAATGTATCACAAATTGACCGATAGTGTATTACCAACCGATAATGTATCACAAATTGACCGATAGTGTATCACCAACCGATAATGTATCACAAATTGACCGATAGTGTATCACCAATCGATAATGTATCACAAATTGACCTATAGTGTATCACCAATCGATAATGTATCACAAATTGACCGATAGTGTATTACCAACCGATAATGTATCACAATTCACAAATTGACCGATTAAATGTTCGCACTATACAGTCAAATAAGTTGAGGGAACATTCCTTCCTTCTTGTTTATTTCCTTAACTCTGTTGCAATAGCACATAATGTGGTACACTGAAACAAGTAAAACAAAACAAAATAGATATACCTTCTATACTGCACGAAAAAAAGAACACCTCATAAGCATCATGCCCATCAAACCATATATAAGTACAAATGTATTTCATTTACTTTTCGCATTCAAGGAATGTTAAAGGGGAAATGGATCTTTATCCCTTAAAGGTAACGTCATACTTTGGTTTTGTCAAAGAAAAAACAGATCCATGGGCAAAAATATCAAGGACGATACAGTAAGAGTCATCTGTGAAATTTCCAGTTCCATGCGGTGCCCACTTTTGAGAAAATAGTGAAAAATTCTCACGGAATTTTCAAATTTATTCACAAGAGTTTTGATCTCGGGGTGTTCGTCTTTGGTTGGACTATTTTCTGGACAAATACAGCATTTCAGGAAGAGACATTTTAACGGTAACTTTCTACCATCACCATCTTTATACTCTATGTAAATTTGTGAAGATTTCTGTTTGGGTATGCTACCAAAGTATGACAGTACCTTTAATGCTTTGACTCTACAAGAAGCATATATGGGTGGACGGATCAGAACCTGTAGGATAAAGGACAAGCCAGAGAAAGTACCTCCCTCCAACCATAGAGTAGGGAAGAGAGCTCCAACCAATTTGGCAGATAACGAGAAATATCAAACTCTACTACATACAATTACATATGTCAGATAATCTTCATGAAGGAAAGGGAGATATACCAGAGAAGAGCCAGGGGCCAATTTCGTAGAGCTGCTGAGCCTACAAATCTGCTTAAGCATGAAAACTCATCCTTGATCAAACAGGATAACCAACCAAATTTCCAAGGGATTTTTACTGCTTTTGATTTGTATTACCATTTGTTTACCAAGCATAACATTCACAAGGAGTTATGGCAGGCATGCTGATTTTATTTACCAAGGATTTTGCTACTTAAGGATATTTTGGTGCTTATAAGCAGCTCTATGAAACTGACCCCTGATAAATGTTGTCATACGACAGATACAGAACACAGAATCCACTCATACCACAACGTCTGACCGACAGGACACTTAAACTGGCAAGACTGTTAACAAAAAAACAAAGGTTGTCCACATTAACCTTGTTTATACATTAAAGATTGATGATCTAACTACAGTACGGGGAAATAATTATATCCTGTAAGAATCTAAATTTGTGAAAAACACACTGGCAGTGCCATTGAGAATGTTATATTGAAATAAGTAATGGCTCAATTGTCATTCTGGTACAATGTCCATTCAATATTAGGTAATATTTTTCTGTAACATTGCATTCAATCTTGATACTGGGCTATGAGGTGCTACAAATGACATACAAAATACATGGGTACCAGCCTGTTCCAGCCAATGGACTTCTGTTGTTGTAAAGGAGAGACCAGTTGAGTGTGGGTACCAATGATTCTTTGGGAAGAATTCCACTGACAGACAATACGAAAAAAGGTGTTAAATCCTTTTTGAAGTATCACTTCAATTTCAGCTGTGTAGAACTGGGGTTGCATATCTGAAAAGTGAGTTATACAGGGTATTTCTGAGATACAATGATACACTTCCAAGCCGCAGGGGCAGCCATGGTTTGTTTTTTTAATCCCAAAACGCCCTCTGTCATGGGCACCAGTTTAGTCCCATAGGGTTTGTACACAAGGTGTCAAAGTGGTGTCCGTCAGTGGAATTCTTTCCGCAGCTTTTATTTAACTGGTAACTGAAGCCAATAATAAATGGTTGACTTTAAGGAAAGCCTTATCATAGAAATACACAACACAGGGTCATAGAGGTGATGGTATGGTTATCTGGAATACTCAGCTTCAAATCCACATTCAGACAATATTTGTCTCTCAAAATCCGAAAAATAATTTCTTAAAATGAAAGTAACTTCATGCTTTTCTCCATGATTACTTGTAGTAAATATTAAAAGAAAGACCAAAACCCCAAAAGCTTACATTTGAGCAGACACAAGCAGGTATTTGAAAAGTTAATATTTTCCAATCTAAGTACAAAACATTCACATGAACGATCTTCTGCATTGCTTCAGAATAATTTCTCAGCGCACTTGATATCTTGAGCAAGTATCAGACAAAAAGTGAAATTCTGGCAAAACCTTGATCACCTTTTTTTCCTGGGTATAATAAATTGCAATTAATAGTCTTCAAATGCAGTAATGGGGTCACTCGGCCCAAAACAGGACAAATTTACTCTTTCTTTTTTTGGCTCATGATAAACTTCGCAAATGGAAAGGAGACATATTTTCTGACGCATGGATAATTAGCTGTTTATACATGAACTGAAATGGAGCCAATTTAAGGCTGGTTGTATAAGAAGAAAAATAAATCATCATAAAGATGGCCGCAAGGCAACTACAGATAACACCAATTTATGAATTTCCTAATAATGATTCATACAATTTAATTAATCTGTATCCACGAGCTGAAATATTGTCCAGCAAGTGATTTTATGTGTAAGCAGACAATCCATCTTATATACATCAACCTAGCTAGCAGGTTGCCAAAAAAAAAAAAACCCACACTGACTAAATGACAAACTTGATTGACGTAGAAAGCGAAAGAACACTGGAAAACAAGATCTGTATGTAAGGGAGAGAAACTTGAATGTCGATTGGGCCTAGCCACTGAAAAGCCAGGCCTGGCCTGGGCTTTGCCTGGGGTCTTGGGCTTCTATATAATCCCTAGCCTAGAACCATCAATTTCAAGTCCCTGTGTTTCATCCTGGATCATAATAAATTGGAACTCACCCGATTGACAGATTGAGTCCACATCGATCATGGACAGTATCCAGACATTATTGATATTAAGCAACTAAAAGCAACTGTATTGTAGTGAAGTTCAGGGCTGATTTGAGGCTTTGGGTCGATTTCTCCAAACTCATCGTAACTTACTATCAATCGTAGGACCTGTGATGCATTACAGCCCTACATGGGATACAATGGATTGTCCTTTGTAACTCAGATTATGATCGACCGTAGGGCCTTTGTGAAACGGTGAAAGCAGGCCCAGGAGGCCTAGGCCTGGCTTTTCAGTGGCTGGGCCCGACCAGTATTCAACTTTCTCTCCCTAAGCAATGCTGGACATAACACAAGACACAAATCAAACGCTGGCCACGGAATAGGCCACTGAATTCACCCTGAGTAGTAACCATACTTGGTCTCTTCCCCTCATACTTTGAAAGATCTCTGGAATGGTCTCTCTTAATATTTACGGTTTCGTCGGCTCCATCCTTGTTGCTGAACAAAACAAAACAGATAAGAAGACATCGAGAGAGTAAGCATTCAACTTGTATTAGAAATTATCCGATTAGAAGCAGAATGGAAGACTTTTGAGAATCGGTCTTGAGTCAACAGCATATGCGCAAACCATACTTGAGCAATTGTGAGCATGCGCGTGTTGTTTTGCGCGTGCGCTGTTGACTTGAAGACCGGTTCTCCAAAGTCTCCCATTGTATAATTTCAAGTCATTGAAAGGTGAAACCATTAAGCAGAGTGTACATACACTGTCAACATTTTCGGTAACAATCTCGGCAACATGTTGCCCAGGTACCTTGTGGCTGAAAATGTTGTCATCAGTGTACACAGAGCAAAACGAGTTGGGTAAAATGTCGCAGCAACATCTCGGTAAAACATGTTGGCCAAATGTTGCTAGTGTACACAGGGCCCAAAGTCATGTTGCCCAGGTGTGTTGCCCTAACTGGGTAACATGTTACCGAAAATGTTGACAGTGTAAACTCTGCTTTAGTCCAGTCTGATGAGTGAACCCGTAGAGGGAAGAAAATCCTACCTTCTTGGATCCTCCTTTGTTCCTGTAGTTGCGGTCGTTTCGATCGTTCCGGTCGCGCCCCTTATTGGGACAATCGTAGCTGAGATGGCCAAAGTTGTTACAGACAAAGCAGCGGTCACCTCCTGGCCCCCGGTCATGGGACCGGCCTTCGGACTGGTAGCTAGATTGGAAAAGTGACCACAAAGTAAACTGCATCGCATGCTTTCACAACTTTGAAAGCAATTGCTAAATGACATAAATTATGTGACTTTGATGTGACTACAAAATATTTGTTCAGCAAATCTATGTCAAGTGACAAGCATAGTTTATCAATTCTGCTCTTCAGTGTATCGATTCTATATGAATTTGCAAACAACAACTCGCAAGCAAAGAAAAACAAACAACCAACCAAATAAACTACACTTGAAATAAATCAACTTACTCGTATCGGACATCTTGAGTATCGCAATATCTGACGTCATCGTTCTGTTCCTCTCGGCTTCCACGATGGGTATCCTGGGCAACAGTACGCTGCCTCTCTTTCGGCTTGTCATCTGGAAGAACAGTTTATTATTATTTAGTTGGAGAGGTGTGATTGCGTTAACCAGAGCAAGAGCCAGAGCCAGAGCAAGAGCCAGAGCCAGAGCCAGTGCCAGAGCCAGTGCCAGAGCCAGAGCCAGAGCCAGAGCCAGAGCCAGAACCAGAGCTAGAGC